>CM040459.1:22721119-22801808 GCA_022758105.1 Pangasianodon gigas | reverse complement strand
TGTGTCTATGTGTGTGCATGGTGCCCTGTATATATATATACAGGGCACCATGCACACACATAGACACATTCGCACACATTCTCCAGAAGGACACCAGAGAACCCAGAGGAAAACACAGGGAGAAAATGTGAAGTGTCAAGTGGAGTGAACTGTGGAGTTGTGCTACCTGCAGTGCCACCATGCCGCCCTATACAAAGGAAGCCCAAGCAAAAATATCAATTGAGACACTAGTAAACACTAGTGTTGCTTCAATAAGATGCAAAGCTGAATGTCTTAAAGTACTAGGCTAGTAAGTGTTGCAAAACAGTATTCTAAAAGAAGCACAGAATCACCAAAAATGGGTTGTTGGAAGCAAACTGTAGATGCAAAGATATAAGCTGTATACTGTATATAAATAAATAAATAAATAAATAAATAAATAAGCATTTTTAAGCATTATATTCTTGTCTCCTATTCCCTGAAAAAGTAGCCTTTGACATTAAATCAGTAAAATCATCAATTTCTCATCTGAATTGCTCT
Organism: Pangasianodon gigas; assembly: GCA_022758105.1. Lineage (NCBI taxonomy): Eukaryota > Metazoa > Chordata > Actinopteri > Siluriformes > Pangasiidae > Pangasianodon > Pangasianodon gigas. The sequence goes on along the minus strand of CM040459.1, from coordinate 22,801,289 downwards.
CCATCTACTTATCTAACTGTAACTGCAGTAGAGAAAATGTCACCGGCCTCAGCACTGATGTTCAGGACAGACACACTCTTCACACACCATCGATAAGACCATGTTGACTGACACAAGGTATGATAAATAAAGATTAAACTGATACTTCTGATCCCACGGTAGCATGGTTCAGCCTCTTTAATCTGCAGCTCTGTGAAATCACTGCAGCTTCTGTAAAAACCAGGAAGTTGATTTAACATGTCTACCATTTTCCCACAATTTATTTGGAAATTTATGAACATTTTGTTGCAGTACTTCTATGTGACATGCTGTATTGGCAAGTTGGTGGAGAAAAATGACCATTTAACTTTTCACCCATGACCTTGCCACATAGAGTATGTATATATTACCCTATTGTTATTATTATTCAGCAGATCTCAATTTTATGCACATGAGTCTGTTAGTAACATTATGTTTAGCTAATAAGGCAAGGGTACACTGGTGTCCATCACAGTAGCATTACATTTTATGATACACAGTTTATGATCACCTCATTGAGAGCTTAAATTTAACAATAAAAACACACACTGGAAAACAGTCTACCAAACAGGTTCACTGATCATGGGGATGATCCTGTTAAGGTACTGGACAAGTATCATACCATACTATATTAGTCCAATAAAGAACAAGAGAATGGCCAGGTATTGCTTGCTAGGAAACATGGTGCAAGGGACAGCTTTAAACACTTTGTGAAGAATTTGTGATTTTACTTATGGACTGTGAATACACTTCCTCACATATATATCTTATAATCTAGGATGCTAGATATGACAGAAGACTTGATCTTGGATAGAATCCAAAATGATTCCTCACCAGTTTGAGATGTAACAAAGACATAAAAATAGTCAGGGAGGACAATACTCAAGTCCCTACAGTATCAGCTAGTATGAAGCAAAATGTTTCTAGACAAACACAAACAGTCCTTTCTTGCCACAAACATGCAGTAAATATATTCAGTGTGTAAACAGTTGAACATTTACTACAGGAGATCTTGAATATAAATGTGACTCATCTCAGCAGATGATGTGGCAGCATTATCCAATGATAAATGGATAGTGAAGGTCAGAGTTTTGTTTCATGATGTGCAATTCAGAACAGACATGAATGCAACAAGCAAATCATTCACTCTGGTGAGCTGAAACACTCAACCAAGGTCCATTGCTCTTAATCTAATCACAAACTGAAGTCAGTGGCCACAGTTGATCTGAAAACAGACAAGAGACAACAGAAGAGTTTGAAAGCGTGAACGTAGCAAAAGAGAATGTGCCTAGTGGCACCACAGACTCTAGAATTAATTCGACTTGACTCCCTTCAAAATGGCACTTGGCAAGCTGGCGAATAATGACAAACCTAAGTAATGCAAAATATACTAGCAGGGCTAGATGATTTTCCTGAACTTGAGAATACTATTAGAAACTTGCCAGCTAAGCAAGCAATTAAGATTGATCCAAATGCTAAGGACTAAGTTCATCCTGTGCACTGCCAGGCAGCAGTACTAAAAGCAGAGATAGTGCAGAAGCTCCATGAGATGGTAGACCAATGTACAGAACGGGTCATTTTAATGGGAGCAATCATGTGTAATGATAATATGTATACATCCAAGTGACCTAAACAAGGATGTTAAGAGGGAGCATTACCCCATGCACACCACAGAAGTGTGTGATACTAAGGCTTTTTTTCAGTTCCTGATGCCAAATCAGGGTTCCTTCAAAAATGAGCTAGATGAGGCGTCAAAAATGAGCTAGATGAGGCGTGAACACTTCTACCACACTTTAACACACCAACTGTGGAACTGGGTGGTGGCATTTGCTCTTTAGCCTCACATGTACACCAGAAATCTCACTCAATCACTTTCAGTAACTGCTTAATCCTGGTCAGGGTCATGGTGGATCCAGAGCCTATAGTAACACTGGATGTAAGGCGAGAGAATTCACCCCATTCACACACACATATGGGGAATTTAGCATAGCCAGTAGACCTACCTGCATATTTTTCGACAATTGGAGGAAACTGGACAACCTGGAGGAAACTCACGTGAGCACAGGGAGAACATCCACACAGACAGTAACCTGAGCACAGGATAGAACCCTGGACCCTGGAGCTGTGAGGGTGCAATGCTACCCACTTTGCCACTGTGCTGCCACCACAAATCATCTGATGCATAATATATGGCATGCTGGAAGGCATTTACAATTTTTTGGATAATATTGTCATAGCAGCACCTACAATGGAGCAGTTCTTCATAAAATGGTTGACAGGCCCACTAGCTATAACTTGAAACTTAACTTCAACAAGTATTAGATTTGTCAGCCAGAGGCCCCTTTTGTGGGACGTTTGATTACTGCTGACAGCCTGAAACTGGACCCTGCAACAGTTAAAGCATGCCACAACCAAAGGATAAAAATGGGTACCGTTCGTCCCAGGGGCAGTTTACAGATAGCATGCCAGAAGTGAATGACATGCAGCTACATACAAAGCACGTATGAAAGAAATGTTAGGCCTTCTCTGACAGACAATTCAGCAAGATTGGCCTTTCTCAGATTCAAGAAGCCAGCCAGCTTTGTCTGACAGTATTGCATACAAAGGGCTGCACATAGTAGTACCACCCTCTATGCAAAGTTGCATGTTATAACTTCATCAGCCCCACCTAGGCATGGTAAAGATCAAACAGTGAGCATATGAGGTGCTATATTGGCCAGGCATGAGTGCTGAAATTGAAAGTGCAGAGTTGTGAAGCACCCAGAGAGACTGACCTTATGATTTTTTTTTTTATTAAATTGTACAAAGTTAGAGGTGAGTGTGGTAAGGTCGCCACCAAACCTCACCTTCCAAGTTAGTTTTTGGTGAGTTCAACAGATGCAGATGTCTTAAATATAAGATGTCTTAAATATAAGAAAAACTTTGCCTAGGTAGGGTGTGCACTTTATTCAAAAGTGGTACTGATTGGATTGCTTATGTCTATGAGAAATGTGAAAATTTTGCAAATGTAATGTTGCTGAAGAGGGGCGATGTAATGTATTCTTATTTCTAACACATATTGTACCTGTGGGCAGAGACTCACATGAGTAGCTGAATGCAATGGTTGCAATAAAGAACATATAGAAATCTATTTTTTGTTTGTTTTGGGCAATATATTACATTGTTCTGGGGTTTAGCTCACAGTGAACCTGACCTGGAAAAAGTGTTTATTGAGGAGGACTGAATGAATGAATGATTGAATGTGTGAGCATTCACTTGTTATCTATAACAACAGTAAATACCCAAATCAATAGTAACATTGTAGAAACAGAAACAGCTGTGATAACAGAATTTGCAAGTAGATATGTACCATTAGTCTCCTTTGATCAACTTGTCTACATCATTTATAGATTGACCTACTGCTCTGCGACTATTGTGCTTACTCTAGCCCTCATGTTTAATTGTGGCTCTTTCTGACCTTTCTACAACTACCAAGCACCTGTTTCTGGTCAGCTGATGGAAACACAGTTCGCACTTTCTCTAATTTAACTATCTATGCAGAGCTCACTTGCAAAATGATCCAGCCACAACATTATCTCGAGGACCGTTTTCTGTTTCTGTTTTAGATGACCTCGCCTCCTCATACTTCAGGAAACTACTGTGTATCATAATTTAGATTATAAACCCACTTCATCTTTAAGACATAATCGAGAAATATTTTGGCTGCAGCACAATGTATTTTTTCTTGGACGGCATTTCTGCAACACATTTTTGGTTACTCCAGGCCTGATTGGATTCTTGCTTGGTTGATTTTTGCATCGGCCATGTCAATAATGCGTGCGGGAATCTGCTCGCATATGTGTGACGAGCCCTGACCTTGAGCGATGCCTGGTGCTGTCACATATGTCAGTGCTGTGAAATCCAATGATATTCATACAAGTTCAGGGTTGCAAGAGTAGATCGGAGAATGTACTTAAACTGACAAGCAGAAGAGAGTTGTAGAAGAGAAAAGGAAAATGGTAAAGTTAAAGGCTCCTAAAAATGAAAAGGATTTTAAAAGCAAGTTATAAAATTTTTAGGTTGGATTTTAGGTTGGACTTAAAAGAAATATAAATAAATAAATAAATTAAATCTCTCAACATTATTTATCAAAACCAGTGGACAGAATCTTGCTTCAGATTGGATCAACTAGACTGCAGTAACAACTAATCAGTAGTAAACTACTCAAGGTAGGTCATTGCCAGTAATACCGGCAGAAGCAGTTTGCATCATTAAAGCCTAATTTAAGCCTTATCTATGGTTCCATCTGAACAGGTCTCAGAGGCCTTTGAAGTGCCAAAATACACTTTGGATGTAGCAAAGAGTGTGAACTGTCCACTCACCTCCTCAGTGACTGGCAGGTAAACATGTTTGAATGAATGGCAGGGAGGCCAAAACTGGTGAGAGCTCTGGCTGTCTCTGACACCCTCTCATCCTCGATCACATTTATCATAGATCAAATTGGTCATATTCAATGTATCAGTTTAATCCAATTTATGTGGTTATGATATTTTGTTAGTGTGAACATTGCAATTCTTTCTCCAGGTGAAGTGCTTTTTCATGCATGTACCAACTTTAATTCTACCACCAGGAGAATTGAGCAAGCCCTCATTATAATTCAGGATCAGAATTCCACCCAGTAAAGTCAGTATTTCACCGGCTCGATATCTGTCTTTTTTTGGCAATTACTAAGGAGGCCTTTTAGAATTTAAGCACCTTTCTGCCTTAAGAATATATAATAATATACACTGACAGTTAAAGCTTTTGAAAAGCTTGTTTAAAGGACAGTTACCACCACAGACAAAACCAAATGGTACAGAATGTTAATTATACAAGGTAAAATATTAAACAAGTGCTCCACTTGTTTTACTGTATTTATGGATGTATTAACTGGTCCTCTAAATGAGTGCTACAAAAGTAGGCACATTTAGAGGGTAAAGAAGTGAAGTCCATAGATAAAATACTTATAGACAGTGCTAGGCTCAATTGTAAGACAAATGTGTGATACAAATGCATAATTAAAGTGATCAATATCTTTGCCTCCTCCAATTAAATCGAAATTATTTCCAATAAAAAACGACACAGCATTTCCAACACCTATTTATTACTTTATTACATTTATTCTGTTTCAAGTTTATTATGTACAATGTATTTACAAAGTCATTTTTGGTTGATAAAATTTTGGTTGTCAGTATATACAAAAATGTGTGTAAGAATAGGTACCAGAGTCAGGGACTACTTCTCAGTCTTTTAATTCAATCAGATTTCATGACTTGGATCAGAACAGAGATGTGTTCATGAAATATAAATCAATTCTCATAATCCACTCAGCCAGTCAAATATTTTAAAAAAGGAAATGACTAGATCAACTAGGACTAGTAACTAGCTAGATTAGGCCCTCTTTTTTTACTATCTAGGGTTGAACAATTCTGAGCATGGAAGTTTTTTGCGTAAACATAGTTTGGCATGGAACGCTTACACTCCCTGCCCTGCATGGCATCCTTTGTGTGGTTAGCAGGGTTAGCATGCTTAGCATGACATAATGGTTAAGGTTACTGATTATTTTAACCCTTAAATGCACAAATGTTTCACCGATTATTACTATATATTTGGGTTTTTAATGTATATCTAACATGGATGGATCTCTAAACTGCCCTAATAATATAAAACTGTCCCAATATTTTATTAACAATGACAAAATAAATTAGTCAAATAAAAATAAGAAAATAAAAACACTTTGAAATACAAAACATTTTCTTTTACACAATGAATGAAACATTTTCTCAATAAATAAAACTATTGCACATCAAAAAATTTTTTTCGGGTACTGTCTATAAATTGACTTCAAATCTGTTGAATTTTATTACTAGGCTCATTTTTTCAATAAGAACAATAGTCACAAATGACAGTGACTTTCTTGTAGTCATTTCAGCAGCGGTCTACTGTTTTGCGATCAAGTGATGATGGGCAAATGAGGCATCTTCTGTGCTTTCTGGCACCTGTTTGTTCTTCTTCTTCATGGGGGGTCTGTTTCACAAAACCACAGAGTTTCAGTGCACTCTGGGATGCTCTCAGAAGTCTTGGTACCTGCGCTCTTTCTTGCAACCACGGTCTCAGCAGCTGAAGGTCAAGGTTATGGAAAATGTGACGTCTGTAAGGACTCGCAGCTTCCCAACCTGGGAACTTTACGACAAAATCAACTTGTGCGTTTACAGCAGGGTTGAGGCAATTGTAGAAATATGCCAAGGGCCAACAATTTGTTCTCCTCTGTACACTGTAGTTGTGGCACAGTTTGTCCACAGGGTCCACAGCACCCTTTGTCTTCTTGTAGTCTAGAATCATCACAGGCTTCCCAGCCACCTCATCAACCTCTTTTTTTGTCATGCATGCTGCATAAATGTACAACTGCCTTGTTCATTTTCAGCACATAGGACACAGTGGCTTCCTTTTGGAAAAAAACAAACAGGCTTGATCCCATAGGTCTCTTCTTACAGGCACGAAATGCAGGTGAAACTTCTGGCTTGCTGTTGTGCACTGTTCCCAGGAAGGTAATTTGTTTACAGAGCAAATCAGCTGCGAGTTTTTCCAGTTATAAGTTGTGACATTTACTCCAGAGTTTGGAATTGGCTGTACCAATTTCTTCACTACACTCTCTGCCAATCCTATGCATCACTGATCGCCTTCACGGTCAATGTATTGTAGCCCGCTGAAAGTGTATGCAGTTGCAACATAATACATCAGAAACAGTTTCATGCCGTATTTGTCCGTTTTTTTGGGCATGTTCTGTCGGAAGCTGCAACTTCCTCTGAATAGGATGGGCTGCTCATCAATTGTCATATATGCGCCAACGTTGTAGATTTTCCTGCAATTTTCAATGAAGGCATTCCAGAGTGATCTAAATTGAGCAAATTTCTCATAGATTGTTCTCACCTGACATGTGTCACAGTCATCAAATCTCATAAATGATACAATCTGTCCAAACCTATTGATGCTGAATGCAGCTTGGAATATTGGCCTCCCACTGTGACCGCTGGACCAGAGAGATCTCAGAGACTCGTGCTGAGAGCGACAGACACCAAGCAGATAGAGGACTCCTATCACAGCTTTCATCTCAGTTTCATCAACTCATTTCCTCTGCCTTTAGACACTATATACATTCTTGCATACTGGTTAGTATTTTCTATCACCTTGTGCAGGATATCATCATCAACGAAACATGAGAATGCATCACTTTCAGTCAGCACCAGTTTTGCCTTGCCGCAAGGCCCTTCTTTACTGTGACAAATATTACAAGCTCTTGTCCTGCTTGAAAGAGGGTTGGCTGATAACCAAACAAGTCCATTTTTGCTTGTATAGGACTCTGTTTCATCTGTTGGAACATGGAAGGGCTCATTTTGAGCAGCTGCTTCCCCACCATCATCACTGTCATCGTCAGAGCTCATTACGCCAGTACATTCAGCATCTTGCTTGTATTCAGGATCCGAATCATTCAATACACTGCTCTCAAAACTATCTTTTTCATCATCGGCAAAATCAATATTTTGTTCGCTGACAGCTTCGTCAACAGATACACAATCAAGCGATGCTAATATTTGATCACGTATGTGTTCAAAGGTTCTGCAGTAAATCGATGAGCCATGTGGAGTTTTTCAATGTTTGTTTTATGTCTGAGGGAATTATGATTGACATGTCATGTCATCATTGTTTATCAAACATCATTGTTTATCAATATTGTTGTGCAGAAAAATATACTTTCACTATTACATACCTCGGGTCACTAGTGACCCTATACACTTTTTACAATAAATTAATTAGAAAACAGATATTTTACAATTTTGTATTTTTTTAATAAAATATTTTATAATTTTGTAATACTAAGAAGGTGGAATACTAAGAAAATTAATAAGGAGGAGGGTAGTGGATGACGTCCCGGGTCGCTAATGACCCTTGGTATGTGTTCAAGGGTTAAATTTACACCACTTACGTAAGACATCACCCACTGATGGCTTTAACGTAAATGAGCACTTTTATAAAGCTGCTCAAAAACTCCAAAAACATCATCTTGTCAGTCAACAGAACAGGAAGTGACAACAAATGCCTCATATTTGTTACCTACATTAGACTGGGTCACCATTTCTCACCCAGTGTTTCACTGACTAGTTTTAGTAAGTTGAAACTACTTTTAGTTTCAATGATATCATTGTTTCCCTCCTCATTATGAAAATTGCGTCCGTGCCAATGATGAGCCTTGTGTTTCCTCTGTTGTAACACACCTTGTTTACCTTATGACAGGTGTGATTATGAGCTGACAATTCAAATCAGTTGAATTAAATCAGAGAAATCACTGAGCTGGGCAATACAGTATGGTTGAGTGGTTAGATTACAGATAATTTGACACTAGGCTTTAAAAAATTGTACTACAGAAAAGAGTAAACAAAAACTGAATTAAAAATCAAATAAATAAATTAATTAAAATGAAAAAAGAGAGGTCATAAAGCGACGCTTCTTATCTTTAGAAACAAAGCTTGTTCATGATTTAACCTAGCTTCTGGACAGTCTTTGCAGCGTTGGTACCTGCACTGACTGGAGCATAGTAAAAGAAATATGAACTGTTTGGGTGCTGACAGACTTCAATACTGTGATGAACAAGTGGGAAACAATGTGGCAAGCTTTTCATTTTGGACATACAGTATGAGCCCTGACAAGGACAGTTAGTACAAGTCCTTTATGGCCTACTTTGCTACACGATACACAGTAAGGCGTTTATAATATAGGACAGAGAGTAAAGCACCTAATTTTCTTTTAACATTTCTCCTAGAGATTTTCATATTCCTGCATAGAAATGTAGCTTGTGGCTAATGGAACACTGACTCTTTTGCTGGCATCACTACACATTTCATGTACCATGAAGAGCTTTCAAATAGTTGCCTTCTGTACAGGCCTCATTGACTATCAAGATGTACTTTATACCCAAAAAGAAAATTTGTAATCTCGATTTAGATTACATTGTTAAAGAAAACCATACCAGGGAATCAGGCACTGGTAGTGATACCCTGATCTTGTGCAGCTCCCCCCATCCTCTGTTGCAGTTTCTGAAATTAAATGTTATAGGAATAGTGTGATGGCAGACAAGGGCGCCTAAAGGTACCCTGCTTCCTCAAATGTCTATACCGTATTTTGGACAAAAGTAAGCAACTATCTAATGGCTCCTGGACCTGCGTAAAGACCTGTCTAAATAGTAGTGGCAGGAGGCACAATTTTTACTGGTGTCCTGCAATGGCATTTGAGCTAAACTTGCCTTCTCCTCTGTGTTAACAAACTAGATATTTACCACACAATTCTATGCCTCCCAATGATTGCAGTGCAACATGTACATTTCTGTAGATACTCAGTGCATATCCAGTTATGGGTATAAACTCATTAAGAGCCAGGAGCAAATGTGTCTCCATGCGTCTCCATTAAAGATGCAATCCAGACTTTACGAACCAGCATGCAAACCGGCCTTGCAAATCTGCTTGTCAGCTCAATGTTCACTTTTTTTCTTATTACGGCAGAAGACCATTTCTTTTCCTTCTGCAACAAGGCAGCAAAGGAGCTTACTTTTTTCTTTGTAGAGAGCTAGGGTTAGCCAACACCTTTGTATGATATTCACTTCATTCCCTGCTGCACAACATCAGACGAGGGTACTGAATAGGCATCATTATTCCCATAGGCTGCTAGACAAACTGAATGTGTCACTGTCTACATTATGCTGCATTTCAGTCAAACAGTAGACATTTCTGGCTTCCAAGGTATGTCAATATGCACTCATATGATGTTGCAGATTTAACAGTAAAAATAGGAAGAAAAAAGGATTGGACCCCTATATTTGAAGTATATTTGATTCACTTCCTCGACTCTCTTCAAGATCAGAAAGGGAAAAAGGATGAACGTGACATAGCAGGGACCATTTAAAGGGTATCCATATGAGATCATGGTCACAAGGTGACAACTTTGTGAATGAAGTATACTCGTTCATTCAAAGGTTTTGTGATTCTCAAAATACAAAACACATACAAAAGGGAGGTCTGAAGATCAGTGTAGATTAGTTTGTAACAGCAGCTTAGTTTGTCACATTGAATTGTGCCAAGTTGGGTGTGAAGATTTAACCAGCCTGTTTTCACATCTTAAGGCTCATTTTAATGAGGGTACAACAATACCTTGTCAACATTGTGAAAAGAGATTTTCAGTACTTTCAACATTTACACCACATTTGTCCGAATCACCTATCTACTAGTTCCAGCTGTTAATCATTGTTCCAGCTGTAAATTATTATTATTATTATTATTATTATTATTATTATTTAGTTTTTATTTATTTTACTTTTTTAAAAGAAAATTTTTATAGATTTTTGTCCATAGCAGAAATATCTTTGTATTTAAGATTTAGTTTTTCTGTTGTATGACCAAAAAAATAATAATTGACTGTGAATTAAATGACTGAGTTTGCACCTCACTGAAATAAACTTGCATTGGAATGGTGTTACATGGCTTACAGTGATCAAATTTTAGAAAGACAATAGCTCCTGTCGTACAGGAGCAATCTGTAAAAGGTAGCAACAAGAACACAGTGAACATTTAGCAACCAACTGGTAAAATAATGGAAATATTGTAGCCAAAAGAAGAAGAAGAACAACAACAAACTTGTAGCTGTGCTGCCAGTAATTTGCTATAAATTGAAAAAAAAAAAAACAGTAGAAAATATATGGTAATGTACTGTACTTACAGCTAGACTTCTGTATGTTTCCAGCAGTATACTGCTAGCTGTGCTGCCAGTAATTTGCTGTAAAATTACATGTGTAGATGCAGAGACTAATAGTAAAACAGAAATATGTGTAAGCCACTTTATTCATTTACATTTACATGTACATTTATGGCATTTGGCAGACACCCTTATCCAGAGCAACCTACAAAAGTGCTTTGAAGTCTCTATCAATAAATACATTCTGATACTGGTTCACTAGGTCACAAACTAAGAATACCATCAGTCCATAAACTCTGTTGGGGAGGTAATTAACAAGTGCTCAGACAATACAAAGTGAATCAAATTGTAGCACAGTGTATTAAATTGAATTGAATGGAATCATTGTTCATTTACAAAAATCACTTTTGAATATTACTGAAACCCAATGAATCATGAAGTGAATTCATTGATTGTCAGGGGGAGCCTGGCGCCTATCCCAGAGGACTCGGGGCACAAGCCGGAGGACACCCTGGATGGGGTGCCAACCCATTGCACAACAACAACAATAATAATAATAATAATTATAATAATTATAATTATAATAATAAAACAAAATCCAAAAGCACTATGGATGACAAGTGTTGGATTTTGCACCAGGAGAATATCATTCTATTAAACTGCAGTAATGGCCATCACCATGGCTGTTGTGTCCATATAGGCACACTAGGCATTTGTATAGAGTGGCATTTGAGTAAAAATGTACTCACTGCAGAGATTCTCTGGGAACTTAGCATTAAAGAGCAGCAGTACTTTGCTTAAAGGAAGATATGGTTTATTTGCAATACTTCACTGGTTGTAGGAGAGACAGAGAACGGAATGTTAGGCTTCCATCTGGTCTGTCTCTTCTGACTGGTCTGATGGGTACAGAACAAAGCATATTGGTTTGGAGCAGACAGGCTGAGAGATTCAATGTTAGATGATACATCTTCGAAGGTGAGGGACTGCCTCCACCAAAGCGTGAATTGTAGCAATCAACAATTGTGAGATTACACTAGTCAGATAACCTCCTGCCTATTAAAATCCTCCTTCAAAACAACATTAAGATAAAATCAGAATCTAAACGTACCAAAACTATTCCATCACCTATTTGCAGAATACCATTTCTCTAAGCTTTCCGTGAGTAGGCATCCATTCAGTCCGTGTCCACCGCCGAAGGTGCCTACAATGAGCACATGAGCATCAGAACTGGACCATGGAGCAGTGGAAGAAGGTGGAATGTGAATTTCATATTCACAATTTCATATGAAGGTTGCATTATGCTCTGCAGTGCTCTGCAAACATGCTGTCCATAGGTTTTATAAATATTTTCCCAAGAGTCATTGGGCCAACTTTACTAAAAGATTGATAAATGAATCACATTGTCTGTGTGTGTGTGTGTGCGTGTGAATCTGAATAATGTAGAGAGAGTTGGGATACTGTATGTCATTTAGTTTTCAGAAGTGAAAGGTTATCTGACTAACAGCAACATGAAATCTTGTTAATTATACAGTTATGCATGTGTTGTAACTGATAAAACTTCGTATGCTGTATCTCCACTACAGGGCATTCAGAATGCTGCTGCTCACCTCACTGCTTCAGTGTCCTGGATCCTTAGTGGTGGAATGGGCTTCTGCTTCCACTCTAGACAACACCATGTTTCCACTGTGAAAAGATCTAAAGACATACATTTTCAGAATAACTCTGGGATAACACTTGTATTTCTCTGACCTTTCATATATTTTCATACACTTAATTAGGTCCTTACTTAATTAAGTCAAACTAAAAGGGAATTTGCCCTTTTTAATTAGAGACATCACCTCACTTAGGTGTGAAGCATTAGATGTGAAGCATTAGTCTCACATCTTACATATCTCTAAGTACTACTTACTCTTGCATATCCAGCTGTTTGAACTTTTGTTCCTCTTTCCAAATAGCTGTTAATGCATCTTGTAACAGAATAATAAACAGCCATCTTCTTCTAAAGATCAACTGGTGCCTTCCTGGTGCAAAATTGTGAATTTCAATGGGATCTTTTGACTATAGAAACTTTAAATAATAAAGAAAATGGGAGGTTGGTTGTCTAGTGTCAGGAGCTAATTTAAAGATTAAGTTCAATATAGCAGTCAAATCTATTTAACCAGATACAAATCTAAGTACGAGTTTAAAAACATCTTAATAGGATACAATCCAGATTTATGACGCATGATCAGGTGTATTGGGACCTTTGTGTGCTCTGTGTAAGAATTTCCAAATGTATATTTAAATATATAAATATGCTTCAATGCACTAGCCAACTGTTAAACCAAGGACCACTGTACTATGTACTGTACAACTGTACTACAGTATCCTGCATGTTGTTTGTTGGTGAGATAGTGTTTTGAGATTTAACATAGTTATCAAAGAAATTTAGGCAAACTACTACCGAATTGGTTACAATATTAAGAAGGTTACAATTCTGTCTAAATGCGGAAAAAAAAACAAAAAAAACTTTTTAGCAGGAAACAAAATATGGATTACTCCCACTTATCCAAAAAACCCTTTATTCTTTAAAGAATCTGAGTAAAATATTGTCTAAAAAGTCATTTAATCATGTAGGATAATTCAATCGAACTTGAGACTTTCAACAGAAAACGTTTTTGGCATTTTTCCCAGTATCCTACTAAGTAGTATGTATTTTTTTCCCCCACTTTTTATGTTCCTTTCTGCATTCTGTCTTTGCATGTAAATGCTGTTTCATTTTAGGCAAAACTATTTAGAATCAGTTGTCATTCTTTCTTCTGTAAAATGTCCTGGGAAAGCAGTTATGGCGAGTATATAGTAAAAATAAAGAAATTGCACTTTTATGTACACAACAATATGTATATATCACAGTAACTGCTTGATTTTGAAACTATATAAATACTCTTTATAAAAAAAACAAACAAAACATATTTTCCCTAATCTGGCAGCATATCCTAAGAGATATATAATGTAAATATTAAAGTTTGTTAAATACCTGCACAAAATATTTTGCAGCATGCTAATATAACAGGGGAAAACTTTGTAATAAGATTGTAATAAGGATATTAAACTTTAAATAACCTTGCTGTAGAGCAACACTGCAGTATCATCTCAGGATAAACACAATCACAGCCAACTCCTTATTTTATCTTGTCTTCCTGATAGCTAGTTCAACTGAACCCTTTAAGCACAAAATTAGCAAACAGACCTTTTTTCTTGTATAGTCCAAATAAAACCCCTATTAGACAGCTCATCACCCAAAGCTTTAAAATATCTAGAGAGTGAGTGAGTGCGTGTGAGAGAGAGAGAGAGAGAGAGAGAGAGAGAGAGAGATGTGACAAGCCATCACTTTTAGTTTAACTCTCAAATATGATTGCACTGTAGACAAAGTCAAATGTAAAAATAGACCAGTTGTGTTTTCTCCTCTGACAACTGTTAAACGAATTATGACATGTATAAAAGATACATCAAGCAAGTCTAAGTTGATTACAACTTTTTGATGATATCCAAGGTTGATTATCATGTAAGCTAACTCTTCTACCAAACATATCAGTGGCCTCATTTATCTCTAGAAATATATTACATGTACATGTGATCTGTGTACAAGATTATATGTACATATTAAGCTAATACACTCTTAGACTCTTCTAAACTGAGTCAAGTTTGTAAAGACACATTAGTGTGATTGATATGACTATTCATATTATAATGAATAGTCATATTAATCACATTAATTAAAAAAACCATTGAAATTTATAGTTTTCAATCTCAGTTTACTAAATACTGTATATACACTCACTGTCCATTTTATTAGGAACACCTGTACACTTGCAAATTCAGGTAATTATCCAGTCAGGCAATCACAATGCATAAAAGAGGTCAAAAGCCAAAGTACAATCAGTGAATGGCAATTCTGTGGGTGGAAGCACCTTGTTGATGATAGATCAGAGGAGAATGACCTGACTGGTTCAAGCTGACAGGAAAGCTACTCAAATAACCACTCATTACAAATGTGGTGAGCACATGGTGGTAAGAGAGAAGATCCATGTGCAAAACGTTTTAATGAAGATGAAGATGGCAAACAAAGTGAAGGGATAATAATAACAATAAATCCAATGGCAAACCAATAAATGAAGCAAATATGCAAAATACTAGGAGGCAAGATAATAATCAACAAGGCTCAGAACTTAAATAACTCAATGCTTTGTAAGATTTTGCACCAAATAGGTACACACGAGTTTCCTAAATAGTCCAAACACAGGAAATGACCAGGAAGTGATCTCAGAGGTCACTCTAGAACTCTAGTGACTACAACCTCTGCTGGCAAGGAGGGGATTTTTTTTTATATATAGTATCGGTTTCTTACTTTTGATTGATATAGATATTAAAGCAACCATTAACAACATAAAGTACATTTTTATAATGGGGATGGGGAGCTCCAGTGTGAATTTAATAACATGTCTTTCCTAATATCATGTGATTTTGAGGTTATTTTATAGAGAATGTTTTGATTTGATTAACAATCCAAAGGTTAACTGTCTATATATAACACAAGATCATCAATAGGCAACAAAATGGACCACGTATGTGTTAGACAACAGATGTAAGCATAAAAACAATTTTCAAAAAAAAAAAAAAAAGAAACACACGGCTTCTGGAGAGAACAAGATATGCACAAGAAGGTTTTTTTTTTTTTGGCCTCGGTCTTGTTTTATCTAAGACTAGAAAATATGATGCTTACATGTTTATTTTATATTAGATCGGTATCAGTCACTTTTGTAGAACTTCACTGTTGTTTCTCAGTTTAAGTTATCCAAACAATTCAGGGTTGCTTTTCCCAATAATGCTGACTCTTAGTGAATATCAAACAACTTAATGAAGAATGTATGAGCCTGTTTTGTGAGTGTTTCTCCCTCATTATCAGAGATTTAAAGAATGGGTTATAAGTGCTTCTACACTGACTCAGCCCTAACCACATCTAACGAAAATTGTAAAACAATTGATTCACAGTCTGGAGATAAATTTAACAGATAGAGCAGTGATTAAACAATATAAATAGACACCGATACGTGGTATTTATAAGTGGTGGATGACATACATAAGCTTAATGAACAATTAGCAACAAAAACTATGTTTGTTTGGAAGATACAGAGCAAGTTATATTCTAAATTGTAGGTGGGCATGCAGAGAAAAAAAGCAGTAAGAGGGAAGCTATGAAGAAAACTAATATTAATATTAAAATAATTTTTTGCAAACCATGTTGCTCTGAGAAGTTCCATATGAAAGGCCTTTAATATTGGTAACAACTATCTTGCCCAACAAAAGTGAGTTTAAAATGTTTTTAGTATGAGTTTTGTAGTCACTAACTACAAAATAATATGATTTAACTTTTCACTGGGTTACCTATTTTGATCAAAAAATAATAAATTAGATTTTCTTTTAGGGTGCACAGACTTATTTTTCTTACACGTGTCATGATAGTGCCAAATACAGTGTAGAACTACACTACCCATCAGCCCCAGCACATCACATGCCTCACTGATAACTTGCGCCTGTTTCACCTAATTAGTGTCACTATTTAGTTCTGGATTCTGTAGGTGCATCCCAAATCACATACTTATGCACTATTCTATGCCATTTTGTAGTATAAATAGTGTGAGTAATGTGTTCACACTAAAAATTCCAACAAAAAGAAGTGCATTTAAAGTACCTGGATAATGTACTTATTCAACCAATAAAACGAAGTGTGGAATGTTGGACACTTCATGCACTCAACGGCTGTAGCTGTGCTTACGTAGCGGAAGAGGGGAGAGGCTACCAGGTGCTGATTTCCTTTTTATGATTGAGCATTTACTGTATCACCAAAAATCTATTAACAAAAAGAAATCTGAAACAAAACAAAAGGACCAACCATTTCGTAAGAGATTCTCTTATAACTCTCACTTGTGTGCCCACACTAGCTTCGTATTTCCCTTCTCTCTCCTGGTCAGGAAATGCAATGTTCTGCTCTTCCATTTCTGTCCCCTTGTCCCCCTGGCCTTCCACGGTAGGTAGGTGTGTTAGATTTCCCCTGTCTGGTGTTCTCCTATAGCCTTCTAGCTTGTTGAGTGACAATGTGAGTCCTGTGGAGAAATATTCCTGAGCTATGGGCTATGGGGGAGCACCTATTAGCAGCAAATACGTGGAGAGGAAATCACATAGCAGTCGACCATGTCCTTATTCTTAACTCTCTGAAGTGGATCAAAATCAAATGAGTATCCCATAGCTTCTTGGTCACAAAAAGACTTTAGTGGTCACACTTGCACACTTATTGCTGAGAAGTCATATAAGATGTATATAGGGAAGAGGCATATGCATGGCATAGCATTATTGTATTACTGAATTCACCAGTGGCATAGCACTGTCAGGGCAAATTTTCTGCAGGTTTCTTGTGTACCCAACCCAGTAGGTTCATTATTTAATCCTGGATGGCCTGTTTATTTTTACTGACATGTCAGTGGAGTAGCTCTGGGTGACAGCTGCCACCCTTGAAATAAGCCCTACCACCCTCTTAACAGTGACCTCAGATCACTCAGGGAGCTATATATTATTCCTGTACTATTCCATCAGACTTAATCAATCATATCTTAAGCTTTTCAACACCATCATTGAGATGGTCTAGTGGGTTTATTATTTTTTTTACATGAAAAGTGAATTAAAACTATCCACCTGAATAATGTCTGTTAGGGAAAATGGATTAGTTGGTTTTATAATACATCTTGTGATGCACTTGGACACATCATCAGTGATATAACCTGGGCTCACTGGGTGTTTCGGGTCTTTCGACATCAGGCATTCTTGCTAAGGCATCCCAGCTGGGATGATCAGGCCCTGGCTTGTGTCCAAGTAGCATATATTCTACGGATTACCCACTCATCCTTCAGCCTTGCCAACATGTCCAGTGCAACCAGAACCATACAGGCCTCCCCATTGACTAAGGCTGGAGCGAGCTCCACTGGCACTGTTAATGCATGCTCAGTGCCACTGGTTCCATATCGATTTCTCAGAGTATTTCTTGTACAAAAATTAGTGCCCTAAATTAGTACCTTCTTGAGGTAGAACAACACAGAACTCCAAAATAATAAATATTCTTAATGAATAACAAATGGGTCAGGGTAATCATTGATTTATGACCAAGTTTACATACTACATTGGTTATGAAGGGTTTTGGAAAACGCTCATTAATTAAAGCACATTCTTAAGAGGTTAACTAACTAATTAGCTTACTTACTAGAGGGAAAATATTTGCATAGAAAAAATTGCTGACCTTAGGATTCCCGAGTGAAAACTAGAAGATAATGACAAGAAATGCTAAAAAAATGTGTTATAATAATTATTATATCTGATCAAGTAAGCTGTTACCAACTGTATATAAATTTGTTGGTACCCTTCCATGTATTACCAACTGTATATAAATTGTATATACCAACTGTATATAAATTTGTTGGTACCCTTCCTTGAAAAAGAAGAACCCACAACTATCTCTGAAATAATTTGAAACTGACAAACGTTAATGGCATCAATCACTGTTGATTCCATGTTTAACACAAATCATACATTACTTTTGACTTTTGATTAAACTGAATATTTTACATAATGAACCAAATGAAAATGACATGGACAAAAAAGATGGTACCCTTAACTTAATGTTTTGTTGCACCATCATTAGCTGCAATCACTGCCAACGAGTGATCACGGTAGTTTACAAGGAGACTTCTGCACCGGGTAACAGGTATTTTGGCCCACTCTTCCTGAGCAAATTGCTCTAACTGTCTGGAGGTTTGAAGGGTGCCTTCTGCACACTGCATTTTTCAGATCTTTCCACAGATGTTCAATAGGATTAAGATCAGGGCTCACAGAGGGCCATTTAAGAATAGTCCAATGTTCTTTTCCCAGCCATTCTTGAGTGCTTTTAGCTGTGTGTTTTGAGTCATTATCCTGTTGGAGGACCTATGACCTGTGACTGAAGGAGAGCTTTCTGACACTGGGCAGTATGTTTCTCTCCAGGATGCCTTGATATTCTTGAGCCTTCATTGTGCCCTGCACAGATTCAAGGCCCCCTGTGCCAGACGCAGCAAAGCAGCCCCAAAACGTGACTAAGCCCCCTCCATTAAAAAAAGTACGAACAAATTTGTCCAAGTCTGTGTGCATATATACATATATTTTTTATAAAAATTTGTTTTAAGGTTTATTGCTGCTCCGACATTATGCAAATTCTGTGTGTTATGGTAATTTCCACTAATGATGTGCACGTATCCCCGTTGGCCCCATCAAGGGTCTGTATTTGGTCCATGAGCTGCACACTAATGATAACATTGTAATTATAACTGCCGCTACAACACTAGCGATGATGTGTTCTGACCTTTGACTCCATGGCATTTTGCTTCATGGAATTGTCACTGCTTCTGTCTGGCAGAACGTAATGAAAACCCTTGACACCAATACATTTTTAATCTATATTTTCTGATTTACTTTTCAAATACATTTCAAATAGGTGATTCTCTCTCTCTCTCTCTCTCTCAGTATCTCGTATGCTGTGCATTACTTTGATTCTGGGATGTAATAATGTTACTGTTACACTGTGTGGTGATTGTGGTGGTCACACCTGATTCATCTTCCCTTCTTTTCTCTGGGTCAATATTCTCTGGGTAACATTGGTAATAAAATTTTTACATCTCCTTTGAGATAAAAATCTCATATACGGACACGGACAGCAATTAAATTAACACATGGTCAGAGAATTTGTATGGGGTAATCCAGATGTTTGTGCCACACATGGTCATATGTGTTATACTCAATAGCATTTTTAATATAAAAACATTACTCTATCAATGAAATTTATTTATTTGGAATCTAAAGTGATGAAGGGCAGTGATGTTGAATAATTTCTAGAAAACTAAAAGACACATTACATTGTGGCATATGTGAATATAAAATGGTTTTATACCTGTATCTGTCATTATAATATATTTAATCAGTTTAATGACCAAATTAGGAAATTTAGTTTGTAATTTTTTTCAGGGCAGGAGGGAGAAACACAGAGATGTGGCCGAGCTAGGAGTAAATAAAGTCAGCAGCTGCAACTAATAGAATTATCCCAGGTCTCTATGTAAATTTAATCCCATCCAAATCAGGCCTTAGATAAAGTTCCATTGAGTACTATCACACAAATGATTACATATGTTGCTAAATATTAATTAGATAATATAGCTATAGCTCAATATTGTAACTTAGATGGAGTCCTCTAAGCATCTCCCAGGTACTCTAGGGTAAGGATGATATCTTAGGGGCATGTCTATCACACTGGATAAACAATAACGATGACAATACAACGAGAGGGATAAGAAAATAATGTATATTTCAAAAATGTAATCAATTAAATGCTAATTCTTTGGTTGGATTATAAATGGTTTAAATGACTAATTCAGAGGGATACAAGGTGTAGGAAAAGGCAAAAATGTCATGCAACAATGTATCAACATTCATAAACAATACACCTACACTTATACAATAGTAAGATATATACAATAAGTTCCACCATGTGTCACCAGAACAGCTTCGACCGTGTACCGTGGCATAGATTTTACAAGTCTCTGACTGTTGTCGGAACAGAAAGTTACGTATGCTATACTTACACATATAAATACACAATGTGTGTGGGTGGGTGTGTGTATCCTATAAATGTCCCATAGGTGTTCAATTGGTTTGCGATCTGGTGACTGCAAAGGCCATAGCATATAATTTATATCATTCTCATACTCATCAAACTATTCAGTGACCCCTTGTGGCCTGCAGATGGGGGCTTTATCATTGTAGAATAGCCCATCTCGAGAGACAATAAACTCGTGCAGTGATGCATGAGGAAAGATTAGTGAAGGAATAAGAATGAAGGAGAGTCACTTCAACAGCAATAAACATAACATTATTGTTATTATTGATGTCTGTTGAATTGCTAGTTGTTGCGATGGGAGCAATGAATGTATATATCTTTAGTTTCCTCTTTTCTCAAAATCTTCAATCAAGATGGGCTTCAGGGGTTACAAAAACCCCACGCTTCTCCTAATCATACTGCTTTTCACAAGCCACAAGCCACTACACTAGTATACTATCCAATGCTAATAACACACACAGACACACACACACACATGGCATTTCACAAATCACAGTGACATTTGGGAAGATCATATTCAGGTGGAGAATGCAGGATTCAAAAACATGTTTGAGCTACAAACAGCAGCGTGACTTTCACAGCACAACTAGCTAACAGCAGAATGCGAAAAAAATAGGGGTGTAAACTTCAGGCTTCCATACGATATAATTTTGATTCTTAAGACAATGGTTTCATATTTGATGATACCACTGAATCTACTAAGATACAATCTGATATGATACAATTTCCAATTGTTATGTGACCAAATTTGTTCAGAATCTGGGGTGTGGCTGCTGTTAATTTGAGAATGATGATAACGTGGAGAAGGACTATTTTAAATATCAAAATGATGGGCAAATAACCTTGCTAGCTTATTTACACATGAGAATTATTATATGTAAATATGTGTTCTTTTTGAATAATAATCTATTTAGAACAAAATATAATCAATAATAATCAATTTATAATCAATAATAATCAATAATAATCCATTTATGATTACAGCCTTGATACATTTCAATCTTTGCCTTTTAAATCAATGCATCAACCCAAACTGTCAGATCATTGCACTGCTAGAAGTAAAGAGTCCTGTGCTTCAGACATGCCCTCTTGAAAGTGACACCAGCAAGATTCCCAGCATTGCATTTTTACATCTAATTAGGTTAGTTTTGAAACAGAGTCAGCACCACAGATGAAGTTTCAATGCAAAGACTTATATACAGCCCCTTCCCCTTTTGATCTTTAACCCAGATACTTTGGGAACATTTGTTGCCCAGGTGTGCCCTGTTAGACTGATTGTTTAAATAATAGTTCTGCATGTCTACTCTTGGTTTGAGCCCTGGGGTTTCACCTGTGAAGACTGCAGTTGTTAAAAAGTATAAACCAACATGAAGACCAGAGAATTGTCTATGGTAAAAAAAAAAAAAATCAAGCCATTTTAAACCTGAGAAAAGAGGGAAGATTGATCAGAGCCACTGTACAAGCATTGGGCGTAGCCAATACAGCAGTTTGGAATGTCCTGAAAAAGAAAGAAACCACTGGTGTACTAACAACTAGACATAAGGAAAACAACAGCAGTTGATGACAGTTTTGAACAAAACCCCAAAAACAACAGTCAGTGACATCACCAACAACCTCCACAGGGGTGAAGGTATCACAATCCACTGTTCGAAGAAGTCTTTGAGAGCAGAAATATAGAGGCCATACCAAAAGATGCAAACCACTCAACAGCAGTAAGAATTGGAAGACAAAGAAAAAACAGATGAGCCACAAAATTTCTGGAACCAAGGCTAACCTTTACCAAAGTGATGGAAAGGCCAAAGTGTGTTTAAAAAAAAAAAAGGGTCTGCTCATTATTCAAAACATACAAGCTCATCGGTCAAGCATGGTGGAAGTAGTGTTATGGCTTGGGTTTGCATGGCTGCTTCTGGAACGGGCTCACTAATGTACAGAGAAATGCATCCAATCTAATTGATAGAAACTTCATCATGCAGCAAGACAATGACCCAAAACACACTGCCAACACAACAGAAGACTTCATCAGGGGAAAAAAAAAGTGGAAGATTTTAGCCAAGTCAATAACCAGACCATAACCCAATTAAGCATGCATTTCACTACTGCAGAGAAGACTCAAGGGAAAAACTACCCCAAATAAGCAACAGAAAGAAGCTGCGGTACAAGCTTGGAAAAGCATCACAAATAAGAATGCAACAGTTTGGTGATGTCAGTAGATCACTGGCTTAATACAGCTATTGCAAGCAAGGGATGTGCAATCAAATATTAACTGTTATTGACCTTATTTTACTTTAAGACTATCTGTTCCCATGCTTTTGCTCACCTAAAAATTGGATGGTCTGCCACCAAAAGTGCCATGTCTTAAGTTGTTTAACACATTTAGATGTAAATATCAGAAAATTATGATCTATTGTGTCATATTCATCTTTTGATCTCAAACCCAAATGTCTCCACTGTACAGCAAAAAAAACCAAAATAAAATAAATAAATAAATAAATAAATAGAATTGGCCTTGATGTTCCAATACTTTCAGAGGAGACTGTATATCCTGGAGGTATAAGAATCAGAAGACTTTTTAAATCGGTACTGGAGCAGATGTTTTGCAGCTTATTATGATCCTGCACTGATGAGATGGACAGAGTAAATATGATGCATACAGAGAAATTATGATAATGAGGTTATGAGGGCATTCAGGTGCGTGAAGAGATCTCTGGTAATAAAGCAGAACTGTCTTGCAATTTTGCTTCAGTGAAACTATCCGTGACATAATTACTGGCGTGTCTGAGTCAATTCCTACTGTAACACAAAGAGGGAGTTAATTTAGCTGTCAGTTTCAAAGCACATGCCTCTCCACCTCTCTCTCTTTCACTCTCTGTTTCATTGCAACATCGTGAGATGGTTTGCTTTTGTTCAAATAATTATGTACCAGGGGTGATAAAATGTAGTTTTGATGATTTAATAAAGGTTTTAATAGAATTATAAGTCTGTCAGAGCTTTAAATTGGGGGTTGCAGATAGAGTTATCATAGAAGAGGAACTGATGAAAAGATTTTATACATATCCTATTTGGAAACACCTCCCTCTATCTCTCTCTCTCCCTCCCTCTCTCTCTCCTCTCTCCTTTTGTTTGTTTGTTGCAACTTCTGTTAAAAAAATAATATGCAAAACTCACCCTACTTACATTAAAAAAAAAAAAAAAACTTGCATAAATTAAATTGAAATTTAATTGCAGAATGAGAAGGATATTTTTTATTTTTTGGAATGTGGTGTTGGTAGGCAGCCTTTGTGCTTTGGGAATTATAGCTCAGGTACGAATTTGATCCAAAGATCCTCACCAGTCTTGCCTCAAGCATGATAACTGCGCACATGCCATAAAGGGAGCCTTCTGGAACATATAGTTTCAACTGGAGGATTTAAAAAATTAGCACAACTGTTACAGTAAACAATGAATAGCAAATTAGTCACAGTCTGACATACACTGATGCCACGGCATATTGTTGAACCCATATTGAACCCATAAATAAATCTTTACCATGAAGGTGGTGGGCGGATTCTCCCTACTTCTGGCCAGTGTTTCTGGGATTATCTCCGGATCCGCCATTGACCCTGACCAGGATAAAGGGGTTACTAAAGATGAGTAAATGAATGATGTTTTTAGACCTTGCATTGATGTAGTATTGTTAAGACTTTTAGAAATGCCTTAATAAATTGTAGGCTATTTTATACAATCTTTTTTTTATTATTATTATACTTGCTTTAAAGTTCTGCATTAAATGCACCTCTTACAACATGAGCATGCCTGGTGTTCATATGAGGTAAAAGGTACTTGGAAATACATAGCGCAATGAACAGGCATGATCAGCTTATGCTCTGTAGTTGTTAAACAAATTGTGCATCGCTGAAGACAATAAGCATAGCTTACTGTAGTCTACAAAGTGCACCCATGTTGTAAAAGTACAGTATAGAAATACATAATACATAATATTATAGTTAAAAATAGTGTTTTCCTTGTTTCCATTCCATTTGTACTGTTGCTTCCACTCTGTAAACCATACTGTACGAAATGAAATATTCTGGGTAGGCACAGAACTTCACCTCAAGGGCCCCAAACTGTTGCCCAACTCGAGGAACTTGGGTTAGTTATGCACACACTCAAACACAAAACACACATTTGCATCATATTCACATATACAGACTTGTCAGTATATGGGTCATTGCAGTTTTCACCTAAGGCTGTACTGTGCACCATGAACACGCAATGAATGCTAGGAACCTGATCTGTTTTCCCCACAGATGTTCTTTTGATGCTGACCCTGCAGCATTAACGCATGCCTTCTGTTTATGGCTATTGTTTTAAAGAGAGAGAGAGAGAGAAAGAGAGAGAGAGCTAGCTGTGAGAGAGTTCCCAAATGCTCTCTCTCACACATACTCTCTTCCATTCTTGTGCTGATCTATCATAGTGCGAGTGAAAGAGTTGAGACAATAAAAGCAGATAATCAGCACAACAGAAGATGGCACTGGTGTATCACTCATTCAAATCATCACTGAGACGTCAGCGAGAGAGCATGATGAAAAGAAAGAGGGTCTTTATGATGTGATTTCTCTTCTGCTAAGCTCTAAATTCTAAGCTGAGTCACACACATCAGAAGTCCAGCATCATGTATCTGTTTAGCATGTGCTATGAGAAATTAGAGGAGGTGATTAGCAGAATATTGCATTAAAGCAACACATTATCAACAGAACATGAAACCAACAAAAAGGGCCATAGCTCAAATGTATTGACTGGTACATATTCTATTTAGTACTTAGTATTTTGTATAGGATGACACAGTTCAAGTGATATAGGATGACACATTTCAAGATGACACAAAAAGATCTGCCTTGTCCTATATGCAACAAATGGCCTGTGAATAGTGAAACACAAGAGAAATCCCACTAGTCACCTTACTTTCCTAAGATCCAACCTTTAAGAACTGATAAAAAAAAAACCTTGAATCTTAAAATCACCACTAAAGTACATCCCTGCCTCTATGAAATTTTTATACAAACATTAAAAAACAAGCATACTGCCAAATCTTGGGATGGGTTTCAGCAAAGAAACTTCTGTAACACTTGGCTCTATTTATAGCATATATAGTTCCTATCACATATATATACGTATATATTCATAGACAGAAAGATCTTAATACATGCCCCAGCTACTATATTAACATGACACCAGTGCTGTTCATTATATCGCTACAACTCTGGTAATATCTTCACTATTGATTCCAGAAAAGGTTTCTTTTTCTACCAACCTTTATTATTTAGTGTGAGAAACACTGTACACTGTAGCCAATGTACCAGCTAGTAAATCGGTTGTAGTTACAATGTAATAAATATTACAGTGTGACCTGCATTCCACACCTTGCTGTAAAGTCATATTTACAACTAAATTATATGATTTCCCATAAACTGCAGTTCCCCCTACCATAACTGTTTGGCATGACTCAGCAGAACGTGTAGGAATTCTGACAAGTCATCTCAAGTGAATAATTACATGTATTACAGCTTCAGGCCTATTTTTTTTTTTTTCTGTGATACTACTGTGAATATATATATATATATATATATATATATATATATATATATATATATATATATATATATATATATATAGAGAGAGAGAGAGAGAGAGAAAGAGAGAGATAGATAGATAGATAGATAGATAGATAGATAGATGTAGATATATTGTCTACAGTCATTGGCTGGATGAGCGGACAGACCTTTGAGATTTGTAACAAGAACTTAAAAAGTTCTTAAAAAGTTCTTAAAAAGTAAAAAGTTTTTTTTTTTTTCTTGGAAATGTAGTTAACTAAGCATTCAAGTATTATTCCATTTCAATAATACTCATTATACGAAGCATAAATACACCAAAATAATACTTAAGTACAATTACTCAAGTATTTTCCACCACTGCATTATGATCAGTAAATAGTTTTGCTGTTTCATCAGTATAATGCACTATACCTCCAAGGTGACTAACAACTGCACGTAGCAACTAGACAAAAAAATTACAATTGATATGGAAATAGTTTGCTGCAACTTTCATCACCTTGAGTCACCTTCATCAGAGTGCGCTCTTGGATATTTATGGCCATAAAACCTTGTCTCTCTATTTTTTTTTAAATAAACCTGAGACCTTTTAGGAGTACAATATATTCACAAAACAATGTTATACAATAGCATGCTTGCTATTTGTTCATTGCTTTAGCAGCAATTGGTTTGAAAATTTCATTCGACAACTTCTTTGAGAGATCACTTTTAGGTCAGAGGTCAGATTTAAGGTCACTTGTGGTAGAAGCTGAAACAGTATCTGTTTCTCCCACATAAAATGAGCAAGCAGTGGGAGCAAGAGTTATGGTTGGTTTTGTGAATACAGTGACTCATCCATGGTCACTGCTATGAATAAACTAAACAATTCTTTTAATTTCTACTTTCTATTCACTTTCAGAGTAGTGAGCTCTGGCTTTTATTCTTTGTCAAGTGGTATAATATTATGTTTTAAAAGAAACCAAGAAAAACAGTGGCACTGTCTAAAATATCCTTTTATAGCCTTGTGTTCCTATGTACTCCCATGTCAACAGACCTGCCCAGCTCATCAAATATAGTCTAGATTACAATTGCCATCATGATGCTAAATTCTCCATGCCTCATTATTAACTTATAATTAGAGGTGCAACTTAAGGGAATAAGCATTATACTAGGGATAATGTGTTTTTACGTTTTTACTTTTAGTTTATATATATCTGTATATATATATATATATATATATATATATATATATATATATATATATCTTCCCACAAAAAACATGCCATTCCCTTTTCCTGATTTTTCTATTGTACTTTAAGCAAAGGTCATAGCATAGGATATACACCTGGTCTAAACCACATTATTTGATTTGAATTTGATTGAATTCTCGAATCTAATTGGTCAGAAGGTGTGGATTAATTTCATATAACAGCATGGCTCTGACAATAGTTCCTGCTGTAACATAATGCCTCCACATAATCTAAGCCTAAGTTGTTTAACAAAAACAAACAATTAAACAAACAACAAAAAAAACCATTGTTTTTTGTGGTGAAGCTTTCAGTTAGTAGATGTTACTAAAAATTTTGGAAGGCGTTTTTGGTGTCCGGGCTTTGTAATAGTCAGTAATTTTCCTGACATGGGAAAGTCTTCAGGACAGAGGAGTTTGTGCTTTCCGGTTTCTCAGTAACATGACAAGCTGCACTTTTTAAATTTTTTTTTAACTAACTCCAAGAGAGAGAAAAAACAGAATCTGGTAGGGGAACAAATAGCTGTTATAACTTAAGCGATTACAGGAACTAACATTTCTCACGGACGTTCCATGACATTACATATATAAAACTATAAAAGATTAAAAACACAATGTATCATTAATTAATTAATTAAGATTTTACAAAGAATTATAGTTTTAATTAACTAATTAATTAAAAACTGTAATTCTTTGAAAAATCTTTGTGGTATATGTGGGATAATAAACTTTCGACCATGAGGTTATCACACCATTGTCAGGCCGTATCACAGCACCCCTGTGTGGTTTATTCTAGTAAACCACATGGTCTGTCAGATGTTATTCCTTACATACATGCTTGTTGTCATGGTTACATAATAGCAGAAGCATTCATTTAGAACTGAGATTAAATTTTTCTGATCTACACTAGAGGTGTCCCAACATAAACAAAAATAACACACACCTGTCATGAGAATATGAGAATAAAATAACTTGTGACTATCACAGTTACTGATAACCAGTTGTAAGAGCAAAACTTCTGAACAAGGAGTCGTCTTTTAGCTACTGTCAGCTCTCACTGACTCTGCCTAACCAAGCAGCAGTGCTTATGCATCATGCATGGTGTAACTGTGCTCATTCTGCAAGATCATAAACAGAACATAAACTACAAAACAAACCAGTCACTTAACTTTAGCTAGCTGGCTAAAATATAAGGTCTGGTGGAGGGGGAAAGGTACTCCACTATAATCTCACAGGCACCTTTTCCACCAACATGGTTCTGGTGCGTGTATGATGGGATACACCAAGAAATGCTCAATGCCAGCTTCAATCAGACAATTGAGCAAATCATAAACAAGCTCAACAACTTAAGAAGGAGTAAAGAGATCAGAAAAAGTAGCTCAGCAAAAGCTGCAGTGGATGAAGCAATAAAACCGTGCCCTACGATGTACATGGACACCGACAGGCCAGTCAATTAGCCAGTATATTGAATTCAGCGACAGTGGTCACGCTGCAAACACTGAATCGCTGGTGTCTGTTGCTAACCTTGGTAAGTTATAACTTTTGCCCAATTATTATTGTTTTCCTTCTAGTTTTCCTTTTACATTTCTAACTTTATTTATGAACAATGTTGTGCACATAAATATTATTTTGGCTCACTACCCACTAGGTTGACGTGTTACAAACTTTTTTTTGTAGATAGCAGCTTAGCCACAAACAATGGCTTACTTTGGTTAGGATATAAATTCACACATAAGTGTTTGCTGAGTTGAATTGCTGAGTAATGTGCTTTTATTTATTTTTTGTTATATATAAATAAATCTATTTGCACAACAATTCTTGGAACAGTCATTTATTATGTATAATAATCAAATAAGGGTGAGAGAAAAGGACAGGAGACAATAGTAAAAGAGAAACAACAATCTCAATTCAACAATTTGATTCATTCTTCCTGTGTGTTGAAGTACCATAACAATGCAGTTTGTACATTAGTTCCTTCTAGTTGTCCATGCTGAGGTAATGCCTGGACTGGTGGCTGCATATTCACATGCACAGCTGAACTGTCCTCAAAATAGTAGTCTCCAAGCTCCTCGCAGATATTGTGTAGCACACAGCAAGTCAGCACCATCTTCTTAATCCGCTCCAGTTTACAGTCATTGTGCATTTTTTTGCAGACACCTCCATCACCCGTTTAACCTCCCAAAACTCATCTCCACAACTGACCTTGCTTGACTGACCCTGTAATTGTACCTTTCTTTCTGTGGAGATAATTGCCCAGTGTCACAAAACGGTTTCATGACAGCAAATCAACACCATCGTCTTAATCAGCTCCAGTGTACAGTTCTCAAAAACATAAGTAACAGCTGCACAAAAACACCATGTTGCACCATGTTGGTTTTTGGACTGGTTACGTAGTCACATAAACAACATGCAGCAATGTTAGCCGTTACATCACAGTTCGTTTCTCATGTTTGTGGAAACTTGTGGCCGGTTCGCAACAGGATCCAGTTCGCCCAGCTGAGCGCTGGCAGAGAACCAGGTCTGGAACCAGAATGCAAACCGTTTTGGTGGAAAAGAGATGTTTGTGTGCAGCTGTTACTCATGTTTTTGAGAATTTTTGTGAACATACAGAGAAATGTAATGCATCTTTATTACATTGCTCAACACGACTGCCATGGACAACATCTATGCTCAAGACAACAGGTAAGGAGTTAAATCTTTATTTTGTAATTATTTTAGTATGGCTTCCACTGAATTCCACAGTTTTATTTAACAGATAGTCTCACGGATGATGAGAAGGTGGATGTTTGCAGTGTTGGCGTATCCACGCTTGCTTCTCTGGTGGGACACCATTGTTCCTGAATTCACTCCAGCCCAATTCATCAAGAATTTTAGAGTCTCGAGAGAGTCTTTTGAATACATATGTAACTGTCTGAGGCATGAACTGGAAAGAAGAAACACAAATTATCGTTTGTGTGTGCCCCTTAAAAAATGAATTGCCATTGCCCTTTGGAAGCTGGTCACTGGCAATGAGTACAGAAGTGTGAGTCACCTTTTTGGGGTAGGCATAAGCCCAGTATTTAACTGTGTGCAGGACTTCTGTAATGCAGTAATTAAAGTGCTTCTGGCGATACACATTTCCCTGATTTTGCTAAGCTGGTGGAGATGGCACTTTTTTTGACAATCGCTGGGGAGTACTGCAATGTGTTATTGTGATTGATGGCAGCCACATACCTATTATAGCACCTGAAGAGTATCCTTCTGACTATTATAATAGAAAAGATGGCATTCTATTGTACTGCAAGAAGTGGTGGATGGGAAAGAACTCTTCTGGGATTTGTGTGTTGGCTATCCTGGGACATGTTAGGAGATGGACATCTGTTTAGCCAACACAAAGTCAACATTTCTGGCTGTGATGTTGGCTACTGCTTGATTGGGGACCCAGCTTAACCTCTGCAGAACTGGCTCATGAAACCATTTTCCACACTGGCCAATTAATTCCACAGCAAGAAAGGTACAATTACAGGGTCAGTCAAGCAAGGTCAGTTGCGGAGATGAGTTTTGGAAGGTTAAAAGGATGATGTCTACAAAAAATTAACTGATTAAGAAGATGGTGCTGACTTGCTGTGTACTACACAACATCTGCAAGGAGCTTGGAGATTACTACACAGCTCAAAAAAAAAAAGGGAACACTTAATCATTACAGTATAACACCAAGTCGGTCAAACTTTAGGGATATCAATCTGTCCAGTTAGGAAGCATAAGTGATTGTGATCACCTGTTTTGGTGCAAATGAAAGTGACAACAGGTGCACTGGAGAGGCAACAGCAAGACAACCCCCAAAAAGGGAATGGTATTCCAGTTGGTGGACACAGACAATTGCTCTCTCCTTATCCTTCCTGACTGATTAGTCACTAGTAGTGTCCTTGTCATTAATTGAGCATGAGGCAGTACCTGCAACCCAATCAGGTTGCATAGGTAGTCCAGTTCCTCCAGGATGGCACATCCATACGTGTCGTTGCAAGGAGGTTTGGTGTGTCTCCTAGCACAGTTTCAAGAGCATGGAGACCGGGAGACGGGCCGTTACACGAGGAGAGCTGGACAGGGCCATAGAAGGGCAACAATCAGCAGCAGGACTGGTATCTGCTCCTTTGTGTGAGGATGACTTTGTTGGTTTCCATGGCCATAGAAAGTTTGAGCAGTGTCAGATCATCACAATCTATGAACTCCATTTCCTGGAACTCAGCCTACGAACATGGCCGCTGAGAACTACAACACCCAGACCTTCTCAGGTTCACTCTCTCCTGATTACTGAACACAAACACAAACACACACTCCTGATGACTCAATCACCACACTCACATCAGTATATAAGGACTCTCACTACTCACATTCATTGAGAAGTATATACTCAGTTTGTCCTAGTGCTCCTGACTATACAGCTTTTTGATTGTTTGTTGTTCTGGTTTGACCCTGTTTGGTTCCTATTTTCATCCTTGCCTTGCCTTCTCTGACCTGTTTGCACATTTTGAACTTGCACCTGATTGTCATTTTGGATTTGTTGAACTTCATTAAAACTGTTTTACCCGCAATTGCATCCGTATTCACCCCCATTACATGACATAATACTTCGCCATAACATGGATACAGAAGGAGAGCCGGACTGGTAGCAAGACCTCACAGCTCATGGGCACCTCATGAGAGCACATCTGCAGCGATTAGCAGATCTTGACGCCAAAGCTAATCTTCTCTCCCAGGCCCTCGCTGCGACTACGCAAGCACACACGCAGTCAGCTGTGCCCTGTCCACCTATGCCTGCACCGGAAAAATTTGCAGGTGACGTTAGCCAGTGTAAAGGCTTTCTGCTACAATTCTCCTTGTATTTCACCAACTATAAAGGGATATCAGAGCCCAAGAAGATTTCTCATTTCATGGGACTACTAACCGGTAGAGCATTGAAGTGGGCGATGGCAGTCTGGGAACAAAGCGACGAACCCATCTCTTTGTATGTGCGCTTCACGGAGCTGTTTCACCTTGTGTTTGACCATTTGCTGGAGGGCAAGCAAATGGGGGAGCAGCTCTTAACCATAGCACAGGGCTCTCACCATGTCGCTGACTATGCCCTCGAGTTCCACACAATAGCAGCTGGAAACGGATGGAATAACACTGCGCTCAAAGCATCATTTCATCGCAGCTTGAAACTAGAAGTCCTGACGGAGCTGGCATGCAGAGATCGTCATCCTCTGAATTCTGAGGCTCTCTCTGCTACCAGTGATCCCTCAGAGCCCATGCAGCTGGGGCGCACTCGGCTCAACAAAGAGGAGAGAGAGAGACAGCATAGGAAACAACGAAGTTTCTACTGTGGCCAACCTGATCACCTTATCGGCCAGTGTCCACTCCGAAACCGCACCAGGCCCGGTGTTAGCGGAAGGTTCGCCCCCCCGCTAGCAACTGGTGAGTCATACCCAGTTTCTTTCTCATCAAGCTTTCACCTTGCCTGTCATAGTACAATATTCAGGGATATCTTCTGTTCTGACAGTGCTGATTGACTCGGGAACAGCGGGCAACTTCATAGGTCAAGACACTGTGCACCGTCTCAATATCCCCATGCATTCATTGGAACAGCCATGGAAAATTCAGGCCATCGACAGAGGACCCATTGCGGAAGGGATTATCACCCACTGCATACAATCCCTCTCCCTTCAAGTCAGGGCATTCCACCATGAACTCATCCCCTTGCTGCTTACTATTTCTGCTAAACACTCTGTGATCCTGAGTCTCCCGTGGCTTGAGAAACATAACCCCATCATTTCCTTTGTCAGACAAACAGCTTAATCACTGGTCTCAACATTGTGAAAACCAGTGCCTTAGTTCCCCCGAGTTTGTCCTGGCATCCACGTCCGTTTGGAGCCCAGACAACCACCTTCCTGTCTCGATTCCCCCCGAATACCAGGACCTGAAGGAAGTATTTAATAATGCCAAAGCCAGCGGCCTGCAACCTCATCGACCCTATGACTGCGCTATCAAGCTGCTTCCTGGAACCACTCAACTTTGTAGTCACATTTACCCCTTATCAGTGGCTGAACAGCAAGCAATGGAGGAGTATATCTAGGAGGCCCTCAAGCAAGGGTACATCCGTCCTTCCAAATCACCAGCATCAGCAGGATTCTTCTTTGCTGAAGAGAAAGGGGGCTGTCTTCGTCCGTGCATCAATTACCGAGGCCTTAACCGGTGTATGGTGAAATACCGTTATCCTCTGCCCTTGGTTCCCGCAGCTCTGGAGCAGCTCGGATCAACTTGCATATTTACTTAGCTGGACCTACTCAGTGCATATAACCTAGTGCACATCAGAGAGGGTGATGAGTGGAAGACAGCTTTCAGCACCACTTCTGATCACTATGAGTATGACGTCATGCCATATGGGCTTTCTAGCACCCCATCAGTGTTTCAGTGTTTTATCAATGACGTCTTGAGGGACATGCTAGTAGACATGTCATCACATACATCAACGACATTGCTCCATGCAAGTCTGAAACACCTGGGGTGGAATTCTGTGCCCGAACACATATTCACTCAGCTCAAGATAGCTTTTACCACCACTCCCATCCTTAAACATTCCGATCCTACTACACCCTTTGTGGTTGAGGTGGATGCATCCGAAATGGGAGTTGGGGCCATTTTCTCCCAATGATTGGGGATAAAACCATGCTCCACCCTGTTGCCTTCTTCTCCCAGAAACTCTCCCCAGCCGAGCAGAACTATCAGCATCTGTGGGCTGTTGGTCCTCAAACTTGCCTGGTAGGAATGGTGACACTGGCTAGAGAGGGCAACTCACCCATTTGTGATTTACACTGATCACAAGAACGTGGAATATCTACACACAGCCAAGTGTTTAAACCCTCAACAAGCTCGTTGGTCCCTGTTTTTTGCGCGTTTCCAGTTCACCCTGTCATATTGCCCTGGCTCCAAGAACATGAAGGTGGATGCACTGTCCCACATCCATTCGTCCGAACCCCAGGAGATGGGGGAGGAGCTCATACTTCCCCCCTCCTGTGTTGTGGCAGTAATAAACTGGGAACTGGATCAGGCCCTCTCATGCACCCCTCAATGAGTTCCCGTGCATGCCCTGTCAACAAGCTCTTCGTCCCTAATCAGTTCAGAACTAGACTCATCACCTGGACCCACACCTCTCTAGCAACCAGTCACTCAGGCACTCAACACACCTATCATCTCCTGTGTCATCCTGTTCCATATGTGCCTTGGCCCTCTGTCAGTGCCCCACACTCTGCCAGCTGGTAAACTCCTTCCACTGCCCACACCACAGTGGCTGTGGTCCCACTTAGCGAACGACTTTATCACTGATCTGCCAGAGTCACAGAGAAACACTACCATCCAAGTGGTAACCAAACACTTCTCTAAGTCACTATGCTTACCTAATGCATACCTTCTGCATTCATTACTGCTGAGCTCCTGTTCTGCCATGTTTTCCGATACTTTGGGATCCCGGAGGAGATAGTGAGCGACCCCTCAATTCAAAGCGAGCCCTCAATTCACATCTCATGCGTGGGCTATTTTCATGCAAAAGCTGGGAGTAACCTAACTTCAGGATATCATCCACAGACCAATGGCCAGGTATAGAGAGCCGACCTGGGTGGTCGGGCGGTTCCTCCGGACTTTTTCGGTTCCTCCAGCCAACCCAGAGGACTGGGCCCAGTTCCTGCCATGGGTGGAATATGCACAAAATTCCCTCCGCCATTCAGCCATGAGACTAACTCCGTTCCAGTGTGTGCTTGGCTAACATCCCCCATTGTTTCCATAGAATTCTAACCCCACCCACTCTCCAGCATTGGTTGACTGGTTTCAACGTAGTGAACAGGTGAGGTAACCAATGACAGGACAGCATGTACCAATGACAGGACCAAGCCGCCAGAGTCAACAAAGCCAGTGCTAACTGACGGCGAAGTGAGAATCCCCACTATCAGCCAGGAGACCGGGTCTGGCTTGCCACCAGAAATCTGAGACAACCCCACAGCTGCAAAAAGCTCAGCCCCAGGTACATTGGTCCTTTCAAAATTCTAAGACAGAGCAATGAAGTTGCGTACAGACTGGACTTACCTCGGCACAGCCACATTACTCCATTCTTCCACATTTCACACCTAAAGCCAGTTGTCCCTGGTCCTCTAGCCACTAACGTCCTGCCCTCCACCCCACCACCTCCTCTCGACATCGAAGGCCAACCAGTCTGCCTGGTTCAATCGATCCTGAACTCCCACTGTAGAAAAGGCAAATTGGAATACCTCGTTGAATGGGAGGAGTACGGACCAGAGGAGTGGTGCAGTGATGTCACATGACATCCTCGATTCCAACCTATGTCATGACTTTCATACCAGTCACCCTGAACGCCCTGGCCCTCGACCTAGGGGGAGACCCACAAAGGTTAGTGCTCCCATAGTGAGCCCTTTGAGGGGGCTCTGTCACATCGTCACAATCTATGAACTACATTTCCTAGAACTCAGTGCGGCTTACGAACATGGCCGCTGAGAACCACAACACCCAGACCTTCTCAGGTTCACACTCTCCTGATTACTGAACACACACACCTGTATCTCAAAATAACACTACAATCTTAACCATAATTGATAGCTTCTCTAAGACATGTACTCTGGTTCCTCTACTTGTCATGTAACAGAGGCAAAGACGGATGCAACTGCGGGTAAAACAGTTTTAATGAAGTTCAACAAATCCAAAATGACAATCAGATGCAAGATCAAAAACAGGCAAAGTTCAGGCAATGTGCAAACAGGTCAGAGAAGACAAGGCAAGGATGAAAACAGGAACCAATCAGAGTCAAAACCAAAACAACAAACACAATTAAAAGGCTTGCTATAGTCAGGAGCACTAGGACAAACTGAGCGTATCGATCAATCGCTCGAGCGTATCGAGCGTATCGGGCGTATCGAATGTGAGTAGTGAGAGTCCTTATATACTGTGTGGAGTGTGGTGGTGCAGGTGATTGAGTCCAGGTGTGTGTGTCACCTAGGCCACCACAGTATTCAACCACGCTATGCTAAACCAAACATTCACGGAGTTTGAAACAGAGTTTCAGGAGGTATCCAATCATTCAGGAATGAGATAGAGATTCATCACCACAATTGAGTTCAAGCGCAGTGTTTAAATCCTGGTGAAACACAATTTTCAAAGCTGTATCATTCCATCCACTCTCTGCTGCAATAGTACAAAATGCATATTCAGACTGGTTGGTTACCTTGTTTCAGAGAGAATAGTCTTCCACCTGTATCCTTTCCTGAATGACTGGATACCTCCTGAAACTCTGTTTCAAACTCCGTGAATGTTTGGTTTAGCATAGCGTGGTTGAATACTGTGGTGGCCTAGGTGAAAGCACATGAGAAATCTTGTCCACTTCTCTAGTAAAGGCACAAAGCATGCTTGAAAACAGAATCACACATTGCATCAGAAAGTATTTGCATTTCCCTGGAGAGCCATCATATTTATTAGGCAGTACAAGGCTAGGGTGAAATGGTTTACTTCGGGTTAGAAGAGTTAGTAGTGTTACTCACATTAAGGCAGGAATGTTGTTGTGGATGTGCTTCTGGTTTCTGCAGGCCCAGATGAACTACCTTATTGAGGTAGAGATTTGGTGAAGTTGTTTTATGTGATTCCCAACAATTGACCTTGGTAAGCAAGTGCAGAGCAAAGGTCTTGAACCTTAGCTGGAGCCATGTTAATAGGCAAAGTCTTCTGTAACAAAGAGGACTCAGAGGGATAGTGAGAATCCATGGGCATGAGGTTTACTGTCATCAAAGTCCACAGTCCAAATGACTGAAACAAGAGTAAACAAAGGTCAGGCAAAGACACCAGGGTAAACTATCTATAAGGGAGATCCAATCATTGTAGGCATTAAAACAGGTAAGAGATCAAGACACAGAGGAAAAAGAAAATCCAAGCAATTGGAACACAGGGGAATCAAAAGATTGAGAAAAACAGACAAATGAGGCAGGGTCATACACAGAATAGCAATCAGACAACAACGGCTTAGAGCTTACTTGAATGACAACACTAAGACAAATCTTTGCAGTACTGAAGTGTCCATATGCTTTCTACATTCTAAGAACAGGAAATGAGAAAAAAACAACCATGGAGGGTGCCCTCTGTTGACATGGTGGTGAATTGTCCATGGTGGATGTGACATAACTATTAGGTAGCAGCCACACTACACTTTAACCTTAGTAACATCCATCATGGGAAAAAGCTATCTAAAAGCTAAAACTTCTGTTGTAATTCTGTTGTTACCAGTGCAGGAGCACCAAGCACAGGCCAAGGTTATACATATATTTGAGTGTTTTTTTTTTTTTTTTTTTTTTTTTTTGCTGTAATATGCCTGAATCAACCTTTTACCTTTTACAGCTTGTTAATCAGCTTAAGAGTTGAATGGTATTGGGTAAATCTGTGAAAAATCTGGAATGCTGTGGTCCTTCAGGTATGACACTCCTCCTGTACAAAGATATACAAAGACAAAAAGGTACTAATCTATGGGTCTTATATCTTTGAAAAGAACTCATTAATTTAGTTTTTGTCTGTTATCTGATTCTGTCTGAACCGGTATCTGTAAGTATTTTTGTATGAACGTCTTTGTTGTAAAAGTAATGTAAATGTTGATTTGGTTTTCGGGCACTGCCAGGAATCAGTTGAGCTGCCTGGACTCTTTACTTCAACACTGCTTGATCCAAGAACATTTTGGTAGATGTTGACTTTGTTTAGACACCCATCGCACATTGGATTTTTTAAACTCTTTCACCCCTAATAAGACGTGGCTGGTTTCTGGGGAGTCAGCAGTGAGCATTTTCCGATCAACAACATGCCATGGTGGGATGGAGAGAATAAATAGGCTGCAGGCATCACACAGTTGTAAAAGAGGAAACAAGTGTTCCATGAAATAGGCTATACACATAAATGTCATCAGCCTTTGATAGTGCAATAGCTCACATCCATTTAAATGGAGATAAGCTCCAAATGCAAAATGGTGTAGAAAGTGAAAGTACAGACACAGAAGTATGACAGTTAAGTGATATCCATTTGAATCAAAAACACATTTCATATCTGTTTTTTACTTTAATGGGCACAGACAGGCTTAGTAAAAAGTGTTAGCAAGGAAACTTAGCGTTTTAGGCATCTTCAACAGAATTTGTTTGTACAGATTTCAGATTTTTAAGTGTTCAGGTAGAAATAAGAAATGTAATTTCTATTCTCCTATTTAATGTAATAGTGACTGATTATCTGAGAGGGTTTTGAAAAATGAATTCATAAATTTTATCAGATATTTGCCTAATAAAAGCTAACTTGACAAATGTCTGACAAAGCTTTGCCTTTTTAGTGCAATCACAAAACTTTATTAAACATACGTTATTGAAACAGCTCTTAATCATACCAAATTGATATGCTGACTACTGTCAAACTGTTGATCCTTTATTGACATGTGCAATAGGTCATTTCATTGCATACTATATGCCTAGTTTACACTATCTAAAATTATTGCAGCAGATGACCTCTTCCAAGATAGATGATGAAAGATGAATGAGCAAAAGGCTAAATAAGCAAGAGGTGATAATATTGTTAAATGGGTACCCACCAACAAAGCCACAATTTCAACCCAGGAGGGGCCAATAACTATTTAATAATAACATAAAAACAAACTTTGACCGTAGTGAACTTTGTAATGCTGCTCTAAAGGGGAAACTGCTTCACTAAACAAGACAGTAGTTCATCAGCTATTTGTTTATTCCAGCTACTTTTTATTCATACTATTATTTAAGGGTATTTTTAAGGAAAATAATGAAATTGGCCTCGGTGCATGCTTTAGGGTGACTTATATTTGCATACAAATAGA
Source organism: Pangasianodon gigas (assembly GCA_022758105.1). Classification (NCBI taxonomy): domain Eukaryota; kingdom Metazoa; phylum Chordata; class Actinopteri; order Siluriformes; family Pangasiidae; genus Pangasianodon; species Pangasianodon gigas. Next base: position 22,762,086 of record CM040459.1, on the reverse strand, counting down.
CTTTTCTCCTCAATAAAGTGGAGATGCGCAGGAGAACTACACAGCCCACTGCGCCCTTTCCAAAACTGCCAGTATTGAAGGGCTGTAAACGTCATCGTTACTGTGGGTGAACTTGAGGAAGTTTTTGTTGCAGTTGGCCTCTTAATCACAAGATATGTGCATGTGGCAGCCTGGGAAACCACTGAAAATCCCATTCCAAATCCACTGAAAGACACGACCACACCAATTGTCTAAAGCACCTGGTAATTATTGATTTAATTTACATTTTATTTAACATGTAATAAAAAAGATAACTGATCTTTGCAGGCAGACAGCCCAGCCAAGATTAGTAGTCTGAATAAAAACATTTCCACATTTCATCATTTGTAGAGTTATAGGGTACCTTTAGGACGACTCTATATATATATATATATATATATATATATATATATATATATATATATATATATATATATACATACATAAAAATATGGCAATATATAGGCTGCATTTCTCTCCAAACAACATTACCTGTCTCAGATTGATAGTTTTCAGGCTCATGATAGCTTGCTCTATTGGCATTGGCACTTCTTTAGCCCTCGTCTTGGGAGACACCTGCAACAGACTCCAGATGCCAATGCCATATCTAGCAGCAGTTCTAGACCCTTTGTTTTCTCACTTGAGCAAAAGCTAATTAAGCAACAAGACACAGCTGGCCAAGAATGAGCTTAGTAGACAATTGTCCAATTTGTTTGGTCCTCTGAAATGGGAGGACTACTGGTTTGCCACAAATGCTAAAAGTAATGTCTAGTTATTTGCTGTTCTAAAAAGACTTGATAACCATTGCAGTGCCTTGCATATTTACCCTCAGCGCACCTTTCTGCTTTGCTGCAAGGCTTCACTGGGAGTGTGGTGTTCTCAGGCAGGGTGATAAGCAATGTTGGATTTAATGCTACTCTGTGGAGCTTGGAAGTAGACAGTATTTGAATAACAATTTTGTATATTTCTAAATTTTACATACTTCCCATTAATTAAGTGTAAAATTTTCTGTGGTGTATTTAATAAATGTACATGACTTTTCCATTGGGGGGGCACAGTGGCTTAGTGGTTATATTGTTTGCCTTGCACCTCCAGGGTTGGTGTTTCCACCTCCACCCTGTGTGCATGGAGCTTGCATCTTCTCCCTGTCTTTGAGGGGTTTCCTCTGGGTACTCCTGTTTCCTCCCCAGTCCAAAGACATGCATTGTAGGCTGATTGGTATCTCTAAATTGTCCATGGTGTGTGAGTGTGTGCGATTGTGCCCTGCGATGGATTGGCACCCCGTCCAGGGTGTCTCCTGCCTTGTGCCCCGAGTCCACTGGGATAGGCTCCAGGCTCCCCACAACCCTGTGTAGGATAAGCAGTACAGAAGATGGATGGATTTGTCCATTGTTTTGAGATTGCTATGGGTAGGATTTCAGATTAAAAAAAAATAAATTAAAAGCCTAAGATTTCAGATTTTTTAAGGTGGATTACCAAGGAACTGTATGAACTTTTAGAGTGGTTGAACTCAGCATTTAGCCGATCACAATCATGCCATGCCCAAGAAGTGAAGTGAAGTGAAGTGAACAAAAGAGCTATGGAGTGGAGTGAAACAAAATAGAAGATGAACCAGAATAAGATAAGTGCATCTAAAGCATTATGTTCTACTCAAATAGCCAGTTTTCTACAGTAGTGTTATATGCAAGTATTTGCACAGTGTAACCATTTAGGTAACATTCTAGCTAGTTATGCTACATAACATTAGCTTACTGTCAGTCCTTAGCAGCTAACAGCCTAAACTCCTGCCATGGAAGGCCACAGTACTTGTGAATTCAGAATTTCTACCTCATTTACCACACCTGATTCCAGTCATCAGCTAATTCCATAGACCTTCGTGGGCTGAATCTGGTGTGTTAGAGGAGAGTAAACACAAATCTTTGTAGGGTTGTGTGGCTGAGTTTGACACACCTAGGCTATATCAGAAAATGTTTGGAGTGTTATACTACTACAGCTACTACTACTACTAAGAACTGTGGCTAGATCCTACAGCATTTTTAATTTTAATTTAATGATGAAAGAGCACCTCACTGGCACATTCACGGTCACCTCTCAGGGATGCTCTGTGTCTAAGTGTTTTCAATGCCAAAACAGCTAAATGTTAGACTGCTAGTCTAATTGATGATTTATTAAATAAAATAAAAATCTCACAAAATCTAATTAATACTTATTCAAGGCACTGAACTTTCAGTGAGTTGATGAATGCTTTTATCAAACACTAGTATTTGGAATACAGCTTTTATATTTTAATATGATTTTATTCAACACAAATGTCTATACACTGTACTGTTATTAAACTGTGTTGCCAAATCAACCACAGAGGGGAAAATAATTAAATAAACAACAGAATTCATGGCAAAGTCATTTTTAACCGAAAAATTACAACTAGGGGCTAAAAAATGCAATTAATATTTCATATTACTAATTACCCAGTAAAATACATACAACACACGTGCAAAATGTTTTAAAGGATGTTGAGTGAGCACTTACCTTTCAACAGGGCTTGTGATGAATTGATTTGATTGTTAAATTCTGTCTTTCGCTGTCTCTGGCCCCATAACCACTCTTTCAGATCTGCTTCTATTCACACTTCATGCTTGAAGTACTCTATTGCACTATTGATACTACTACTTGCATATCTGCAGCTCAGCATTTGCCTTTTATTTCCACAACAGAAGCTGCTATTTCTTTTTTGTATAGTTTATATCAGTCTTGTGAACTCTGCTGACACAAACTACTGCCTAGCATTGTGCTGGGCCCCATATCCCCCCTTCCACAACTATCAGACTACTGCTATTCACACTCCATACTTGAAGAACTAAAGAACCTGAAGACTACTGGTACTACTACTTGAACATCTGCAATCTGCGTTTTTTAAATATAGTTTATATAGTCTGTACATTATTTATTTTATTCTATTTTATTTATATCAGATACTATTCCCAAGCTCTAAGCTTCTTATAATATTTTATATGTCTGAATAAAAGTGTCTGAAGCCATATTTAACACCTTCACTAGTTGGCTAATGTGAAAAGGCTGTTTAGCAGCTAATTTGGGGATTCCTGGAAATGTTCAGTTTATGCCAGGGGATGGTGGTCCCAGCAAGGAACATTTTTAGACGTCTAAGCCTCATACCTATTGTGCCTGCTATAACCTAGGATTGCACATTCTGCAATATCCATGGTCATGGTGGATTTTCTTCTCTTATCCAAACAAACCACAGACCACAGTCTTAGTCATCACTGATCTGTTTCTAAATATTTGTGCCTGATTCCCTTTCTAGCATTGCCCACCACATTTGCCCATAGTAACTTCAATATTTCAATATTTCTTCAAGTATTTTGGAATTCCTATGGTGGAATATAGTATACAGTGTCTGACCATGGCCACAGTTCTTTTCAAGTGTGTACATCTTTGAAAACTTATGGAGAAGTTGGGGGTCTCAGTGGGTTTAACCTTGCACTATCACCGCCAAGCCAATAGCCACGTTGAGTCAGCAAATCAGGACATAGTCAGTTTTCTCAGGACCTTCTGTGCCAACAACCATTGCTTCCTGCCTTGGCTGAATATGCCCAAAACTCCTTGTGTCACTTGGCCTCCCAGCTGACCCCTTTGCATTGTGTGCTTAGATACCAGCCTCCTCTCTTTCCCTAGAACAGTTCTAGCACCAATGCCCTTTGCAGTAGTTTCACTGAAGTGAGGAGGTCTGGGTTTGCACACACCACTGAATAGAGCAAACAACTAGATGAACCAAGGAATTTACAAATTTCCATAGAACAGTTGCTCCAGTGTATGAGCCACAGTACAGGGTATGTCTTTCCAAAAGGGATCTTCATATAAGACATGGATGCATGTCCATGATACAACAACCCTTTAAGGTCTTGTAACATATCAGTGAGGTCTCTTACAAGCAATACAGCAGAAGTGATCCCTGGTCCCTTGGATGAAGGAACCCCAAGTATCTCCCTGACCTCAAAAACATTCACATTCAGCACCAAGAGCAAACTGGTTGGGGTGGATTGGAGGTTCTATCATGTAACTCTATTCTTTCATTGCAAATATAAACTTTTGCTGATCGCCTGACATGGTCTGCTTTGATCTTTCAAAATAAATCCTTGTGTTTGCATCCAAACTTGTTTCCTGACACACTGTTTTTTTTAATAATTGTTTTTTTTGTTATATTTACACAAAAAAGGCAATTTTTTGAAGGTTTAAGATCCCCACTTTTTAGTTGCCTAATGCCTGAGCCACACTACAATATGTTCACAGTCCTAACAGATTCTGAATATGTGTAGGACGATAATATTATGACAGATTGCATAATTGTTTGTCCTGGATTTTCCTTCAGTCATCAATTCCCCAAATTACTAGACATGCTCAGACTAAAACACCATACACTTGCAGATTCTACTCAAATCACAGTCTCAAACAATGATCCCAAGCCTTGATACCTGGGATTTGCAGGATTTCTCAGGGAACAAACCTGACTTCAGATCAAAATAAGCATGACAGAAGACAGTTCAGCTGAGCTGTAGTTGGTTATTAATCTTTCATGTGTGACATCAAGATAGACAGAGTTGGCGTTCTTCCCACACTACAGTATGTTGAGTCATAAATAGTAAACATGTTTATTATTTTAAATCAGAGTGGCCACGACAAGACTGGAAGTAGATTGCAGGCATTAAGATTAGATTTTGCATACCCCATACTACAGTATAATTTGAGATAATCATTTATAAATTTGAAATAATAATTTAAAACAACCCTGAAACCAGGATACCTTTTGTGATGAGGAATTTGCCTCAAGATTGGCTTCATTATCCTCAAGAGTAGCCCAAGCATAATGTAAATCTCTCAAAACAAACTTCTTGCCCCCCCCCCCCCTTTTTTAGACTTTTTAGGTTTCAGAGTGTACAAACACATGCAGAATTAATAAAACCCACAAGCACCTAAAATTTACAATATTCAGCTTAATCAATTTATTAATTGACAATTAATAAATTTAAAATATTCAGCTTAATCAATGTATTTAAATAAATTTAAATACATCAATTTTGCACTCTCAATGTTTTCTCAAATTAATACAGCTAAAGAAGAGCTTGTACAGAAGCCTGTGTTATGCAAGTTGAAGACATAATTATGCATGTACTTGTCACACCAGTACCAGAATCCACCAGAAGCTCCACTTCCCAGAACACACCGCGGCCTACAAACATGGCTGACATTGACTACAATCCCCAGTGCAACACCTCACTGGCACATTCACGGTCACCTGAGTTCTAGCCATTCATACCTGTTCCCAATCACACACACACACACACCCTATATATACACAGACTCTCACAAATCTCTTTGTGAAATAATGCCCACTGTACATTTACCTGACTTACCAAGCCTTGAATATTGCATCTTACTGTTCTGGTTTTTGATCTTGCCTTGTTGCTAAGTTTTTGGATTTTGGATTTGCCTACATTACTCTAATTTCTGATTCCCTGACTTTCTACCTGTCCATGTTTATGGCTTTTGCTTCATGTTTTGGAATTATTTGACACTGTCTTTTTAATAAAAAGCTAACCTTCAACTGCATCCGTCTCCGTCGCATGACAGTACTAATATATAGTCAGATATTTATTGTATATTCATTTAGGATTATGAAAATGTCTATGCATCTCTTTAATTGGCATTGTAATTTGCTCATAATTACACATACATTGAGGTCCAAAAATCGAAGACCACTGAAAATGCTTTATTTTTGCATTCTTTTCTAATTTAATACAACAATTTACATTGCAAATTATATTACTGACAACAACTTGAGTGAAAAGTAGAATCTCTGAAAAATTTACATAAATTTCAGAGTTTCTTTCAGATGTCTCTTTTTTTGCTTTAATGACAGTGTCCACTCAACCTGGCATGGACTCCACAAGTTTGTACAAACCTTATGATCCATTTTAGATCAGATCCTGTCACAGAATCACCGGAGTCCTTCCCTAGTCAATGCCCACCATCGCTGGAGTTCTAACCAGTCACACCTGTCCACGACCATGACGACCATCACGCCTACTCAGCACCACATATAATCACATGCTTCCGTTTAATCAGCGTCTGACCTACTATTAGGCTACAGACCCTTATCTGCTCGTTGTTCTTCTGTTGTTCTTCCAAGTTGTTACTAATCTGCTGTGTTGTGTGTGTGTTTCCCTCCAGCTCTCTCCGTATTCCCCTAGATGCTGACTGTTCCAGGACATGAGCTCCTGCCACAGCTCCATTCCCCGTCATCATGCTACCTCACCGGATCACCACTTACGGCACGCTACTCTTTACCTCACTGTCCCTACTGATCTTTCCCTGTCTGTGTGTGGTTTCATTAAATAAATCTGCTTTGTGGAACTTTTACATTGCTGTCGGTGTGCTGTCTCTAACAGGTCCATTGGAGTGTCATCTGAACACCAACTTCAATAGATGAGATTAGGCATGAGGATATCTGACCTTTTGTACAAAGCAACTGACATTTTCAAAATTACAAAGTTGCTTACATTTAAATAGGGTCCTAGAAAGTAGTGCAGAATATTGAATATTAAATATTGAACATTTACTTTCTTTAAAAAAAAACCCCTTCTGTTTATTTTCTAATTTAAAGGGAAAAAATCCCTTACCTTCAATGTGGTCTCAGCCTTTTGGTAATATTACTAAATTGGAAGTATTTCAAACAGCATGGAAGGAGAGCCTCCTGAGCTATAGAAAATCTCTTAGTGCTGCTAGATCAACTTATCTCTCCACCCGAATAGAATATAATAAAAATAATCCTAGATTGTTATTTAATACTGTAGCAAAATTAGCTAGAAATAGGACCATGACAGAAGCATGCACTCCATCAATATGTAGTAGTGATGACTTCATGAACTTTTTCAATGACAAAATTGAAAGTAAAAATTCAGACTATAAATTTAAAGACAGACAATTTGGTAACTAACCCTGTAGACAATAGTATAACTATATCAGATCAGCAATTAGAATGTTTTACTCCCCTTCGAGAGACCAATCTAAATTTCACTAATTTCCTCATCAAAATCATCAATTTGTGTACTAGATCCCTTACCTACAGGTTTCTTCAAACAGATACTACTGGAAACAATTGAACCTCTTCTAAAAATAATCAATCCTTCCCTTAGCACTGACTACGTACCTAAATCTATGTTATCAAACCCCTGATTAAAAAACCTGACCTAGACCCTTGTCAGCTGTCCAACTATAGGCCAATATCAAATTTCTCCTTTATCTCCAAGATCAAGATTCAAGGTTCTTTGTTTCTCACATACATATTACATACATGCGATGTAGTGAAAACGTTATAGCACAGCAGTTATGCCCATACCTACATAGAAATAACATTCATGAAGTATATCAGTCAGGATTTAGGCCTCATCATAGCACAGAGACAGTGCTGCTTAAAGTGGTAAATAACCTACTACTGGCCTCTGATCAGGGTTGTGTCTCCTTGCTTGTGTTGGTTTACCTTAGTGCAGCTTTTGACACCATTGATCATACTATTCTCCTTGATAGACTAGAAAATGTTGTTGGAGTTAAGTGAATGACCCTCTCCTAGCTCAGGTCTTATTTGAGTGATCATTATCAGATTGTAGATGTAAATGATGACTTCTCTATGCATATTACGGAAAAGTTTGGTGTTACACAAGGTTCTCTTTTAGGCCGACTGCTTTTTTCTTTATATATGCTAACTCTGGGTAAAATTATTCATAAACATGGTATTAGCTTCCACTAATGACACAAAGTTGTATGTTTCAGCAAAGCCAGATGAGTGACACCAGCTTAATAAAGTTGAGGGATGTGTAAAGGACATTAGATATTGGATGCTTATTAACCTTCTTTTACTTAATTATGACAAGAAAGAAATACTTGACCTAGGACCACATGCATCTAGAAGTAAGATTTCTGATTACACAGTAATTTTGGATGGCCTTTCTGTTTCATCATGTGCAGCAGTAAAAGACCTAGGTGTGATATTGACTCCAGTTTTTTATTTGAAGTTCATGTAGATAATATTACTAAGATAGCGTTCATTCATCTCAGAAATATTGCTAAGATAAAAAATATAATGTCATTACATGATGAAGAAAAACTAGTTCTAATGCTTTTGTTACTTGTTCTAATGCTTTTGTAATGCCTTACTGTCTGGATGTTCCAGTAGGTGCATAAACAAGCTCCAGTTAGTTCAGAATTCAGCAGCTAGAGTCCTTACTAGAACCAGAAGATATGACCACATCACCTATCTTATCCACACTGCATTGGCTCCCAATCAAATTTCGCTTTGATTATAAAATACTACTATTGACCTATAAAGCACTGAATGGTCTAACGCTGCAGTATCTGAGTGAACTTCTGGTCTTTTATGATCTGCCATGCCTACTTTGATCAAAAGGTGCAGGCTCTTTGTTGGTACCTCGAATATTGAAGGGTACAGCAGGAGCAGAGCTTTCTCTTACAAAGACCCACAGTTATGGAACAACCTTCCAATTAGTGTTTGGGACTCTTTATTAAAGGAGTAAAGGAGGTAAAGGAGCAGATCTGGAGGGTTCACAGGCATAGAGTGTTTTGGTGAACTGCTTGCACTCTGCATACAATGTGCATTGTCTTTAAACATTATGTAACAATGGGCATACCTAATAATCTGTGTTTTTCTCTCTCTCTCTCTCTCTCTCTCTCTCTCTGTTGAACTACACATGCTACTCCTGAGATACCAGTGATCCTGACCCCTTCTGCTCTCTGGAATTAGGACTGCAATTGCTATGAACAGTTTTGCACCCAAGTCTTTTTGCATTGAGTTTTTTTGTATTTTGCACTCAAGTCTTTTGGCACTCAAGTCTTTTTTGCATTGAGCAGTTGATAACCTTAACAAAACAGACCTCATGTTAAAACTATAATGAATTCAGAAATAACTCTGATGCTTATATTCAAAAGTTGCTCATAAACTCATAAGTTCCTGGTTATACAATTCTACTTTTTGACTATATAGTACACAGTTATAGAAGGGAAATTATTTGCAATTGTACTATCTGGTGTCACCCTTCATATCATCTCAGGGAGTTTTTCCTTGCCACCATCGCCTCTGGCTTGCTTTACAATTTATATCTGAAACTTATATATTTCTGTAAAGTTGCTTTGTGACAATGTCCATTGTTAAAAGCACTATACAAATAAAATTGAATTGAATTGAATTTTGGACCCCACTCTATGTACAGCAGATCTGGCTCTTAAACATGGTAAAATCTCTTTTAAATAATATATCCTCCAGCTACTTTGCATGTGACATCATTCATGAAATTATTCTTTGTAAAATCCCCCTCAACACGTTTATTAGCCATGCACAATTTGTTTGCTTAACCCTCAAATTTGTATTCATTACTTGGCATCGTAGTAAATCAGGGCACTATACTGAGTATAGTGCTACTGCTTAAATTCATTCTGATTGTGTAATAGAAAATTACAGGTTAATTAATATTTTAATACTTATAAATAATGAGGCTTTGATGTAAGTAAAATGCAAATCAGATTTTAAAGGAATTTGACAACCATTTTGAAAACAATGTTAAATGTGTAAGCATTTTACTATTTATTAGGCCTTCACTGGCTGAAATGCTTTACAGTTTTGAACATTTTTAGTCATTGAATGATGTGGTACCGTATGACAATTCAATTCAGTTCAAGTAACGAATGAATTTAATTCACTCGTCAAATCCAACATGACAAATCAGCCTGCCTTAAAATCATGCTTTCTAATGTGGCTCTGTTGGACAGAGACCAGATATCGAGATGATGAAGGCTATTACGAGAGTGCAGCAGCTGCACAAGTTCAGTGATCATTAGCGAACAGCACCGTGGCCCTAATTGCTTGTGAAGTGTTTGAGCAGAGCTGGTGTAGCGTGTTTTGCTGCGTCTCTACTTATAGTGCAGGCCTTTGATCGCTGTGATGCAAATAAATAACGATATTCATCACAATGACATGGGAGCTCTGGGAGCATAGCTTGTCTTGGCGTTCGTGTGTGTGTTTATGTGTGTGGTTGAGTGGTAGAAGTGAAAGACTAGCTAGCTTTTGAGCTCCAGTGATTCATGATATGCTCTTGAATTTTGACTCATTATGTAAATCTGATCCTAATAATTTGAGTAAAGAAAAGATTAAAAAAATGCTTCCACTACACATTGAGGTCAGTTTTAATCTTTAAAAACACCTCTTTATGTACACTCCCTCAATCACACACATGCAAACAGGTTTGGGTACATGAGTAAGGTTATATGCACTATCAGTATTAACTTATGAAGAGCTATTAAGACTGGTGTTAATAGTGAGTTTTTTGTGTATGTGAGAAGTGTAGCAGTGAATGTGAGAACATTCAGTGGTTTTAATAGTATTGAATTAGAGCATTTTGTGGATGTAATAGTTGCAGCAGTGAGAGCATATGAGAGTATTTCAAGACATTTTATTTAAAAGCTTTAATGCACAATTTTGAAATATTTTGTATAAGTGTAAAATTTTTGTATATATACTGTAAGTTTAAAATAATTTCATTTGAATTTGAAAGTAATTTATATGAATCTGAGGGCATTTTGTATGAATGTGACTGTAACCTACTGGACTCAGGAGAAGATTTTGGATCCATATGCAGGAAGGCTTTATTATCAGTATCAAAACAGTCTATCCAAAGTGATCGAGCAGGCAAGGGTCAAAACATGACCAGGCAATAAATGACAGAATTAGAGCATAATTCAAAGATTAGTCAGAAGAATAGGCAATGGGTCTAGATACATACCAGAATTGGTGAGACTTTGCAAAGAGATGCTGAAAGCTGTGAGCTTATATACATGAAATGGTGAAGTAAACAGGAAATTAAGATCAGAGGCCGTGCTATAACTCAGGAGAGCACAGATTCTGCTGGCAGGGAGGGATAATGTCCTAAGCTGGTTTTATACTGAATATACTTAATAAGAATGTGAGAGCAAGTTCCACTGAAAGCTTAACCAACACCTCATACAAAGACTCTGCATGTACACATTTTTATACATTTATGCCTATCTACACATCTTTCCTCTCTCATTCCCACACACACCCAGGTTCAGCTTTAGGACAACTCTACCCCCACCACAGAAAGAGAGCTCTGAGTTTGCTTAATTTCTCAGTGTAATTTATTCTGTACACACTAGGGATGTAGCTGAATATGAATACATGAATATTATTTGGAATGAACAGATAATGTTTTCTATACAGATACAGATACAAATAGGAAGCGCATTATTTATTTTTTTAGAAAGCTTGCCTGAAAGGTCAACAGGGTGTCTGAGTGAGACTAGACGTGTGCATCGGGACTTGGATCCCATGGGATGCACCAAAACATTGCACAAGTAGCAGGTTTTTACTTTCATACAAGTGTGAGCAAGTGGTCAGATATTAAAGCTTGCAGTACTTTAACATGAACATTCATTCATCCTTAGTCACTAGTTTGTTTATAGTTTGGGCAACAGAACCAACTAAATTCCTTAGAAAATATTGTTGGCAGGTACAAACAAAAATACTAAATGTGTGGTGGTGTTCTTTAGGCTGCTCCCATTAGGGGTTGCCACAGCTGATCACATTCACTGTCTGCATATTGATTTGGCATGTTTTATCCCGGATGCCCTTCCAGATGCAATCCTCCCCATTTATCCGGGCTTGGGACAGGCACAGAGAGTGCACTAGCCTGTGGGACTGGGGTAGGTACCCAGTGTAGGGCTCAAACCCATGTTCCTGATTCCCATGCGCTACCAACTGAGCTATCTGGGCACCAAAAATACTCAATGTGTGTAAGTGGTCAGATTTCACAGACCATCCTGATTGCATTTCTACCTGTTGGTCCCCCCCCAGTGTTCTCTAGGGGCATAGTGGAAGGTTCAGTTACAGATAGTGGTAAGATTACTATTTGTATTACCCTGGTTTGGCCTTGGTTTCTTGATAACGATTGTGTTTTGACTTTTGCTTGCCTTAACATTTTGGATTTTGGATTGTGATTTCACATTTTCTGAAACAATCTCTATTAAACCTTATGCACATGGATCCTCACTCTGCCTCTGATTCAAATATGTTACACATTAATATGGTTTTACCTTTTACAATGGTTTCATATTCGCTATCATTACCTTGCACATTGTATGTGACAGTTGTAGTGATGAATATGAGAACATTTCAGAGCATTTTGTGTCATGTAATACATCTAAGAATCTGAGAAGTCTTCATTTCCAATGATCATTTCTACTGTTACCAGAGAAATCATTGCACCTTCATTTTGTTTCTTCTGCTCATGCCAAGATAGTAATGGCCAAATCATACAGTATATCCTGTAGTCAAGTCATTTGTAGGAACACGGCATTTAAATATCAGATCATTGTCTTGGACTTGTTCATCTCCCAGCAGACAGGATTTCATTAAAAGAATACATTTAAAAAATGTGCTGCCTGGGATAAATGGATTTTCACTCTTAATGTATAAATATAAAATAAATATATTATGAAGTAAAAGAAGTAAAAGAAAAAGAAAACAAAGTAGAGAGTGTGGTCAATGAAGTGAAATTAATTGATCAATCAATTGCAGGGCACCATGCACATACACATTGTAATGTTCGCTTTATGATGACGTCATGTGTGCTCTCTCTCTCTCCCTCGTGCACCTTGCCGTGTGTGGATGTGTCGTACCACCGCTATATATTATAAGTGTAATATTTGATCTTTCATTGATTGACAACGGAATAATCTGTCAACCCTATGTGAGTATATAGTAACCTACTGAAATAAATGATGGACAGAATTATCTCTTCGAGTCCGGCTGAATTATATCCACTTTTGTTCTTGAGGAAACCGTGAGAATCTATAACCCGGTTCTTACAACATTCATGCATTCAGTCACACCTACAGCCAATGTCGCATAGCCAATCCACCTACCAGCATGATTTTAGAGGTGGGAGAAAATGTAGTGGAACTGGGGACCCTGGAGCTGTAACACAACAATGCTACCCACTGCACCACTGTGCATCAGTCAGTAAATCAAAGAATGAATGAATGAACCAATCAATCAATCAACAAATAAATAAAAGTAAGAGCACAGACATTAATACTTAATATATTATTAAGTATTCTAAATATTTTAATATTTACTCACCAGAATTTATTTAGTGTTTACTACTTAGAATCGCATTAAGACTGTCAATAGAAGAGACATAGTACACAGTGAGGCTAGTGAATAAAATTAGAGGAGAAAAGTGCATAAGATGGAAAAGAAGACAGCAAATAATTAACGCTCGGAACGAAAAAGCGTGATCAAGAGAGCCTGTTCAAGAAAGCCGAAGATTGTGGAATTTGTATTAGCACACTTTATTTCATGTTCAGTGAAGACTTCATATTCATCAGATCTCTGTGAGATCCATAATTGTGTATTGCTTAGCAGTTTGAATAGATTTTTTTTTTGTAGTTTCCAATACAACGAACCGATGACTAACTACTACCACAAAGTACTGACTCATTCAATACATTTCATTCTCAAATCTGCATTGACACTAGCCTCCGCTTCATCTACTTCCTCCTCTTTGTTTTGATTGGTCACTTGACTGAACCAATCATGGCCATTTCTATTCTGAGTAAGATCAGCTTGACTCTTTTCTCAGCTATCTTTTATGTTACACTCTAGTATTGTTTGTTTCTTGTAATTGTAAAGTGACCTTGGTGTAAGAAAGGCACTCTATAAATGTATTAATTATTATTAAACGTAACAAGTGGCTAGCTAACTCAATGGTGGTGGGTTTGATGTTAACATCCTAGCTATAATATTTGTATAGACACCTTGCACCTTGCAAGCTAACAGACAGTGGTAAAATGATGGGTTAGATGTTTGAAGTTGAAAATAAATATAATTATATAAATTGTAATAATAAATGTAGGAGCTAATTATTTCCTGTGTGGTAATTAGTTTTTGTGAGGGGTTTTATTTTATTATTTTTTGTTTTATTTTGTCCTTGTTAGATCTGTTTGATTGTACTACCCATACACACATACTCACATACTCATAAGATACAATGACCATACAAAACAAGTTGTCCAAATAACAAATAGCAAAGGTTTCAGGAGCTTACCATAAAAAAAAAAAAGTCAAAATAATGAGAAATTTTCTAGTTAGATTCTTGCAACGAAAAAAAATTGCATTCTCACACACCTACTAATAATATTCAAAGAGCAACTGTGAAAGCGTTTCATTAAAAAAGGCTGTGTATATATTATATTAATATATAGACTAACAATGTCATATTGAACAAGCCATTTAAGTTGGATTGACATGATAATGATGTGCAATTTGAATGCAGTCCCTTACTGGTTAATAGACAGAAATGCATGACATCCAGTTAAAGACTGTGAAATGTGCTGAAAAACTGTTGAAAATATGAAAAGGATTCCAAATAAATGTGCATTCTGTTGATACAGAACTGTGCAAAAGTCTTTGCCTCCCTAATACAAATTTTGTGTTAGATGTTTAGTTTATGACGTCTGCATTATTGATCAATACAAAAATAGATTTCCAGATATTACTTTTCATAAACAAACAAACAAACAAACAGACAAATAAATAAATAAATGTTACAGAAAATGAGACATTTCTTTTGAAATTTTGGTCAAACAGTATCTCTTTCCTAAGGGGAGTGTGTGGAACAGGTGGTCTGTGGCTTTCTCCTTCTAGCCCTATCATGTAGCTTCTTGATCGATAGCAGTTGCAGGCCTCTCAGCTACTCTTCCATGTGAACAATTCACTGTTGTGTGTCCTTTGTGCAGGCGTGTAAGGAGCCAAACTCCACAGCAGGGGATGAAATGAGTGAGTGACAGCATTCCCATTTTTATAGTTAGTTTTTTCCCACTTGATAAGCAAAAGGCAGAAATAAACAATACTCACCTAGTTCTGTGTTTGGTTTGGAACTGGCTTAACACCAGCTTCGTATTGCTCCCCAACTTTGTGAGATTGTACCACATGAAATAACTAATACCTTTGTATTAAAATTTAATTTCCTTCTGGTCTCTATTGATGAGATTTTGGGGCTGCATCTTTACACTAACCTGCACTCGCACTTCCTTTTCCTCAAATGTCATTGCTTCTCATGCAACCACAAGTTTTCTCAAGTGCCCATTAAAAAAATCAGTGGAAAAGAAAACATTTTGATTGTCTCTTAAATAATAGAGATCCTAAGTTCAATATACAGTATAATCTTCTAATTATAAGCCTTCAAAGGACAACTTTCTTTCATTTAGTACTCATTTAGACATGCTAATCATCTGATTATGGTCTTCCTTAGCACTCTTGATAGTTCCATTGCCTATGATTTTTAAATTTTGTTACACTGGTGGAAATCACAACCCACCCTTTTCAAAATTATATATTTATTATTGACTTCTTATAGTTATTAGCCTATTTGATCTGCCACTTGAATTGAATGGATTGAATCCAAACCAATTTAGCTATAGCTAGAATCATCTGGAATCTGGTTTGGACTTCAATTCCCACACTGCTTTGTAGCATACAAATATGGCCACTCTAGACTACAACACCCATTACACACACCTATATAACATTCACACAGATTTAAGTATTGCTCAGTGTATACTTACCTGATGTGTCAAGCCTTGATCTTTGTGTATGATATTCTGGCTTTCGAGCTTGTTCAGTGTTCTTGTTTTTGGATTTGCCTTGTTTTATTCGCTGAATGCCTGACCCTCTGTCTGTTTTTTGACCATGATCTTGTCTCATGTTTTGGACTGTTTGACAGTTTTGGAAAAATAAAGCATTTCACCTGCAACTGCAGCCTCTTTTTCCTGACAGAATAGTTCGCCATCAGCATAGTTGTAGCAGGTGTGCTCGACTAGCAGCAAGTACTAGTGGCTCAAGGCTGGCTAGTCAGCGAGCAGCAGCAATAGTTCACCATGCCTAGCACTAAACTCATGCAGCTAACAAACATGCTGACACCATCACTAGCTGCACCAGTGGCACTGTCTCACTCTGCTCCCTCACTCATCACATGCCTGGGGAGGGAGGGGGACCATATCATATCACATGAGAGGAGTATATCATGTCATATGACTGCTTCATCAAACTATTTCAACAAGTTTTGATCACTCTCTGGAGGGGAAAAAAATAGGAGAGCAACATCTATCTGCCAAACAGGGTAAAAGGGAGCACCGCTGAAGTTTTGCACACTCACTGCTGGCAGTGGATAGAATGAGCCATTGAGGAATATATCGATGAGGCACTAAAACAGGGCTATAATTTGCCCCTCCACCTCTCCTGCATCAGGTGGATTTTTCTTTCTGGAGAAAAAATGGGGTGGACTCAGGCCCTGCATTGATTATTGAAGACCAAACCAGATTATAGTTAAATATCGTCATACTCTGCCCTTGGTTCTCTCAACACTGAAACATTGTTGAAGCACCTGAATTTTCACCAAACCAGACGTGCACAGTGCCTATAATCTTATTCATGAGAGAGGGAGAAGAGTGGAAGACGGCTTTTAGCACCACCTCTGGCCACTTAAAGAACTGTGTAATGCTATCTTGCGTGTCCTCTGTGTTCCAGTGCCTCATCAATGACGTCTTTAAGGACATGCTTGGGAAATATGTGATCGCATACACGGACAACATATTGACCTCCCCTAGAGACTCACATTGTCCATGTTAGGCAAGTACTGACTCATCTCCTCCAGAAACATCTATATGTCAAGGGACACTAGTGTTAGTTCCATGTGATGATCTCATTCCTGGGGTAGCTTGTCAGTAACCATTGCTCTGAACAAAGTTTCTAGTGCCACAGAATGGCCGGTACCCACCATAGTCAAAGAACTACAGAGGTTTCTGGGGTTCGTGAATTTTTACTGGAGGTTCATCCGACACTTCAGCTCCATTGTGGCCCCCTCACCTCTCTTTTGAAAAAAGGACCTAAAAGACTGAGATAGAACCCTGCTGCAGAGGAGGCCTTCCTGCAGCTCAAGAAAGCCTTTACCACAGCCCCCATGTTGAAACACCCAGACCCATCAAAGCCTTTCATTGTAGAGGTAGATGCCTCTGAAACTGAAGTGTGGATAGTCTTATCCTAAAGATTTGGAGAGAGACCAAAACTCTATATAGTGGCTTTCTTTTCTATGAAACTGTCACCAGCTGAGAGGAATTATGACATTGGTAACTGTGAGCTACTCGCCATCAAGTTGGGCCTGGAGAAGTGCCATCACCTGCTACAGAGGGCTGTGTTTGTCATCTACACTGGTCACAAAAGCCTATAGTACCTAAAGACAGTTAATCTTGGGCACACACATTCCCAGCAACTGGGCATCTGGACATCCACAAAACCCATCAGCTGCTCCAGAGTAAATATTGGTGGCCCAACATGCTCACAGATATCCACAAATTCATCTCCTCATGTTCCTCTTGTGTCTAGGCCAAAGTCGCAAGAACCCTACCAGCTGGTAAACTAGTCCCACTTCCTATGCCACAGTGACCATGGTATTATCTGGCAGGAATGTATCACCAACCTTCCAGTGTCCCCGAACCACACAGTCATTATGGTCATCATAGACCACTTTTCCAAGTCGCTATGCTCGTTGGTGATACATTCCCCCTTATCCCGTTACCCAACCTGCTTACAGCCAACCAGGAACCAGATATTTTAGAATGTTCTATGCCAATAACCAAGATGACAGCTCCTCCCATGGTCTGAATCTGCCCAAAACTCCCTCCACCATTGAACTAGTCAGCTAACCCCATTCCAGTGTGTGTTGTATGGCATGTAATGTCACCGTCTTTAAAAACGGGATGGTGTAACTCTGATATTTGATTGTACCAAGCTCATACCATGAATGTACCACACTGTTCCTGCCCCATTCCCCATGCCCCCCTAGTAATGAAGGTTCCACCATTCCCATTCTTTTTTTCTTTTACTTACATTCTTTTTCAGAGTCAGAAATTCTGAAGTAGGGCTATATTACAAATTCAGAAAGATTTAGGGAGAACACAGAGTACCTCAATACTCAAATTTCAATGTGCAAAAATTCAAAAATCAAATTAGAATGTATAATGAGGATGGCATTGACACAAGGAAGCTATAAATGTGTTCTCCATCAACTTAATGATTTATGGGGTATTAACATACAACATCACATCATGATTCCTCATAGTCACTCTCCCGCTTTCATTGATTTGCTTTATTGAATGGTTAGCCCTGAAGTCATATGTGTGTTCTGTTTTGGCTCTGTTTTTGGTTCTTTTGACTCAAAATGTCTCAGTTAGCGCAGAAGCTAAACAGCACACTGTCAAGCTTCCATTAAAAAAGCTTTTAGATAACAGCCCTTTAAAAATACTGGTCCAAAAGACTCCAATTAATTTTAGAGGTAGAGTAATTGAATCATATTAATAATATATAGCAGAGGAGACTCCATTATAATGAAGTTAGTTGGCAGAATAGCAAAAATACTAGCTCATTAGCTAGTATTTTATTTGAGAATACTAAATTCGTAAAATTATGTTATCACATATAACCCTCTCAGTACCAAAAATTGTCATTTAAGTGAACTTATGAATGACCACCAATGAATCTTGAATAGGCCATTTCAAATAATGTATTTTTTCTTATTTTTATGGAGCACACTCAGTAGTGGCTTGTCTGTAGGTGCAGATGGGGCCTAGCCCCACCATTTATATCAGCCATTTAACAAATATTAATCTTCATAAATTTGTGATTCACAACTTCATAGATTTTAAACCTCACTGAAATACTAATTACTTCTTTTGAGTGACCAGTGATTTTAAAAAATGGCTGTTATATGACAGACAAGCCATTTTTCCCATTGATTTGCTTATATTTCTAGATAATAAGAAATAGTTATTGAGTTTGTGACAGCACTGAATTTTTTTCTTATGATTCTTAACATGACACTGCTTTAAACAAGGTTTAAATCAGGGTTTTCCCCCCCTTTTCACTAGAGTCACTAGAGTCAGCGTGTTACAGATAAGAGTTACTTCTAAGTACTGTTACATTGTGCTAGGACTGAAACAACCCTATAGGTTGGTGTGTAAATCCAGCGTGGATTTATAATGACTTATTGTTTTGTTTTCCAGCTTCATTCACTGGTGAACTGATATTGTGAGGAAGCTGTTTGGGATTGTCTTATTTATTATTATTTATTTTTTATAATTATAATTATCATTATTGCTTCATATTATTTAATTGTGTAATTTATTTTGTTTGGTGAATTGGGTAAGGAATTTTCAGTTACAGATACATTCGAATACCTACCTCTCTAGAGGTTTTAACATGTGTAAAAGAGCAGGTATACAAACTGTGAATATTTTTTCTATTGCATAACTTCACTAAATTAGACAAATTCTAGGTCTTAACCACCAATAAATTAACCCTAAACAGATTATATCTTAAAATGAGATCTAAATAACTAAAATTAAGGTACCCAAATTAACAGATTCCTATTAATACAGAGAAACTTAGTACTTTAATTAATTTAAAGAATCCTTAATATCCTCTGACATAAAATTTATTAATGCCTAATATTAGTACTCATCCAATCTAAACCTAGAATATTGTAATGAAATATCGACATTATGTTAAGAAACCAACAACAGCACTCAAATTAAAAGTCACAGAAAAGGAAAAAAAACCACAAAGAAATGGGATAAACTTACTGTATACTTACCTATCTTTTGGATGTGATAATTTTCTTCTTTTTATATGTTATTTATTTGTTTCCTCCCAATTTTGTCATTAAGTCCTCTGAACATTCTCAGCTTTGCTAAAGTGAATGCAAGGTCTCTGGTCTTTTTCTTGAATACTGTTTGGGTTACTGCCACTCCCATCAAACCTGGACTTCTGGCACATAGATCATGGTTCTTTCGAGCAATGTGGTGTTACATGTGTACTGCCCCACTTAACTCCCATAGAGTTATTATTACACCTAGTGGTCAACAAAGAGAACTGCAACAAGCACTAACAGATATCCACAGGGGCAGGATTTTTCCTTTTCCATAGTCACTCTTTGAGCATTTTCAGTAGAGGGGAGAAATGGACAGGACAGTGTTGCTAGGCTGGGCTTGTTTAAAAATCTAATACATTTCCACAAAATGGCAAAGTGTAAGTGCAGACAGTGTGTTTATGATGTACAGATATAATGTCTGTACAATAGGAAATATGTGAAAGGCTGAGGAAAAGAAGAAATATATCATCCTTTTCCAATTTCCAATTTCCAATTTTTTTGGGCTAGTTTCAGGTCTTTTTTGTGGTTTTTGAGATGTAGTTGGGCTGGAAATTTTGCTGAAACCTGTCAACCCTGATTAATGATATAACCTTGAAAGGAGTTAAAGGTACGTCTAAAACCGAAAACAGTTTCAAAACGAGCCGCTAGACTGGATGACTGTATGTTGTCAACTCTCAACTACCTATTATGGGGTTATTCTAAGAATTTATGGCTGTAGCATAAGTCAAGTGTGATAGCCTCTCGACTTAATTTTGCTGTGTCATTATTGTCAGCCTGTCCCACCAAGATCTATGGGCATGAGCCTTTGCTGTTCATGATTCTCTAATGCTGTTAATCAAATACACTGAAGCTGACATGATAGTGTTCTTTATGACAGGTCACCCTATTGTGATGGCTAGAAAATGAAATTTATTGTCTAGTACTGCTATACTTCACGGACCACTGCTTTTGAGAACCATGGGTATTACTTACAAATACCCCTGTCAAATCACTACTCTTCATCTGCATTAACATTCAATGGAGTTTTCATTCAAAATCAAACCTCATTTACCTGAAATCAAATGCACATGGCTGTTCCTTTGAAGTCTTGACCTGTGACAAACACACAGGCATTGTGCATGCTAATAGACTCTATAATCCTCTGCTAGCTATAGAGTTCTGGGATTTAAATCATATCTTCTGGTAGTGGACACAGATCCTTAATCCTCAGTTTGACAAACCGACTGAATTGCATAATATTAACAATGAGGTGAGGAATTCAAATATATACACACAGTACAGGGCTTTTTCTTGCTATAAGCAGTATAAGCAGTTGCAGAGGCCACCATTTTTGGCAAAAAGGTTTATGTATCAGGCAGTCCCAGGGGGCGACATTGACCGTGAAAAGAATAGAAACTCCAATTTACATAACTACATTAGGTAGCCAATGTAATTAACAACAGAAGCTTATGAAGAAGTGGCAATTGTGAAGCATTCATACAGGTAATACAGACAGGTAAATGCACTCAGTAAAGTCACCAGTGGCATTCTGGCTTTCTTTGCCACCTGGGTGAAATAATAAGACAGAAGATCCCCCCTAAATCTAAAACTTGATCCTTTTTGTCTTACTTGATGCAAAGTCATCAATGATGTCTTCACAAGAAATCTGCCCAGCAACCACATGGTTAATAATGATAACAGCAAGGCCACTGAGACAATACTGTGACATGGTGGACCTCAGGTATGATAGATCCAACTAACACAATTGTTACCTAGACTACTTCATCACATAACATAATGTTCATGAAAGGATGACATAGCTGTATAACTTTATCTTTACATTGCCCGTCCTACCTCCCCAGCAGTCAAGGGTTACGCCTAAACCAATTCACCTTGGTGGTGTGCAGATTGGTTATGATTTTATATTCTTAATATATATAATTAAGATGTTATATATGTATCAGGAAAAAATTGCAACAGTAGGCCTGTGTCAGATTCTGTATGATATATCAGGAACATTGGTTTATTTAGTTGCATTTTATTGTGTGATTTTATTGACTGAACTTAAGTACTGTACAAAGTTAAAGGTGAACCACTGATAGGTAAACCTCGCCACACCTCAACCTACCCCCGTCCCCTCACTTACAACTTCTAGTAGTACAAATTGGATGGAAAATCAGGAAGGCAGTACACGGTGCCCATTCTGACAATGGTGATGCCCAGGGCAGTTGCCTTTCTCACCATCGATGTCAGGATCGACCAGTGAATATCACAGACAAAATTGTTGGAACAAGACTTCACTAACTGAAGGTGAACTGTTTGGAGTTTATGTACAATGGGTCTGCATGGCATTCATAATTGTAGGAGGGCCCACATAAATACACTACTGTTGCCATCCTCACTGTAATACACTATTTGGTCAAAAGGTTGTAGACACTGGACTATAACACTCATATGTGCTTTTTGAAAATCCTATTCCAGATTTAGTCCCCGTTTGCTGTTATAATAACCTCCACCCTTCTGGGAAGGCTTTCCACTAGATTTTGGAGTGTGGCAGGGGAGCAGTGGGGATGTGCCCACTCAACTACAAGAGCATTAGTAAGGTCAGGCACTGATGTCCTGGGGCACAGTCTGTGTTCCAATTTATCCCAAAGGTTTTCAGTGGGGTTGAGGTCAGGGCTCTGTCCAGGCAAGTCAAATTCCTCCACTCCAACCTTCATGGACCTTGCTTTGTGCACAGGGGCATTGTCATGCTTGAACAGGTTTGGGCCCCTTAGTTCCAGTGAAGGGAAACTGTAATGCTGCAGTGAAAAAAATACATCCTATATACAATTGTGTGCTTCCAACTTTGTGGCAACAGTTTGGGGGGGAGCTCATATATGGGTGTGGTTTCCACAAACCTTTAGCAACATAGTATGCATTAATACATTACCATATAGATATGATAATACAAAGATAATTAGAACACAGTTCACTGAGAGAGAAAAAAAAAACATTGTAATACACAGATAGAAAGCAATCATTATCTAAACAAAACAATATCAATTATGCATAGAGCTACATAGAGAAATAAAATGTGTAATAGCTCAGATATTGTAGTATACAAAAGTCTCTTAATTATCATATCCTTGTCCTGACTTTTACCTGATCTAGTGTAAACCAAGGTACAATAGGACTTGCGAGGAAAGTTTGAAACTTTTATCCTATCTTTCGCCTGATTTCTTTCTACAGAAATTTTTTTCTGATAAAAAATGTATATAAATCTCATGCACACACATACAGCAATGGGAGTTCATTGTTAAAGTTTAAATGTCCCTCCAGGATAATTACAGTTTCCACCTCTCTACATGAAACAAGTCTGTGTATCATGTGGCTTCTTCTTATTCCGCCAAGGATAAAAATGGTAAAGTTCAAAAACAAAGAGTGATATTAAAAAGAGATTATATTAAAGATGACCGGGATTCACCTTCAAATGCAGTGTTGTTTAAAACAGCTGTCAAAAAGGCAAGTTACTGATTTTACAGTTACCAAACAAAATGTTTCACCAGAATTTAATTAAAAATGAAGGGTGGTGTCTTTTTAAATTATTTTCAACTTAAATATGCAAAATGAATTGTGGTGCCCTTGTAACAGACACAATACAGAAGATGTGAATGTGAACTTCCTGAAGTTGATCTTGTGAAAAATTTGTAGAAACTGAATGATGTGGTTTTGATTTTTTCAATGTCAAGTGAATGAAGTCATAAGAAAAGACTTCAGGCCTTCCACTACTGCTGGTGACAATGTTAATCAATGGTATTTGCCAAATTAAAATGAAACACACAGACAGCCACTGCTAGCTATCTTTAAAATTTCAGGTTTTTGTGATGTAAAAAAGAAACCAAAATAAATCATATCAGATCTTTTTTCACCTTTAATGTAATTTCGCAACCAACAAAACTCCACTGAAAACAAATCCTGAAACCTATTAGGGAAAAAAAGTAAAAAAAAAAAAACTTACAATAACCTGGTTGCATAAGTGTGCACACCCTTTTATAATGGAGCATGTGACTGTGCTCAGAATTAACCAAACACATTCAAACTTATGTTCAAAAGTAATTATCAAGCAACTGTCATCAGTGAAGTGATTTTGATTGACCCCAAATAAAGATGAGCTGTTTCTGTAGGATTTTCTTGGTTTCATCTGAATGCTGAAACTAAATTTAGTCTAACCATGTGTTATGGTCTGATGAGATCAAGGTAGACCATTTTATTCTGTAAGGTATGTTTGGTGCAGAAACAAGACAGCTTATCACCTACAGAACACCAAACACACAATGAAGCATGGTGGTGGCAGCATTCTGCAATGGGGCTGCTTCTCTTCAGCTGGGAATGGGGCTCTAGTCTAGTTAGAGGGAAGCATGGATAGCTACAAGTACCAATTTATTTGGAGGTATCTGTTATTCAGCTGAAGATGAACATTTTCACCTTCCAGCATGAAAACCAAAAGCAAAAAATCCAAGCCAACTAAACAATGGCTACAGAAGGAGATGATCAAAGTTTTGGAATGGCCTATTCAAAGCTCAGATGTAAATCCTATTGAAAACTTGTGGAATGACATGAAGAGGGCTATTTGATAGATTTGGGACATTTCTGCAAGGAGAAGTGGAATAAAATTGCCAAATCAAGATGTGCTAAATTTGGAGACACTTACTCAAAAAGATTGAGTGCTATATTACAAGCAAAAGGTGCATTAACAAAGTATTAGTTAAGGGGTGTGCACACTTGTGCAACCAGGTTGTTGCAATATAAACAAATATATGATAATATAAAATGTGTGTGTGTGTATATATATATATATATATATATATATATATATATATATATATATATATATATATATATATATATATACACACATGTATACATTCACACTGATCAGCCATAACATTAAAACCACTGACAGGTGAAGTGAATAACATTGATTATCTTGTTACAATGGCACTTGTCAAGGGGTGGGATATATTACTTAGTAAGTGTAAGGATCTCAGCTAATTTGACAAGGGCCAAATTGTGATGGCTAGACAACTGGATCAGAACATCGCCAAAATGCCAGGGTGTTCCCGGTATGCAGTGGCTAGTATCTACCAAAAGTGGTCCAAGGAAGGACAAGTGGTGAACCGGCAACAGGGTCATGGGTGCCCAAGGCTCATAGATGCGCATGGGGAGTGAATTCTAGCCTGTCTGGTCTGAACCCACAGAAGAGCTACTGTAGCACAAATTGCACAAAAAGTTAATGCTGGCTATGATAGACTATACTATAGTACAGTAAATTTACTATCCAGGTGTCACGGTCAAAAACACTCCATTATACTATAAAAAATTACTACCCATGGGTCATGCTCAGATACAGTCCAGTATACTATAGTAAATGTACTATCCAAAAACTGCACACAAATAAACTGCACTATACTATAGTAAATGTACTATCCACAAGACTACACACAAATACACTCCACTATACTATAGTAGGGTAAATTTGCTATCCAGGGACCATGCTCAAATACACTCCACTATACTGCAGTCAATTTACTATCCAGGGGCCACACTTAAATACACTACACTACATTGCACTATAGTAGAGTAAATCTAATATCGAGTGCCATTCTCACATACACTCCACTATACTACAGTCAATTTATTATCCACAGACCACTACATCCTCGTCCAGGCGACCCGAAACAGGGTGAAAAATCCCCGGCTTGTGTCCAAGTGGAGTGCTACTAGAGTACTCCTCTCCTCTCTTCAGTCAAAGCCACCTTGAGGTTTTCTCTGCTGTCTCTGAGTTGGAACTGATGGCTCTCCTTCCCAGTAATGCTCAGAGTACTGTAGGCCATGCTGAGGGACTGGCCTGCAAACCCCGTGCAGCCCAAATTGAGTGGCATGTAGCTTGAAGTCCACCCTTTCCTGCCACAGTCCCCTACCAGCTCTTCCTTCCTCTCCTGTTCCTCCCTATCCTCTTCTCTCAAGGCACAGTCAGCTCTATCAGGATGACCTGTTTGGTGGTCTCTGCGATTAGAGTAATGTCTGGCCTCAGTGAAGTCAGGGTGAAGTGAGGTGGAATCTTCAGCTGCATTTCCAATTCAACTGTCATCATCGAGTCCCACGCTGAGGTAAGCAGACAGTGCTTCTGCTTCTGTTCTGGCTGCTGTCCTTTCCTGACAAATGCTATCCTCTTGGCTGTTGGGTGGACATGCCTGTTGCCTGTTTTGTCTCTCTCCACTGCAGCTCGCACTTCCTTCTGCACCACTCTCTGTTTCTCCTTCCCACTGGTGGTGTGGTAACGGGCTGCTGTCATCCTCCTCAGGCGATCCCTGCCTTGTGGAACTCTCCCCATGAGTACTTTGCACTGCAGGCGGGACTCTGCCTGCCATATTGCTTCAGCCGCCCTCCATTTCCTCCCAGTCCTCACTTTGGGGTCATTTTATCTAGTGTACTGTAGATATTCTTGTGCCCACATGACAATGAACTCCCCTTTGACAGAGCTGAAAAGGAGCTTGAGTTTGCTGCTATTCCCATATAGCACAATGCTGCTCAAGCTGTGAGGCAATCCTAGCCATCTACTGAGGTGAATGCTGAATCTCTTTCTAAGCGTTCCACCACTGAGTTTGGGATGTCATAGATTAGCAGGGGATTAGCCAAACAGTCACAGATATGGTGCAGCCAGTGCTTATGCGTGTGCTAGTGAGATGACACTGTTCCAGAACAGACCATCAAACTGAACTTGATGTAATAGTCCAAGATGAGGTCTTGTCTCTTCTGGGGTACATGAAGTTTCTTCTGTGTTGCCTTGACCAGTTTGTGGGGTATTGAACCATACGTGTTGGCAAAATTTAGCCACAGCATAGTCAAATCTTTCCTGCCCTCTCTTACTTCCCTGATAAGTCGTGTGGCCACATGGCATCCATATGTTCCAGGCATCTTGGGATTTGGAATGCCTCCTTTCTGCTCTGATGTGTTGATGTATCTATTCCTGGACACAAATGACAATCCTATTATGAAACTAACTACAAAATGTCTAATAGACTAAATAGGATTCCTATTGCTTTAATTTACCTTATTTAAAATTTACTACTTAAGTTGACTGATGTATGTAAAATTGGCTTATTTTTAGTTTCTTTTTTTAAACAATCTATTGCCCCTGTTATGTAGGAAAAAATGTAATTTTTAATTAGATGTTGAACTTACATCCATGTCAATACATATGACTAGCTAGTCCTTGTCTGTAGCCAGTTATCATTAATTATCCTCATTGCAAAGGGTTGATCTGACTAGCAATTGCACAATAAGTGCGGTGTGCATATGTGCTGTGTGTATCAGCATTCATAATGGACATCTGGGCAATATGCTCTCAATGAAGTATTGTGCTCATCTGAACTATGGGACAAATCAACTTTTAAGGATACGTTGGAGCAAAAAGAGGAGAAATGTGGGACTATCTCAGGAAATACTAAATGTCAGGCCACAAACTTCTTTTTTGTAACATTCCCTTTTATATTAATTTATCTAGGTTTTGACACTGTACTGCCAATTGTAAAAGAACTGCCAATTTTACTTCCAGCTGGTTATTAAAAAGTACAGAAAATATTTGTTTTTCCTATTCATGAGTTCTTTTGTAATAATTAACAGAATAAACCTGAGTGCTGAGTACTCTGCTCATTTATGCGCTTCAATTATTGTTAGAATTGTACTACATATTGCGGACAAACGGTTCTCCGCCATATTCCATTGTAAAACCATTTAATTTCCGCCATGTTAAATGAGCTAAAACCTCAGGCCCATTCATTGTCTATCCATTTTTATGAGCTGTGCCTTTGTATGTAGCTTCTGTGAAGCTATATTGTTCAATCATTGAATGGTTTAGGAGAAAAAAGTGAAATGCAACATTCACATTCATGAGATTCATTGCCTCAGTATCTAATTGGTAAGTCATTAAGTTAAACTACAGGTTTGGAATTCCGGTGGACTCGCCAGCAGACGAGAGACTGAATAATGCCCATTTTAATGAGGGGAATAACTGGCACTGCAATTGTCAATGGTAGAGGGGTCTTGGCATGATGCCGCCACTCCAGATAATGACATCTGCTGGGGGTTAAATGGTGAAACAAAAACAGATAGTGGAGAATACAAGCACCAAGGGTAGAGTTAAGGCTATACCACCCATCTTATTCAGTATTTATGTTTGTATTATTATTTTTACATGTAAAAATAAAATGTGCAAAAACTTGTAAAATAAATATTACACACAATAATTAAAATTTTGTACTCAAGCAAAAGGACAAATTATTTATCTTTGTTTGACTCAAAATTTCATTCTCATTAGAACTACATTTTTAAAATGATAGTATTTTCATACAAAAATATTACCAAACAGTGTAACCAGAGTAAATTTATTATGAGGCACTCTCATTTATTATTAATCATGTCAACGTAATTGGCAATGTAATTGCTGACTGTGGTGTTCACAACAAGGGACAGACAGGCACAGATAAAATCATTTAAATTTCACATCTTAAGATTGATTGGGATAATGCATTACCTGAACATTTGGCACATGTAGATTTGCACAAGGAATGTGTTTTAATGACTGCAGGATCCTCTTTGCTGAGAGTGATGAATGGCTCAACAGTTGATTTTGTTTGGCCAGTGCAATTTTAGTTGATCCCTGCCAGCAACTTGCCCCACTTTTGGAGAGACCAACAAAACACAGCAATAGCATCTGTGTGCAAGTCCTTTCTACTCTAGGGTTTTTATCTGGGGGATAAAACAAGTAGAAATTGGAGACAGGTCTGGCATTTCCCAAACAACATGAGCCAAATAATGACACATGTCTTACATGCATTCATATTACTCACAATACATTACATTTCACTTATGATAATGACAGAAATAATGAGAGATTTCCATGCACTTGCAGCTTTTCTAAATACAAATGGGGCAATTTATTGCACACACTTAGCCTTAAAATCACTCTTTTAAAGGAAGTTGTCTAGAATACGTAGTGATCTGGTGTAGGATTTATCAACGTCCATTACGCACAGCTGTGAACATGCAAGTGTGATAAATGGCAATTTTCTAGTGCAACTTGTTCTATGCACAATTTGATAAATGAGACCCTTGGTTGTGGCCATAGATAGAGCTTTCAACAATATACTTTCACAGCAATACAGAAATAGTTTAAGAAACACACAATTAATGCATTTCAATAAGTCGCTCTGGGTAAGGGCATCTGCTAAATGTTGTTGAGGAAGCGGGGGCATGGTTGAGCACCGGTTTGTGAATGGAGGGTGGTGCCGGAGAAGGTGAGTGGTAAGGATTGCACATTTGCGTGAAATTTTGTTAATGTTCTGTGTTTCAGTGACCAGTAATGAGGATAAACAGGGGAGACACAGAGCTGCTGATGTGTGTGTGTGTGTATGTGTAGTAAAACAATACAGCTGAAAAGCAAGCGAGAGAATAAAAGTGGCTATTTTGAGTTGTCCCAAGCCTGCCACCCAGGAGATTGGTACACTGGTGCCGAAACTGAGGACTGAGGAGAAAAGCCATCATGGAGTCCTCACCACTGGCTGAGATTGGTAAGACCCTTGCTGGCCTCCACCAGACCCAACATCAGGCCCTCTTTGAACTGTGCACGGGGCAGGAGCAGCACTTCCAGGCCCTGCTCTAAGCCCAGGTGGAGGACCGGTAGGGTCTAATTGGTCTAATCGGTGGGTACTTCAGCATCAACTCCGGTGGCCACCGCAGCCAGGCCCCATGTCACCCTGGTGAAGATGGGACTGCAGGACGACCTGGAAGCACTCCTGGAGTTGTTTGAGTGTGCTGCTGAAGTAATATTGCAATGGGTTGGCCAAACCCCTGAACAGCACCGTCAGCGTTTCCGCTCGCTAACACTCTGGGCTCGGCCACCCATTTACATTCACCCAGAAGCTCTGAGACACTTGCCGAAGATGGCTGCTGGCAGAGGAGCGCAGTGCCAGAGAAATCGTCGATCTCGTGGTGCTGGAGTTTGTCACCTGACTACTGGAGGGGATGGCGGAATGGGTCCAGTGCCACCGTCCAGCATTGCTAGACAAGGCAGTCCAGCTGGCAGAGGACAACTTGGCGGAATATTTCGGGCAGGCTAGTCCCTCCCTTCTCTCTCTCTCTCTCTCTCACTCTCTCTCACTCTCTTGCCCTCAAACTTCCTGTCCTCCTCCTCCTCTGCACCATTCCCCTGTCTCTACACCATAGAAACGGGGACCAAACCCACCAAACCCAGTTCCCCAAACCTGTGCCCCCCATCATCCCCGGTGTCTGCCTCTTCTTTCTCTCAGGTGGGTGATTCTGGGGCCACAGGGGTGGGAGTAAACCCTGGACCACTGTGCTGGCATTGCAGGGAGCCCAACCATTTCCAGGACCAATGCCACGTGATGGATGTGGGGGCTTAGGTCCAGATCCTCAACTCGCCGGAGGCCTCTCCCGATCGAGCTGGGACATACTGCATACAGTTGAGTGTTCAAGGGGTACATACCACACATTGGTGGATTCAGGCTGCAACCAAACCTCAAGTCACGAATGCTTGGTTCAAGGTGGGGCATTGGGAAATGCATGTTTGGTGAAGGTGAAGTGTGTGCATGGGGATGTTCATGAATATCTGCTGGTGCCAGTCATCATTAAATTCCAGGGGCAAAAACATAGAGTGGAGGCGGAGGTTAGTCCTCGCCTCACCCATCCACTAATCCTGGGGACAAATTGGCCAGGATTTCGGACATTAGAGAAAGAAATGTTTGTGGATGGGTCCTGCAGTAGCGAGAGATGGTGTAGAATGTGCGCAGCATTGGCTGGAAAGGCGGTGTCAGGGCCATCGACCTCAGCTCCAAGTCAGAGGGACACGGAGAGTGGGGAGGGCTCCGGCCCTCCCCACTTGGCGGGGATAACCCTCAGGGATTTCCCCTTGGAGCACTCATGTGGCGAGACCCTAAAGGCATGCCTTTGACCGAGTGAGTGTAATCGATGGTACAGGGCACTTAGGACAGGATAAAACACTAAACCAGCTCATGGCCCATTTCTATTGGCGGTGCATTCGCGGCGATGTTCGTTGGTGGTGTGCGGCAATTCGCGAGTGTCAGCTGGTGAATCCACTGGCCACCCCAAAACGCCATTGCACCTCCTTCCATTAATCGAGGTCCCCTCTGAAAGAATTGGCATGAACCTTGTCGTTCTTGCCATTAGATCGGACTGCATGAGGGCGTCACTTTGTGTTAGTTCTAGTGAACTATGCAGCACGATACCCGGAAGCAGTGTCTCTCTGCTCCATCTCAGCACGTAATGTTGCGGAGGCACTTTTCTGTGTCATCTCCCAAGTAGGGATCCCGAAAGAGATTCTGACTGACCGAGGCACTATGTTAATGTCACAGACACAATGTCGCGAACTTTACAAATTATTTTAATTATTTTAAATGATAAAATTTAATTAAATCTGGGATTAAATCGATTCGCACCAGCGTTTACCATCCACAGATGGATTGGCTGGTCAAACCGTTTAATCAAATGCTTAAAAATATGATTTGTAAGTTTGTTCATGATGATGCCCGGAATTGAGATAAGTGGATCGAGCCCCTTTTATTTGCAGTCCGAGAGGTCCCACAAGCTTCCACAGGGTTTGCCTCATTTGAATTGTTGTATGGGCGCAAGCCTCGTGGCGTCTTAGATGTCATTAGGGAACATTGGGAGGAGGGACCTTCTAACAGCAAAAATGAATTCAATACGTTCTTGACCTGAGAGCAAAAATCCACACCTTAACTCACATAACACAGGAGAATTTGCGTCAGGTGCAAGAACGTCAATCCCAGCTGTATAACAGGGGTACTTGGCTATGGGAGTTTGCAACTGGAGATCAAGTGCTCGTTTTACTACCCATGTCAAGCTTTAAATTACTCACCAAGTGGCAAGGGCCCTCTGAGGTCACATGGCTAGTCGGGGACTTCGACTATGAGGTAAGGCGAATGGATAGAGGCAGGGCGTGGCAGATATACCACCTCAATCTTCTCAAACCATGGAGGCAGGTGTTCCCTCCCTGTTGGCTTTGGCGACAGTCATTCCGCAGAGGGAGGAGCTAGGGCTGGAGGTAAATCTAAATACAGCGTCTCAATCTACCCCGGTCCCTTGTGGAGACCACTTCTCGCTGTCACAAATCACGGAGGTTGCCAATTTGCAGGAGTTTTCCGAGGTGTCTTGCCTCTACCCGGTTGCACTAACCTCTAAGAACACTACATAGAGACGCCCCTGGGGTGATGGTACGCAGCCGCCCCTACTGTTTACCCGAGAACAAAAAAACAGGTAGTTCAGGATGAACTCACGGCCCACAGTGACTGGTCCAAGGCAGTGCCCAAGGTGGACGGTTCGGTCAGGTTTTAGGTGGACTTTAGAAAAGTCAATGTGGTCTCTGAGTTTGATGCATACCCAATGCCTCGCATTGACAAACTGCTCGATTGGTTAGGTGCAGCTCGCTTTTATTCGACACTGGAATTGACAAAGCGATATTGGCAGATTCCCTTGACTCCAATATCTCATGAAAAAAGGCCTTTTCCCCTCTGTTTGAGTTATGCCAATTCATGATACTTCCTTTTGGGTTGTTCGGAGCCCCGGCAATGTTCCAGCGACTCATGGACAGAGTCTTTTGTCCGCATGCTGCTTATGCTGCTGCCTATCTGGACAATATTATTATCTATAGTAATAATTGGTAGTGGCACATTCAGCATTTGAGGGCTGTCCTGAGATAGCTGAGATGAGTAGGACTCACGGCAAACCCAAAGAAGTGTGCAATTGGATGGGTGGAAATATGGTATCTGGGCTTCCACTTGGGCCATGGGCAGGTGTGTCCCAAAATTGATAAGACAGCAGCGATTGCGGCCTGCCTGAGACCCAAGACCAAACAAAGAGGTGAGCTAGTTTCTGGGGCTGGCTGGCTATTATCGTAGGATTGTGCCTAATTATTTGGATGTCACCAGTCCGCTGACTGATCTCACTAAAAAGGGGGTGCCAGACGGAGCCGTGACAGCAGGCTTTTATTCAGGTTCAGGCAGTAGGCGCTCCGGCTTGAGTCGGGCGGTGGGGGTATGTGGAAGCAGGGGCGTGGTCGAATGCCGGATTGTGAACCCTTTGGAGGGTGGAGCCAGAGAAGGTGAGTAATAAGGATTGCACACTGGCATGAAATTTTGTTAATGACTATTTTGTGTTTCAGTGAGCTGTGACGAGGATAAAGAAGGGAGAGATAAGTGCCTTGAGAGAGAGAGAGAGAGAGAGAGAGAGAGAGAGAGAGAGAGAGAGCTAAGCTAGAGCTAAAGTGTGTGTGTAGTAAAACAATACAGCTGAAAAGCAAGTGAGAGATTAAAAGTGCCTACTTTGAGTTGTCCCAAGCCTGCCACCTGTCTCCTCATTTCCCTCATAATCAGGGAGAGTGTTACAGTTGTAAATGTAAAATGTAAATATTTTACAATCTTAGTCTCCAGATTTTAATGCTACTGAAAACCTGTGGTCTGAATTAAAGAGGGTAGTCAACATGCACAAACTCAAGAATATAAAGGAGCTTAAAAAGTTCTGCATGGAGGAGTGGTCCAAGATCCCTCTCCAAATGTCTCCAACCTTGGTAGACACTACAGCAAGAGACTGAGTGTTGTTTTTCTTTGTCCCACCTTGCACCCAGTGTCCCTGGGATATGCTCCGGATCCACGGTGGCCCTGACCTTTTTATATTTCTCATTAATCTCTCTTTTTTCATTCTGTTTCCTGTTGATAAAGAAAGAGAAAGGACATCCACATCATTGTATCCTCACTCAACAATTCCAGTTTACATTTATGGCAAATAAAGAATGCTTGTGCTCATGATTAATTCAAGCAGGTTAAAGGAGAGTGAAGGATGATGGGGAAATGAAATCTTCCATTTCTGAATGCAGGAATGCCACTTT
The DNA here is from genome assembly GCA_022758105.1 of Pangasianodon gigas. Taxonomy (NCBI): domain Eukaryota; kingdom Metazoa; phylum Chordata; class Actinopteri; order Siluriformes; family Pangasiidae; genus Pangasianodon; species Pangasianodon gigas. The sequence continues at coordinate 22,728,240 of CM040459.1, read as the reverse complement.
GGGAGCAGCTTGTGGAGGTGAATCACCACTGTCAGGTTTCCACATCCGAATATTTAAATGGCCAAGCATGCCAGAACAACAAAATTGCATTTCTTGAATATATCAGGAGCAACACTGGGAATAAATTGTGATACTTAATCTTATTTAACATCCACAAGTTCACCTTGACAGCATTATCAGCATGGCACATAGACTAAATTAGGTGGTTCAATTGTGTGGGAAATATAAACAATTCAGTACCCAGCATCTGGTTAGCCTTAGTATACTTTTCAGCAGATTAAATTTTATATAGTTCTCATGCTGAAATGAAATATTGGCATGAATAAGGTTTATGAAAACAGAAAGGATGAATTATCCTAGGGGGAGCTGTGGCTTATTCCAGTGCTCATTAATCATAATTATGCCATCAAAATGCATGGGGAGCTTTCGAATATTAGGATGAGTGTGTTGATATTGCTCGAGCCCTCGGGTCAGTCCACTTGATGGGTGTCAGGGGCTCAATTGCTAATTACATCTGACTGGAAATTGGATGCCTGGCTCAAGTGATGGCAAATCTGAGATTTAAACATTATGCCTGAAGAAGCCCAGTTAAACTTTACATTAGCAAGTCTCCTTCAACTGACAAGGCAAGATATCTTGATTCCAATTAATCACTCCCTCTTGATTTCACTCTTAATCTTTGTGTTTTAGGATGGATAGTTGTCTTATCTCTCAACCAGATAGCACGTTATTCAAACAATGGCACTGTGTGCAATTTACATCTAAACAACATAACATACAACTTGTTTGCTAATTGTGAAGACATCATCCAAAGTCATTTTTGACTGATTTCTCCCTCCGTCTGACATTACAGAGTACATACTCTCTCTTGGCTAACTTCAAAGTGATTTACTAAGTTCACGTGCTAGGCAGATTCATCTCAGATCTCCTTCATGTTCTCCTGTGCTTAATGAGTATCTCCTGCACTTTTTTGGTTGTCAGCAACTAACTAAATATTTTGATTCCTCTAATACCCAAAAGTAGAATACCAAAAAGCCATGTGCATTACCATTGATTTTTTTTAAAAAATGGTGCTATACTGTTATCCCCTAAATAGCAAGCAAATTACACATAGTCTATGTTCAGGGTTCATCCAAATTTTCTAAAGTGATTTTCTGTGCTTGAAAGGTGCATCAAGCTTTTTTTCAGTTTCACCCTAGATCAACATTTCAGTTACCATATTTCTATGCCAAATTCACTTAAGTGTGGGTTATTACCTATCTTGTATGTGAACGATTATTTTGCATACAGTAACACATTAAAAAAATATATTATTTAATGCACAAGATTAGCAATCTAGTTACATACTAACTAGTAAATTAATACCTTATATGTATCTCTAACCCTAAAACTACATTTTATATTGACTAATGAAATTCACACATGGTTAAGAATAATTATTTAAACAAATAAAATATAATATGTTAAACATCACTAATAAATAAATAAATAAACAAACAAAAAAATAAACAATTTTTCAAAGAAAAAATTTAGGCTGCATCATATATGCCTATAATCATTACTGCCAGAATCAGCCAGCTATCTAACAAGCTTAATGTTGTTATTGCAAAATGATTTTTGCAAACATGCTATCAACCAAACAGGCATGCAGTATTCATCTAAGCTAACAATAACTGGAATAACAGGAAAAACAATTTATATAGTTACTGGTAGGTTATATACACCGATCAGCCATAACATTGAAAGCACTGAGGGGTGAAGTGAATAACAGTGATTATCTCATTACAATGGCACCTGTCAAGGGGTGGGATATATTAGGCAGCAAGTGAATAGTCAGTTCTCAAAGTTGATGTGTTGGAAGCAGGAAAAATGGGCAAGTGAGCATCTCCAAAATGACAGGACAACAGGGAAAGTAGTCTCACATAGGAGACAGAACTTAGACAGTGCTAAAGGAATGAACATAACAAAATAGGACTGCACTAGGCTGCATTTAAAGCATATTACCTGACTGCCAAAAAAACATCAAATGAAAACTAACTAACTACACTAGGCTAAGCTAGCAAAAAATAAATAAATAAATAAATAAAAGAGGTGGCACCTGCCCTCTAGACATTCAAAAGCATCTACATGATGGTATATAGGTGTAAGCACAATCTTACCTGTTCTCAAACTAAGGGCATTAAGGGTGGAAGGAAATAGCACACAACATACAAAAAACTGGTGGTGCTAGCCACAACAGGGAATTGGAACAAGGGGACAGACAAAGTACAAATGTTTAAATAGCTTCCATCCATCCATTTTTCTGTACCACTTATCCTACACAGGGTCGCAGGGAGCCTGGATCCTATCCCAGGGACTCGGGGCACAAGGCAAGGGACACCCTGCATGGGGTGCCAATCTATCACAGGGCACAATCACACCACAGACAATTTAGAGATGCCAATCAGCCTACAACACATGTCTTTCGACTGGAGGAGGAAAGCAGAGTGGCTATGCACCTACAAAGTTAGTCATTAGTAAAAAAAACTCACATTTCCTTTCTACCACGTGATAGTGTGGAAAGTCAAATTTGCCAACTAGCTCAGGAGAATGTTTCAAGGTTTGACATTTGTGCTGTTCCATTTGAGCTAGAGAATGAGCAACTGCCTCCAACTCCTACAGAGTCTGTTAGCACTGGTGAGGACACATTAGGGCAGCCTAGTATCAAAACTGATAAAGGGGGACTGACTGAAGTCAGATCATGCCCCCAGCTTATCAAGTTGAGCATGATGTTAACACACTCAGTTTGAATGAAGTTAAAAATGGAAAACTCAAGAATTTAAAATGCTGACCACTTCTCAGCCACCCTGTCAATTGGAACATGACTTAGCTTTTTGTAGTCCCACACTAATCACATTGATACTGGTAGGTACCAGTCTGCCAAATCAAAATGTATCAAGGGACGTAGTTGTAAAACACAGCACTTACCCATGAGAATCTGTGAACTCTTTCATTGGTTTCAAGCATCACATCTTTGAAATAGTCATTTTTGTTGTAGAGTTGATTGAATTGCAACTCAAAAACCAAGCTACCCCAGCAGATTCTTTGCCTTTATGTTTGTGATACTCCCATAGAATTGTTAAGTGATTTTTCATGGGTGATCCAAGGAAATTTAGCTAAAGCAAATGTTTTAGGATTTGAAGCACAGATACAACAGTTCTGTCCGTTGCTGTACAACTTTAAAATGTTCACATTCAAAGGAGCTGATGAGAAGGGATTTCACCAAACATTTAAACTTTGTGTACTCCACAAGCGAGTGTCATGTTGAAATGTTAAGCACTTGCCTTAAACAGACGTAAAGGGGCGGTCAAGAACCCCTGTGACACAAACCTTTGCTGACTCAATTATAAGAAAGTGGGTTCATTGTTTTTTTTTTTTTTTTAATTACGAAGTAGATTATTAGTTCTCTCTTCATGGTAACAGGAAACACTGTTTCTGTCCCATTACTAACATAATAACCACATTTCTTGGAATTGTTCAGTGATCAGAAGGTTTTTCATAATTCATAGATTGCTACATTTCTGTTGATCAATCAATTTTAGTGTGTGACTTTTAGCAGTGTCAAAATTAAATAATGGCATTAATTATCTAAGTACATGGGGAAAGGGGGGGTGTTTATTGTAGTTTCTTCTGTCAGTTCTTTAACCCCCATTTGTACCTTTGCTGCTAACACTATTAGCATTTATCACTTTAAGGCAGAGACCTCATGGTATTTATGCCCTAGACACAGGACTGCTGAATAACATGGTTCGCACTTCTGATAAAGTTATAAATGTGATGTTATGACATGACCATGCTCACATTCAGATGTTTCATGTGCTCATTTGGAATTTTCTTAGATAAGTAGCTCTACTATTCTAAACTTGCCTATGGAAAGTATTCTTTCAAGTATATTTTAGCAAAAAAGTTACAATCTGCCACTCTGACCTCAGTGAAAACTTTGTAAGTGCTTCCTGAATACATCCAAGCTGATACAATCAAGTCATGGTAATTGTTAAGGTGATGAGATTCTCTCTCTTTCTCTTTACTAAAGCTTTTATTTGAAGAGAGGATCATCTGTTTATAAGATACTAATCTCACTAGTATCTATGACTAGGCCCCAAACATTAACAAGATTTTACTCTTTCCTAGTTTACAAAGGTGTCCTGCCCTCTCCAGATAACACAAAGGGGTAATCTAGGAACTTTGCCAGGGATATAACCCTTAAAGTATGACCTTTCTTGTCAAGAGATTAGGTAAGGATAAGGAGGTAGATTGACTGGTAAACAGAGAGCTTTGTCCTGCTTCACCACACCAAAATGCTCGAGTGTGTGTCGAAGGTCCAGTTCAGAGGGTGCCAAAGAACATCATCTGAAAATAACAGCCATATTATTTCTTTTCTATACTCGGCAGCATACTCCTCACAAGGCTCTGCAAGAGTAAAGAGCTGGTCCACTGTTCCACAGCATAGGCAAAACCCACACTGACAGAGTCTGTTCTCCAGAACTGAGACTATTGCATAGACTTTTCCTGGGAGGCTGAGGAGTGTGATCCCAATATAACTGAAACACACCCTCTGGTCCCCTTTTTATAAAATAATAATAATAATAATAATAATAATAATAAGTACCATCATCTCAGTTTGCCAGTCCAAATGCACTGCCCCAGACCTCCATGAAACATTGAAGAAGAATGTTAACCACACAACCCCAACCTCGTCCAGTGCTCTTCAACATCTCCAGCCAAATGTCATCAACATCTCTAGCCATGCCACTATGAAGGTTTCTAACCACCATAGTGATCTTACCACAGAGATGTACTCCAAAACACCATGGATTTCTGGTGCTGCCTCCTGAAGAGAGGGCATGTGCACAGGGTTAAGGAGTTCCAAGTGCTCTCTTCCTCAAAAATATCTCCAGTACAAGTCAACACTCCCCCTGCATTTGCTTTGCAGAGCTTGTGCATGGTCTTATTACCCCCTCTTGAGATCCTGAATGGTTTGCCAGAATAAAAGTGTACAGTTCTTAAAGATGACTTATTAATAGTCAGGAGAAAGTGAGATATGTAGCCTCATGTTTTGCTAATATATATATATATATATATAAGTTTTTTTTTTTCCAGATAGCCTTTAAGAATGCCTTTGACAAAAGAAGAATGTATTGAAATCATTTGCATGGCTGGATCCGGAAGCTGTTGCAAGGTTGCGATGGACATGCAATTACATGCATAACACCAGATGTGTTAACACGAGTTCATCATGAATGGGAAGAGATGAATTCATGTGTGTTTATAAAGAAATGGCAATCATGTAGAGGATGTTTTGGAAAATAAAGTTACATTTTACTAAAAAGTGTTAATTTCCCCTATGTATGGAGACTTTTGGGACACCCTGTATATTAAATTTCCAGTCTTCTCTTCATTGCACTGACTATTACTATAAACAGCAATTAATCCTTCTTGGGATTTGAGAAGTGTCACTTTATTTTGGCCAAAAAAACATGGCTTGGTCTAGTTCTTAATACATATGTTGATCAAAGACATGTCTACAGAGATTCAATGGATTGAGATAAAGTTCATAGTTTTATAGTATTCTGGCTTGAAGGGCAGATTTTAGACAGCACCCATAGTGGCTTTGGAATTAGCAGCAGTCCTCTGCCCAACCCCACATGTGCAATATGTTCATTTAGTGAACTCTTTGCTGGTAAACTCATCACTAATCCTTACGCACACACAATGCTATTTTCATAAGTCCTGACTGGGCTGTTTAAGCTTGTGTGTGTTGAGATCTCTAATATGCAGTGTCAACAGCATAGCGGTTTTTGGTGAAAGAAATTGAAAGTGATATCGCAGCTTTGTGGAGCCAAGGACCGAATCAGCGGTTGGTTGTATTAATGAGCTGCAATTGAAAAGCAGGAGTGATAATGTTGATGGAGTTTGAGAGGTTGGGACACTGAAATCTTATTAAATATTGATTACCTTATATTGTTGGATTCTCGATTCCTGATGCCTAAGATATGATCATTTGTGTTTGGAAAGCATTCTTATTATGCAATCTGATTTGCATCATATGCATTAATCTGATGGGAGACTCTAAGAAAGTCATTAGAGAACTCAAATGGGCACACTTATCACTTCAATCTGTCTCTGTCAGACTCCTTCATTTTCATAAATAGTCATTCACGCATACTAGATGACCCTGTCAGAAAGATAAATGCTCATCTTTGGCTCTCATCCTCTTTGGCCCTCTGTTTCTGTAACAATTGGCAGTCAAGGGCAGTTGGAAGTATAAGCAGAGACTCTTTATTTGGTTTTTCATGCCTGGGGTCAAACACAGACAGATTTAACCAAGCAAATCCATTTTCCATCAGGGATACTAAGAATAAATAGATAAATAGGGTAGAGAAACTAGAAATACACAAATTAATATGCAGTTAAAGGATCAATAATAAGAATCTGGAAATCATGGTGGCATGGTGGGTAGCATTGCCACCTTACAGCTCCAAGGTTCAGTCCAAGTTCAGTCCTGAGCTTAACTGACTGTATGTGTGTAGTTTTTGTGCGTGTTCTCTCTGTGTCAGCATGGGTTTTCTCTAGGTTTTCCAGTTTCCTCCCACCTCCCAAAAAACATGTCAGTAGGTGGTTGGTCAAGATAAATTGACCCCTAAGTGTGAATGAATGTGTGAATGTACTGTATGTGCATGGTGCCCTGGCATGCCATCCAAGGTGCATTCCTGCCTCAAACCCAGTGCCCCCCAGATAGGCTCCATATCTACCATACCCCTTATGAGTATAAGCGGTTACTGAAAAGGAGTACGTGAGAGTAATAACAATCTGGTGCAACTGCTGGTCAGAGGGAGTGTTCAAGTTGAAGCTGATGTTAAATGTGAAGGAAAATTACAGTTGAGGTCAAAAGTTTACATCCCCCTTTCCGAATCTGCAAAATGTTTTTTTTAATTATAAAAAAATATTTATCTTATATTTACCAAAATAGGAGGGATCATACAAAATGCATGTTATTGTTTATTTAGTGCTGACCTGAATAAGATATTTCACATAAAAGATCAGGGTAAATTTAACTTATTTTAATAATCCAGCTGTGGATT
>CM040459.1:22710941-22721019 GCA_022758105.1 Pangasianodon gigas | reverse complement strand
GGGGTCATTTTTATAAATTCAACTATTATTTTCTCTTGTGGACTATATGTAAACATCTTTTATGTGAAATATCTTATTCAGGTCAGCACTAAATAAACAATAACATGCATTTTGTATGATCCCTCTTATTTTGGTAAAATAATTAACATTTTGCAGATTCTGAAAGGGGTATGTAAACTTTTGACCTCAACTGTATATAGGAAACAAGACAAACCAGCCATTATATTTCCTTGGTTTGATTCCTTGTTTCATTTCTTTGCATCTCTTGCAGTTTGGCTTCTATGTCTGAGGTCTGTAAAACACCAGACATGGAGAGAGTGAGGATCCATGCACAGAAACACTTTAATAGAAAATCCAAGCAACAAAAGTGAAATTGCAAACCAGATCAGTGTCGGTAACCAGGCACATTTCAAAGCGCAGGTAGTTCTGGTACAATCGGATTAAAGCACAGTCTGAAATAGTAAATAAGATCAGACAGAGGGTGAAACATAGCATGGGCAATCTGTGGAGTAACAAGGCTCTGAACTTTCATGACTACAATGTTTGGCAAGACTTAAATGAATGTTCCATGTGTGTTTTATAGTGAGGAGTTAGAAAGTGACCTGGAATCAGCAGAGGTCATGTCAGTACACTGATCTGCATATAGAAAACAAGGTGTGATTACCAACTAACATAACATCAATGAGAACCTTATTTCATATGTAAAATAATGCTAAAATATGGATGTTCCATCCCATATCACACTGAAAAAAATGATCAATTTCAATATTGTTGAATTTACATAATATTTCTCATTATTAGATTACACAAATATATAAAAAATATTATTATTATTATTATTATTATTATTATTAGTAGTAGTAGTAGTAGTAATTAATATTCAGATAAGATTAATATTATTTCTAGATGTTTTTTATTCGTACTATCTTGAAATTATAGACAATTTTTCTTCTTTCTAGAAATAAATGCTTGACCTAAGCAAAATTATCTGCCAACCAAAGAGGACATACTTGAAATAAAAAGTTGTATAGACATAGGCACAATAATTCCATATTTATTTTATCGTTATCTTATAACTAAGGATTAAAACACACACACACACACACACACACAGCCAACTTGTGGTTACTATCCTGAAGTGTTTTATTTCACTTATACTACAGTAGTAGTTTCTAGGGGAGTATTCCATTTTGCTTGTTTTTGACCATGACCATGAACCCACATCTGTAGCTTATAAAAAGTCCTTGCTTTGTCACACTTGTTGAGGTCTTGAGGAAGTTGGATGTTGGATACTGAGTATAGTGCTCTAATCTTCAGCAGTGACCAGCAAATATGGCTGTTAAGCTTGCTGGGAAAAAATTAAGCTCCTTTGTTTGTAAGGGCAAGAGCAGAAACAGGCAGAAGACTCAGCTGATCATAGAAGAGGAAGGATGAGTGCCTTTACTGCATTGGAAGGCAGAGTAGAGGAGCTGGCAGATGCAAGAGTTGTTACCAGCAATGAAACAGTACAAAGAAATGCAGTGCTGAGGAGAGTTAGTGCAGTGGTCCCATATACAGAGACAGACCCTGGTGTACTTTGATTGGCTCATTCTCTAAGTTTGAGGCCCACTTCGGCTGAGAGTGCTGATAGTCAGCTAGTAGAGCTGATGATGTTCAGAGTGTTATGAAGGTATATGGCTCATAAGCAGTGGCAAATGTGCTGCAGGCTGATATTAAGCTGATCTAGTGAAACTGAAGCTGGATCATACACTTGGCAAACCTAAACAAATGACTTTGTGATATAGTCACCTATAGTGATGGTTGGTCATGATATTAGATAAGAGGGCTTGAATCTAACATCTTTATACTTTGATTGGACAAGACGTGCTCAGTCTATCTACTTTAAATTTCTCCTCCAAAGGCAAGCAGGAAAAAAGCATGATAGAGTGAATAATCCACATAGTTCATGATTATTATACCATGAATATATTTCACATGTGCCTTCTCAATCACTGCTGATGATGTCTTATGGATGTCTCCGCAAAGCGGGATGAGAAATATTAGCCCAAATGGAGATTAGAAATAGATGTTGTTTCACTCATTTGACCCGGCTGTCACTGATAGGCTGCATGAATCTACTGTCTGGGCTGCAAATAAATCAGCCCCAGCCTTGCTTCTTCATACTGTACTGTATCTTTTTCTAAGGATGACTGGTGATGCTGTTTTGCTAGGTTTCATTCATTTGTGAATTTTCAGCAGCTGATCTATCCTGGTCAGGGCATGGTTGATCCTGATCCTATTGTGGGAACAGTGGGTAAGAGACAGGAATATACCCTGAAAGGGACACACCTGGGGGCAAATTAGCATAGCCAATCCACCTAGTGGCTGTTTTTGAGAGGTGGGAGGAAACTAGAGAACCCAGAAGAAACCCACATGGACATGATGGGAACATGCACAGAGATTCCACACAGACAGCAATCTGAGCTCAGGATTGAACTCGGGATCCTGGACTTGCAAGACAGCAACGCTGCCTGCTGTGCCACCATGCCACCGACTCTTATTATTTATCCTTTAATTGCGCATTAATTTGTGTATTTGAAATTGTTATAGGCAACACAAACTATGCAATGGGAGACATAGCAGGAGGCAAATGGATTTGAAATGAAGAAATCAAGATGTGATTGAAGTGTGGACTTTCAGTTGTAATTCAAGGGATTTAGCAAAAAAATTGCATTAACTGTTCAGGAATTACAGCCTTTTTTAACAGAGTCCCACCACTTTCACAGGCTCAGAAGTAATTGGACAAACTAACAATCATAAATATTAGAATTTTTTTGTAATACTTGAATGCAAATCCTTTGCAGTCAATGACTGTCTGAAGTCTGGAATCAACAGACATCATCAAATGCTGAGTTTCCTCCCTTGAAATGCTTTGCAAGGCCATTACTACAGTGGCCTTCAGTTGCTGCTTGTTTGTGGGTCATTCTGCCTTCAGTTTTGTCTTCAGTAAGTGAAAAGCATGCTCAACTGCTCAACTTGTTTCTTTGAATTAAGAAGCTCTTGGATTGCTTTGGCGGTACGTTTTGGATCATTATCCATCTGTACTGTGAAGCAACGTCCTATCAGTTTTGCAGAATTTAACTGAATCTGAGCAGAAAGTATAGCTCTATACACTTCAGAGTACAATGAAATTCTGGTGTGACAGCCTCATGTCAGGTGGCTGAGATGGCTGCAAGTGTAGGTTAAAATGCTTTATTTTAACTGTTAAACAATTCCAAAAACGCAAGGCAAAAATATGGTAAAAAAAAAAAAAAAAAAAACTCAGGCAAATGTCTGGCGATGAGCAAACAGACTAGTATAAGACTAGATGATCAAAATCGTTAACCAGGAAACAAAACGAGAATCAAGAACCATACAATGACAATAATAAGGTTACAATGAATACAATGACAATAATAAGGTTTGGCATGTCAGGAGAATACTCTAAACTTGTGTTGTGTGTAAGTTTGGAGTGTGTATAGGATGTGAAAGCGATTGATTCCAGGTGTGCATGATCAGTAAGATGATGACTATGAACCTGTCAGTTCACAGAGAATGTCAGAGAATGTCAGTAAATGCACTAGCCTAGGGTGTCCAGGGACTGACTATTGGAGTGTCCAGGGAGGGGACTGCTGGAGGGAGGGGAGTACTGGGGGCACTAGGCAGTGCTAAGTAAAATGTGGTGATGGTTTTGGGGTAAAAAATGTTCAGAAGTTTGGAAGCATGTACCCTGATGGTCCAATATCACTTCTTAGATGGCAGCATGACAAACAGGTGGTGGCAGGGGTGTTTGCATGTTTTGAAGTGGGAAAAGAAGATCCTGCTGTGACTCACTCAACAGCCTGCAATAGTCAGGATCTTACTCTACAGATCGCAGATGTCACAAGCACACTCCAAGGTAGTGGAAAACCTTCCCAGAAAAGTAGAGATTAATATAACAGCAAAGGGGGAACTAAATCTGGAATGGGATGTTTGAAAAGCACATATGAGTTTTATAGTCAGGCGTCCAAAAACCTTTGCCCGTATAGTATACATTACACTGCATTACCTATGATAACAGGTTTAGGTCTTTTTGTCTTTGATTAGGAAAGCTGGTATTCTAATCCATTTACTGCACCAATGTCACATGGGTTTTGCTAAATATGATTATATAGTCTTGGCCTGCTTTCATCACAGTTGAATCATGTTGGAATAAAGATACGTATAATTACGACATCTCCCAACAAAATTTTTAATCAGCCTGGAAAGTGTCTTAACACAATTTGACTTCAACCAAAATTTGTTACTTGACTCAGCTGTCCAAATAGAAAAAGAAGTTTTTATAAATCATGAGAGCACATGTAGTTATCAGGTACCTCTATGAACACTTCTCTTACATAAAATGTTACCAATATGTTTGTTTAAAAATGAATTTATGCCAATTGATGATTACATCATATTGTCAATTTCATACGGTTGGTTATACTCACTTCTTCTGTTAGTCACCAATTTATTTGCGATCTAACTAGCAGTTAACTGCTTAACATTACAATGATAGATAGATAGATAGATAGATAGACAGATAAATAGATAGATAGATAATGCAAAAACATTAGTGAAGAAAGTGTGACAAATCTCAATGTCAAATTTTTATTGTGGGTTTATTGTGATGGGACATTAACATGTGTCCAAAAATAGTTACTGTAAGCAAAAACATTGGGTGGTATTTTGTATGTGGGTAATTTTTGTATAATAAGATTCTGTCCTGTTGTTCATTCTGAGACAGAGGGGGCAGGATGTAAGCTGGGTATTTTGGAGTCTGATAGCAGAGAGAAGAAAAGATCCCCAACTTAAAACCAATAACCTCAGCCCTGATGCAGCAGGAAACTGTTGGTTTTAAGTGCTGTGAGATGAAACACTGCTGTACATTGGCACATGCAGAATGCAGGCGGTCTTTCAGCTGTGAATGCTAGGTAGTGTGAAAATGTTCTGTAGCAGTGTATTACTATTTTTTTAATAGTAGCAGTGTATTATTATTTTTTTAAAGAGGCAGTGGGCCATTTTGGCAGGGGGCCTTGAGTTTGACACATGTGCATTAGAGCATCTTACCGTTAGACGCTCTTCTAGCAGACTGCAAGCGATGAAAAAAAATAATAAATTCAGGTTCATCTCCTAAAGCTTGGGTATCAGGCAATGTGAGGGGGCTATATCCACATTTGCAGATTGCTTGAAATTATTTAAAATCTCGTTATGCGCAGACACTACTTGGTTCTTTGTTTATGTTTCCGCTTTCTCGCACTTTAAGTAAGCTACTTTTTACTTGTCAATCATGCAACTGACACGAGCAACAGCCAACCAGTAGCCACCTCCGAACTCAGGCCTTAGGGCTTCAGCCCCACCTAGCTCCTATTATAATCTGGGTCTGGTGCAGGGACAAACAGAATTTTTTCATGCAGTTAAAATACATACTTATATTTTTTGTACGAGTGACTAGCCATAATTATTATTTTGCTAGTTTACCTGCAGCTTTATAAAAACAGAATTAGTGTCACCGCTGCTACTGCCAGGAAAAGGGTAAAAATACCTGATTCCTCTGTAGTTAAGACTGTAAAGCAATACATGTGCTTACAATGTGAACAATGGATTACTGTTTCTGTACACCCAGTTCTCCAAAACATTCAGGATATCAAACTGCATTTCTACTGAATTGGCAGCAACATCCAGCAGTTGCACAAAAAGGTATATTATAATTAAAAGTAAGGAAACCTGATAAATGATCAAAAATCAGTTTTTAAAGACTATATGGTTATTTAATAATATGAAGTTATTTATAGTATGTCAGTGGCATTGTGGGCATTCAATCTTCCAATCAATTTGATAAGTTGCATTGCACCACTCCAGACATTTTCACTACAGATTTATATAGTAGTTTGATGCCAGAAGGAAATGTCCACAGTGACAAGCTAGGGCTCAAGAGCCTTCTATATTTATTTTCATAGAAAACAACCTCCATCTCTCACTCAAAGAAGTCAGAAGCATTAATGGACTGATGACAATATGGTATTTTGTCCCAACTGCGGGGCAGTTGGATAGGGTAAACCACTCTGTGGCTGGATTTGACTCTACATCTCGTACAAAACTATGGATAAAAACACCTGTCAAATAAATTAATGTGAATGTGGTGGCTTATTGATGCAGATCTTAGAAGCATAGAAAATAGAGTGAAAACAGACTTGGAAGCATGGAATAAATAGCTGCTTGACAACCCTGGGTTGTTTGAAAATTATATATTTTTCACTGATGAAACTTAAAAAATATATATTTCTGAGGCCTGTAAGACAGTGTCTATGTGGTCATTCAGCACTACGTAGGTCAGAGGTCAGATCTGCCTTGTGTAAAAACGAAATGAAAGGCATAAATAAGACAAATAAATAAGTAATGGAAGGCAGCCTGTGGCCATGGCTTCCTCTGTGTTGTTAAAGTAAGTGCCTTCAATTAATAAGGTCCCCTGATGACTGAGAGCAATTAAAACAACATCAGAACAAGGGATGTTGAATAGGGAAGAGAACAGAGGATCAGGGTATGACAAAGATAGCATGAGACTTAGTGTGTGTGTAAAACGGCCCCATTCTGTCTGTTCTAATGAGAGTCACAAGGGTCTGTGGTGAGTTCCAGTTTGCTGACATCAGCAATGTAGAATGAGTAACGGTAACACCACAGGACGCAACATGTCATATCTGTGTGGGGAAAATATTTCAAGAAAAGAAAAACTCTCTCTCCTCATCTCTCATCTTCAGTGTGATTCCCAGGTGAATCATGTCATGCTATAAAGAGAAGAATAATACACATGACTTTCTGAGAAGGAGAAAAAATACAAAAAAATCTGATTTTTGTCTGTACTGTATGATAGCCACAATGTTATTTATGATAGAACAACAGAGGAGACAATAGTATGTAAAGGTCTAATATTAAAAAAAGTACTGCTCCGCTTCTAATATTAACTTTTTCCAGGCCAATATTAGGGGGATTTAAGCATGGACAGTTGCATGGGAGTCTTTGGTAACCAGGGCGCATGGGTGGATGGACGAACAGACAGTCGGCTGGACAGACTGACAAACAAATGCAGTGCAGTGGGTAGTGGGTAGATTCACAGCTTCAGGGTCCTGGATTTGATCCTGAGCTCAGATTACTGTCTGTACGGACTTTTGCATGTTCCCCTCATGTTCCCCTCATGTTCATGTGGGCCTCCTCCCGGTTCTGTCCGAAAAACATGCAGGTAGGTGGATTGGCTACACTAAATTGCTCCTAGGTGTGAATAAGTCTGTGAATGTGTGTGAATGATCACCTGTAATAGACAGGCATCCCATTCTCCCACCTTCTATCCAGGGTACTGAGATAGTCTCCAGATCCACCATGAGACTGAGACTATGAAAAGCAAATACTGAAGTTGAATGAATGATTGAATGACTAACTTATACTATTTTGCACATAGACAAATTCAAAATAAATTTACCTGTTGCTGTACAGCATTGTTTGGTACAGAATGTGGTTAATGACATTTTATGTTTTTTTTAAATTATTTTTTAAAATTTAATTTAATTTAATTAGAAAATTAATTATTTCATTAATTTAATTAGAATGCTGTTTACATATTGCTGTAATGACAGTATCCTTTCAATTAATTCAATGCATATTTTAAAATTATAAAATAAATTATATATTTTTTTTAAAAATCATCGTACTGATCAATCGTATTGATGATTTTGCTTTTTAAGGTGACATTCATGGTCAACATAAAATGTCAAACACTCTGTTCTATTGTCATGTTAGAATCAGTGCTTAGTGACTTTAAATTTGACAATGGTGTTAACACAAAGTTATTTCTGATCTACTACCCACAGACCAATTTTTAAGGAATAAATGCATGGAAGAAACAAAATTATCTACCAACTACTACAAACTTTGCGTAAAATGATCATTTGAAGTATGTGTCAAACTTAAGGCCCGAAGGCCGAATGCGGCCCAGTGCCTTGTTTCATTGCAGGTGCCACTGTACAGCATGCCTGAACTCACATCTCACAGTGCTGAAACTCTGGTTAAAATCAACTCTTATCTGCTGCTTTTGAAGTCAGTCCCACTTCTGAAAACAATTCAGAAAGTCCATGGGTGTTTCTTCTTAGTGTGATTCAGTGACTGACTCCAAATTCTGAAATATCTTTCTTAGTGTAGACACCTACAAATATGCTGAAAAAAGAAATGTTGATGGAATGCGGAGACAAGAGACATGGGAGACTAAGGACATGCATGGTCTTAGCATACAAGATCCAATTGTGCAGAAGTTCTTTTTAAATCTCTTACTTAACATTATCTATTTTCAGTAATTGCAAAACAGATTTAAGGACTGTAGAGCATATATGTATATGATGTGGCAGGTCTATAAATTTTTATTAGTTGACCAGTAGGCCTAATTCAAATACATAGTGGGCTAGTAGACTATTTTTTTTTCCATATTTAAGGCAAAAACTAATTAGTGAGTACAAAATGATATCAAAGTAAAAACCATGAATGCAAAAGAAAAACAAATATATATATACCTACATATATATACATGTATATGTGTGTGTGTGTGGGTGTGTGTGTGTTTGTAATGTAGTCTTATACAGTGTGCAGATGATTGTATAATCTAGTCTGAAATATTACAGTTACATGACTTTTTTTTTTGCATTTCTGCTTTTCTTTACCATCTGCTGTGTTTTTTCCACCTTGGATAATTGCAGGAATGTGCAATCAGACAATCATGTGGCAGCGGCACAATGTAAAAAATCATGCAGATACTGGTCAAGAGCTTCAGGTAATTTTCACATCCAACATCAGAATGAAGAAAAAACGTGATTTCTGTGACTTTGATCGTGGCATGGATGTTGGTACCAGATGGGCTGGTTTGCGTATTTCATAAACTTCTGATCTCCTGGGATTTTAACACATAATCATCTCTAGAGTTTACACAGAATGGTGCAAAAAAACAAAAAACAAAAAAAAAAACATTGAGTGAGTTCTGTGGATGGAAATGCTTTGTTGATAAGAGAGGTAAGAGGAAAATGGCCAGACTGGTTCGAGCTGCCAGGAAGGATATAATAACTTAGGTAATCACTCTTTACAACCGTGGTAAGCAGAAAAGCACCTCAGAATGCACAAAACATCGAACCATAAGGTGGACGGGCTACAACAGCAGAACACCACACTGGGTTCTACTCCTATCAGCCAAGAGCAAGAATTCTTAGAACAATTTTTCACCAACTCAAACTTAATGCTCTGACAAACAGTGAGAGAACACAGGGAACTTAAATAGGGATCCGAATAGGAAAATATAACACAGGTGTGATTGATCATAGCAGGAAATGGGGAAATATTAGAAGAAGCTCAACACAGTGAGTGAGGGTGCCCTCTAGTGATCCAGGAACTGCCCCTGATGGCTGTGACAAAAAGTATATACAAGTGCTAAAGGATATAAACATAACCTAATTACCTGAAACTCATTTTGAAGAATGGACGTTCCATGTTTTCCTCTTTTACTCAGACACAAGCACCTCTTCTTCACCTTTTAAAATTGTTTTCTCTAGGCATAACATTGCTACTAGTATACTGAGGGCTTGTTTCTGTTTATGTGACTGCATTTTCTGAATGAGGCTGGATCACACTGATAGTTTACGCAAACAGATCGTAGTAATTTTCTTGAATCGCTGGTCTACCATTACAGCAACTTAATCAAATTTGGCCAAGGGTTTACTGGGATTATCTCATACAGTCTGATTAGGCATACAATAGTAAAGCTTTCCATATGTCCATTATTTGTTATATTAGTCCTGTAGCTTTAGTGAAAAACTACAGAAGCAAACTTCATACACTGAACCACTACACTTGGGGTAAGGGGAAAAGTGTGTAAATATTTTTGGTTGAACTATCACCTTAACAGCTGACAACTTTACTTTTAGTAACATATTTGTAAACAGAAAATCATCTTCAATTGTTATAGATGTGTTAGTTTGATTACAATAGTGTGCTCAGAATTTTTGTTGGGGTC
>CM040459.1:22695028-22710841 GCA_022758105.1 Pangasianodon gigas | reverse complement strand
TTTAATTCGTTATGGCCTAAACACATGCCCCCCGGGGGGGGGGGGGTGCACGGCCGTATGAGCAGTGCAGAATTCTTTCTAATTTAATCTACCTCACCCCCTGACACTTTCTGGAGCCCAAGCGCCATGGGACACCAGTTAAGATAATTATACAATAATATCCAAGCTGTACAAGATTGCTACCATTTAGCACAACGGACATTATTACAGTCTAATCTCAACTGGGTTAGTGCGTTTCTCTGGACTGGGGTCTTTGCTCACTGAAAAATTTATATAGCCTTCAAAACCAGATTTACTCTGCAGCAGGATTTTGCTTGCATTTCTTAAAAATAGATTTATAAACTTAGCTTTATGTAACCAGGAAAATAAATATGAAATTCTATTGCTTGTCTTTAATCCTGAGCAGTCTCCTTAATCCTATTTGAGCATTTTGCACTCCCGTTATTAGTATCCTTTTTGTAATTAAAAAAAACAGCCATTATGCATATGTACACATATACCGTATGTTGTTTTTGTTTCTGGACATCAGAAGCTACTCAAATACATAATCTGTAAATGCTGACAGAATTACCCTGCCATTACCCTGTTTATGGTTCAGGAATGAATTTTGCCTTCCATGAAATTATCCTCAAAACTCAATAATTTCAGGATGTTCTCTGCCCTGAATTTTGGCTTTCCCTCCATTCTTTGTTGGTGCTATTCTGTCCAAATGTTTGGCAAACACATCTACAGTTATCAGTATGCTACAGTAAATGAATAAATGAAAGCATAAACAAACAAATGTTCAAAGAAGAATGAGATCCTTTAAAACATACTTCCACCCACTGGATGTGTAATCAGAAGGAATGTTTACCAGTAAGAGGCATTTTGACAACAGATGTATTAATAATTACGTTATCTTTTATTCAAAGTGTCCCATTAATCAGAAGTGCCCACTGTTCTTTCCAAGGCTGCATATCAAGCAAAGAAACACACTCCAAATTTAATTATTATAATTTAAAATGCAGTCGTCATAATCAAACCATTTTGCATTTTTCAACTGCTCATGAAGCTCCACATAACATTATCTTTATGTGCAATCTTCCTCTAATAGCATGCACTCATGCAAAATGGTTCCATCTAATTCAAACCTAAATGCCATTTCTCCTGTGGGTCAAACCCCTGCACTTATAGTGAACTGAAAGCTACATATCCAGCAACAAATCTTTCTAGATATACACACATTGTAATAAGCCCTTTTCAGCCCTTTTTCAGTCATTTTAATTTTAATTTTAATTTTTTAATTTTTATTTTAAGATTTTTATCCATATCTAATTCAAGAAAGTCATACACAAAAGATCAAGCTTTATAATCACATTGCAAGAAGCATGGTGTAATATTGTAATACACAATTGTATAGGATGTCTTTGTGTGCTGTAGAATTTCCATTCACTGGAACTAAGGTGCCTAGCCCAAACATGTTCCTCCACGACAATGTGTACAAAGTGAGTGCCTGACCTCACTAATGCTCTTGTGACTAAATGGGCAAATCCCCACAGCCACTCTCAAGAATCTAACAATTGCAATCTAGCAATCACCCAATTTTTTTGTTGCTACTATTTGTTTTCAGAGGTTTCTCCCTTCAGTCTCTTCTTCAGGAGGTGAAATGGTTTGCTTTCCTCCTATAGACAGCTCTCTGGTTTTCGTGTTGGTTTAGCTTTTTAACAACAAATGCAGTCTTCACAGGCAAAACCCAGGGTTTTTTAAACTTGTGTATGTGTGTGTGTGTGTGTGTGTGTGTGTGTGTCTGTCTGTCTGTCTGTCTATCTATCTAGATAGATAGATAGTTTTATATCAGTATATTGAAACAACTTAATTCTTAACACCTCCTACCTGATTCTGCTTATGGTGCCAACTCAACAGGGTTCAAGGTGAGTGTGTGATGACGTATTCATGCAATTTGTGTTATGCCAAAGTGAAAGCTATAAATGTTCCTTAGTTAGCTACATTTTTCTCATATCTCCAGTGCAAGACACTGTAAACCTCAGACACCAAACATGTATTAAAGGTAGCTGTTGTATTAAATTTGAGGTCAGAGGAGAGAAAACAATAATTGTCATTCTTTCTCTCTCCATCTCTCTGTTACACACTCTATTTAAAAAAACAAAACAAAACAAAAACAAAACAGGATTGTGACTTGAATCCCTGCGAAGGCTGAAAATTGTCATTAAGCCTTTGATATGCATCGGCTTCTGTTTTCTTCTCATTTTGAAAGCTCCCTCTCGCATATCCATCTCTAAGCCTCATCATCTGACTGGATTATATGTACATCCAACATCACACCACCCCATTCCCATCCCTCTTTTACTTCTCTTCTCTCTAGACGCAGCTGTTGGACTGCTATCACTTTACATCTTCATGAGGCTTACTGAAATATCGATCCATGTAAAAGGTCTAAAGTTGCAATGGGTTTTAATCCAATTCATACACAACATAAACAACTCCATAAAAGCACTCTTGAAGTCCATTTACAATTGGATGAGTGTTTATACAAGATTCAGCATTGTCTCTAGGACATCCCCAGCACCTACTCACATGCAGTAATTCAATTTGTGATTACAAGCTTTGTGTCCCCAGGATACTTATGAGAAAGCTTTATAATGACATAACACAATTCAGTGCAATGCTCTCATAAGGTCACTGCATTAAACAATCAGAGACCAAACTGCTTGCTCATGAAAGCTATTGATTCTCTTCACTTCACTGTTTACTCAGGTGGCAGTCATTTTCTCCAAAGGTCAGAGAAAGAGAGAGCTTAGATGACATGAGGTAGAGTTAATTTTTCCTCACCACTTTTTTCTGAATATTGGCGTTGTCATTACGAAAATGACTGCTAATAAATTTTTCCCCTCTCAAGTCAGCTGTATCTCTCTAAGTAATCATAAGCTTGATGTTAGGCATAATCATGAAATTTGGGTGACCTTTTAAATTTAAATTTAAATTTGGGTGACCAGTAAGTCTGGGAAATACTGTAGGACTGACATATACTTATTGGCCACTTTATTAGGAACACCAGTACTCCTGCTTATTCATGTAGTTATCCAATCAGCCAATCATGTGATAGTAGTGTAATGCACAAATTCATCCAGATACAGCTAATGTTCACATCAAATAACTCTATTTGGGAAAGAAGTGATCACAGTGACTTTGACCGTGGCATGGTTGTTGGTGCCAGACAGGCTGGTTTGAGTATTTCAGAAACTGCTCATATCATGGGATTTTCATGCACAAAAGTCTATAGTGTTTGCACAGAATCGTGTGAAAAAGAAAACAAAACAAAAAATCTAGCGAGTTGTAATTACCTTGTTGGTGAGAGATATCAAAGGTGAATGGCCAGATGTTCTGCTGACAAGATGGCTACAGTAACTCATATAACCTCGCTTTACAGCTGTTATGAGCAGAAAAGCATCTCAGAATGCACAATACATTGGACTCTTTACAGCTGTTATAAGCAGAAACACCTTGGACTCTTTAAAGCTGTTATAAGCAGAAAAGCATCTTAGAATGCACAACACATTGGACTCTGAGGCGGATAGGCTACAACAGCAGAAGGACAAATCAGGTTCTACTTCTGTCAGTCAAGAACAGGAAGGCTACATTTGGCACAGGCTCACCGAAACAGGAAACAACGGTTGAAGATTGGAGAAACATCACCTGGTCTGATGAATCTGGATTTCTGCTGCTACAGGCAGCTGTCAAAATTTCAGATTTTCAGGGTCAGAATTTGCCGTCTACAGCGTGAATCTATGGACCCACCCTACCTTGTGACAACAGTTTAAGCAGGTGATAGTGTGTTGATGTGGGGAATGTTTTCTTGGCAAACATTGGGCCCCTTGATGCCAATCAAATTGTTTGACAACGTGTTGACTATGTGCATCCCTTTATGGCCACAATTTACCCATCTTATAATGGATACTTCCAGCATGATTATGTGCCATTTCACAAAGCACAATTATCTCAAACTGGTTCCATGGACCTGATAAGGAGTTCAGTGTACTTCAGTGGTCTCCCCACCCACCAGATCTGAATCCAATAGAGCACCTTTGGGATGTGGCAGAATGGCAGATTCACAGCCTGAATTTGCAGCAGATAAATCTGCAGCAATTATGTGATGTAATCATGTCAACGTGGACCAGAATCTCAAAGGAATGTTTCCAACACCTGGATATTGCTCGAGTAAGCCCTCAGGAAGGGCCCTGGTTTTTCAGACACAGAGTGAAAGGAACAGGTGCCTTTAACTCATTTAGGATCTTCTGAGGTCTGCTGGTATCGTCTTTGGCTGTGATGGTGATGATATGTGACAGGTTGAGACCTCTGAACTACTCAGGTGTGAGTGAAAGTGTGATGGGTTTGTATCGAACCCTAAGGGATCTCTATATCTGTCTAATCTAACTAGTGTCAACTTCCCCTACAAAGCCAGACAATGATGTAGAGAATCTGAAGAGATGTCACACTGCATCATATTTTATGCACTGACAAATCTGCTATTTCCATCTTGCAATATGTCATTTTTTCTTTTATTATTTGCTTTCAACTGAACACTCTTAATTTGTTTGCATTGGAAACTTCAAAAATTGTATTTTAGGGGGAAAGGAAGGAAGAAAAGAGAAAGAAGGGATCAAACTGTGTCAAACAAAAGCACGTTGCTAATAGGGAACCGTTTAAGTATGCTACTAGTACACACTGTCTACTGTCTCAATGGTAACTTTGCTAGCAGGTTAAAACATTAACACACTGGGGTTGCTGTGGCAACAGGGTTAGAATTTTAGTCCAGACTTCTCTATCCCAAGCCTCAAATATTCTACTGGGGATCACCACACATTCCCAAGTGAACTGTGAGATATTATGTCTTGCATGATTGGTACAACAGCCAGACACCTTGAAATTATAGGTTTGGCCCCTGTGAGTACCTCAGGATATTGGAATGTTCAAAAGGGGTCTGAGACAATCTTAGGAGTGCACATTCTTTTTCTTTGTTGTATGCAAGTGGATGTTTTTGTGAATGTTTTCTCACCATTGTGTGAAACACTGGGCATAAACCCAGTGTAAACCCCTGCACTGTGAACAATGTTTTTGCAGAAATCACCTTGAAGGAACTCTTTTGGGTGTACCCTAAATTTGTACATGACAACATTGCCTGTACACTGGGGACTGGTTAATAGTTTTCCTCACAGAGCACATTAACTTGTCAAAACTTTTCTCAAAGGTGTGGAATGTCTCAGACCTCCATGCAAAACCATGGATTCTGGCCAAAGATCTGCTGGAGAATATAAATAAATCTATCAATATTTCTGCTCCTGCAAATGAAAATGTCCCCAGCCTGCCCTGTGCCAAGTGAGGGCTCTCAGGTGCTATGTGGAAGGGACCTCCAGCCGTAGAGTTGCTGACCAGCTGTTTATGTGCTTTGGGGAGCATCCTAAAGGACCTAAAGACGGGTTAGCCCATTGCATTCAGGAAGTGATTGCGTAGGCATACTTGTGTACAGAAGCAGCAGCATGGAGCATCGCTGTTGACCTTCACAAGTTTTCATTGACTAAGCGATGCTTCATCACAGCCCATATGCTCTACGGTGAGTTTGCTTGTCATTCTCAACGGAATACAGACTCAGGACTTGAGTGATTCTTATCCTTAATAGGGAACAATATCAACACTTTGAGCGATTGCTATCATTAGTAATGTAAGGTATAATCACTATTTATGAGTGCTGTCTGCTCTTGTCTTGCAAGACACTGTATGCTGTCAGGACATGTTACAAACTTTAATAATAACTTTGATATACAGCCTCCACTAATACCAAAGGAAACCACCACAATGGTCCAGACAGAATGGAAGTAGAAAATGATGGTTACATATGTAGCTATGTTTGTAAGACTCAGGGGAGAACCACCAGGCCACCTGGATCACTTGAGTTGACAAGAATAGCCAGAGGACAAGCGTGCCATAGTGGGGACCTTTTGTAGGCTACCCACATGGGGTCACAGGTACAAGGTTATGACTGGAGTAAAACAAGAATGAGCAAACCACCCTGGCAGTCCTCTACTCAGTCGTACAACCATTGTTACACACTGCCCTACTACTAAGCAGTTCTTTTGATGTGCATGTCCTTATTTTTCTTAAAATACAAGAATCAAAACAGAATTTTCTGACATTTGCAGAAATTCTCAGGCCCACTGCAGGTGTTAAAACCACCAAGGAATATCCTTAGGGTATACATGCAATGCTGAGGGAAGATGAGATAAGTGACAATATGAAATTTATGCACTTAAGCATGAAAGTGCACTTTAGCATCCTTACTAAACTTTTAGGATTTGGAATGGCAAAAACCTTATAGAGCACACTACTCACCATGTTATCTGCCCTCTCCTTATGTCCCTCTCACAAAGAAACTGAAGAGCAGATAAAAGGTGCAATATTGCCGGTGAGCCCCTTTTTTTGGATGGATGTTTAAAACGCAGTCTTGGATAATGCGTCATCCAAAACCCATTTTCAAGGGCCAGATAAATCCACAGGGCCTTTTCAGAGCATGGAAGGCCACAGAGAGACAGAGAGAGACAGAGAGAGAGAGAGAGAGAGAGAGAGAGAGAAAGAGAGAGAAGGGGGGGTAGGCTGTGATTCTCTCATTTTTTTTGCTTCCTCTCAGTGGCCTTGCCTGCAAACTGAACTTAATCTCTTTGAAACACACACTGTCAACACCTGAGTCACACACCCAGAGTTTCGCTTTTACTCATTAAAAAAAGATTCAGCCTTTTATGCACAAAGCATTCGTCATCTCAGACTGCATTAGGGATGCAGGCTGTGATATGCAAAGTCAAATGTTTTTCCTCTTTTGCTTGGTTAAATTTGTATCAGAGGTGCGAATGATCCAGTTATATGCAGTACTTAGTTTTCAAGTAAAGGCCAGGCACTATTCAGAAAGTATAACAAATCCAATTTAACTACCAATAAACACACAGGCTTACTCTTTTATAAGTGGCGTATTTTAGTTTTGTTTAATAATTGTATTTTATTTGTTGCACTTGTTTGTTACACTGACCTACTGTGAGCATTCACATTCTTGATGCACAGTGTCTAACTCTGTGATCACCAATCCTGTTCCTGCAGATCTACCTTCCAACACACTTCATTTCCAGCCCTAATCCAATGCACCTGATCCAGATATTCAATCTACTTAATTAGTTCAGTTTAATTAGCTCAGCTCATTTGGATTTATTTTTAGTCTCAGTCTTTTTATGAAAATATGTGTTTCAGGCGTTTGGTTATTGTTAGCTTTAATCCAGATTTAGTTGATAAAAAAAAAAAAAAAAAAAAACTACAGCAGTTTTAGACAATGAAAACTAAATGTTTCAATCTTTTCATTTCTCAAATTTTCAAAATATACTCCTTTAATGCAAAAATAAAAGGATTATATTTAAAAAAAAATAAATCCTTGGACTAGTCAAAATAATTGTGTGGAAACATGGCACTATAGATTCAACAATGTTTTTTATGCTTTTAGAGTGGTGATTAAAATTATTCAAAACTCACATAGTTTGATTCCTCTGGATGAAATGAATCACCAAAATGAGTCATGATACTCATCGCTAGTAAAGTATATGAGCATGTCAATGTGTAATATTTCTCATTTCTGCTTCCCATCTGTCCATGTGTGCTTCTCAGATTGTGTCATCTCATTGCTGTCCTCTTTCTTTAGCCCTTGGGGATATGATGAACTCGGACAGGCAGTGACTAGAGGATCTAGCGATAAAGAGCAGGGAAAAAATAGCTAAGAGGTTTTCTTTTTGGGCCACACACACACCAACACACCCAGACACATGGCAAGTTTCCACATTAAATAAGAGAGAGAAGAGTGCCAGGGGCCTGGGGTGAAGGTCACTGACTGTAATAAGGCAGCACTTCTTGATAATGACCTTCACAAACCTCAATTTTTGCCAGCCTGGGAGATGGAGAATGAGATGTGGCTGGGTAGAAAGATACTGCCAGAGATCCTCCGTGTTACCCCCACACACGTCAGCGCTTTTATCCGATCCCAGCTGGAAACAGAACAGATCCCATAGAGTCACACTTAACTAGTCGAGGGGAGAGGATTGGTGGGCGCAGATGGTTCATTTGGTTCATCTAGACCAGTGTCTGGCATCCACAGCTGTAATTTTTACTCTGCTAATGGAGCAAGACGCTGTGCAAATTTGTCCCTGGCAAATGGCCTTTAAGGAAGTCTACATTTCTAAATAAAAGCATAATGTCTGATGTCTGCTATGGACTTCATGCTGTTTTTGGTCTTAATAAAAAGGAAATGGCAGACAGCTTTCGCTAAGTGCATCAAACTTCCTGGCGTGTGTGACAATCACGTATCATCTCTATAAGTGATGAAAAGAAAATGAAATTGAAATATGAGATGGCTGTATCTTACATCTTGATCATTCATCCTTGGCAAATAGTCTTTAATGAAAGTCTAAACTCCTGAATAAAATGTATCTGATGTCGGATTTGGACATCAAGCTGTGTGCATGGAAATGGAAGATGGTTTTCTGTAAGTTTGTAAAACTTCCTGATTTATGTGAGGAAGATTTATGCGATTTATCACACATCAGCTCACTGTGGTGAGAATTACAGTAAATGAAACTGAAATATTATGTGCTTATATAAATAATAGGTAGTGTATCGATTGTTTAAGGCTATTTGTTCCAGGCAAATGACCTTTAAGTGTATCCTTTTTAAAATTTTATGCTTAAAGTATATCTGGAAATGGAAGATGGCTTTCCCTGAGTACCCCCTGAATCCTACTGAAAAAAAAAGTGAAAATCATTACATGATTATTTGATTATGATAGTTGTGTAATGGTCCTAATTGTTTCACAAGTGACCTTGTGAAGTGCTAGATACATTTGATGCTTTTCTAAAGGTGTTGGATTGTGACCTTGTCATAATAGGCTGTGGTATAGTGGTGGTTCAGTGGACATAATGGAATCTCTCTTGTTTTTATAACAGAGAGAACCTGTTAACGTAACAATGAAAATATTAAATTAGGATACAATTCAATTCAACCGAGAAAGGGTAGACACTTAGAAAGCATTAAATCTTGATGGGAAAATGTAAACATTAAACCCATTAGGCATATCACCATTAGTTACGAAACTGATATCTGAGACATAAAGGATCATGTTAACACCACATGTCTGGTCATTTATCCACTCTTTCTGCTCTCTGTTCCTCTATATACAGTTCTGTTGTGAATAATTTAAAAATCCCTTTATGAAGAAGATGTGCATTTAAATGAAGCTCTGTGTCCATAAGTTGTAAAGAGAAGCATGTGCAATAAAACTCTCTCGTCCGGGGATCATTAGCTGTGCCGCATTGCAGGAGCGCAGCACTTCAAACGTTTGCAGGTGTTCATTAAGCTTAATAATGGCTTGATCCTCTAATGCCTCAGTCAAGCACTAGGAGAAAAAAGTGTACGTTTTTAGATGATTGAAGGTTGAAGAGGTTGGCTTCAAGTTATGCCTTTATGCAGTAGGATTAACACGTGTAGTGGCTGTTTCTTACAGGGATGCACACTGCTGATCTTGATAGGTTAAAGTTTATTTGCATCTTTGTAGTGTTTGTGCCATAAAAAGGGGCTGCATTGCAATAATCTTTTGAACATGCCCTCCCCTTTGGTAAGTCCCTGTTGCCACCTTAAGGGATGTCCAATTACTTCAGCAGTGCAAGTGAAGTGTGTCTGATGAGCTCTTGGAAGCCCAAGGGACTGAGCTGACATCGGCAGAGACTTCAAGAGCAGAATGTTCCCAGAAGACATAGCAATCTAATCTGAAGTGTTGGAATCTGATCAGATGCAGTGAGAAAAGAGGTTGAGTATAGAATAATTTTAAAAAAAATATGAATTGTTGTGTTGGAATAGGGTTTTTTGTTGACGACTACATCTGTACACTAGCTGAAGGATCACATCTCAGCTGACAATCACATCTCAGACAATATTAGGTATGGCTGACTTCTCCAGTGCAAAGTGGAAATAAGCTAGTAAGGTGGAATGTGGGAAGTCAGTCATCTTGTAACTTGGCAGGAGTCAGATACCAAGAGATTATTACTTCTTCTGAAGATCTCTTTACTCATCTTTTTACTCAGTCTTTTACACTTCCAGTTAAATACAAGGTAGCTATTTAGCATGCTACCTATTTAACAACCAGCTTGGCTCTATATAGTTCAAAGAGCACTGTCGTTGGCTGTGTTTAGGCGATTTTCTTGCAATTACACCTAGGGCTCTATTTTCATAGCCGACACGCAAAACAAGACATAAAATCTCAGGAGTTTATATTTTTGTGATGAGCTGGGCACTACTGTTTAAACGTAAAAAAGAATCCATTTTACATAATGCCATTTCAGGTTGTGGAATGACTTACAGATATTATATGAATGTTTTTGCTAGTAGAAATAAGAACAGAACTTATAGCAAATATACACTCACCAAACACTTTAATAGGAACACCTGTACACCTACTCATTCATCCAATCATGTGGCAGCAGTGCAATGCATAAAATCATGAAGAGATGGGCCAGCAGCTTCAGGTAATGTTCACATCAACCATCAGAATGGGGAAAAATGTGAGCTCAGTGATTTTGACCGTGGCATGATTGTTGGGCCAGAGAGGCTGGTTTGAGTATTTCTGTAATTGCTGATCTCTTGGGATTTTCATACACAACAATCACTAGAGTTTACTCAGAATTGTGCAATAAAGAAAAAACATTCAGTGAGTGGAATTTCTGCAGACAGAAATGCCTTGTTGATGAGTGAGGTCAACAGAGAATGGCAAGACTGGATCGAGCCGACGGAAAGGCTACAGTAACTCAAATAATCACTATGTACAATTGTGAGCTTAAAAGCATCTCTTATGTCAGCCAAGAACAGAAAGCTGAGGCTGCAGTGGGCATAGGCATGGTATGTGGCGTAATGGCATGTAATGGCATGAGGCTGTTTTGAGAGCAAAGTGAGGCCCTACCCAGTATTAGTGTAGTGTTCCTAATAAAGAGTTCCGTGAGTGTATTTTTTCCTGGTCACTAGATTTTATGCGGATAATTTTGTGGTGGTGTATAGTATTTACAGTATATCATGCTGGTCCCTGGAGGACTAGTGGTTAGGCCACAGCGCTCTAACTGCTGCAGCCCACTGGGGTTGCGTGCAACAGTGCGCTGTCAGTGTTGGTCCCAAGCCCGGATAAAATTGGGGAGGGCTGCATCAGGAAAGGCATCCGGCGTAAAAACTGTGCCAAATCAAATATGGGGACCAATGATCTGCTGTGGCGACCCCTAACTGGAGCAGCCGAAAGAGGAACAACAACAACAACATACAGTATAATCACGTTAATATAGATATAGGAAAAGCAGTAATTGGGAATCACACAGAAATTAAATGAGCAATATAAGCAATATAGCAATATATATTTAAAATTGTATATGAGCTATATTCAATATTTTGTTTCCAAAACAAATTCAAACTTTGCATTGTTATCAATGGAACTGGATGATCATGAGTCACTATACATGCTATATAACATATAAAGGAGTAGAAAAAATGTAGGCTACTGAGAAATCATAGTTGAAAATCATAACTGAAATATAGATAATGTGTTAAAATCTTTCTAAATTAAATGTGGAAATATCAAGCCAAAAATATAGTCTAGTGAAAGTAAAAAAAAGTTTCTATTTTAAATGTGCTCAAGTATTAAAGGGTAAAACCTATAAACATAAAAAATAGTATAAGTATAGTAATGAAGGACAATCAAGTATTTTCCACCCCTGCTCCTGCACTTGCTAGCAACGCCAATCATACTGTAGTATGATTGGCATTGCAAGCAAGCACATTATTTAATTGGCCAATTGGCTGTAAATATGTGTTTCTTTGCAAATAAATAAATAAATAAATAAATAAATAAAATCTCTGATCTTTTTAACAAATCGCTCTCACAGTGTGGGGGAATTAAACCCTTGTGCCTGAGCGCTTTATCTGGATAATCTGCTTCACACCAGCTCTAAGAGCAGAAAATAATTTCACACATTTACAATTTTATATATGTGGGTGCATGCACACTTATCAGATGTTTCAGTGATGTTGAGATTATCTTTTGAGAATGTGCCTAAATAACTACCAAAAGAAGGACATTGTGCTAGGTAGAATGTGGGAAGTCAGAAAGTTTGAGTACATAATGCGGATATAAACTTTTTCCCTAACACTATTTAAATTTCTATCCCACAGGAATTTTACTTTAACTGTCTAACTGTATTGTGGTAAACTGCTCCATGCTGAGAGCTGACTTTTGCCCTCACTACCTCTTTTCTTTCTCTCACTTTGCCTCTTGTTTAACTTATTTCTGCTTTCTGATTCCTTTTAAAGAGTGGAATCTCACATCCATTTATCCTCTCTCTGTTCCTGTCATCTTAAAAATCATCTTTAAGCTTCTTTAAAGACCTATGGTGCTCCTGTTATTGCTTTTCTAATTTGTTCTTTCATTACTGAGGAAGTAAGATGATGATACTCCCTTGATCCCATGACCCAAGGCTTCTCATTAAGGAAAAGTTGATATACACTATGTGGTAAAAAAAAAAAAGAAAATCATGTGCATGAAGTGTACACATAACTAGGTGTTTCCTGGAGTCAATGCTGGCTCTACATGAGACATTTTATCTAAATGCATTTAAAAAAAAGTGTATAAATTTGCTACATTTCCTAAATATAATATAAAACAGCAATATTCTACAATAAACACTTACAGTGCCATGAAAAATTTGCTCCATCCTGATTTCTTCAATTTTTTTATTTGTCATACATATTTGTCATATTTCTCCTTGACTTATCTTACATTTTGTATGCAGATCTGAAATTAGTTACTGTGACAAATATGCAAAAATAGAAATAAAATAAAGATGGGCAAATACTTGTTCACAGCGCTGTAGCATTTGTAGTCTGAAATTGCAATAATAAATTGCAATAATATTACATAGCACACACAATAATTCATTGAATTACATGAAGTTGTTGTTGTTGTTTTTTTTTTTCTTTCTTTTTTCTCAGTCACCTTTCCCACCTTGTGTTGTTTAATACTAGGATTTCTCAGCTAAATAATTGTCTTTGTTTTGGAGAATGTATAAAAAGAATGTAATAGGCACCAGCTGGGTAAAATTATGTATTAGCATTTGATAAGTGATGAAATAACCATATTTTAACTCAGTAGTGGACTCAGGATTTTGAACCCTAATACATCAGGTCTCAGCTGTATCTGTCGGACTGCTGCCTGCAAGTGGCACTTTGCAAATGCCCTAATTACAGAGATTTAATTAGGGTTCATTTGCATGTGGAGATCAATGGATGTAAGCTTCTCTGTCATTAATGTCATGTAAATGGGGCTGGTTGCTGCGATTGCCTGTCTTTTATTACAGTCCTGCTGCATTTGTTTGCATGCTGAAGGCAAAGAGCTTGTTCCTCATCGTGGCCCATTAGCTTCAAGTCAATTAGCCGATCAATAATGGAGCAGTGCCAATTCAGGTACGCGTGAAAAGTAAGGACCAGCACTTCTCTGTGCTTCATTATCTTTTTTTGTGTGTGTGTGTTTGTATTTGTGTTTGCTTCAAGTAGACATTCATGATAAACTCAACTGTCTATAGTGTGCTTTAAGCAGCCAATCTCTATCTAATGTACATACTTCTATGGTAAATTAACATCATATTGTTCTTTCCTCAGGAAGCACATTCACTTTCTAGGAAAAAAAAAAAAAAGACTATGTCTCTTCCAAATCTAAGTCTCTTAACATTTCATACACATTTATGCATATTCCTGTGTCTGGAACTTTTATGCTGTCTTTTACCTACTACAAAAAGACATGTAAAAATAGGCAGGCATAGTCAACAGGCAGATGTAATGCTAGGAATGAAATAGAATTCCCCCAGTATCATGGTGCTACACTTAACATGAAAGACATAAGGATAAGTTTAAAAAAAAAAAAAAAAAAAAAAAAAGTGACAGTGCACTATACAATAAATAATGCAGTAAAAACTAAACGCAACATAATGCACAGCTGCATTAGTATTGTCAACCCTGTTAATAGTCCTGAACAGCAGTATGAACACATGAAGTGACTTGTGCATGAGGATTTGTCAAATATTATTATAACATAAATAACAGACATGCTAATAACTCCAGGGAATAGATATGTTGGTAAATATTCTGTTATATCCTATGGGAAAAGAGGTTTTCCCACTTTTTCTTCAGCATGGAGACACTTCAGACAGTGCTCTTTTCTATTGTCTAATGCAGGACCCAAACCAAATATTGGTTGAGTTTAAAACAGAATAATGAATGACATTTAAAAGGACAAATAATATTCTCCACAGTTGCCTGAATGAAAGAGTCAGTGCAGCTACAGAGCTATTTTCTATGTCCTTCACTCTGTCACATGACTTTATATGTGGAATATTGGTAAGTTGTTGACTGAGAGATTTTGGTGGTTGTGCCATGGTCTAAGGTTTACATACGGTGATTCTAAAGTCAAGTTCATATGCATTTTATATTTTTTTCTAAAATATTTTAGAAATATTGTGAAAACAAACACATTATTTAAAGGGTTACAAGGGGATTACAATGGGCTAACAAGGGGTACAAAATTCTTGGGTAGGTAAAAATAATTTTTAGCAACTCTAATAAAAACTTGATGATGTCTGCTTTTCAAAGAGACAAAGAGAGGGACAATTTTCCATCCACATTCAGATATCGCCAACAAATTTCTCAACTGCAAAGTGGTAACGATTCATAAATATAAATTTGCAATCATGAATAAGCACACAAAAAGAATGTCCATAAGCATAGGATTGTATATAACCTGCTACAGGGTCTGGTTATCACTGGTGGGTAAAGTATTAGTATGGGGCCAGATCTGTATTGTCAATTGGGAAGAAAGGAACAGTCCGGAAAATTGGGGAAGCCCAAAGTGTTTGCTGATGAAATGTGATAGCCAAATTCTTAGCAGACCCCACATATTCTCAGTCATCCCTCTAAGAACACCAACACAAAGACAGAGCTCATAAGTAATAATAATAATTTTCAAAACAAGGTTTTTAGAAGGAAGAAAAAAAACGTCTCCAGGTTACGTATGTAACCATGGTTCCCCGAGGGAATGAGACGCTGCGTCACGAAACGCTATGGGAACGCCCCCGCGTGACCGCGCTCTGAATCACGTGTCTAATCCGTCCAATGGATGGGCGAGACGTCACGGGCGGGCTGACGTAGCGACCCGGAAGCATAAAAGCCCGAGCGGCGAGCCCCGCGTTAGCTTACTGGAAAATGAAGCAAGCGCCGCAGGGACACCGGAAGTGTGGCACCGAGACGCAGCGTCTCGTTCCCTCGGGGAACCATGGTTACATACGTAACCTGGAGACGTTCACCTTCAGGAACTCGAGCTGCGTCACGAAACGCTATGGGAACGAGTATACCCACGCCGCCAGACTTACAAGTCCCTGCCTCCAGGAGGAGGCAAGCCTAAGGCACAAGGACAGAGGAGCCGGGAGTGGCTCGCGTATCTAGGTCATAAAACCTGACAAAGGTCAGGGGCGTGGACCATCCCGCCACGTTGCAGATGTCCTGTAAGGACACACCTGCCAGAAAGGCCTTAGAGGCCGCCACCGCTCGGGTAGAGTGAGCCTTGACCCCCAGGGGACTGGGGAGACCAGAGGACTCGAAAGCCAGAGAAATGGATTCTACAATCCACCGGCTGAGGGTCTGCTTAGAAGCAGGAAA
>CM040459.1:22677496-22694928 GCA_022758105.1 Pangasianodon gigas | reverse complement strand
CCTCAGTGTGGAGGTCCGGAAAAAAGGGCAGGCTCCGGGGCGGAGGTGGCGGCCTACTGCGCAAAAAACGCTCATCCAGCTTGGAGCACCGAGGCTCAGGCCGTGTCTCAGCGGGCCAGTCAATGCTCAGCTTAGCGACTGCCCGCGTAACCACCTCGAGCAGCTCCCCGTATTGAGGAGACTGCGGCTCTGGGTCGACACTCTCCACATCGACCTCCTCGGAGGACGATAGGTGGAGCGCCGAGTCCGCTCCCCGGGGGGAAGAAACCGCAGAGCGTGCTTCCGAACCCAGGGAGGTGACAATGGACCTGGAGGGTGAGGAAGGAGAAAGGGACGGGCCCGTCTCCATTCCCTCCGCCAGGTCCATCTGCGAGCCCCACGAGCGCAACCGCCGCTCTGCCTCGGCAGAAGCGGGGCCGGCACCGCGAGGCACGCTAGTGAGGGCTCCCTCCTCAAACAGGCAACGCACAGACTGTGTGTATCCCGCTCTCGCCCTTTGATTTGTCTTTGGCTTTTGGCATGCCACCGACAAAACACAAAATATAAGACAGACAATAGACACAGAGCGCTTGCTGAAACAGGAAGCTAACGCGGGGCTCGCCGCTCGGGCTTTTATGCTTCCGGGTCGCTACGTCACCCCGCCCGTGACGTCTCGCCCATCCATTGGACGGATTAGACACGTGATTCAGAGCGCGGTCACGCGGGGGCGTTCCCGTAGCGTTTCGTGACGCAGCTCGAGTTCCTGAAGGGGAACCTATTTTATTTCAAGTTTCTAAGGTAAATGTTAGTATTAGGTTTGCATGCATGTGTCACACTTTTTTTTTTTTGTTCGAGCTTTTTTTTTTTTTTAAATATCATTGATAAATTCATATACTGAAACATACAGTATAAGCATGTATATGTGTATGTTTGTCTGCGTAGATTCCTTCTGCAGTCATTGAGGGTTATTGTATACTGTATATGCATTTCAGACAATAAGGTCACCCCTGATAGCACCATAAATTTGCACAGTAATAAGGACAGTCAGGCTCATCGTTATCGCCCCAGCATTACCCTTATTACTTCCCACAATTTATTGGGCTAAATTGTTTTTATGACCGACTTGTATTTAAATAATGTGTCAGAGCCCGCTGTTATTTTAGCAGGATGATGAATACAGCAAAGACCAGAATTTACATTTCTTCTCTCCACGGCTAACACCGGTCTCTGATTTATGGTGTTAGGGGAAATGTTTAGCAAAGGCAATTAGGAATGATGTTCCTGAGGTCAGATTCAATTATTGGTACATTTACACACAAAGAATATCAGAAAGAAGAGCTGTACTGGTGACTTGGTACACATTAGTGTAGTGTATCTGTTTTTCTGAAATCACTTGATCAAGAATGATGGATATGTGATCAACAGAACAACATATACTAGAAAGCAGCCAGTGTTTCTATATGGTTTTTAGCTGTTTTAATGTTGTACAATGTTTTTGAAGGCAGTTTGATTTTTATTGATTTACACCGTGAGAAGTAGGAAGACACACCTTCACTGGATCACACAGAGGCCATGCCACTTTCACTGGGACTGACAGGCAGTGTGGCCACATGTCCTTCTCTGAGAATGACAAACACAGACACCACACACCTCCTTCACTGAAGCTGGCAGGCAAAGAGACAACACATTCTTCCCTGGAACAGGCAGGGAGAGAAGCCACACCTCCTGCACTTGGACTGATAGCCACACAACGATTCACACTTTCTTTGGAGACACACAGTGAGTTCTCTTCATCTAGTAACCCAGCCCTAAATATCCTTTCATTAATAATAACCCATCTATACACCTGGATATTCAGTGTGTTCCCCAACTTAAATACTAAGATCACTTCTGTAGCTTATTCAATTATTAATAGAACAAAAGAACCAACAGAGAAATCTCTTGATGTTCTCAGCTGCTGTTTGAATATTAACTCTGGGTTTCTGTTCATGACCTTGGCTTTGTTTTTTTTTGTTTTTTTTTTTTTTTAGATTTTTATAGCAATAAAACTACAACATTTATTTTAAAATACCTAAAAAATATGTTATCATCATTATTATTTGCTGCGTAACCAATATTTATATTATTGCTGTTGTTGACTCTTTTGTACTCAGTAGCTTTGTTTATCTAGAAGACACCTGCCTGAAAATGTAAAACTCTTATGTTCAAGTAGCGTATTACGCTCTTCACCACGACACATCAGGCAACAGAAGACTAGTCTTGCAGGCCAGACCTCTAGCTTGACAGATCTGGCAAGTTTCATCAACACAGCTAAAAATCGCCTACTTTCACAGAAAGCACTGTTAGCATCATGGCCATTTTTACCTTGACTTGTTCAGTTGGTGCTACAACCTTCATAAATTTAGCTTGCTCGGTTAGTACCATGGCCTATCTATTTGCTTGGCTTGCTCAGGTAGAGTCATAACCTTTGGCAGCTTATCACACTTGGTTAGCACCATAACATGCTAACCAAGTATGTTATAGATCATGGATACTTTTAATGTGTCAAAGCATGTAACAGACACCTATATTACAAATAGTATTCTTTATTACATGTTATAGCTTTACAGTAAATATTTCAGTAACAATTGAGTAACTTTATGTGGGATATCCCTGCAGCCAGTTTCACTAGCTGAGTTAAAGTTTGATTATAACCTTTTGTTAATAACTTACGATCAAGTCACAAACTACTAAAAAGCATTTATTCATTTATTCACCTTCAGTAACCACTTTATCTTGATCATTGTTGCAGTGGATTTGGAGCAAACCCAGGGAATACACCCTGGACTGGCTGCCAGTCCATCACAGAGCAAGATGTACACACAATCACATACTCATTCACATTTAGAGGCAATTTAGAGTCGGGGTCCCTGGAGTCCCTGCAGCTGTAAGGTGGCAATGCTACACCATTGTGCTGTCCTAAAATCAAGATAGTTTAACTGTACCTTTAGGTCAAACCTAGTCGGATTAAATTGACAGGCTCTTAGCTAGTGTTCATAGCTTGAGGTCATTTTAAATTGGCATTGCTTTTGTTGCACCAGAACCATCAACACCAAGCATCAGAACAGAACAAGCACATATCTAATACCTGTCAGCTTGATAAAGTGCAAACGTAGTATGGCTACTGCAAAACCTCAGTCTAATGGAATTT
This sequence comes from Pangasianodon gigas, assembly GCA_022758105.1. NCBI lineage: Eukaryota > Metazoa > Chordata > Actinopteri > Siluriformes > Pangasiidae > Pangasianodon > Pangasianodon gigas. The sequence goes on along the minus strand of CM040459.1, from coordinate 22,691,759 downwards.
TTAACATTTATTGGTACATAACTGGCAGAAGGTAAAAACAAACTTTATAAACAGAAAAACAGTAAATACAATATTGATGCGTTTCTTTTCTGCTACCTTCCACTTTTTAAAAAAAATTTTTCTTGTGTTTGCTGTGTTTCTAACCACCTGTGAACAACAATGAACAAACCCAGAATCAAGGAGAAAGTGAAATATAGTAATGTACAGTGGTTTATCTGATTCAGAAATCATTAAATAAAACTGGAAAAATAAAGTTGTCAAAGTAAATGCTTCTTTTTATTTATACCATCATACTGAGATTGCTTAGAGTCTGAGAAAATGACTGACCTATTTGACTTCATAATTAATATAAAGGTATTTATTTAATGGTCTTTGTTTTATTACGCTCCATCATGTACCCTGGTTCAAAACTCAATTAAACCAATGAACAAATTAAAAACTATTTGGCATGAATTATTTTATTCAGCTTTAATTAAATGGGATTAGGCTATTATTTCCGTTTGCTGCCACACTGTCTCTTGAGCACTGCAATTTCTGTCTGTAACCACACTAGGTTCAGCTGTGGCCCTGATCTCAGACCAGAAGATTATTAGTTTTCCAAAATGCATGAGCTTATGGAAAGTGAGTCATCTTGAGTCACTGTTAATCTTTATTAACAGTTAAGAGGAATAATAAGCTAGTTATCAGCTCTTTTCTAACTTTTTTTGTTTGGGCAATACAGTTAAGGCTTGTCTATTCTGTTCATGTCAAATTAACCCATTCAAAATTTTACTGAAAGTTCAACAATAATCTAATAACTTCAGCACAGCTAAAAAAAAAAAAATAAAATCATATTTAATATTAAGGCACCTATGATTAGATCAGATGGTGGCATTTTGTTTTTACTAAGTATATTTGGTGATAAACATGCTAAAGTGTTTAACAGAATAATGAAAACAGGAGACATCTTCCACATGGGTACCCTTGAAAAGCATGTATTGGTATATATGGTGAGTGCTGATAATGTGTGACTGTTTGCAATATGACCAAAAAATGTACACTATGCACATTTAAGTTTAATTAAATTACATTTAAGGTTTATTTAGCTGTGCTTTTGTGTATTTTTGTGTATTCTGGGCAAATGTGTTCTCTAAATAAATTTCTATTGTTAGTTAGTAATCGTATTAGTAGTATTTGTCACACCCAAGTCTGCAAGTCCCTCGATCCTCGGCACACCACCTCTAGTCCATCACATATCCCTGCTCAAGCAATCTGGATTCTTAGTGTTATTTTGTGAAGTTTTGCTCAAGTATTGTGTGTGTGATGATTCTAAGCCTTTGTTCTCTGCCTGTTTTGATTAGTGTTTTGACTGTAACCTGCTTCACGTTTCCTAATTTCATCTTGTCTAGTTTATGTCTGTTTGTCTTTGACCTGATAATTTGCCCGTATTATGTTCCTGAGTATTGCCTAGCTCATTTATTGGTTTGAAATAAATATAATATAATATAATTTTTTTTAATATATATATAGTTTAAAAAAATTGGAACCCAAAAGGTGAAGTAACTGGCTGTTATAGTTTTCCCACAATCTCTTATTTACACTCCAACCTGTTCACACACACCTGCCATCAGGTGGAGACTCAAGCATAAGAAGGGGCTTCTGGGTCCCCAGGTCGATCTTAACTGGGGTGAAGATATATTGTGGATATTAAAATAAATGTTACACTTGCAAAATTATAAAATCAGCCTAGACGGATGGAACAGGATTTTGCTAAGGATTGAAGACAACAATTCTCAAATGTAATGGTTTTTTCTTTCTCATCTTTCTAATACACTAATATTCTGCACACAGTAAGACCAAGGCTCTACTCCTATCCCGGGAGACCTCGTTATGCTTTAGCTGTGGTGCAAAATTATCTAATGAAGCGGAAACCATGACAGATTTATCGGACTTAGTGTGGTTTTGTACCTAATTAAACTTTATCTAGTCAATGTAAAACAGAGAAAATGTAGTGCACCAAGAATACTTAACACCCAATTTATGACACAGTGTTTTCCTGTGTATGGGGAAGTATGGGGGCTCCTGCTCATTGCCTTAGAAAATACTCTCATGTCAAGGAGTTAGTTTAAGCCCAGTGACATCAGGCAACCCAGTTTAGCACAATTCTTTATTTTATGAGGATCAAACCCAGGTTGCTGTCATTTTGCAACAGCCCCATTACCACTTCACTATTCTACCACACGTTTTAGTTGCATTAATTTAATACTATAGTTTTCGTCAGTGCCAACATTCCCATGAGATTTCATAATGTAATTGGTTTCCATTAATACTATGTGAATTGATCGCGCTCACTCTACATCAATCTAGTAATTAGAAATATGTTTAAATTAAGTTTAGTATAAGCAGAGAAATCACGTTTTGATGATAAACTTAATATTTTTATGTAAATTATGCATAATGTTATTTCGTAAATCTGACCGACCACATATTCCATTTTTTTATTTTTCGCTGTAGAGGGAATTCTTGTAACATGCCCAAAACACGTCAACTGGCCCCTCTTGATTCAGAAGGGCAATGGTTGTACTCCTCATCTCACCCTATCACGGGGAGTAAGCCCAGCAATCCTGCATAGGAACCTCATTTCTGCTGCCCCTATAACCTTATTATTCGGTCACTGCCCACAGCTTGTAACCATAGGTTAGGAACATAGATTCATGAGTAAACAGAGAGCTTTGTCTGCAAGCTGAGCTCCTGCTTCACCACCACAGACTGATCCAATGACTGTAACACTGCTGCTGCTGACCCAATCTGTTTTTAATCTCACACACTTTTTTTTATCACTCAAGAATAAGACCTCTCCTCACCTGAAGAGAGCATCCCACTCACATCTAGGAGGAAGCCATGGCCTCAGACTTGAGGGTGCTGATTTTCATCCCAGCTGCTTTATGCTCAGCAGCAAAATGTTTTAGTGCATGTTGAAGGTGAAATTTGGATGGTGCCAGAAGGACAACATAATCTGCAAATTACGGGAATATATCTTTCACTGTGCTCATATAGAGACCATATGAAGTACAATGTAGTGACCCAGATACCCCATATTCTTACAGTACCTCCCATAACAAATGTGAAGGCACAAAATCATAAGCCTTCCCAAATCTGCAAAACACATGTAGATTGGATTCCTATATTGTTAACAACAGTTAAAAGTGGCAGGGTGGTACAGTGGAAAGTGTTGCCACAACTTCATAACTTCAAAACAAATTTTAGCTACAGCTTTCCTGGTCCCTGGTTCAATCTTGAGCTCAGACTACTGTCTGTGTGGAGTTTTGCATGTTTTCCCCATATCTGCATGGGTTTCTTCTGGGATTTCCTGTTTCCTCCCTCCTCCCAAAAACATGACAGTAGGTGGATTGGTGACACTAATTTGCCCAAAGGTATGACTGTGTGTGTGCATGGCTCCCTGTGAAGGACCTTATACCCCATGCTTACAGGATAGGCTCTAGATCCACCGTGACCCTGAACAAGGTAGGAAATAATTGAAAGATTAAAAATGATTTAATAAAATTTTTGTTAATAATTGTGTTACCACAGTTAGGGTTAATCAGAAAATGCTGGGTAGTGTACCTCTGTTTATTGTACTGTTAGAGTAAACCATATGAACTTAACCAGATACCTCACACTGGTAACAGACAGCGGTCTTGCATTCCGACCCTTGGTGCAAGGACTAATTCCACACAGCAACAGCATGTTTGTTAATCGTAGCTTGCAAGTTTACATTCACTTGAGTCACATGATAGGCAAAACAGTCATTTAAACTTCATCAGAAGACTGGGCCAGGTATAAAGTCAACTGAATTACCTACTTCAAGAGAGGATCCATGACAGATCAATCCAATCAATGCGCATGCTACTGATTGCACACATATGGGGACAACATTTCTAAACATGCTGAATTGCCATGTATTCCATACACAAAAAAGGATATGCATTGGATGACACAAGAGGCATTCCTTTCCTGCCCCACATGACCTGAAAGCAATTCAAACTAATACTGTGCACATCTGGGCAGGTAAAATATAGTATTATATTATACTATTATTTGTGCATAGTTTTAACTATTTTAGGTAATTGAAGCTGCAAACTGCCTTTGTAACAATCAGCATGACGTTAGACAAAAGGACTCCTGTGTGCTGCAGCACATACCCCTTTCTCTTTTATCTCTCATGTATTGCATGCGATCTCTCTCTCTCTCTATTCACTAACATGGTCACTCAATCAGTTAGTGAAGAGAAATAAGCCCCGAAGCACATAAAGTTATCCCCCATTACTACACTTTAAAACTTATTTTGTCATTAGAACTATCATTATAGCCATCCACCACGTGTTCAAATGAAATGAGGCAGGGAGCTGAATTTGGCCTGTGGGCCTTGAGTTTGACACCAGTAAATTAGATGGTTAAAAATGAAGCGTGAATGCTGTTTTCGAGCCCAGCAGTGGTCCAGAGGACTGATCCCAGGTCCTCTTGAAAGATTCACTTCTTCCAAACTCTAGCCTGGTCTGCATCAGGTGTCAAAGTTATCCGCTTTGGTTTGTCATGGTACTGTTCCTGTTTCTATTTTTATTTTTATTTTTATTTTGGGTAAAGTGTTGTTACGGTCAGTGGATGAAATGGAATGCCTTAGTAATATATAAAACCAGACTTTCACAGGACTGAAGCACTATAATTAGCTTACCCTTGTGGTGCAAGAGAATCTCTTCCTAGCCTGCATGGCTACCAATAATCTTATACAAGAACTGCTCCATGTTTTCCAGTATTCCTGCACAATGACATCCCGTGTATCCAAAAAAGCACATGCAAATGGATGACCACATTGCCTACCATTTTGCAAACCTGCATGCACTAAAGTAATGTATGGAATTGTGTAATCGATCCACAATTTGGAAGGAATTCTTCTATTTGAAAGTAAACCTACAGTTGCAAGCTCCTCCCCCAAATGAGCCTACAATCAGTCCTGGGTGCAGACTCAAATAGTCGGACCAAGTATTAAAACACCCTAAGGCATAACACATTATAAAACAAGCTACTTGCAACTCATTTAGACAACAGAGGATAATAAAGTAACATATTTTTCCTTCCTATACCACCTCTCCATCATCATCATCATCATCAAGCAGTTGCCAAACTAAGGTGTCATTTTCTTCTTTGTCCAGGCCCTCATGGTCTCCAATGTTGTGCTCTGTAACATACATATATTCTCCATATTTGGCCAGCTATTAAATACTTTGGCCAGATTTACCAGCTAACAAGCACACATGGACCAATTGTGCATGTAGCTATTTTACACTTTTAACCATTGACATTTTATACAAGAATAATAAAAGCTTACAAACTACTTTTATATCTAAACTAGTATGTCTGTATGTTCCTGCTTGCTTCTCTGTATTTATGAGTATTTAATATTAATTGCTGGTTGTTTATAGCTGTAATAAAACTCAGCAAGAGGGGATCACATGAAGTTAATAAGGGAACTTGATTGTGAATTCTGCTGCTGGTTACCTAGTTTACGGACTGTGGCCTTTCTGTAGACCCTGAATGAAATTCCATGGTTTAAGAGCATTTCCTCATCATCATCATTGTATACTTATACAGAGTGACGAAGTGTTGAGTCTACGCAAATGCATGACTTCACAGTGCAAATAGTATAAAATTGTAGGACAAGAACACAATTAAGTACACATTTAAAAAAGACCCCTATAGAGTGTAGTGAAGCAAGATCTGTATTTAATGTCTCCAGGGTGCCTATTGAGTCTTCTCGCACTGACACTAAAGAACTGACTCCCCTCCTTTTGCTAATGATGAGGTCATGAAGATGTTGAAATGTTGGGCTCTGAACTCAAGGACGCTTGATGAGCTCTTGAAATTAGAGCACTTCAACAACTTGAACTTCGACTCTACTTGTTCTTCATTCATGAACATCCAAAACTCGTACGCTATTAAAAGTGCATTTTGTACTGACAGTTTTATTTCTTGATGTAGTGCATTCGAGTGTGCATGTCACATCTATTCTGATTGTTTCCTTCTTGACCCACCATACTCTACACACGTCTTCAGTTTCTGTATATAGTTGCTTTCTGTTTTTACTATCTTGTTGCTTAGTGTGGTTGATCTATTTATATGATTTTTGTTTCTTTGACTGTGAAATATTATATGTGGAGATGTCAATTTGTTACAGCTGTGCCTGTACAAAAATTGAACCCATGGACTAAACACTGCTCCACTGGCTGAAATCACCCACGTGGTCACTGTATGTTCTAGACTATGGCTGTACATCCTAGACTGAAATAAAATGGAGAAAAAAAACCAAAACAAATCTTTTTGCTACAGCTGGCTAGCTTGTGTTATCGTGCCCCTAAGTAAGTGTTTATAGTGTTACAAAAAGGCACTGTTATTTGACTATATTAGATAACTTCATTGGGCCTCATTTATCATTTTTTTAGTAAAGCTGTATGAATGTTTGCATAAGCCAAACTGTACTAAAAATTTCCATTGGCTTTACAAAGTTTCGGAAATGCTTTTCTTACTCACATGTGTAAGTTGATGAATGACACCCTTAAATTACCAGGTGTGTGCACGGCAGAGCTGATTTGTATTTGGAGACACCCATAAACCCATAAAAGGCAAAGCTCACACAGCTGAAACAAGAACTGAAAGTTTGACTCATGCCTATGCCAATTAAAAAAAAATAATTTAACAGCATAACAACACCTGAATGGCCAAAATCTGAAGCCAAATTAGAGAAAAGGTGAATTAAGTGTGAATTAAGTGAGGTGAAAAGAAAATGGTTTGACATGAAAACAGAGAAAAACATATATCAAGTATATCAAGTATAAAGTATATCAACTGTACCCAGGTGATCATGGACACCAAACACATCACACAGAGAAACTGCTATGTTTAATTTTTTTTTTTTTTTTTTTTTCAAAAAAAAAAGTGTCTCAGTTCCTAAGCTAATCAGTTCCTGGAAAATAGTTTGGGAAAGGATGGCAAAAGGTGTTCTGTATAGGTGATTTGTGTGTGTGTGTGTGTGTGTGTTTGAGAGATATAACCATATTGTTCAAATATTTTGGTTAGATACAATGTAATTAACCAGATTTAATCCATGTGGTCTTCTCAGACCCACATCACTGAAGTGCGGAATCAAATTAGTGCCACAGATTATAAATCTACTACACAGTGGTGAAATACAAAAACACACAAACTAAGAAGTGCATGAGTGAACAGTCAGTTTGTTTATTGAAAGATGTAGTGCTACAGACAATGGACGGGAAAGCGTTGTCTCCTCTGAGGGGACTTATCCCCTCAGGGAAGATTATAGTCAACAGGGTGTTGTCTATACAGGGCGTCAGGGTGTTGAATACTCATAACGAATCAACCAAGGAACCCATCAGTTAATTCGACAACATAATCTCAAAATATACATATTCATTACTGTCACAAGATAAAAAAGTTTCTCAGTAACTCTTTATGTGTGCTACGTTTAGTGGGTACATATGATTTCAGTATGGTGGAATGTGTGGTTTTCAGAAGAGAGAGTAAGGAGGATGCTAAGGTGCAGATAATGCCATGGTCAAGGTTTAGGCCATTTGTTCTAGTAAATTTCCACTTCTCCCTCTTCACTAAGGTAGCAATCTACAAACTGAAAACCCGTAATTAACTGAACACAAACTACTGAAGACCAAGTAGACAGTGAATTGGCTTAAACATTCAAAACTAGGAATAAAACTAAGTACATAATTTATTGTATGACAATACAACTTGAAACTTGAACTACTAGTGAACACTCAGATATAGAGAACTCTCTTTAAACTAGCCAAAACATGAATATAGAATGGTGGAGTGAAAGCACAAGTGGAACTGCAAACTGACTGAATGGACCTCTAATGAGACCTTGATGTCCTGGGAAGGAGCCACAAGTGTTCATACTCAGGTGCTGAGAGCATTCTGCTGAGGGCAAGGCTGAAATAGAGGCATGCTGGGAGTTGGAGTTTGTTACTTCTTCATTAATCTAAACTGGAGTCATAAAAAAGTTAACTGATAATTTGATTTCTATTCCAAGATGCATAATGGTCACAAGTTTTCCATATAACTTACATGTGCAGTCTTAATTTAGCTTTATTAATCTGTGAACAAAGGTTAAGAAAATAAAAACAAAGGTTAACAAAATGCTATTCTAAAAATTTGTTCTGCCATTAATATTTAGAAGGCACAATACATTTATTAGATACAGTATATAATATGCATATAATTATGAAAGCAGCTTTCATTTAGTTTAGCTTACTTTGCTTGGCACAGTGACATCATATTGCCTGTGCTCCAGCCGAGAACCAATAACCAGTAAGACCAAACACCAAGAAACAGATTGAGAAAAGTATTTGGGGAAAATATGCACTGAATAATTTTCTAGTCAGAATCACCCAATATTGCTTTGTTTGATTTTCTTGCCCTTGCACTGCTATTCTGGACGTGCATGTGTTCATGATGAGGCTGAAGAACAACAACAGTCTTGGGCAAAGATGGAGAAAAAGACAGAGGGAAGGCTAAAAATTATGGTGGTGATTTGCAAACCAATTTTGCTAAAAAAAAAAGCTGGTATTGGGATCAGAGAGAGAGACTTAAAAGAATCATAATGGCAAATGCACATTGTGGGGGAAAATACCATAATAAAACACTGCATAATATACCAGCCATTCATATTCAATGTGCAAACCGTAATGATTATTAAATCTGTGGTGCACGTTGTAATGGAAATCAAGTCAGGTTTAAAAATAAAAGGCATGTAGCATTCAGGCTTTTACTTTTATATATGAACTGAAATCAAACCCTGATCACCTTCAATGGGGAGTCACATTTATTGCTAATGGGGAATAAAAAAGCACTTATATCAATTATTTATTTAATTATCCTTTCACTTTTCCTGGCGGGGGTTGCGGTGAGGACACGCTGAGAAGGTTAGCCTGCAAGGCTCTATCCTCGGCTACAGATCCCAGCTCAGGGATCATCAGATGTTCCAAAGCCAGCTGTAAGGTATAATCTCTCCAGTGAGTCCTGGGTCTAACCCGGGGTCTCTGTCCAGTAGAATGAGCCTGATACAGCTCTGTGCAAAGAGAACATCATCATCTGTAAATAACAAGGTGTTATCTGTAGCCCCCCATACTGGACACCTCTCCAACCTTGGCTGAATCTTGATATCCTAACCATGAAAACCGCAAACAGGAATGGAGTCCAGCATCCACCTTAAAAAAATTCCAACATAATGGCAAGAATGTGGACACAGATATCCAGATACCAGGACCCTGGTACCCTGTACTCTTGCAGTACCTGGTATCTGTGAGCAAAAGAAGGATACTTGAATCTCATGTCCACTTGAAATCAATGTACATACTGAATCAATTTCAGCTGTTGTATTTTTCAATTTATTAATTTATTTGTAATAAAATCCTTATCTTAATTCCTTTGTTTGTCATTACCAAAAGGTCACTGCATATTGATGTTTGATGCTGATATCTTTCTTTAATTTATCTTAATTTATAAGTATCTTGTGTATCTTTTGTTTCTCCAATCACTTCTGCTACAATATTTTTTTTTTCACTAGTACAGTTATAACATTATAGTTGTTATAAGATGTTGGCATGTTAATAATAGTATATCCAAAGTGCTGAATTTTGGTCAACATAATATCAAATTCTGTAATTAGATATCTCCATAATAATGTTATTGTCTAAGTGCTTCTCTGTAAGCTGTTCTGACACAAAAGCTCCTTGATGAAACAGCACACTTCACTCCCAGCCACTTTAGCTTGATGAACAAAAGCTATTGAATCCTTTCATATGACAGTAATAGTGCAACACATGAAATGAAACAGTTCCTTTTGATCCTCTGTATGCACAATGAGGCAGGAAGTGTTGAAGTGGATGAGCTGAGGTCATTGTTCACTCTTCATCATCTGACCGCTTCTCCTCACCTTCAGCGCCTCTCTTCCTTCCAGTCTTAATAAGAATACTGGATGCTAATTAATAAATGTTAATTACTTTCAGCTATAAATGAGCAACAGTAGATATAGACTATTTTTTTCATTTTGCTGCTTTAAAATCAGATAATGATAGTTTTGTACAGGCATAACTGCTTACTGTAGATGGATTAGCATAATTTCCTGAACTATAAGATATTTTTGGCTACAGCTCTGTGTGTATTACAGCTCAGGATGGAATTCTACCCCCATCCTGTGGACCACCTCAAATTTGAATGGCTGAAGTGCCAGACACCAAGGACTGATCTGCACATTGGCATCATTCATGTGGTGAATATTTCATTGAGAAGGTGGGTGCTCTATTTTCAAAAAAAAAAACATAGCATTTTTGAGAGAATAAGAGACAGGGAGTATGAGCAGGTGACAAAAATTCAGTGATGAATAAGCGAAAAGTGAGCAGGCGGAAGAGAGAGAGAGTGAGAGCGCAATAGTGAGCTATGGTGTTTATAAAATTGCCTCCTCAGCAGTATCTCTTTGCCCATGCATCATTATTCCTTCTCATGTCACCATATTTGGGAAGAGGGTACTGATTCAGTGCCAAAGTCTGACCCATAAGGACTACATTCAACACATTTGTGTGTGTGTGGTGTGTGTGAGAGAAAGAAAGAAAGAGAGATAGAGAGAGAGAGAGAGAGAGATCGATGGGAGTTACAGCAGGGAGAGAGTGAGGCCACTGATAATGGCTGCTCTTTAACCTGAGGGACAATAAGACTGCATTTACACTTGCACGGTCATGCTCACACATTAATTTGATCCTGTGCAAACTTGTGCCAATCGATAAACACACAAACAAACAGAGGCAGGCACAAGAGAAACTGCATGGATACACACGAGTGCAAACAAACTGCCTTTTCACTCCTATGGGAAAAGGACCACATTCTTTCTGTAGTATTTTACAATCAATCAAAGGTCCAGCTGAAACCTGTTCCCACTAATTCAGCTGAAACTGTAATAATCAAGGATCATGTGTACACATGATGTTTAAACAGCACTGATAATCAATTGCAGAAACAGAACTGCTTCACTGAAATACACTGAAAATGTAAGCATAAATAAAATATTTCATAAAAACAGGGGTTTCATAATTTATTTATTGACAGACATTTAATTAATTATATATGTATTTCAATGACACTGCTTGCTACATGAAATGCACCTTGAAAGTAAATTTGTCACATTTGCCCATCAAACACAGAGAGCTTGTTGATTAACTGTTTATTACCAGTGGCAATGCAGATATAAATAACAGGTCAAACATCTAATATTATCAATATTAAAAGACTCTGTCTATAAATAGCACAAAAACAAAGGTTATATTAAATTTCTCGTTACAGTGTTGCTGAATCTTCTGTCAATTTTAAAAATGATGTATTGTGAATGTCAAATGCTACTGTAACAACTCTCAGAGACAGAATAGGGATCCATATGCAGGAGTTTTATTTGTAAGGAATTTAGCTGTTTAGGTTAAGCTGATGTATTCTCCACCAATATATGTAGGAGATTAGCAGATCAGCTCAGAAGGGGAAATTTGTAAACTTAATATTTTAATAGCTGATCAACTATTCGTCCAGTGATAAGTTGAAATGAGTGTATTTATTAATTGTGTTTGGGATATTACCTCCATGACCACCGACAATAATATCCTAAATATAGTGAAACACTATATTAAGAGCACAGTAACAAGATCGGGCACCTTAGTAACTTGGATGGTGAGCAGAGAAACACAGCACAACATCACCTTGAACATAGACGAGACTTTATTATACTAAGCTACTATACACATATACTAAACTACTACACACGTCCTAAACTACTACACACAACCAACACACACAGACATACATGTAGGAATATGGCATGAGAAGAACCAGTGATAATAATCAGAAGATTGAGTTCTTAGACATAAACATGAGAAATCACTAGACCCTGACCTGAGTGAACCATCAATATATCAGCATTAATTGATGAAAAGAAGTTTAGGTTTACTGCACCAGCTTAATGAAGTTGGGAGGTATCAATACTTGCTTTGCCTAGGTGGTGAATGGAAGTAGTTGGTGTTGGTCAGCAGGTTCTAGTCGGACCGGAGTTGGAGGATGTTAGAGAAGTTATTGATCGTCGCCGGAGAGGGAGGATGGAGTCTGGACGGCTGGGCGAAGGGTCGAGTCAAGCGATGTTCGGTGATGCAAGTCTTGGAATCTTCTGGTGCAGGTTCTCTTCCTGTTCCAGCTCGGTTCTGGTTCCAGCTCCACTGACGGGTAATTTACACCCTTTTATTGGGGTTCCTGCATTCCGATGACCATTAGCATCCCTGATCGGTCGTTTAGCCTAGACAGGCTGGAGTCATCTTAGGTCTGTTGGGAGTAAAGGAATGTCTTTGTCCTGTGTGTGGTTGGAGAGACAGTCAGTTTCTTCAGTTTGATGATCTCTGAGTTCCTACATATTAAAACACAAATCAGACTCAAAATGGTCTGAATCATTACTTTTGAGGGCAGACAAATCCAGAAACGTGATCAAAAACAACCAGAGTCCAAAAATCTCTGCCCTCAGAGTTTTTTGAAAACCATCCAGAATAAATCATGGCTCATAACTCACAAGAATGCAGGCAAACTGTAAGGCTTCACAAATACTGAAATATCCATGTACTTTTTTATAGTGTTCAAACAGGAAATTGGAAATGCAACAGAAGAAGAGTTTAAAATTCGGAGGAGGGCACCTTCTGGTGGTCTGGAGGGGAAATGTAATGGCTAGATGTAACAGCTAGATATTAGTTTGATGCCCACTTAACCTCATAATCTCACATGCATATGCAAAGTTTCCAGTTGCAAAATAATCAGATACAAAGGATTTCATGACAGTTACTCTTCTATTTAATGGATTATTAAAATTCTACCCATGTCTGATCGAATAGAAATCAATCAATTTACTCTATTCTCATTCAAATATCGAAATGTAGTTAATGTTCCTCATACAAGGAGGTTGGAAAGTAACTATGAAAATAAACATGAATCATGGTAAGACTTGGCTTGTATTTATGCTTCAGTATTGCTTTTGCTATTGCTAAAATATAAATTATGTCACTATTATATAGATAAATTGTCGTTATATTACATAAGATATTTAAAAAAACTAGATGACCTCACCCTCAATCTTCAAGTCTCCTCTCTTGACACTGTGAAGTGCATTATTCTGATGCCACATAAGCATTTAAGAAAGAATACTCGCAAAGTGTATGTTGTATACATTTACCATAAGTGCAGTCAAATTGAATTAGAATAAGTTGAATAACATCATGAATAGAATAATGAATAAGATGTGCCGATCAAAACAGAGGGCGCAGAGACTGACTTATCAGTTTTGATAAGCCTTTTTGAGCTTGATCACTTCATGGAATACAAGACGCTGAATAATGAAAATTTGCAATTTACTTTATAAAGAGCTTGATATATTTTAAAATATTTAAAATTGGAATATTTTAATTAAGTTAATTGCAAAAAGCATAAATATTGTTGTAACACAGAGTGGAAAGGGTGTGATGGGTCCATTTGTAGAAGTTTATTTACACAGCAGGCAGACAAATCCAAACCACAATCCAAGTAGCAAGGTCGTTAAACAGTGAGAGGTCAATAATCAATCACAGCATGGCAAACAGTAACAAAGTGGATATCCAAATAGCAAAGTTAAACAGGCAAGGTTCGTTACACAGACAATCAGAGAAGCAGTAATCAAAACATGGTTCACAACTTACGAAGAGTCTGAGTGCAGAGTCAGTATTTAGGTGAGCCGAATGGGTTATTGCAGGCATGCATGTTACATGTTACATGATTCCTGTCACTTTTTGCAGGCAGTAATTTCTCCTTGGGTCTGTGAAATGTTGGGGTTGTGTTGCACCAACCATGGTAACCCTAATACCACTGTATTGTTTTGAGACATAATAATCATGAATGACATGGTCTTTGAAAGAAACAAGCCTGTTTTCATATTCAGTAGGATAGTGCACTCAGTAATCATGCCTGGATCCAGTGTGTTACCACCAGAGGTTGTACCCACAGAGGATGTTGGGAAAACTGGGTATTTATGGGGTGTTGACTTATATTGCGAGGCCTTCCAGCAGCATGATCAAGGCTGTATGATATATATATATATATATATATATATATATATATATATATATATATATATATATATATATATATATAT
>CM040459.1:22663147-22677396 GCA_022758105.1 Pangasianodon gigas | reverse complement strand
ATAATTCATGCAATGTCCTTCATCTATTCTTAGTTGATTTTTCTCTGAAGAAAGTCTGATGTTGTCCACTTCAGTGGCTTCTCCATGGAGGCATTGTTTTTCAATTTAACAGGATGTCTTGCACAAATTAGTCAGTACAAATGTATACTTGAATGTACTGTCCTAGGAAGAAGTTATGATTTTAGCATGTTAGTTCTGTTTCTAACTTTTCACTGTGGAAAGCTGTTTTGTCCACTGTCCCTTTCCACCCACTATCTGCACCCAAATTGCAGAAATTAATTGCATACTCTTTACCTTGGCTGATACTGAGCAGTTGTTCCTCAGAATCTTTTCCAGGGGCAAAGAGATAAAAACTTCAGTAAATTCTTGTTCAAACTGCTCATAAGTAAGGCGGGTGGCTGACTGGCAGTGAGAAGTAGCGTGGCTCACTGCAAAGCTTTCCCCATAAGTAGTGCCAGAATATATATATTTTTTCTCTGTCTGTGGGGAATGAGTGAAAATGCATGCCAACTTGCATTAAAAGCCCTTCATATAATACATACAGCGGTGGATCTGGAGCCTATCTTGGGAACACAGCTTCAACGTTCCTTGCCATAAATTCTAAAAGTCTCTCCAGCTGTACTGAAAGGATAGAACAGCATTCTTCCAAAAGATAATCCATGTGGTGATGGGGGAGCAGGGGTAGGGGTGGGGGGTGGGAAGCTCCCAAGTCTCCCAACAGAAAAACATTTGCCCTGTCATTGGTGAGTTCAAATCCTGAGCCGTCAGTTTGTGCTTTCCTCTGAGTATGTTTAGCTGCCCTGTGACCTAGAATGAGCAGCAGATGGCAGGTGCAGGTGGCTGGCTATCAGTTGGTGGCTATCACATGATGGGGATAGAATGAAAGAATTATCAAATGACAAAAATGTGAAGAAAATGGGTGAAAAAAATAATTATTCAGAAGAACTTTGTACTGATTTGCAGTGACCCTTCCCTCAAAGGGGACAAATGGAAACAAACAAACAAAAAAAAACCTTTCCAGCAAAATGCCCTGCACAGTATTGTGTAACTGTCTGTATAATGAAGATCACAATATTTTGTGCAACAGATTATCACATACTTAAATTATACAAATTATTTCTCAGAGATTTCCCCTCACATTTTCCTGCTATGGTGGCACCTCATTCTCATACTAGGAAGAAGGATGCTAGAGACTGTATATAATAAAACTCAAAATACCAGACAAAATAACCAGACTAAGACACTATATAATAAACTTTCAATTCTTTTTGAAATGTTTAATTAAAGTCATTATTGAACCAGTCAGGTACATTGTAATGGAAATCGTTCAAAACTGGCTGAGGTCAGGTTACAAAAATAATGGCAAATAACATTCATGATTTTGCTATTATGGGCAAAATGACTGTGGAGAGTCCAGTAGGGAGGCACATTTTTTACTAGTTCAGAATAAATGCACTGGACTCCCAGGTCAGTCTGGAGCTTCAATCCGTTTAGTAAATCCTGGGTGGACCATCGGGTCTTCTCATGTCTGATTGCACCTAGTATAACTCCATTGGGAGGTGCAGAAGAGGCATCCAAATCAGATGCCCCAAACCACCTCAACTAGCTCCCTTCAACTCTGAGCACCTGAACTCCTCACCCAATCACAGAAAGTAAGCTTAACAACCTTATGGAGGAAACTTCTTCCAGCTGCTTGTATCTGCAATCTCATTCATTTAATCACTACCCAAAACTCATGACCACACGTGAGGGCAAAGGCATAGACCAATTGGTAAATCCAAAGCGTTACCTTACATATACCATTCTTCACCGCTATGGTCCACACTGTATTATCCACAGCACCACACTTAAAGTGGCTTCAAACCCAAAATGCTTACATTCCTACACATGAGGAGTTTAAATTCTTTCCTTACATAAAGATGACATGAGCACCTTTTCTAGCGGAGAACCATAGCTTCAAACACAGAAGTGTTGATTTCCATACCATATTATTTCCATGCCATATTATTTCACATATGTCTGCAAGCCATTCTAGAGTATGCTCAAGGCCTCCATGTAGTGAAGCATGCATGGACAACATAATCTGAAAATAGCAGACATGCCACTTCCCAGTCCCAATGCCGGATATTCTTCTGACCTCAGCAATTCTGTCCATGAAATTCACAAATACAAGGGGAAATGAGGCACAGCTTTGGTGGAGACCAATGTCCACACTAAATCAGACTTAACAGTGATTGCCAAAATCCCATGGCTCTTCAATTATCTGTGAGAAGATGAAAAGACAGAAGCTGCTTTGGTACTCCTGAATCTGAGGCCTGATAATTGGTTGGGCCTTCTTAACTAGTATTGACTTTCTTGGGGAAGATGAGGAGTGTGATATCCTAAATTGGCACACATCCTCTGGTACCTTTTCTTAAAGTCAGGGACCACTACCCTGATTTCCAGTTTAAAGATTCTCCATGTGTCTATGTGAATTTGTAGATGGTCCATGTGAATTTGTAGATGTATGTCAGCTATGACAACCTTCAACATCCAGGGCTTGGTTATTTCCAGCCCCTTTGCACTGTGGAGCTTTCCAAGTAGCTCAGTAACATCTGTGAAGGAAGCTGAACGCTGGTTTGGAATATGGAATGAGTTCACGTGATGAGTTATAAATAACATGAAAATTATTTCACACACCTCAAAAACACACATACAGAGATGGATGCATATATTCTCACTTGTGCACATTGTTCTCACATTCTCACTGTGTATATGTGTGAAATGAAATTGCATGCTCTAGTGTTTGCACCTGTGTGTGTGTGTGTGTGTGTGTGTCATGCACATGCTGAATCAAGTTTTTACACAAGAGCAGATGAATGTGAGTGCCACTGCATGAGTGCAAATACAGTGTTTTTGTCTCACAGGTTATGGAGCAGCCATAACAGCACACACACACACACACACACACACACAGTACTGTCCTTGTGAGGAATTCTATGTCAACAGCTGAAGCTAACCCTAACTTTAAACTCAGTAACCAAAAGGAAATCTTTTGGCTCATTTATTTATTTATTTATTTATTTATTTATTAATGCAGTTTTTGTATTTTTAAAAAAAAAACAGCCAAGTGTCCCTGCAAGGTCAAAACTGTCAGATATTCGTTGGTTCTTTTTCTCCTAGGAGACATGGAGATATGAGAGGAAATATTGATGCATGAGCAAAGAGATACTGCTGAGGCAGCAACTTTTTCTTGCTCTATTATTCTTACTCAGACTCTCTCACTCACACCCTCCTTCACCCTTTTCCTTCTCATCCCATTTTTTATTTTCTCTCTCCCAGTCTTACAAGTTTTTTTTCCCCTACTGTCTTTTTAAAATAATCTAATGTGCTACATAAGTTAAGTAACTTCAAGAATACATTGTACTTAAAGGATTAGCTTTCTGCAGTCTTACTCAAGTCACTTCAGTGGCTGCTTTCTAAAACATTTCAAATCTCACAAAAATGTCACATTTTACACACATTTTGTGCTTTTGGAGCATAGCTCTGAATAGTTTTTTAACAGTGTATCACACAAAACAGTGGACATATATTGAAAAGGAACAGAGCAATAGCAATGAAGTATTATTAGACTATTTCAAAATTCTTTTTGAAGCAGAAACTGTGGATAGTTTTTTTGATGATGTGTAAGAAAAATAGGTGATAGACGTTTTTCTGTCATCGTTGAGGCAAGTTTCAGTCAAGGGAGAAACTGCACTTGGCTTGGCTGTTAGTCATAGGCACAATGAAGTTCAGTCGCAGAAGAAATGTACTAAGGCCAGCACTAAACTTCCTGCCAAATCTGACCAACATCCTGACACTGCACTGACTGTGAATTACTATTAAATGATTGTCAGGGCGTCTCACAGCAGTTCAGGAACATCATGTTGTAAAGTATTTTTTTCCCATGACTCAATAATCATGTCAACAATGACACTTAATTTTTCTTTCACTATTTCTCCTTCTTCCCTTTTTTCCCCTCACTTCCTTCTCACACACACTCACTCCTTTTTCATCTTCCTCTCTCTCCTCTGTCCTTTTCTCATGCTCCCTAAGTGTATCTCTTGTTTCCTTCATTCTGTTATTTTAGTCTCTCTCTCTTAATCAGTTTTTTGCTCAGGGTATGTTTCTCTCTCTCTCTCTCTCTCTCTCTCTCTCTCTCTCTGTGTCTTACTCAGGCTCTCTCACTCTTCCTTTCCTTCATCCTTGCCCTCTCCCTGTCGCTCTCTCACTTAATCTATCGTTTTCTCACTCCTGATTATATTTTCCCATTTCCTCTCTTGCCCACTCTCTCCCACTCATTCTCTACTCTTTCATTCTTTCTCTATCTTGCTGTACATCTGTCTTTTCCTCTCTCTAAATTTGTGTACTGTATAAGAAACGTATAAAGTGATTTGTTTCTTTTTGCTGCTTTATTATGTTTGGAGTCCAAGAGAGCACAGCTTGTGTCTAACTTCAGATTCCAGATAATGAATCACATCCCTGAGGCTCCTACCATGAGATGGTGGTGTGGTGTGGCTTAATCCAATAAAGCTCCAATAATGCAGTCTTTGTAGCTGTTTCCTGTTATCATTAGCTGATGCTAACATCAACAAACAACACATGTAAATGAGGATTATATGAGTGACTAAGTATGCTGGAACCTGAACCTCCTTGCCAGATCCTTCTCTTTTTTTTTCTTTCTTTATTTGAAGATCTAATGAATATTTTAGAGATTAATAGAAGATTTTCAAAGAGCAAGAATGTTGACTTACATGCATTTGGACATGTATGATGAGAAAACAGAGACAGGGCTGTAAAATTTCAATTATTCGAAACAATGCACTAGTTGAAAAACATTGTTTATCAAGGGAGAATGGGGGGTGTGGCCTCTAAGCCTGTTGGTTTCAGTAAAGTGGGCGTGGGCTCTGTGCCTGTTATTCACAATGATGTGGCATGGCCTCTGTGCCTGTCAGGCCTAGTGAAGCGTGCATTGTCTCCCACTCCACTTTGTTAACTGTTTATGCAATACTAGATCACCTTATGGGTGAACTTTCAGTTTTTTGTGTTTTTGGAGACTTGGTGATTGACCCCAACTACTGTGAATTGCATAGACCAATCATGGCCAGTCTGGAGTCTGACTGATCTAAAATAATACATTATTTACTGTAGCTCTTGATTTGAAAAGTGGCTACAAGATAATTAGAATGACTCGTGTATCTCTCTGTGTGTGTGCTATAGCAAGTAACAGTCCAGACAAGCCTTCAGCCATTATTTCCATAAAATGGGGGATGCCAGAAGCTTTTATGCAAATGGTAAGTAAGGCATGCGAACGAAGGCATTTAGAAAATGCACTGATTATGGGTTTGTGATGTAGTTGGGACATTTGAGGCTTGAATGAATGGAGGCAGTGGGAGGATGGCAACATATTTTTTTTCTACACAAAGAATCCCCTTACAAGCCTGAGAAATGCACCAGATTTCACTTAGGCAAATAATTGGGTGATTCTAAAGCCACAAATCATAACCAACTGGGTGTTTGCACAGTTTACATACACAGTCCAGTAGAAATGCACAATCAGCGTTTCAATTTGTTAAAAATTTTACATGATATCCCTTATCCATTTACACTTAATCGCAGTGGATCTGGAGCCTATCCTGGGTACACTGGGAGTGAAATGGGAATACACCCTGGATGGAACACCATGTACACAAACATTTATAACAAAATATATTTTATTTTATAATTGTTGTTATTATCAATAAAAGATTTTATACTTTTCAGCTTTACACTGTTGAATTTTGTATATCAATATGTGTTAGACACTAACTATCCATGATATGTACTAATGATTGAAAATGCATCATTAAAAAGATATTAACCCTCAACTGCTTGCACATTTGTACATGCAGTAAACTTTGCCTGAATCTGCCTTTTGTCCTTTGAGATCCTTTAACTACACTCCAAAATGTGTGTAAATCGCATGTTATTGGTAAATGCTAGATGTGTTGTGGCGAATTGCCAGTGCTCTGAAGTGTAGCCTGACAATTTACTTTGTTCTGAGCACTGTGATGCTTTTTATTTAAGTCTTTCAGAAAATCATAATGAGAATTATGAATGGTTTTATCTGCCAACTAAAATGTCACAAGGAATTTGACTTACATTGACAATGTAATTAAGAAGAGTAAACAATAAGTAGGAAGAGTAAAAAAAAAATGCAAGTCTTGCAAAGCAACATTAACATGATAGGCAATATAAATGTACAGACTGAGACTTATTCATAATAAATCACAGATCTCTTTCACTGTAAGAGAACTTAGTAGCCCTGTTCCCAGGGTTACTATGTTCTCTCAGCTCTGTACTACTTCAAAATATATTAATGTGATATACACTATATGGCCAAAAGTTTGTGGGAACCTGACCATCACACCCATACTGTATGTGCACCTTCCCCAAACTGTTGCCACAAAATTGGAATGGGATGCGATATCTGGAATGGGATGTTCAAAAAGCACAGATGAATGGGATGGTCAGGTGTCCACAAACTTTTGGCCATATAGTGTATCATTCAGTATATTAATGGAGCTTTAATACATCAAGTATTACTAAGGCCATGAGTTAAAAGAGCCTAGCAAAAATAGTTCAATGAAGTACACTAAACTTGATTATACTACAGCACACATTAGTGTACTTGATGTATAAAGCAGTGTTAAAGTAAAGCTTAAAATTTAGTATAATATTGGTGCATTTAAATTGCCAAAATAGTACACCATAAGGGATATTTATGTGAACAATTTTTAACTCATTATACTAAAGACATGCTGTGCCATTACTCTTGCTTTCAGTTATGAAAGAACTATGCTCTCAAAAAGAGAAGACATAATATTTAACGAGTCTCGCTAGGAGATGTGCACTTATAAAAGATGAACAAATGTAATAACAACTGCCTAAAAAAACCACCACGTACATATGGACAGAGGAAAAGACACACACAAGGTGGGTAGACAGGGAAAAGGCACAGCCCAACCCAATATTTAAAATATATATCCCTAGAGGCCAGTAGGAAAGCTTTCACAGCCACAATATGTTTAACCTGTCTTCAAACACAATAAAACAATTACTGGTTATGAAAAAAGTATGAATTTCACAGAACATTGCATGTAATCACTTTATTATGTATTATAAATGATGATAACTCTGCACAGATTGCAAATGCAGTCTTTTTCTCCTCTAATCACTCCATTAAAGATACCCCCTCCCATATTTGAGGCAAAATAAAAATGTTACAGCAAGATCTTGTGAACAGATTATGGCATGGGTCAAGTATGCAGACCTGGCTGCAGAGTGCAGGGACTGTGGCTGGAGGACCCATTTTTATGCCATGGAGGTGGGAAGCTGGGGCTTTGTCATCAGCTCAACATTCCTCCTACTCCATGACATGGAAGTCACGTGCGCTGCACTGTTAGTATATTTACAACATGGATAGGTGCAGTTTAGTATTATACAATTAATACCATTAAGTGCCTTTATTTTTCTTTAGGGTGAGTAAATTTGAAAGCAGGAAATTTCAATGAGTAACTACAGGACTCTGGGAACATAATACTCATGAATCGTTGGCCTTGGGGAGCATAAGGTCAGAAAACATTTATATGTTTTCATTTGCGGCTTGAGCAGGTAGCACTGAGCTAAGGTTATTGTCTGAGTGGAGTTTTTCATGTTCTTCCTGTGTTCGCTTGGGTTGCCTCGGGGTTCTCCAGTTTCCTCCCACCTCCCAAAAACATGCATATAGTTGGACTGGCCACACTAAATTGCCCATACTGTATGTGTCACTATGAGTGTGTGAATGTGTGTGCATGGTGCCCTGTGATGAACTGGCATCCTATCCAGTGTTCCCAGGATAGACTACAAACAAGACATGCATATATATTGGTCTGCATGTGGTGAGTGTCTTTAACGCAGAGTTGTGTGATAAATATTATCAGTTTTGCATAAAATGATGAGTGCTGCATATAAGAAAAACAGGATGTTTTCATTCTATCTTATTGAAGAAAAAAAACAAGAAAAAGGCACCGTAGCCTTCAGGGCAAAGCACAGCAGGCTCGGGGTGCTTCTGACCGCAGGCTACTTCATAAACAGCATGCATAATGGAAATGGCTTTGTTTACAGCATGACAAGAACATTATGTATATTTTAGGTATTTTTTCATGGTGATATATGCCAGTTGAAAAAGGGATATTTAGTCTAATTTCTAAGCTAAGTTGTATGATTTTCCTAAAATTTTAATCAACTCCAACTTGCAGCACCTTTAGCGATGTCTATATCAGATAGTATTGCCAATCTGGGAGGAGTTCTAAAACAAGTACCATCATATTTATTCATAACATTTTTTTAAATTTATTCAACTGCCTGACCATTGCACATACAAAAGCCAGGTCAGTTATGAATTGAAATTGTCATACAATATTTCCCTAGTTTTATTAAAATTGCAGATACATTCAAATTACTTTATTTTCTTTTTTCTTAAGGTCACAGAGCATTAGATTTGCAAATAGATTGCATCCTATAGGAAACAATAATCACTAACATAATTCATTCAAATCTGCTTGACCAGTAAGATAGTTATTTCCACTCCTATCATGTCAATAAAAATAAGATTAAACAAACAAACAAACAAACAAACAAATAAATAAAAAATTTTCTAGATATACATCACAGATCACATTTTGAGTGGAAGGTGTGTGTGTGTGTGTGAACACACACACACACACACACACACACACAGACAATCAAGCCACAGTGACAAAACATAAAAACACAACCAATATGGTAGTGGGCTAAGCTAGATCAAGCTCATGGGAAGAAACAATACTGATCTCAGCTGATAGATAGGAAAGTTTAAATAGTCCATGCCTAATGAGCTACAGGTGTTAGTACTCAGGAGAGTTACGGGCAAGCTGCCCATGCTGGATCTCTGGCAATCCATAAATATCTTAATGCATTGGGTGTGTTTTGTAGATAATTCATTCATTCATCTTCAGTAACTGCTTAATCCTGGTCAGGCTCATGGTAGATCCAGAGCCTATCCCAGGAGTACTGGGAAAAATGTGGAAGAATTCACCCCGTATGGCAACATGCACACACATGATAAAAATGTAAAAATCTACCACCTATTGCAAGTTTGACATGTATTATGTCTTTGTTTACTTTGCCATGTGTGTTTTGTTTTGGTTTATGTCCTGTCTCCACCTATGTCCTGTCATTGGTTGTCTCCATCATGTGTCCTCACATCTGTTTCCATTTACTTTTTAATTAGTTTGCGTATTTAAACTGATGGTGATCTTTGACTCATGTTTTGGATTTGTGTGCCTGCCTCTTTAATAAAACGCTTAACTGCAAGTGCATCTGTCTCAACTTGCTTTTCATGACAGTCAACAGGGATGCAGCAGGAAAGCAAGAGGGATGTAACATCTGGATCACCATGCCGGTGTTTGATTCAGTGTATTTCCACTAGTCGACTTTCATGTATCCCCCGGACCCCTTTGACAGCTCTGAAGACTTTTTAAAGGATTCCTGCTTCAGAGCCAATTATATTTTGCTAACCTGTCAAACCCCAAGCCCAGAGAGAACCAATGGCTGAGGTTCTTGTTGTCCCATTTCACTGGCTGAGCCCGCCAGTGGGCAGAGCTTCTGGTCACCACAGATGAGCTCCAGCCAGAAGCCAACATGGCTGCCTTCCCTGCAGAGCTCTCTCCAGAGGCCGACGAGGCAGCCTCCCCTGCCGAGCTCCAGCCTGAGGCCAACAAGGCAGCCTCCCCAACAGAGTTCCCTCCAGAGGTCGACAGGGCAGCCTCCACAGATAAGCTCCAGCCAGAGGCCAATGTGGCTGCCTCCCCTGCAGAGCTCCCTCCAGAGGTCGATAAGGTGGCCTCCCCTGCCGAGCTCCAGGCTGAGGCTGACGGTACAGCCTCCCATGCCCTGATCATGCTAGAGGCCAATGGTGCAGCCTCCCAAGTTCTGCTCCTGCCTGAGGCAGACAGCGTGGCCTCCCATGTCCTACTCAAGCCTGATGCCAACGGCGCAGCCTCCCATGCCATGCTCCTGAACTGAGGCAGACGATGTGTCCACCCAATACCTGCTCAGGCTAGAGGCTAATGGCATGGCCTCCCTAGTTCTGCTTCTGCCTGAGGCCTATGGTGCGGCCTTCCAAAACCTGCTTACACCATAGGCTAATGATGCGGGCTCACAAGCCCTATTCCCACCTCATGACAGCGGCAGCCCTGTCCCAGCCCCTCCACTTGACCCCAGCGAGCTTGTCTCAGCCGTGCCACCAGATCCCATCAAGCCTGTCACAGACTCAATGCCTGCTTCCCGCCAAGATGCATCATGTCTGCTCCCTAGCTGTGCTGGAAGAAGCCTACAAGGGAAACAATGTCTGCCTCAGGACCTGGGGTCTTGTGTGGACATTTTGCCCAGAGGGGCAGGACCGCCAGTGGGAATGTTTAAAGGTGCTTCAGGCGAAGTGCCCTTGAAGGGGATCTGTCAGGTATTAGCAATCAGCTTTAGCAACCGGCAGGGGGACAGCACATGCTTCCGTGTTATGTCTTTGTTAACTTTACCATGTGTGTTTTGTTTTGGTATATGTTATATATTTTGTTTGGATTATCCTTGATATTGTTATTTGTAGATCGCCTGACCTCTGGATTTTGGATTTGTCTGCCTGCCTCTTTAATAAAACGCTTAACTGCAATTGCATCCGTCTCAACTCACCTTTCATGACAGTACAGAGACAAAATTATGAAAATTGTCACTGTCCAGATACTTATGGACCTGTGTGTGTGTGTGTGTGTGTGTGTGTATATATATAATATATAAATTTTTCTATATATTATATAACATATCTATTTGTCTGTTTTATTTTTTTTTTTTTGGGGGGGGCGTTGGATTTTAGTTGGGATTAGTTTGGTGGGTGTGCTCTGGATCTTATTGTGCTTTAAGATTCCGCAGTAAAGTAGTCATGCAAAATCTCCATGACAACTGTCCATCACCCAAATAGCACAATTCTATTCCTGCAAACACCATTGCTGACTGATGTAGATGAGCAATGCAGTTTTATGGCATCTGTAGATCTCTCCATTTGACATTCGACTACTTGCTTTACACCTCTCTAAATCACCACCACCATCACCAACAAAAATCTGCCTTGCTGACATTAGGAAAAGACAGACAGGAGGACATGTGGGGAAGAAAATGGGCAATAAAGTGTTCTTTTGTCGGTCTTTCCTATTGCAGATGTTGTGTTTTTAATAACACCCTCAAAAAGAAATATGAGCAGTGCTCAAAGTCCTAGCAGGGAAAATAAGCAAGGAAAGCCATAGCATCCAACAAAGTGCTTGGTTCAGATCAGTGATAGTAATTGACAGCTTCTATGGTGTAAGTTTGAAGAGAAGAAAAGCCAAAAAGTGACCTGAGAACTTTGCCTAAGGTAAGGTGTCTCTGGGAATGTTTGCTCTCTTCATACTACATGTGGCACTAGTTATCACTAGTATCACTAGTAGTATCTGCACACCAAAGATATGTGCTACTGTGGCTAAGATATGTTGATATATTTTCAGCATGTAATCACTTTTGACCAGTCAGTGGTATATAAACAAAAGAAAGGTCAAGAAAATTCTGAAAAAAAAAAAAAACTGTGAGGAAGACAATAATTAAGATGCAGGCAGATGGTAAAGAAAGCAGCTTAATGTACTTTGTTAACAAAAAAAAAAAAAAAAAATATATATATATATATATATATATATATATATATATATATATATATATATATATATATATATATATATATATAATATTTCAGACTATATTAAGCCAATTCTACAGTCAACTGCATAGGACTAGGTTGGTAATATCACTTTGATATCTTTTTGAATGAAGTGGATAGGTGTGCATGAGACTGGTTTTAATCCCACTCCTACTTGCTTCTGAGGTCATAGTGACCATTGTGACCAGTGTTGTGTGAAAGTGTGATTGCAGAGTGCCAGCTTAAAAAGGCAGATCCAGACTCATTTTCTGGCAAGTTGAACATGGTGGAAAACCTCCCAGATTCTGCTGTAGACATCACATCCTCCATATATCATTAAGCTATAAGGAGCTTCTGTACTGTGTGCTCTCAGTTTCAGAAACAATGATTTTTGCTGAACAATGAGCTTATCCACACAAGTGCATTTTAAGAATGGATACTTCCTTACATAGTGTAATATGATACACACATTTATTATTTTGCAAATTTACTGTATTGCACTGATTTGGGTCCCTGGAGGACTAGTGGTTAGGCCACAGCGCTCTCACCACTGCGGCCCGGGTCTGATTCCCAGCCAGGGAATCATGTGACAGTGCGCAACACTCAGTGCGCAACACTCAGTGCCGGTCCCAAGCCCGGATAAAAATTGGGGAGGGTTGCGTCAGGCAGGGCATCCGGAGTAAAAACTGTGCCAAAACAAGTATGTGGACCAATGATCCACTGTGGCGACCCCTAACGGGAGCAGCCGAAAGAGGACCAACACCAACTGTATTGCACTGATTTATTTCCCTTCATTGTTAACAGTGTAATATAAAAACAATTTGTAGCCTGTATGTGGCCATTAATTTCACACATTCTTTACTGCACAAAAAAACAGCCTAAACTTGGCAATGTCCTGTAAGTTTTTGCTTTAACTATGGAAAAGATAATTAGTCAACTACTTTTATGAAATACTGGTCGACTAGTAAAATTAGTAGTCTTGCAACCCTTAATCCCCAATACTCACAATCTCAATTCCTACCTGCATATGGTTCTGTGTCTGAAGGAAATATGTATAATTGAGGTTTCAGCTTTCCTTGACTTTTAAAACACATTTTACATAGAAGTAATTTAGTGATATGAAGAAATTACATACTAGAAGAACTACTATCTGTAGTTCATGACCACAGAGAGCAAAACTGAGCAAGGAACAGAGAAGAAAACTGATCTCATGAGACAATCCTTTGAAATTGAGATATGTGATGTGGTTGGATTTTGTTTAAATTCACATGAATGATAACATAAAATTAAGTACAAATGCCTAATTCTAGCTTTAGTCTTTGTATTTTGTCATATGACTGCAAATGGTAGACCATGTTGGAAAATGGTTTGGTGGGACTATAAGCTCCAAGTCATCAAAAGATGAATATGGCAAGCTTCTCAGCCTCTAGCCAATGTTCACTTGCATGCTCATTACAGATGTCCCTAAGTAGATGAGGACTCACCTGTGAAGAGACTGGTCCCTGAATGCACTGAATGCGCTAACCATGGAATGAACGATTTCCCCAAGCACTTGGCACTGTCACTTCACCTGTTCCCACTGGCAGCTAGAGACATCCATGCAAACTGGCAGGAAGACCATGCATGGCTGAACCAATCTCTTTTCACAAAGTGTTCTATTAATAAACACACCCTCCAGGGTTTACACTGCTACTCAAAGGAGATGTTTTTTTCATGCCGTGCCCCTGGCAATGTCCCGTCGCAGTGAGTTCACACCTCATAATCAATGACTGATGTTCACATTATGGCTACATGTTTGAAGATGTGGACTGTGGGACTGTGGCCACTTGGCTGGCCTGGACTGATCCTCATCCTCATCCAGCTGAGGGTCAGTCATTCATCTCTCTCTCTCTCTCACACACACACACACACACACATATGCAGGCCTGAGATATGAGCAAGAGCCAGACAGAAGTGCTGAATTCAGGTCTTCACATGATGGACGCCAGTGGAACTGTTGCATCAGTGTTTGTTATTTATAGCATTGACCACACTGTGTTTTCTGATTTCAACTTTGCCTGCCTTCTGAAGTATAGTGGACATTTTTCAAAGGGTCAAATATGAACATATATTTAAAAAAGTTCAGTTTATCAAAGCTATGTAAATCACTGTTTGGAGTGTAAAATTTCCTGTGGACAAATTAAATGTTTCTTCTAAAGTGAAACTGCAAGGTGCATAATGATACAAATTAAACACAATTTTGCATGTTATTATTAGGTTTTATATACACTATATTACCAAAAGTATTCGGTCACCTGCCTTGACTCACATATGAACTTAAGTGCCATCCCATTCCTAACCCATAGGGTTCAATATGATGTCGGTCCACCTTTTGCAGCTATTACAGCTTCAACTCTTCTGGGAAGGCTGTCCACAAGGTTGAGGAGTGTGTTTATAGGAATTTTTGACCATTCTT
>CM040459.1:22605131-22651880 GCA_022758105.1 Pangasianodon gigas | reverse complement strand
AAGAATCATTTCCTAAAATGTTCTTTATGGCAGCAGAG
Source organism: Pangasianodon gigas (assembly GCA_022758105.1). NCBI lineage: Eukaryota > Metazoa > Chordata > Actinopteri > Siluriformes > Pangasiidae > Pangasianodon > Pangasianodon gigas. The sequence goes on along the minus strand of CM040459.1, from coordinate 22,651,842 downwards.
CTGAATGAGTCTGTTGGAAAATGATGAAATGATGAAGTCATTGTGGTGTGTCATGAAGGCAGCTCCTTTATTACATTATTTTATTACACTAGCAACCACTTTTTAGTCTGGTCACTTAGGTTTCTGGACAACCAAAACGTGATTGGTCAGCACGTTGCAGCTCTCACGTGCCTGGTGTAGTGGCTAATGAATTGATAAGTTAATGATTTGTCCACAACTTCTGAGACTGTAAAACTGGGTTCAAGTGATATAACAGTAGTCATATTATTTTGTATAGTGTGTTTGTATATTGTATTCTGCTAATACATATTACTCATAATATAAAAACTGATTGCTCGTGACTGAAAGCATTTACTGACATGGCTGAATAAGAGATGAGTGAATCTCAGTCATGTCTGATAGGATTCACTGACTGATGAGGCAAGGATCAGGTTAGGCACACATGTAGCTGCAAAGACAATTTCCGCCATTCACAGATTTAAACAAAAATAATCAAGCAAAAAAGAAAGAAACATATATCATGTAAACATATAATGTAAACCTATATAAAATCTCTGATAATCATAACGTCGGATATGGATCTGTATGGTGATGTAGTTTGTACATTTTAATTTTGCATTTCGCATTGCGAAACTCATCACCAGCAACTAAATGAAAGTAATGGCTTTTATAGAGTACAGCACATAGTAGTGACTAAAAATGATTTATGCACCTTATTTAATACCAATACCAAATGTTTTGTGATTGATGCATGTCTAGATGAAACCTGCTTCAAGCATTTTTGTGAAACAGGATGTATGACCAGAATATCCAAAATGTAGTTACCACACAATATCCAGCAACACGGGTAAGTGCTAAGACATCATCTTTTTATGTTTCTGAGGCCACGACATGTTCATCTTGTAGCTGAAAATGATGATGCAGAACAGAAAAGAGTGAGAAGTGAGGATGAGAGAAGGAGGATGAGGAGGAGGAAAGTATTAATAGCAACAAGCTATTACAAGCCAGCGTTACCTACCTTTGTTAAATCATATTTAAAATATTGAGAAGCTCCCCTCTGCTCTTCGTTTTAGACTCCATGGAGCTTCTGAAACGGTAATGCTCACCAGTGAAAAGTAAAAATTCTCAACAGAAGGTCATCACTTTAGTTCTAAAACCACAGAGGACATTATTCATATGTGTTTCTTCCATTTCTGCCCATCTTGCTTTAAGTTAAGAAAATAAATTCCCATCTCAGGAAATATCAAGATGTGCACATTGATTGCAATGGATGACCACTTCCTCCCAGTGGAGACGTATTGTCTATGAGTTAACCGCTAGAGTTCTTGTTCAGCTTTCACTTTTGGAGCTGTCAGTGGGCTTTAAGTTCACTGTGAGGGAGATTATTCCCCGTCGTCACTGACAGTCTGTTGTCCAGCAGAGCTATTTTAGACCGAGAACCTTTCACTTCTGCAGCTGAATGTTTCACTGTAAGTGAATCACTTAGACTGTCGTGGAGCACTTAATTGATTAAGCATTCCAGGATGTGCTATTGCGAGAAAGCCAGTAGTGGTTTATGTATGCATTAAATAACCCGGTCATATACTGTATGCCTGTTAGCAACATTTAAAAATATAACCACTACACCTGCAAAAAAGTCTAAGAATAAAGTCTCATAAAGAATAAAGTCATTTCTGTGTTCAAGACCTTCTCTGAGGTCAACCCATGATATTCAGAATTATTTAAAATTGTCACTGATTACTCCTTACACTTTTGACATTAACTCAATTTGCAATAAGCACAGAGCTTTGTGTGTTCAGGCCCACTTCGAGTGGAAGAAATAAAATATTTCACTAAATAAATTTGAAGGCCACGGGGCCGTTGTGATATTGTGATTTATATTTGTATGAATGAGGTGTAGCATGTAGCTGACCTACAGTAAGCTTGAGAAAAGCGTCAGGTCATTTGTCATGGTTTTCATGGGTGTTGACCGTGAGACAAAGTACCACTGTTAGTTGTAATATACAGAGCACGGCCAAAGTCTGAAACCAATCCTTTTATATTGGTCTGTTTCAGCAACAGGGGGAATGACTGTGACTGAGGCATGACTGTCACATTAAAACTGTCACAATGAAGTAAACAGATCAATCAGCTATGGGATTTATTTAGAAAGCGCCAGCATTACCAGAGTGTTAATGCCTACTTGTTAATGTTCTTGTGGCAGGTGTGTTAATCCAGCCATATATGGTAGTTTGCTGGCCCATGTGATAAATCAATACTACTTTTAGCCTACCATGACATAATACTGAAAAATGAACATTATCATAGTGGCAGTCTTCAGACAAACAAAGGCTGCTTAAGAAGTGAATTACAAGGTTTAAGCTCTAAACATTGGTATGTAATAACTTCATCATGAGAATATACTTACAGATGAATTTCACAGGCCTGAAAGAGGGATGAAGTTATACACTGTAGCAATGGCTTCAGTCACTTCAGTAGTTTTGGAGCAATTTTGAGTGCGATAGCACGTGCTCTTTGTTTCATGTTAAGCTGTGCTCTTTCTGTACTTTTTACCACTACAGTGTATCTAGCACTTATTTCTGGTCAATTGGTGGGAATTTAGTTTGTAGCACTTGTTTCACTCTTGGCTCATTTAACAGCTCTTTGTTTGCATTGAATTCTGCCTCACTTTGGGGAAAAAGACAAAGATCTGTTAAATGAATAAATGTAAATGTACACACTATTCATGTCCATGTTTCTCTCGAGGCCAATTTGAGCACCAGCTGTGTTCCTGTCTCCACCATGATGGAGAACTACATTAGAGATACAGTAACACATAAAAACTCCTCAAACTCAAACTGTGATAGTCGCAAAACCATGCTGCACCAGCACTTCTCTCCCCCTCATTTACCACAAGCTTTTCTCCCTGAGGTCATGTTTAAAAGTTTCTTCTTCTTCTTCTTCTTCTTCTACTTCAGTAGGTGCTGGTGTGAATTTCTTGCAAAAGACACTATGCTGTTTTAGATTTTTAAACATCTAGAAGAATGTGTGATGAACAATTTGGTGACCCTGCTCATGGTTACTACTCAAAAAAACTATTGTTTGAAAAATTTCAAATACCCTTTAAGCAATTGTGTACATTTAGATTTATTTCATTTATAGATACCTTTATCTATAGCAGCTTGAGGTTTAGCTATAGCAGCTTGAGGTTTAAACTCATAACCATTCAGTTATCACTGATCTGCCACTAACACTGGATCTGTAATTGCTATGTTAATTAATTAGAAACACTTTTTAAAGAAAGTCCTGTGACAAAGTTTTAAAGAAATGGCTAATGTAATTAACAAGTCTCACCCAAATGCATCCTAAAAGCATGCCCAATTCTTGATATACTTGCTTTAAATAACATTGTTAAACTACAAAATCAATTTTGTAAATATGTGTTTGTAAAATTCAGCTGAAGTTCAAAATACTAGCTTGGAACAATGTTATTGTCTGCAAAATTCCTAAGCAGAATTCTATCCATTTATGCTAAGGAAAAAAGTGCTGCTTGTTAGCCAAGATGGCTGCCTCCCTAATGTTATAGCATTTAGCTACTCTGTAAAGTTTTAAATAGTACAGAAATTCATCAACATGCATTAAGCAACATCAGCAAAAATATGTAGCATTACTGTAAAACTGGATGTGGCTTGAGGCATATCTTTTGCGGAAAATAATTTTTGGTTGAGATAGACTTAATAAAACAGCTACTCTAGCTACCTCATATCAACAGTGCAAACCCCAAAAAGCAAATGTCAGACAGCAATCCTGTCTTGGCTGATCAACTAGACAGCTACAATTGAGGTAAATTTGATTATATATGTTTTTGCTGATGTATTCTATTAATGAAAAGTTTTCAACAACTGCAAAATAAGGCACAATGGTTTATTTTTGAGCAGTTCTAAACTCTCCTGTCACTAAACACATAAGGAGATAAAGAGAAGAAGCAGAGGTGGAATGATCAATGTGATTACACTGAGGGCTATTGGCTTAGGGCAGGCACAGGGTGAAGTGAAACAGACAAGCTGAAGTGCATTTTAGTGATGTTACATCAGTCGAATAAAAGTAGAAAATTGCATCAGTACCAGAGAGAGAGAGAGAGAGAGAGAGAGAGAGAGAGAGAGAGAGAGAGAGAGCGTGCCATAAAATCACCATAATCCTGGGGTAAAAGTAACCACTACATCAGCTCTGTAGGACTCTCTTGGAGGATAACTATCCCTTGTTCTTCTTCTATACTCATTCTGGTACTCATCTGAATCTTTCTCTTGGGCTGTCCTGCAATCGATGCCAATCCAGGGCTAGAAATTTGGTTAGAGTCACCAGGTCTGGCTGTAATCACATCATGCTCGGAGTCCCAGACACATTTCAGCTTGTGTTAAATATGGCTGTGACTGTTTGTGATCAATCTTTTCCTGCTGAAACTTCATCACCTCTGAAACAATGAGCAGCAATTAACCAATCCCCAACACTGCTCTCGGGGGATTTTGGAAGAAAATGCCAAACGGGACATGAACATGATGTAATAGAGTGAATAATGGGCTCTGTGTGTCATCTGTTTGCCAGTAAGTTGTTATCTTATTAAAGAGCTTAGGATCGTGATTGAGTCGGAGGCAGATACGTGATTTCCTTGCTGTGTAGGATGGAAAGCGGATCAATAGATGCTGATCATACCCCGAGAAGTGCATGAATGTGCCTAGGGGCACAACGAGCACGCCTCTGTTTTTAGAGCAGCACAACCTGAGAAAGAGTCTGGGGGAGTACAAGGGGGCGAAAAGAACGGTGGTTCGAGAAGGATCTTAATCATGGATGTCGTATCATGTCGTGGATGTCTGAGTCCTTCAAACTTCTGGGTCTGTTGTCCCAGGAATTTATTTATTTGGACACATCTAGGTCTTTGTCTTAAATGTGTAATATGATTAACTGAGTTAACTGATACCAGAAGACGTTTAAAAATTGGTTATGTTGTATAACAATATTACTGTCCCTACATAATATTGCATTGCCATAATATCATTCCAGATCGGAGGATGTTGGTATGAGTTATCATTCAAAAATATGGCAAAAGAGAACCGACGTATGATCTGTGTAGGTGTCTGATATTAACAGACACTTCCTGGAAGAGCCCCTTCCCCCATCTTTCCCCAGTTGTGTTTATTGGTGTGAAATAAAATCTATCAATGTATAATTGTCACGAGGCAGGAACAGACGCAAATGCAGATAGAAGAGGTTTTATTTAAGATGCAGGCAAACAATTCCAAATGGTTAGGTACAGCATAAGTCGGTTAAGTCGTAATCAACAAACAGGCAATGGTCAGGTGAATAATAATCAGCATGAACCAGGCAGGACTATGGGCAAAAATCAGAAAACCAGAAACAAGATCAATACAAGGGATACATGATAGCAAAACACAAAAGGCTTGGCACAGACAGGTGCTTCATGTATACTTCATGAAGTATGTGAGAACTGAGAGTCCTTATATACTGTGAGTGTAGAATGTGATCATGAGAGTGTTTGTGATGACTGGGTGTTGTAGTCCTCGGTGGCCATGTTTGTAGGCAGCGTTGTACTCTGGGAGTCATAGGTGGATGCCAATTCTGGTATTGATGTGACAATGAAAAACTTAGCTCACATTAGACAAATACATATTTAACTTCAGTTAGCTATATTTATTAGGGATGTCACAAAAAAAAAAATAGCCAAAAATGGTCAAAACTTCTCTTTGGTTTTTGGCTGAAAGAGAAAAAATGAACAAATATTTTGAACTGAAAAGATTAAATCGACCTACAATGAAGTGTCACATGTAACAGTTTACAAATAATGTTAATGGTGATGATAATTAGGAAGTAATTAAATACACTTTGACTGGGGCACTGCTGTTCTCTCCTGCGCTCTCCTGCAGCAACAGAGAAACTGCTGGCCCTGTTGACATTAGACAACTGATTTTTAAAAGGATTATATTGAAATGTGATACTATGGCTTTTTTTACTGCATTACTGCTGAATTACTTAAAAATCCACCATCCAGCTGAGTTTTTGCGATTGCCACAGTTCCTGACTGCACAGCTGGTAATATTATTATGCCTCCCCTACTTTCCTTAAACCTGGAAATGCTGGAAATATTTGTTTTCCTGTCATTTTTAGGCTACTGGTTCTGGATGATTGAATCATTTATTGCAATATTTTAAAATGGAAAATAGTATGGGGAAAATCAATATCACACAAGCCTAATTGTATGACTCCAAATCCATTATTCAAAACATTTTTGAAATTTTTTTTGAAAGACTAAAGAGTTTTAGCAGTCAATTATTATTATTATTATTATTATTATTATTATTATTATTATTATTATTATTATCATCTCAGGACAATTGTGCTAAAGCAAACAGAATTCCCGTTACTCATTAGCATCACTACAAATTCTTAAAGCTATTATTTCTTTTGAATTCGAGATGCCCAGAGCTGTCAAATTCCTTCTGATCTAACAATAGAAATTGAATTATTGAAAAATTTTGCATTTCAATTAATTTGAATATTTTGTAGGCCATAATTTTGTACTGCCACAGACAGCGATCACTAGTAGTAGCTATTGATTCTAGTTTATATGTGAAATATGCCATGAATTACATGCATTATTCAGACCCATTTTCCAATGTCAAGCAATTCAAAGATATGCACCAGGATTAAACCAGAAGACAAGGATCATTTGGCCAAAGAGGTAACTAAAAAATAAAACATGAGAACATTTTGCCTTTGAATACATACATTTCATGAAATCTGGAAAAAAAAAAAAGTTTTTGAACAGTAAAAATGCATTCCGAGATCCTCTAAAGCGTATGCATTTATTTCAAGTTCACAGCTACACTATTTGACATTATAAGAAATGTAAAGCCTTGTCACTCTTTTATGACTGCAAATTTATAAGAAATGACTAGCATGAAAAGTTATGGAAACCAAGCACTCATTCTGAGTGCCTGAAATTAGCACACATCAAACAGAATAGCATATGTTGAGACAGACTTGCTGTTTATTCACTACTCTGGATATCTAGTGCACCACAGATACTCTCAGCATCAACCGCGCTCTCATCCGGGAGTTGAGTAACACCTACAGGCACATCACTCGCCCCCCGCGATGCAAACGGAAACAAACAAAGAGATAAAGCAATGGTATAAATGCCTGCTTGCAGCTGCCTGCCATGTCACACGGGAAACAAAGGCTCAGAGATAATGAGACAGCGTGTGTAGGAGAAGTTTATATCATAGAGCACAGGAGCATGCAGGCACACGCTTCATGCCTTTATCAAATCTCTCTGCTCATACAGGTTTATTGGAAGACATGGATCAGGCTGTCAGTTGCCTGCCCAGAGGGCTAAGCACCTGCTCCCATAAGTCACAGTGGTCACATTTTCGATTCAATGCAAAGGTTCCTTTATTCGCATGATTGTTTTCATTACAGTATGGCTAAAGCGTTGGTTATAGTGTATAAAGTTTAAGCTGGATAAAATATATCCACAATATCCTCATGTCCCATGATGCCTTGTAAAACCTGAGATGAAAAGTAATGCCAATGGAACATCTAAAATGAGATACAAATGATATCTTTAAAACAAAGTAACATTATTTTAAACCACCCTCCTCTAAATGACTGGTGGGATGGGAACAAGAAAAAACGAGTATTTTCAAATATTTTATCAAATGTTTAGCCTTTGGATAGTGTATAAATGCTCAGAAGCAGATTAGTGTCTAGTATTTAGATCGCATCTGTTGCAGACCTTTACAGGAAAGTCACACGAACTTCACATGCGAATAATCACATGATTCAAATTTACATGTTTTTTAGGCGCTTTGCGTTATGTTTCACACAGTGAATCTGTTTTTACTTTCACACGTGATTCGCACACAATTTTCACATTAATTTGATGGGTTTGTGTTTTTCACATGTGTTTTTTTTTCCCCACTTGTTAATTTTTCACATTCAAGGCACATATGTGATAATATAGTTTTCACATGATGTCCCACTTCACTTCACTTTCTTCACTTCACAAGTGCAGTTTCAGGACAGAACATGTTGAAATGCACTTTCATACGTGATCACATACTACTCACATAATCCTATGTAAAAAATGGACAGAATGATCACATATGAAATGTATGCACAATTTCCGTAAGAGTACAGCGAGGTTCTTATGCAGTGCACTCCTGTACACCCTCTCACAGACACACTCTGTTTAATATTGTCAGACTGAATGTAATTCAAAATTAAACCATCCCAAACATTGTAGATCTCCTAAGGCAGTAATTGTGTTTTCTTGAGTGGTTTATAATCATACAATGTGGCTGTCGTGGCTGCTGCACACTGCACGCACCATCTCTCAGACATTGATTTTATGGAAAACAAAGCAAAAATTAAACCAGCTAACTCACTCTGACTGGCTTCACTAAAAACAATGAACAGTATCAGATCAACTTCCCAACAGACTGATCTACAAATATCTCATAATACAGAGGTCAAGTGGAAAAAAGTGGAAATATTTGCAAATATATAAGAAATATATTGCACTTTCTTAAGTGCCAGCTCCCAGCTGCCTAATCTCATTTCTGTTTGCATAAACTGTACTGTTTGAATTTTGTAGAAGCGAGGAGGTGCTCATGTTCTGGGTCAGCCATTTTTTTTTTTTTTTTTGCTTTTGCACCCCCCCAACCCCCCTGCTATTGTCAATTTATAATAGAAAAATGCACAGGAAGTGAGTACAGTTAGAGCACATGGTCCAGCCTGATCGTACACATTTGTGATGTCCTGATAACCATCACATACTTAGATATATTTATTTCTACACTTGCAAGTAATTTATGTTAAGTTATATTACGGATAAAGAGCTGTGAACATCTCTCTGTGATCCTGAGAGTTATTGTCAGGGAGGTGTTTAACTTGCTGGGTAACTGAATTGGATATTCAGTGAGGCCTGTGCAGTTCAGCTCCTTCAAAAGAAGATTGAGATCCCTGAAACAAACACAAACTAATTCTATTTGGAGGAGGCTCGGCAAATTGATTTGACTATTAAAATAGAATAACCTCTAAATAATCCTTAAAATCTCTTATTTATAAAGACATCTTTCTACTCCATAAGCGCTTAACATTTGAAAGATAAATTCTGAAAACTCATTTTTTCAAAGGTTTGCTGTTTTGCTATTTCTCCTTGCAACAAGTTAGTCCTTATATTAAACCTTAATTAAAGTTGATTGCAATTTCAGCTCCTATGAATAGATACTCTTTTATTTAGCATTTTCTGAAGTCAGGTTTTCAGAAGTGTAAGTTTCTATTACAAAGTGTGAATGCAGAAACATGCACTACAACAAGCCAGTCTCATCAGTTTGGAAAAGACAAAACTATGTCATGCCATACTTATCTATTGCACTGAACGTTTAAGAGCACATGCAGGTGAATATATGAGAGAAATGTCATGCACCTCTCTTGTATCTGATATATAATGTAATGTATTACCAGGTTATTGTATTACTCCCACTTGCTGACTGCAACAACCCCCCCGAAAGCCAGAGTGTAATTCAACTGTTTGTCAGGCTGGTTTACAACATGAAGATAATGAAACAAGTGTGGCTAATTTGGTAAATAAAAATAGAAGTTCAATTATATTCCTCACTGTCGCCTATTTATACTGGATCTGCCAATGGCTTTCTTTCTCTCCATGCAAATTTTTTGACATATGTAATCATTACCAGAGGCAGACTGTGATTTCCTTTCCTTCTCTCTAAATGTCACCTGTGTTGTCATGTTATAACTGCTTTGCAATGCTGCTAACTGCTATGTTGCATATTATAAGTGGGTCTTTTTTTTTTTTTTTGCGGTTAAGATGACCATTGCCGTCTAATTGAATGAGTGTCAGAAGTTTTTCATCTTCCCCTTTTCCCCCTTTTCCCTTCTTCTCTATCACAGATCTCCCCATCGTTTTAGTTCTGCCTCTTTCTGTACAATAGAACACTTTATATCTCATCACGCCTGACAGCATGAGCGAACAGGCAGCTATTTTTAAATCCATGTGGGTGCCTGCGCCAAGCAGCAGCTAATAAACGCTCGCGTTACACCAGCCGGTGAAGCCACAGAGAGTGGGAGAAAGACTGAGAGAAGAGCCAGAGAAAAAGAGAAAGGAGTGAGAGGGAGTGACAGAGGGTGAAAGACAAACAGCACACACATGATATGATATTCAGACTGCATCTACAGAAACCTGACTTCTCATTATGGAAGAAGTCCATTCGCGACGTCTGGGGACGCTCCTAGAAGCACCCATCTTCTCTATTTTATTTAAAGCCCTCTATGAATAGTTTTAGCATGGCATGCTCTACTCTGGAGGAGATTTACCAGTCATGGCCATTTAGAAGTACACATTTGATTCGTGTGCCTGCTCTTGTTTACTGTTTTCCTGGGAAGAGAGTGGGATTTTTTTTTAAGTGAACAGCATGTTCCCTGACAGCTCTTTGCTGCCAGCAAATTGGTGATGGATCGTTATGCATTCAGGTGTAATTGGAGTCTTATCTCCATATTGTAAATGTATAACTATTGCCCAATAGGTTAAGCTCATTACCTCTTGCATCTGAGACACCTAGTTTCTTTCTTGACCCTCACTATTATCATAAATAGCTAAGTATTGTGATATTTTTAGTTTAAAACTTTAATCAGTGAGCCATTAACGTTCAGTGTGTTCCTGTTCTTTTTATGAGTGAGACTTCTTTGACTGAAAGATTTCTATGTTCCTAATTTTACTGCCTATTTCATGACTAGCGTGTCATGAAATATACGAAACACTTACATAGGTCACTCTCTGTTCTTCCTAGCATCATGGTAGAGTTGTTTCTGCCCTGTTAGTGAAAGTTCAAAAAGATCATTCTGCATAAACATAACGCTTGCATTATATAGCAGGATATTGTGTATATAATAATCCAGGTAGATAGTGTGAAAATTCAGCATAGTACCCCAATAAAAAAAGGACATTTCAGACAAAATTCTAGTTAAGCAAAGTGCTTCAGAGACTGTAGGAGGTGAGACCAGTTTTTAAATAATTTCTTATGTAATAGTGCTTGTCAACCCATGACATTCATTCCATGGGGTTCTGACGTTTCGAGAGTGAAGATGAGCTCTTTTCTCTTTATTGCTCCTGTAGCAACAACCAGCAATGCGAACAGATTAATGTTCATTAATGTTATGCCTATTGCTATTGAAGCTTCTTGCCACTGAACAGGAGAAATCCATCTTTCTGAGGCTATGAAGATGTTCAACAAAACAATCAGCAAATCTTCTTTTGTTTTTATTTCTGTGTCAATCTGATCGCATTTCATGACAAGACAGTAAACATCTCCTGTAGTGACGCCTGAAGAGTGATCCTTTAGGGCCTGTGATTTTAGTGGCTTTGTTATTAAATTGGAACATCTTGAACGGTTGCGTGCAGAAGTACCATAGTTATTAGGCTGATCATTTATTTCACTTCTTACAAGGATCTCTTTGATGATTTTGTCCAGTCTTTCCTTAAAATAGAAAGTGAAATTGGGACCATCCTAGAGGATTTAGAAGTCTTTAAGTATAATTTCAAACACTGTTTTATGAGTGGCATAATAACTGAGCATTAAAGGAATTCTCTCTGTCTTCATAGTGGATTGTGTCGAGGTCAGTGCATCCAGGGTAACATGGGCCATGGCATCATTTATTAATCCACAGATATATAATCACATATATTATTGCTTTTCTACTGTCTTTGGGATGGGAAAAGTTGTACTGTAAGTAGAAATAGGAGTCTGTGGGTTTATTATGATGGTGGTTTTCAAAGAGAAACACTCTTGACAACACTGACATGAACAAAAATGTTATAGTTGAGCCAGGGTGTGTGATACTCCATGTATACTCCAGGGCTGGGTGAAATGTGGAGAAGGAAGAAACTGTGGAGAAGGAAGAAAGAAATGAGCATGTGAGAAGGTAGCAGTGCACCTTTGTGCCATCAGAATGAATGAGTTCATTATTCCAATGGGAACTTGGAATAAATGTCATGTTATAACAACAACCATTTGAAATATCAACTGGTTTCGCCTTCTACAGCCTCAGAAGCTCTTTGCTTGCACAGGAAATGAAAGATTTTTGTGCAAAATGTTCTGTTCTATGGGAACTTTGCATACTATGTTGAACTTTTGCTACATCTATCTTTTATTTATATCTACACTTATACCCGTCTATTTAACAAAATAACTCCCAAGCCTAAGAATATCCCAAGTTAAGCAAGTTGAAGAAGTATGCTATGGTTCAGGCTTGAACATTAGTCCAGAGTTTAGGGGCACTGTAAGAAAAAAATATTCTATCAGTTGAGCTGCAACTAATCCTTGGGACTAAGAGCTGAAGCTGAAGGAAGGGCTCAGGATATACTGTTTCAGATCAGAGAGGTATACTAGAAGTAAACCATTGAGAGCTTTTAATGTCATGGGCCATGCTGTCAATGCAGAATTTGTGCTAGCTTAATGTGCTTTAACTAACTTTCTGATAACTTTCTGAAGCTTCTTTAAAGGATTCAAATGATAAAAAAGCAACCAGTGTCACAATCAAGTTCTTAACTGTAGTTTTTGGTTTTACACACACGCAATCTTTCTTCAGGGTACTTTTCCTGTCAGAAGATAGAAGTTTCTTTTCATCCATGCTTTTATGAATTTTATAGTTTAACGTTTGTGTTGGTAACTGGAGAGGTTGCAGGGGTCAAGATGCTCCTACCTGGGTGATGAATTTATTATGTTTGTAGGGGATCCCCAATCATTGATAATAAAACCAAGCTTACTGAGTAAAAGACACAGGTGTTTGGTCTAGAGAACAGCATCAACAGATAGAGCACATTATACCAAATAGGACTAAACTATTCAAGATGTTCTCGGATTATGGTGCCTCCTGGGTTATCATCGTTAGTAGTACATAATGGATTGCTAGAAGCCTGCTGAATGTTAGCCCTTATGGTTTCTATTTTTTTATGAATATTTTAAGGAATCATTGCTTCTAATATCTGGAGGAATCATAAAAAGCCCAATCGTTTGTTATTTTAAATATGATGTTATTTAAGAACCTATTTTTTTTTTTTATTGCTTGCTTACAAGTCCAAAATGTAAGCTGTTTAGACTGAGACAGGGGCCTGATGGCAGATATTGAAAGATTTCCTCCATGCTGTTCAGAAGACATCTAGATGGTTTTTGTACAGCATCTTTGCTCACACTGTTGGGAGATTTTTTTTTGAGGACATGCAATTGTTCGCGGTACCAAGGGACAGCCCTTCTAATTGTTTTTCTCACACAAGATGGTGCTATAATGTAGACCTTAGAGATGTATTTAACCTCTCAACGATTTGCTCCAGCTGGAATCTATCACAGTGTTCACTTTGGCCTGGAAGGTTATCTATGACTGTTGCAGCTGAAAGTGATGAAACTACACATTTCTTATGTAGGTATCACATATCTAACGTGTGATTTAAACTTGTGAGTAGGATCTAGGACATTTTGATAACACCAACAGGGTCCAGAATAGACACAAATGCTATTCGTAAAGAACTACTTTCATTGTTCATGACAAAAAAAGGAAAAAGGTATAGATATGATGCTATACAAATAATGAACATTCATTCATTCATTCATTCTTTCATTTTCATTAACCACTTTATGCTGGTAAGTCTTGTGGTTGTTCTGGAGCCTATTCCAGAAACACTGGTCAAATACACCTTAGATGGGAAAAGTCCATCACAGGACATTACACACACTCATTCACACCTACAGGCAATTTAGAGAAGTCAATCCACTTACCTGAGTGTTTTTGGGTGGTGGAAGGAAACCAGAGAACCCTGAGGAAACCCACATGGACACAGGAAGAACACTCCCAAGCTCAGTAACCCAAGCTCAGGATAAAATTGGGAACCTCAGAGCCGTGAGGTGGCTATGGTATCTGCTGTGACACCATGGTGCCCTACAGGTAATATGAATAAATTACATTTATGACTCCACATGAATATACAGTTTACATACTGTTTAAGTTATATTATCTAAATATGCACACATATAAACGATGTGACTACATCAAAATGTAAAAAAAAAATAAAAATGGCAGAACAAGTGAGTTGTGTTAGGTTAACTGCCAACCAACAGCAGGTCTGACAACAAGCAATTTGATGTGAGATTTAAAAGCAACACAAGGCAATTAATAGAATGCCAATTAATTAATTGGGTGCCCAAATCAGTCAGAAAAATGGAAAATTATTGAATGTATCAAGGGGGACAGTATCATGTCATGGCAGTGTATATAAAACATGGACAAACAGCATCAGCAAGAAGACCAATGGTCACAAGTTAAAGCCGATGGACAGGGAAGACTGACACTATGTAGTAGGTACAAAATGTATATCTGAAAAAACACAGAATTGAATGAAAACCTCAATGACAAAGTCTCAACCAAAATCGTACGTTGTGAGCTTCAGAAATTTGGAATTCATGGCAGGGTTGCCACAAGATGCATCATTTTATGTAAAAAGCCCAAAACCTGGAGCCCCGAGCAATGCAAACATGTAATGTGGCGTGATGAGTCAAGTTTCACAATATATCCTACAGTATATCCTGGATGGAGTTTTGTTCTCAAAGGATTCTTTGAACTTGCAACATATGCTGCCGACTGTTAAGTATGGTCAGAGGTACTCCATAAGAGTACGAACAGCCATCTTGTGGAAAGCATTAGGTTCAGTGACTGCTTTGCATAGTTGTATAACAGCCAAACAAATATGAGGCAATTTTATAGGACCAGGTGATCCTTGTGGTGCAAATAGTCTTTCCCGATGATGTTCCAACATTCTAGCATGATAATGTTGCCATGAATTATGCAAGAGTGAAGTACATTGCCATCTCCTTCATCCCTCAAAGAAATGGAAGAAACAACATATAACTACAAGCCATTCAGGGCTTGTACTAAAGCTCTTATGGAGGCAAAGTGTGCCCATAGGTTCTTGATATTAAAATATTGTTTTTCTCTTATTTTGTCCACTTCCTCTATGTATATATATATATATATATATATATATATATATATATATATATATATATATATATATATATATATATATATATATACACACACATATAAATACACACACACTCATAGTCCTTTATTATGAACCTAATGCATGACAGGCAATGCCGTCTGCCAAATGACTAGCAGAATGAAGCAGGAATATACAATATTCAAACCATCACGTTCTGCATATTTTAGTGTTTTCCCTTCTCCCACACACCTGATTCACTCCATCAGCTCATTAACAAGCCCTTCAGGAACTTCATGAGTCAGGTGTGTGGGCGTAAAGACTTCATTTGAATATGCGTGTGACAGATTTATTCATTTACTAAAAAGCCCCTTGTTCAGTGTCGTAAAATCTGAAGATTAGTGGCCTATGGGTTGAGCTCATTACCTCATTTATTTCCCAATGCTAATAATTACACAGCTAGCATAAATGATCAAGGATCATGTAATTGCTTAGACTTTAAAAAGTCACACAAATAATGGTTTGCTGCTTACTTGATAGTATCACATGATTATTCATGTTGTAGTAGAACCCCACCCCAGAAAATAAGTTGAGCACATCTAGTTGAAACATCTAACAGGTTGTCTACATAACACGCCATGCAGTCTGGCATGGGACTAGCAGGATGGCGCAATAAAGTAAACCCCACATTCTGCATGATTCGGTGTTTTAGTATGGAGTTCCCCCTCCTCCTTCACACTTTATTTACTCATCAGCTTGTACATGAAGTTCAGAGTAAGGCATGTGGGTGTAAAGACTTTATATCAAAATGTATGACTCAGATCTGTTTGTACAATAATAAGTCCCTTTTTCACTGATGATTAAACTGAGTTTAAAAATGGTTCATTTCATCTAAGACTGAAATGTACACAGTTTTCCCCTTAACAGAAATATTGTTCAGATGTTTGGTCTCTAAAGTTTATTTTCTTTAGTGTTTCTTTAGCAACAAGGATAAAGTAGCTGTTAGGTTAGCTTTAGAATTACCTTCCAGATCACTTCATGCATATAGTATACAAGTGTCCTACCTGAGTCTGGTGCTTCTGGAAAGTGAGATCAAACTATGTGCTGGAGGAAACTTCTTACTTGTTAGCAACATGAGGCGGATACTCCTTTTGCAAAGCTAAAAAAGAACATTTGCAAAGCTATAAAAGCACACCAAACCTATCTTGGCTGATTGACACATTTTAGTTTGGGATAATTGTGCAAATTTGATTTTTAGATTATCGCCCAAACATTGCTACTTATTTACACATTATCTCTGTGTCAGTGCCTTAATAAGTTCATAAACTACTTTTATAAACTGGGTTAAGGAAACTGATAGCATTTTTGGAATAGAACCATTTATTCTTGTGGTTGCGGATGATAAAAAAGAGATTAGTGATCGTTAACTCTCATTTTGGGCAGCAGTGTTTCCCCAATGTGCATGCACTACATTCTGCTTATCCCATGATCAGTAGCATAGCCATCTGTCTCAATTAACCATGATAGCCTCTTCTGTGCTCAGTGTCTTTTCCAGTTAGCTCCCTCTGACATGCAGCTGTGTGTATATACTCTCCTTCTCCCTAATGTGTTTAGATGAAAATACACAGCCTGTGTTTCAGGCTGAAAAAGATATAATAATAATGATAATAATAATAATAATAATAATAATAATAATAATAAGGCCTAAGGGTGATTCATGGAGATCAAGTAAACAAAAGCAGCTGTGCTTGTATATACACTGGGTTTGATGTACATTTTAAAGCATCAGAATGAAAAATAAGGAGAAAACTGACAGGAATTTTCCATGGGTTAGGGGGACACTAAATGACTTTCACCCCTGTCCAGAGTGGACAATCTGAACTTCTGTCATGTTCTGATGCAGGCATGGGGCATGTTTACAACACACACACACACACACACACAGTGCCACCATCTCTTCTCTTCTGTACTGTTCTCTTCTCTTCTTAACTTTTCTTTCTTTTATTTTTACTGCTATTATCTGCTATTCTCCACCTACTTTCCATTATAAGTTCTCTTCTCTAATTTTATTTTACCATTTCTAATCTCGTATTCCTATATTTTTTTCTCTTTTCCTCCTATTTTCTTCTCTTCTCTTCTCTTCTCTCCATTACTCCACAGTCAAAATCAATGCTATGACAGTTGCCATGGTAACTGGGAGACTCTGACTCACTGAAAGAAGTTTGTCAGTGCGTGACTCTGACTCCGTGACTGTGTGTGAGCATGTGTGGACATTTCTGCACATGAGATGGACAGCTATCGGGTTTCACACTCCTGAATTATGCAGTTAATTTGTGCAATTGCTGAAATTAGAAATTACCTGTGTGTGCGTGTGTGTGTGTGAGTATGACAGCATTTTAGTATGAGAGATAGCCATTAATAAGGTTTGTACTTATATCAGCCCTTGTTATTCATGATATCAGTGCTGCACATTTCCTGAGATTAATGTGTGTGTGTGTGTGTGTTAGTGTGTAAGAGCTGGCCAAACATAGGGTATGGGTAATTTCTCTTCCACTGAAACAGGCAGTAACACAGGAGATGCTTCCTGAAGATTTATTAGAACATTATTAAATAACTGTGTGTGTGTGTGTGTGTGTGTGTGTGTGTTGGGTGGGACAAAAGGGGGAACTCGGGGCGAGACAGGTTGCCAAGGCAACACGTGGAGCCGCCAAGGCTGTAATTCGAGGAATGGCTATTGCCTTCTGACATAACACAACACAAACCAACACCCTTGTACAGTGTGCAGGGATGTAAATGACTCCACCTCTTTGTCTCTTTTTCTCTGTTTATCTCACAATTTTCTCTCAATTATTTTTAATAATGTATTCTAAACAGATACAAATACAGATATGAATAGGAGCCACACATTTTTTTTTCATATGACGAACAAAGCCCACATTTATTAACATATGAGGCATTTACATTGTCCATTCATTAATTCAATCATTCATCCTTAGTAACTGCCTGGTGGTTTCATTAGACTACTAGTTTTTGTTTTTAGGAAATGGAACCAGGTAAATTTGTGAGCAAATATTGCCGACAGGTACAAACAACAAAAAAGATCTTCATGAATGGGATATTAATAAATAAATAAATAAATAAATAAATAAATAAATTCCCATGCACATCTCTAGTTTAGACCAATTATGAACTTCACAGACCATGCTGACAATGCTGGCACTTCTATTTCTGGTTTTTTTTTTTTTTTTTTTTTTATCTCCCAGGTTTTCCAGTGTTTCCAGGGGCATGAACACTCAGTTCAGGGTTTAATAGGAATACAGATACAGATATTTGGAGTACTAAACAGATACAAAAACAGTTAGTGGCACTGCAATTAACAAACACAAATAAATTAAGCAGTTACTTCAATCTCAATCCCACAATGTAGGTTAAAATTCACAGTGAAAATTCACCCATATTTGAGTTTCTATTTTCAGTGTGAATATTAATCAATACGCAGTTTGTTTTCTTTTTTTTTCAGCAAAGGTTGGGAAATATCCCCCTCGCATTTAGAAAAAATCAGTTCAAAAGAATGATTCGTTCATGAGTTAGACTAGTGAATGTGTGATGAATATTTAATATGAATGTGACTTTGCCATAGTAATATTATCATTTTTAGCAACAAACATTCTGATCATTTTGATATATCTGAGACATATTCTTGATAAATGTTTCTATTAATAAGATAATTCACATTTTAGGGCATTAAATCATTCTATTTGCATCGCCATGTACTTTGTACTTTTAGGTAAAAATCTATAAATTTACACATTCATAAGCCAAGCACACAAAACAGTCTGGATATGCTATTTTGCTCAGGTGAAAAACATTTGCCTCCATAAACACAGTTGATAGATCAACTTGATCAACTTTCTACAAGTGTTTTAAACAACTTTGTTTGTGCAGAACTGATCTTTGGATTAAACCTATTCAAGTGACCAGTCAAACAGGCTAATATCCATCCATTTACCATACTGCTTATCCTACTCAGGGTCGTGGAGGAGCCTGGAGCCTATTCCAGGGAGCTCAGGGCACAAGGCGGGGGACACCCTGGACTGGGTAAACAGGCTAATATCTATAAATATAATAACTTTAATAATGGTCTGCTCTGATTTTCAACACTGTAACAACATTTAAAATCCTCTTGGATAGTTTGTTGGTGTTTTATTTAGGCTATAATAATGCAAAAGTATAAAGTTCTTTTACATCTAATTTGTAATGCAGTATAGATGTTGCAAACACTGTGTTCATTTTTTCTTTTTTTTTCTTTTTTAAAATTTTCTCATGACAGCAGTGACTTCTTATTAAAATCTGCTCTAATAAAAACTCCTAAACACTAGTGTTTGGGATATACTGTACCTCGAGGCTATACTGCATGAAAAAGGGCAAATAAATATATGACTTCGTGTTAAAATGGACCTGGCTGATATTTTAGTACAAACACTAACAAGACATGATTTCTAGGATTGAGAACACAAGCTTGTGCACACTGTGGTAGAAAGTTTTTACCTAGAAGTCAGTATGAAGGTGTGCAGTGCTGTCAATATGAAGTCAATATGAAGCTGTACGGTGTTTCAAGAACATAAACTTGGGTCTTCACTATAAAGTCTAGTGTTCACCACACAGGTTTATGGAAGTGTGACATGCCTCGATCAAAGGAGATTCCTGAGCACCTCAGAAAAAAACACACACACATATATGTGTATATATATATATATATATATATATATATATATATATATATATACATATATTGATGCCCAACAGGCCGGAAAAGGTTAGAAAACCAATTTCTATAGAGTTTGGCCTCCACCAATCTACTGTGAGGCAGATGATATACAAATGGAGGAAATTCAGCACCACTGTTACTCTCCAAAGGAGTGATCATCCAACGGTGTGGTGTATAATATTACGGGAAGTCACAAAGTACCCCAGGGTAATAGTTAAGGACCTACAGGCCACTCTTGCATTGAGTAATGTCAATGTTCATGAGTCCACCATAAGGCAACACTGAACAAGAACAATATGCATAGCATGATAGCAAGGAGGAAGCCACTACTCTCTGAAAAAAAAAAAAACACTGTTGCCCATCTGAAGTTTGCTAAAGACCATGTCCATAAGCCAGAAGCCTATTGCAAGAATGTTCTGTGGACATCTAAATGCAAAAAAAGAACTTTTTTTGTTTTAAATGAAAAGTCTTATGGTTTGGGTCTGCTTTACTGCCACAGGTCCAGACTGGTTTTCCATTATTAATGGACCTGTGAATTCTGGATTGTACCCGCAAATTCTACAGGCGAATGTCAGGGTATCTGTCCATGCAGTGAAGCTTAACTGTAAGTGGGTCATGCAATAATGGTTAAAGCAGATGAAATTTAACATTTTGGAAGTCAAAATCCAGACCTTAACCCATTAGAAATGTTGTGGAAGAACCTAAAAAGAGCAGTTCATGCAAGGAAGCCCACCAACATCACTGAATTGAAACAGTTTTCTAAGGAGGAATGGGCAAAAATCCTTCCAACCTGTTGTGCATGATTTATCACAAGTTACCAGAAACATTTGGTTGAAGTTATTGCTGCTCAAGGGGGTCATACCAGTTACTGAAAGCAATGGTTCACATGCTTTTTTTCTGACAATGATATTTAATGTTTAATAATTTTGCTCAATAAATAAATTAATGTGAAAAATATAATATTTTTACATCATTTGTTTACTTGAGTTCTCTTTGTCTAGTTTTAGGATTTAGATGAAGATCTGATCACATTTCAGGTCACATTTATGCAGAAATACAGAAAATGTAAAGAGTTCACAAACTTTCTAGTGGCACTGTATATTTCACATTTTGCTTCAAGGGTTGCTGTTTGCAAGGAGAATACTCAATTTCTTTACTTTTGTGAATGCCAGGTGTTTAAGAAGCATAGCCAGGAGGGTTTTAAATGTCGTTACAATGGTGAAAATCACAGCAGACCATTACTAAATTTATTACTTTTATAGTTATTAGCAGATTTGACTGGTCACTTAAATAGATTTAATCCAAACATTGATAACTCACAAAGAAAGAAACAAGAAAAGTTCAAAGAATGAAAACCTTTATGGTGCCAATAAATAGACAGAATATTATTGAGTCTTACGAGAATTATACTTCTAAAATAAATCTATAATCTATAAAGTTTGAGAATTCCTGCTTTAAATTGTCTGTGAAGATTGTTTAGATACAGACTCCAGAATGAGATGTCATTGAAGTCAGACAGAATAACATCCAGACAGAAGAACACTGAAGAATGGTGGGTAATGCCTAAAGGATGTTCCTGTGAAAATCTATAAGAACACCACAGAATGTAAACCTTATGACCACCAAGCAACTCAAAAACAATATATCTCAAAACCAGCATCACAATCTGTCTACTATTGATGCTAATGCTTAAATAAATAAATAAATAAATAAATCTTTGTACAATGTATACAAAAGTATGTACGATGGTAGAAATGTCAAGGATTCTGCTATAGTGTGTTATTACACATAATCAACAAAAAATATTGAGCAGCCTCTATATTCTGAATTACAGACAGTGAAATTCTTATCCTTATTGAGAGGAATAATTGATTTTGAGAGTCTAGACCGTAGTTCTTTTTTTTTTTTTTTCTCAGTGAACAAGTTCTCCACAAAACGCTGCATAGAAAAATTCTGTATGTTGAAGATAGAGGTGATGCAGGGAAAAATACCAAAAGACCTAGTGAGCATGGTGAGAAATGACATATTGCTGTAACAAACACAGTTACCTAAAAGTTAAAGTACAGTCAACACCAGAACTATTAGCACTCCTCAGCAGAATTTGCAAAAGTGATTGCAAGGTATAAATGATACATACATTGTCTTCCCACTAAACCAACTGGAAACCAACTGTTTCCCCATTGTTTATATATAAATTGAGATCCATTATCTTCCAGAAATCCAAAAAGAGACAGATTTTTTTTTTTGACCCTACATAAGCAGAGATATAAATAAATTAAGCAAAATCAGAGACATAGTATGAATAACATAATGAATAATAGATACATTTCATTGGATGCATTAATTATATTTATTCATTCTTGCACAATTTCACAATGTTCACATTTATACTGATATCATGGTCACTGTGTTTGGAGAGAACTGCTTTGATCTTTGGTAACCCTCTCCTGTCTATAAGCCTGTATAAAAGGCCTGAGGTGCCATTGCAATTAACTAGCTAATGTTTAAAGCACTTAAGACTTTGACTAGAATATAATTTTATGATTACATCTGGCTAGGCATAACTATTAACTTAATTTTATTTTATTTTTTTGGTGCAATTATCTTAAAATTTATGCCCAGGTAGTTATGACCAAACTAACTCACAAATGTAGGGATCTTCATGATCATTTGTAGTTTAGTCTGTATTAATTAAGCACAGCAGGAAAGTTTAAGTTCAGGAACGTAAGTCGAGACAAATCTGTTTTGTCACGTTGTGAGAGTGTCGGTATTTAATAAATTATCTGTACATCATCAGGAGAGAGTTAGTACACTGGGGTGAGGATGCCTGGAAGGAGCACATGATAAAAAATGGTGTCCTGTATTTCCAAACTGGGTTTGAATTGCAGATTTCAGACGGTTGAAGCTGTTCCAAAAATCCTCCTTTTTTGTATGCTAAGGGTGACAGTTCAAGATGCGCAGCTACAGGCCTGGTGCTGTTATGAGTGGCCTTATCTCTGATGAATGCCAGTGGCATCAGGATACTGCTGTATTTGGACAACTGGCTCCTGAGTACCCCCACCAAAGAGCAGGTCATCTGGGACAGATCCTCCTTCCTTGTCCATATTATGGGACTTGGACTCATGGTGAACTTCCTAACACTGAAATAGTCCTCACTAAGAAAGCTAGCCACTCCATCACCCCAATATGTGGCAGATATTATTTTGCTTGCCAATCAGATTCGGCGAGGCTGCCACATTCAGAATTGGCATCTGTTGAGGATGCTGGGACTGACGACACTAGGCACAGTGGTTATCCCCTAGTATTGCTGGACCTGCATGAATTTCAGAAGTGGGTTATCAGCCTATGGCTGGACCCCAAATGCCACAGATGTGAATGTATCTTTGTCTCAATGAAAAGAACCCAAACACTGGCTCACTGACACAGGGCATAGCTAACAGAAAGTCTGATTGGGAGTGGTGCCCCATTGGAGAGAGATAATTAATACAAATGCCTCCCTTAAAGGCTTGGGAGTGATGCCACAGGGGTACGGGATGCAGATGACCGTCTGGTGATAGGTCAGAACACATTAACTCTTGAGAAGTTGCCACGTGCTGCCAGGTTCAGTGGCCCTCTCTGCCTTGCACAGGTGAGCCCAGTTACACCTGGCCCTACTGAGAGCAACTGTTCTGCTGGGGCTGTACAATAGAGCAGTGCATGCACTGTTGAGATGGCCTGAACATCCAGGGGAGTGGCCTCTGAACCTGGTAGCCCCCATCTATGAAAGGTTTGGCAAAGCAAAGGTGGACCTCTTCCTCTACTGTTGATTTTCCCACACTGTACAGGTTTCAGCAAATAGGCCACAGAGTCCTGCTTCTGGCCTTGAGGTGGTCAGCAAAACCTTGGATCCCACTACTGCTTGCACTAATTGTTGGAACACCCTGACAACAACCTCACTAAGCAGAACTGCTGCCCCACATGGAAAGCAAAACATTGTCTGTCACATTTTTTCCCTTGTGCTCAGCACTGTATCAAAGGGTGGCTGAAAGAGCTGTTACCCCAAAGGGGTTTTGCGCTGACTATGCAACATCTAAAACTGTGGCAAAAGAAATTGTGTGTGAAATGGATGTAAGACAAAAATTCCGCAATGCAATACAGCTACTGAGGACTCTCATAAAATGTTTTCTGAAATATTTTAGAAAAGTCTAGAAGAGCATTAATGCTCTCAAGGAGCGCCCTCACTTTGCTTCAACATGGGAGATGCTAGGTATGATGAACAGTGAAAGAAGTGTGTGTGTATCTTGAATAGAGTATTTTCATTTATTTATTTATTTTTTGCCAGTGGCAAATGGCAAACTATAATAAAAACATGGCAGTTCTGTCAGAGGCACATGTGAGAAATCATAGTGTTATTGATCACAGAGAATTGAGTCAATCAGAGAGAATGTTGTTGATAGAAATAAACAATATCAGTAATCACCTGTTGGTTGCTATATGCAAATATTTTATATATTTTAATATACATTTTATTTCTGTGTGCTCAATTAACTGTAATGTCATTTATATGGCATACGTGTACATGCTATTAAATGTTATATAAATATTGTAGAAAATAGCCTATATGTCTTGTCTAAAGTCCTTAATGCTGGTCAGATATGCAACTTTTCACTCATGCTCATACCTGAATATTTCTGAAGCTTTCACTTTTTTATTTAAAAAGATTGCTATTCTCTCTCACTTTCAGTAGCCACTTTATCCTGGCCAGGGTCACAGTGGATCCAGAGCTTATCCCAGGACTACAGGCCTTGAGGTGGGAACACCCATTGAGTGGGATTACAGGGCCCAGTCCATTGCAGGGCATTACATGTATACAATATTCATGCCTAGGAGCAACTCAAAGTACCCATTCTAACTACCGCTATATTTTAATGAACAATGACAACAACAGTGGCAGAATCAGGGTCACATTACCTAGACTGTCTAGATTTACCTCCAGTTTAAACTAATTTACCCTACTTTACCCTACTATATACAGAGTATACAGTATACATATGACAAAATTACAAAATAATGTAAGAAATGAAAAAGAAGGAGAAAAAATAGCCAGACAAGATCCCTTTGCTGCTTCAGGTAAATGCTTTTGTCACCTAGGTTTTTTTTTTCAAAAGTTAATAAGGTTGTATGTTTTACTGTGTTATTTCAATACAGTTGTCACAATGTCACAATAGCTATAAATCAAGAATTTTGTATAATCTGCTATGATCTGTTATTTGCTGTAAATATTTTCCCAGACGTCACAGCAGCCACAGCAATGCTACCTCCATTGTTAGCCTCTTTATTTGTTTTTGTGTAAACATGAAAGACAGCACCCCACAAGAGACAACTTTAACAATGGTGATGAAGTCTTTTTCAAAGACTGTTAATTTTCAGCAGACAGGAAGATTTGTCTGCTAACCACAAGAAAGGCAGTAAGTAACATATATAGAAAATAGCACAATGGCTGGATATATTGAAAAACTTGAAGTCGATTGCTCAGCAGATCATAGGACGATGTATATTAAAAATGTTTGAACAGCACTGCTGGAGAAAACAAAGTGTCAGTGTTCACAGACACACTGAGAAAATCCTGCTGAACTAGGATTCGATGACATAGTTGAAACTATGCAGAATCACTTGTGTCCAAAGCCCTTATTAATCATAGAGCATTACAGACTCAATAAATCAACGCAACATGAGGGAGTGTCCATTTCAGTGTTCATGACTGAATTAAACAATTCTAACATTGTAATTCAGTGACAGAATGAGCAATGCACTGAGAGATTGCTTAGTTTGTGGACATTTGAGGGTAGATAAATATTCAAAAGATCAGAAGGAGAAGTGAGTGTACACAAATCTTACTCAAAATGAAATAATGTAGGGACAAGCAAACTGTCTTACCGTTGTGGTACAATACAGATTTAAAGGTAAGGTATGGTGATGACATAGGACTGGGTAGTCTGGTCATTTTCCAAGAGAAGACAGCTAGGAAACAACTAATAAAACTGACATCAGAAGTTAATGGGAAAACAGTGAGGATGGAACTGTATACTGGGTTTATTGTACAATTTCCAGAGTCAATTTGATCAACATTTAAATGGCATTACCATAAAACCATCTGATATCCAGCTGAAGACTTACACTGAAGAAAAAAAATCACACTCATAGGTGTTGTACTAGTGACTAAGAGTCAACTTTGTTGGATCCTTATGTAGTGAAATCAAATGTATCTGTGACCTTTGACCATCACTGACTAAGACGAATACGGCTGAAAAGGAGATCCATTCACGTTGTGTGCGCTACATCTTCCACAGAAGTGTCCACAGAAACAGAACTACTGAAAGCTCTGGATGACACATCAGATGTTTTCCAAGAAGGAATAGATACATTCAAGCACATAAAGGATAAATTTGTTCTGAGTGAAAATGCCACACTAAGATTTCTCAAAGTTAGTCCTGCTCCTTGTTCTATCAGAGAAAAGGTCACAAGAGAGTTGGATCATATGGAAGCTGAAGGAATTTTGTAAAAGGTGGACTGGAGCTCAAGGGCAATGCCAACAGTGCCTGCCATAAAAAAAAAAAAGGGACTGTCAGAGTTTGTGGGGATTTTAATGTTTCCATCGGCCAGTGCGACAATAACCACTTCCCAGATGTTTCTAAAAAAAAAAAAAAAATCTGTAGAGTGATAAAATTTTACCAGAAGTGATTTGGTGGTGGAATATCTTCAAATGGATGAACATAAAGAACTTTGCAGCTTCAGGAGGCTTCAGCACCTATACAGAGGGTCATGGATAAGATGATATTGTTAAAGGTGAAAATAATGAGAAGCACCTCCAAAGCACCTGCAAAAATAGTGCTGGAAAGGCTCACACGGCATGCATTGGGCACTTGTCATTCTCAAGCACAGTATCACTTACTTGGGTCCCACTATTGACGCACAAAATCCAAGCTGTTATACAGGCTCCCTGACCAAAGGACGTTTCACAGCTAAGGTCCTTCTTAGGATTTGTCAGTTACTATCACTGATATGATTTCAAATCTGGCCACAGCCTTTCATCCACTGAACAGCCTGCTATGAGTGGGAAGGGACCGGAAGTGGATGAAACACTGTGATGAAGACTTTATGAAACAGAGAAGACGGTCTGACACTCACACATTATGTCCCCGAGCGAACACCGAAACTTGCACGTAATGGCTCACCATACGAAATTGGTGGAGTAATGTCACATGTCAAGAGCGATGAAAGTGAACACCCAATTACATTCACATCCTGATTGCTTACACGGATGGATAGAAATTATGTACAGACAGACTGTGAATCTTGTCTTGGGAGTTAAAGATTCAATCAGTACCTGTATGGTAAAGAGTCTTCCCTTGTAATGGCTCATCAAACTTTCCTGTCAATCTTTAATCTACAGACGAGTGTCCCTCTTACTGCTACAGCCTGAATGCAGAGGTGGTCATTGTTCCTAGGGTGGCACATATAGAACATAGAGTTCAAAAGGACACATCATCATGCAAACACAAACTCTCTCAGGTAACTTTAAAAATGGCACCCCTGTTAAGGTCACAAAAGAGACTATTCCTTGTGATATGTCCTCCCTTTTGCAGATTTAGATTCTTCCTGTTATGGCCACAAATTATTTAGTTCCTCTCGGTGTCATGCAAAACTCACTTTAGATAGCGGTTGCTTCATGTAGGGACTCAAATTTGTAATAGTCTTGAAGCTGAGAGCTAAGGTGACCCATGGGAATGGTCCACACTCTGTTGGCAGATTGTCCACATACTTTGCTGGACCATTCATCTGCCATACCTTTCTTGTAGTGGCTGAGGCATGCTTAAAGTGGTGTTTGCAATTACGTCTATGAAAGCCCCTGATAGTATTGACATTATGTGATGATGTTCCTGAACACTTAATAAGTGACAATGGACATCCATTTAAAGCAGAAGCGTTTCCTACATTCCTCACAAAGAATGGACTTGACACTTACCATCATATCAACCAGCCACAAATGGCTTTTCTGAATGATTTGTACAGAGTCTAAAGATTGGCCATGTCCAGAGAGAAGAAAATCAAGCAAAATCTTGGCAATTTTGTGTTTGCATATAGAAATGCCTCCCATTCAACCACAAATGATTCACATTTTTTAAATATTTCAAATAGTAAAAGTATACTATCTCACCAAATTCTCTGCAGTTTGGAAACACGCACTAAAAGGGCATGAAATATAGAAAAAAAAATTACATGCAGTTAGATAGAGCTATTCAGGCTGTTAAATACAGTGCCATACTGATATGATGACGAACTCAGAGTAATTGCATGGAATGAGATTTCCCTGGATTTCAGATGAATAAAAAGAAGGCTATCACCATAGTCCACCGGAACTATAATCATTTATTACATTACATGCTGGTTAGCTTATGAAGAATTCTTATGAATTGACAACTGTATTGACTTGCACACTTGAGACAGTGGAGATAATCCAGCACAACACAGTCTCACTTGCAGCCATAACAGGTTTGACAAAGTGGCTCTTGCATTGGATAAATTATCACCATGATTTATGAGGAAAGCTTTCATAAACTGGTGCAGTAGGAGGAGAGGAGCAAGAAGAGAGAGAGGAGAGACTGATAAAGTGGCAGAGACATACTCAAAATCAAGAGCGTGGAAAAAAAACAAAATGCATTCCCTGACAGAAGAGCACTTCCACGACAGTGTCTCTATATCAGAGCCCTCGAGGAAGCACGAATGTCAACAGTGTCATGATTGGCTTTGTAATTACCTCCCACTTCACTTCAGAACTGGCTACTTGCACCACACACACACACATACACACACAGTTTTAGATACCATATCTGCAGTGCTTTATTTTCAGGTTGCCTAGCAGTGCCGCTACAAGTAACTTAGCAACAAGGGAAATTACTTATTACCCAATGACCGAGGTCATTCACACACAGACACAGACACACACACAACCAGCAAGACTATAATAATTTTAGTGAGTTGATGGCTATTGAATCAGGTTTACTTCATTTACTTCATCAGGGATACTGTCATTTGGAAAACAAGAGAAGAGGTAAAGCAACTTTGTGTTACTAGTGGAGTGTATATCACTGTGTTGGGCAAAATAATATAATAAAAATGTAATAATAATCGTATATCAATTGTAAATAAAAAACAAAAATCATCCAGAAACTCAAAAAAATTGCAGTAGTAAATTATGCAAGATATTCCCAAACTGATACTTTCGGGATTGTTATTATTAATCTGTGTGTGTGTGTGTGTGTGTGTATGTGTATGCTTGCATTTTGGAAAAAATAGTTATTAGTTGTTAGTTAGTTAGAATTTATTTACAGTATGTCACGTGATCTTAAATGACAAGCACTGTATCCCAGGAAAATATGAATACAAAAACCAACACAATTCCATTTTAACAAAGTTTATGAAGTAAATATTGGGCATTATGATCTGTAAGGCATTATGTGTATTAATAATAAATCATATTGGAAGAAGCAACCATAATGAAAAGTGACAATATGATATGAAACTACTACTGAAATTAAAAGAAATATTGAAATAACATAAAATATCAGTGGACCACAGTAAAATTGTCACTGTAAAAATAAGAATGATAACATGAAAATTTAATAATAATCAGTTAAGCTGGAATTATTGTGCATTATTGGATTATGCAAAATTTTGTTTTGTTAAATTAAATAATATGTATTCTGTGGACTTTTTATAAGCCTGTATATATTTATATATTTCATTTTGTCACTAATTAAGATTCCTCACAGTAGGTATTGCGTTTCAAGTGTAATTAAATTAAATGCATTTATTGTAGAATTTTCAAAGCACATGGCTCTGAGATTTCAGATAGCATTTTAAGACTGAAAACAAAAAAAAAAAAAGAAAACAAAAAAAAAGTAAATTTTGCCCAAAACGTCCTCCACTGGCCATATCACACTGTTGCAGGCCATACCACACTGTTGGGTCTATATGCCCTTCAATAACACTCACTTATGTGATAGTAATGCAATGCTACGAAATGCTGAAATATTATTTAATGTGTATTTAGAAATGTGTATTTAGAGATTTACTTGCCGTATATGGGCTAGGTAATGCATATATCCACTGATATCCAGCAAATATGGTTTGAAAGGACAACTGATGTACAAAAACGTGACCAGTGAAAAATGTGTTTCTGAAGATACACCCTTACATACAGTACTTGCAAGGTTTTAGCATCCATTCATTCATCTTTAGCAACCACTTGTATCCTGGTATTGGTGCAATAGCCTACGGTTCTTAGGGTTTTATTTTCACGCAGGCACACATATAATTTTCTTGCAGTGGCCAGAAATGAACATGCAGTGATATCATCTAACCTATGTTTGTCGAAAATTGTGCTAAAGTTGCTACCTCTTGGGACCCTCTATGAGTTTAAGCACAATGCCAAACATGTGAAGCCTTAAAAGTCCTTTCCCGTTGCTTACATAATGCTTTTCTGATGATCTAATGTCCATCAAGTATTTGACTCACAATTCATTCACTAATAAACATAATCTATCAGGAAAATGGAGATTATTAAATTGAATTACAGTGGAATAGGCTGCTTGAAATAAAGTGAACCTGAAAAGATACACAACATGAATAAAAGTGTGTGGACACCTGACCATCACACCCACATGTGTTTATTGAACATCCCATTCCAGATTTGGTGCCCTCTATGCTGTTACAATAATTTACTAATATCCCCTTTGGGAAGGCTTTTAATTAAATTTTGGAATGTGGTTGTGGAGATTTGCCTATTCAGTCACAAGAGCAGTAGTGAGGTCAGGCACTGATGTCAGGCGAGGAGACATTGGGCATAGTCATCATTCAAGTTCATTCCAAAGGTGTTTAGTGGGGTGAGTTCAGAGTTCTATGCAGGGCACTCAAGTTCTTCCACTCCAACCTTGGCAAACCATGTCTTCATGGACCTCGCTTGTGCACAGGAACATTGTCGTGCTGGAACATGTTTGGGGCCCTTAGTCCCAGTGAAGGGAATTATTAATGCTACAGCATTCAAAGACATTCTATACAATTGTGTGCTTCCAACTTTGTGGCAATAGTGTGGGGAAGAAAAATATGTAGGTGTGATGGTCAGGTGTCCACAAACTTTTGGCCATACTGTGTACACTGTGGTAATAAACTTTAAAAAACTTATGCAGTTGATCACCTCAAGAATGACTATAGTCTATTTCATAATATGGTCATATGATTGATTGATGTTACTGATTATTGTTGCACACATAATAAATATAATTACATTTAGATACGATGAAATAGTTTAGTTAAAATATAGTCACACTAAAGTGTTTTTTAAAGTGGTAATCACACCGTACTTCCAAATATGAAAAAAGGGTAACACTCTACAGGAAAAGACACTCTCCTCACACATTCTTCACATCTTATCTGTAAAATTTTAAATGTGTTGAATAAAACAATGACTATTAATTCCATCTTTATTAAGGCTCAATTATTACTCTTCCTTAATCATATTTACTGCTCTTGTAATAAAGTGACATGCAAATCAACATCCATAGGTAATCAATACAATATTTGAGACAATGAGACTATATCATCATTTTATAATATACCTGAATGTTTCCGATTTAAAAAAATTATTTACCTACAGTGATTTACAGTTTCTTGACACTTACTGTGTATTAGGCTATCTTTATTTTAGATTTCCTGAGATCCACATAAAATTAGCTATCTTCAACTTGTATTCAAGAAAAATCTCAAATGGCTTTCTATTCACTGTATGTGCTCACTACATAGGATATAACACAGTTCCATCGGTGCCTATATCGTCCACTAGATGGCCAATACAATGCTTTTTGAGATTCAGCCACAGAAAAGGGTGGTTCTGATAATCCCTGTTGGGAATTCTGTACTTCACATACAATATTACTTTTAGGAACATACTTTTTCATATATAATGAAAAATTCTATAAGTGACATTTTAATTGTTTTTCATTTTATTTTATATAGATTTGTGTGAAGTTCTACAACAGTACAATTCTGATCCCCATTGAATCAGTTCTGATACTGAGGACAACAACATGAATATGATGGAGCATGTAGGTGTAATTAGCATTATTTCAGCTACCATTTATTCATTGGTACATTGCAGTTTTCCCAACTGGAATAAGTGCACTTTTTTCACCTTTATTTCCAAATAAGAATAAAAAATCAGTTGAGGCTATTAAATTTGAACCAGACTGTTGATGAGTTATTACACACGTAATGTAATATAATACAAAGAATCAATAGAATGCTTGATAAAGCTAACTAAATACCAGACTCACCAAATTATTAGACAATATAAATAGTGGAATAAACCAGTATAAGTAGTATAGTAAATAGTACCCACACAGTTCAGTATTTACGTTCAATACTACTACATATTTACTGTACGTTCACACTTTGTAAACCCTCACAAAAGCATATGAGGAGAAAAGCTTATTCATCCATTTCAAATACTCAATAAAAAATCGTGAGTTAAATATAATTATATAGTACTACAAAAATGTCACTGCACTAGTTGAGGGCAAGTGATTTGAGTGGATATCATCTAATCACCCCTATTAATTATATTCACATAATATTCATTTTCAACCAATCCTTTATGGAATTATGCTGATTTTGGCCAGGCTACCACCTAATGCCTGTGCTGATGGTCACAAAATACCAACAATATATGACACTGTGATCATATGCCTGATTTCTGTGCTTGTACCAGTTTTCATTTTTCTGTATAGAAGCCTTGATAAGATTGGCAGGGATTGTATGTTTGATCTAGTGCAAAGAAGGTGAAAAATCTTAAATACCGCATGACCTGTTTCCCTGTTTCCACCTTCTGGGTCAGTATAGTTGCCAGCTACCAGTATTTTAACTTATATCTAAGCTTTGTCTTGTGGACTCATTGTAAAACTTCAATAAACAGGATCAGTATTTTTTTTTCTTTGCCTCATGACTGTGTCATAGAGACCCACAGCAAAACAATAAGAGCCCTTGTGCCTCCCCCCAAAAATGAAAATGAAAAAAAAAAAAGAACAGGTACAAAGAAGCAACAGTAACTTTGCATATGCTTGAACAAACAAGAACAGACGGTTTGTGGTGATTATGTGTGCAATAAGCAGGCAAGGGCTGTGTGTGTGTGTGTGTGTGTGCAAATAAAAGGAGGCTGTTTTGGGAAAGGGAAGGAAAAGAGGCAGATGGAATGGTATGTTCACTGTGGAACAGATCAGAGACTTGCTAAAGATGCACTGGAGCTGTTTTCAGGTTTCTCATTAAAACAGACACAAGAAAGAAGAATTCTAATGTGGAAGTGTGATGAGTCCAGATCTGCGTGGTCATGTCACAGCCTGACGTTATTAGAAAAGTGACACTGAATGAATCACATAGCACCAGGAAAGGCCTGTGATGGCTCCTAGTATGAGTGAAAAGATCATGTGAGAATATTTTACATATCCTGAAAGAATCCACTTAAAGAGCCAGGTGTAACAATGTAGACTTGGAGATGTGGATCCACATGAGAGTACAAAAGCAAGTCAGGCAAAATCTGAGAGACCAAAAACCAAAGTTCAAAACTATCCAAAGTCATAGCCAGTATGATATATGCTAACAAAGGCAAAATTATACTATAAATAAGTATACTATATGTAATATTCATAATAGATATAGGAAATCTAGCTGCATTAGCCACTGCTGATAACTACTTTCTTTGGCAGTTCAAGACTACAGAGAGATACAGGTCTACTCTAATCTTCTGTAAATTGCATTACGTTCAACTGATTTTTTTTTTTTTTAAATCACCTTGTTTACAGACATCATACAATTCTATGTATCAAAGGACAAAGCAGTGGAATGTACACTAGTGTAAACATATGGTGGGACAGAAATGATTATAAACCAAGTCTTGAGCAAACATTTAACTGTTATTGATACCTTTACTGTTATTGATACTAACACCTAATATAAAGGACTATAATCATTCCAAGATAGATTCCAAGCAAAGCATGACTGCATGAAATCACAAAGTATAAGCTTCATGTAAAAATATCCTTACAACAACATATTCATCAAAATTGATTAAGTAAGTTAAGTTCAGCTGTTTAGGGAATAAGAGAATATAAAGCTGCAGTGTCCTGACTGGCTGGTGATAGATATGGGCATTGGGATAGAACATTGTCTAGGCAGGTGAGAGAAACAAAAAGATTTATTGCATGTATTGCTGATCAACATTACCTAGTTAGAATATTAAGCTCTGTTTGCCAGTTAATATAAATACATTATTTTGCATTTACCCAACTTGAAAATGATCATTCCTAATTTGTACCTTGGTTTGTCAGTTTTACATCGCTTCCTGCCTAGACTCAGCTCTCTGAGCCTGAGGTTGTACCTATTTTTGCATATTAAGCGATAACATTAAAAAAAAGGAATCTCACTCATCTCAGTCCAGTAAGACTAAAGTGTATAAGGCTGGCTTACCCCATCCATCTAAAAATAACCATACATGACCTGGGAGAAAAGCAATCCGCTCACCCAGTCAAGGGAGAGTTGCTCTTAACTACTTCGAGAGGCAGCCGTGATGAGATTTTGGCCGATCGATGCCATGCTGGGTGACTCGAACACTCCAGAGGCTGTACACTGCACTCTAGTGCACTTCTCTCTCTTTCTCTTCTTCCTCTCCTGCCTGTAAAGTCCTGTGCTAATATGGCTTGCCCTGCTTCTGCTTCAGGGATTTCATAGGGCAAGAGTCAGGCATCAGGGCTCGAACAGAGACGGGTTTCCATCCATCTTTGTCTTTTCCTACATATTTTTTTCAGAAGACAGCTGTCACGATTCAAACAGTGTATTCAGCACACACAGACACAGGGAACTAAAATCACACACTCAAGGTTAGTCACAGAAAACTCTGCTGGAAGGCAATAAACTTTATCACTGTTATGCTATTACCTGCCATAACAAAGGAAAGAAAAAAAAAATATATATATATATATATATATATATATATATATATATATATATATATATATATATATATATATAGTCACATTTGATGTGAATAGTATGTACGGTTTAAATTGATTTGTTATAGCTCAGCATTTGTGTGACCAGATTTTTATTTATTTATTTATTTATTTTTTGTAGAAGGCAACAACAGTAACAACAAATGAAGGTCATGTAATAATAATTGATACAAACCAATATGAGTCAACAGAGCTCTGAGTTTTTCTCTGCAGCAGAGACTAGTCCAGTCCTGGTGCTACCCAAGACCACCAAAGCCCAGACTGTAGTTCTCCCAAATGTGGCAATGATTAATGACCCTGCCCTCACCTTACTCCTATTGAGGGCATAATCGCATGGCCTCAGGCCATGGCTAGAGTCGCTCCAGCCCCTTTTGTAACTTCCAAGAATTTTATATTTTCAAATCTAATCTAATGCCAATCCAGTATTTCGGATCAGCACATTCATCATGTTGTTTCAGCACCAAAAACGATACAAAGGGCACCGTTTGGTCTAAAAAACGTCTTTATGGCATGATCAATGATGTTTGTATATGCATGTCTCTCTCTCTCTCTCTCTCTCTCTCTCTCTATATATATATATATATATATATATACATATACATATACATACATACATACATAAGAAATAAAACTTGTTCCTAAATTGGCTGAATAATTGTGGTAAGTTATTGTGCTTTTAACAGTGACTAAATTACCCATGATTATTACTGTGCATTAGGGTGCAGCCATGAAAAATGCTGTGAATTGCTCTCACATTTTATCAAGTTAAATTTCACCTCAGTGGTCTGAGAATAGAAAATCTGCCTGTCCATCACTATGGAGCCACTAACACCCACTCACTTTTATGAGATGGGAGTTATTTAGCCAAAGTAACCAGAGAGTAATTCGTATGTCTGCTTTATGGCCTTTGTTTGTCTTAACAAATTCATAATCCCATCAGGGAAAAAGTTTTTATTACACAAAGTGTATTACACAAGCCACAGAGTTTGAGATTTTTAAAGTAGACCGTGAAGATGATCACTATTCTGTCACATCATGCATCCTATCAATCCCACATGATAAGTGCTATGACAGCCATTATACAGAAGTCATAAACATAACATGATGAATAGTCTGCAATGTGTGTTTGTAAATTAACGGGCCTGCCATTGCTGGTTACTTCTTTGCACATCTGCGAGTGAGAGACAGTGTGAGATCAGACTTAAGTACCTAACCACTTCCTGCTGTCACTAGCTGAACAGAGAGAAATGAATGAAATAGGGTTGTTGGCCATGATATAAAGCTTGCACAGTTTAGCTCAGTTTCTGTACTAGTTTCTGTCATTTTCTGTCTATGCTACAATTTTTAGATAGATAGATAGATAGATAGATAGATAGATAGATAGATAGACAGACAGACAGACAGATGGACAGATAGAGACATACTGTAGATATTTTATTGATCCAAAAGGTAATGCAAAACACCAAATCTTGAGGCTTTGACCCTAGGAGAAGCCAAACATTTAAAAAGGCAAGGATTAGGTGTATAAAGCTAAAATTGCTGGGCTACAGAAGTTACTTCCAAGCTTAGGGTGCAGATTATTTGTGAACGTATAAAATAATATAAATATTTCAAGAGCAATGGATGTTTAAAATTCAACTCTTCAGTTTTTGAAGAAAGAAACTTGCACTTTTGCAATGGTCTGTTGTCTTGCATCGGAAAATAGTTGTCAAATTAATCTAAAATCTAACATAAATTACAAGAATATAGTGTCCATCATTGCTTCATACTTTAGATTGGTACTATGCCTTGAGCATATAAAACAAGTATGGGATGGGAAAAATAAGAGGAAACTAAAAAACGCAGTATTTGAATTATTTATTTGATTGTGCTTTTCACAACATATGATTTGACTTACCGGGCTCATGAAACCTCTCTTCTCTGCAAACACACGCAGGCTTGCAAGTCACATAGTGACATAGTACAGTAACTTTTCAAAATGCAGATAGTTTTTAGGCTGTCAGTTGTTTAGGCTTCTGAGAATTCTGCATTCTTTCTGCATTCTGAAAATACCCACATTACTGTACCCCATTACCATGCTCAATATATTTAAAAAGAAGTTAAATTGTTTATTAGTACATTTGAGTGAAGGTTTGATATGTTGCTTTGCAGTGTATGCTTGTGACAGAATGTTGATATTCAACGTATAGAAAGTTGGGTTTATTACCTAATAATAAATGAATACAAACAGCTTGATCTTCCTCTTTCCACCTTTAATTATGTCAATTATTATATTTATTATAATAAAATTACAAGTACAAGTACAGTGTTACTTGCTGCGTGTGCTTTCAATTCTTGTATAGTCATAAATTGCAGTGCTATTTTTATAGCATATTGGCATGAGGAATGTTGAAAGCAAACTTAATTTGTTCTGTATAAAGTATTTCCCTTGTGACAGACTCATGTTCATCATCTGAGAGCTATCAAATATGATATTAACATTCCTTTATCACACAGACATATTATATCAAGAGTTCCTCCTCTGAGAGAGGAGTGCTTGAGTTGATTATTTAATAAGAACAAACAACAGAGGAACAATATGAACAAACTTCTGTTTTTGATGTATATTATTTCGTCAACTGATTTTGATGTATATTTTTCATAAATTATGAGAGCAGTAGGCTCAGACTTTTAGACTGAATTATAATTCGTCACACATTCATATTTGTCATCAGAGTGCTATGATTATGATAACATTACTTTATAACACCCACATAGAGTTCCTCGACTGATTATATTTCACAGTGGAGTACTTAGCACAGAACAGGAAGCAGAAGCATGTACGGAAGTGATAACTGATACAATATAATAACTGAGACAAGTGAGAGCCCTGCAGTCCCAGTTCTGCAGAATGTATCATCAGCAGGAAGTGAGTAACTACTGCTTAAACAATAAGATACTTTTTAACTTATATTACTGAATGTAAGTTCCTTGTTTCTTTGTTTGTTTCTCTCTTTCTTTTTTTGAAAGTTGTAATAAAGCAGGTCCACTGGAAAGTGCCTTTCATACTGAATACAATAAATTAACAATTAATATATTTGTTCTGTTATCTGCCACTAGACCCCCCCCCCCCTTCTGTTTAGTGGTGCATGCTGGGATAGGTTAGTGTGTGAATCCAGGTCTTTATACTGCACTACATTTGTCTACATATATTTTTCATTAGTGGTAATGGTAGTAATTAACTTTTTCCATTCATATTAGTGAAGGAACTGTTATGACCTATAACCTTCTTGAGACAACACAGATATTGCTAGCTAGCTAACTCATATACAGTAAATGACGTGGGGGAGATGTGTTGAAGAGGATGTGCCTCCATGAAGGTATAGTAAGGACATGGCTAACTATATAACTAATGCACCTACACTTGCCTTTATTAAGCTCACCACTTTGGAAAATTGATGGCTTAACATACAGAAATTGAAAAGTGGAAATTTAGCATACATACATATTAAAATTTAGCATACACTAGACGAAACCATTTCTATAGTCAGCTGCACATTGTGGAAGACTATACTGTGACAGAACGCATTTGGTACTGAGGGCTGCATGTCACTATCCAATGTCATTAAGCTAGTTTAGAGCCTCTCAGCTGCATATGCCATACTATCCTCCATCCAAGGAAGGCCAATCATTGAGCTATAAGGAGGGCTCTATTGATGGACAGCTTCCATGCTGTATGCTCTCAGTTTCAGAATCGGCAATTTCAGCTGAGCCACCAATTCAAATGCATTTTAAGGATTGGTATGTCATTAAATAGTGCATTATGAAACACAGATTTATTATTAGTACATTTATTGCACTGATTCATTTATTTCACCATTAGCAGTGTAGAGTACAGAAGTTTTGAAGCTGGAAATGTAATTTGTAATTTGTAGTGCAGCTGGACGTGTTCTTTGCTGTTGTTTATCAGCATCTGTATTTTTAAAAAGTAATAAAAAATTAAAAATATAAAAATGTGATGTCCTGAATCTGTTTTGTATGGAAAACACGACTAGTCGACTACTTTTTTGACACTACTACTGTAATGTTGGTGTAAAAGCTCACTGTAACAAGTGTAAAGTATACAGTTTTTAGGTAGATTAAAGAAATAGAAAAAAAAAATCAGATACCATTTGGTCTTAGACACCTTAGGTGACCCACATTAATTGTTTGATCATCCTTTCGGTGTATTAGCAATGAGTTTTTGTAAATACTGTAACAAAATAGACAAATGTGAAAATAATAAAGACTGAGTCAAAGAAAAAATGACAGTCAGGAGCCAAACTGGAAGTTTCTTAAACAACAATGTATTCTGACTTAAAGTTAGTTCCAGTCATCAGCCATGTAACATTCTGCTCATGTTCTCTCTCTCTCACACACACACACAGACACACACACACATGAGACTGATAAACAGAGGAAGTGATAATATGTGCAATATGATAGCTGAGACAAGCAAGTGGCTTGTGTTTAGCCTGAACTCACAGATCTCCTGGACAGATTAGCTGCGGGAAGTGGGGCTGTTAAAGTCAGGCTCATGCTCACACACATACTCAGTGTTTCTGATAATCATCGCACCACCGTCAGGGGAGGAAAGACCCGGTTAGACATATTTGATAGACAGAGAGCAGGCCATGGTCCCTCTGATATACAGTCATCCACTGATAAACGCTATCTGATGAGGGGCGGAAAGCTCTAAACCTGATTTTCCTAAGCCATGACTTCATACACACACACACACACACACACAAATATCCACTGCATAAAATTATAAGAGGAAATGCATTCCTTATGCATGAGCATGGTTCTTTTTCTTCCTGAGTTACTTTAAATGGAGATTAATGCAGAGATATTATTTCAAACAGGTTAGGGAAAATGATATGAGGTTTTTGTAGTCAGCCGAGCTTCTACACTTTGTTTGAATACTCAGTTTGTTTAGCAGTGTGGAAAAGATGACTCTTAGTGAAGGAAGGCAAGCAGTGGATTTATTTTCTGGGTCAGCAAACTGTAGAAGTTCAGCTAACTGTGAAACTTCATTTATTCCAAAAAGTGAAATAATATACATACTGTAAAGGAAAACCATCACACTTTTATAGACCTGTCGCTGCAGAAAGGCAGATTTGTGAGACTGGAATTGTGTTAGTGGTTATTTGAGAGCATAAATTGGCCAAGTTACTTCAACTTGTCTGCAGTTTTTGTCAGCAATGTTATTAATCATTTCACCTAATAAGTTCAGGACAGCGTTTCCTAAAGCAGTAGTCGAGGACCCCGATGCACTTGAAGCAGGTATTCAGTGTTCTTTTTTGCCTTATTTAGGGACATTGAGATCTCAGGAAGAGTGAACAATTTTAAGTGAAGTTAAGTAAAAGTGACAGCATTTTCAAATGATGGTATTTTTGTTCTATTTTCTAAGTTATTTACTAAGTATATTTCCAATAAAGGTATGAGAAACATTGTTTCCAATTTCTAGAGCTGCAGACAAAACTATCTATCTATCTATCTATCTATCTATCTATCTATCACAGACAGATCACCTGCCATCAGGAAAGTCCCAAAGTGTGAGAAGGGGTTTTTACTGTTGTCACTGGACTGAATATATATTGGGAATTCAAATGTTACAATTGTGCCATAAGTATTTTATATTCTTTTATGTTAGCTTATTATGACAGTTTATGACCACAAGGGGCAGGTGATTTGGGAAAAAAAAAGTGCAAAAATAAATAAAATATAAAATAACAAAGAAAAAAAAACATTTAAATAGGAACACTGTATTTATTTGTTTGTTTATTTGTTTGTTATTTTTTATTATACCCTTCTGGGCTTCAGGATGTATTAGTATAGTATACAGTACTAATTAGTATTAGTACAGTATACAGTATAATCTAAATAATCTAATATATATATATTTCCTTACAAATTGTATTACTGACAACAACTTTAGTGAAAAGTAGAATCTTTGAAATATTTACATGAATTTCAAAGTTTATTAATACTTGGTATGTCCCCTTTTTGCTTTAATGACAATGTGCACTAGAGCTGGCATGGATTCCACAAGTTTGTGCAAAACCTTATGATCCATTTTAGATCAAATCCATTGGAGTGTCTTCTGAACATATGTTTCAGTAGAAGAGATTAGGCATGAGGAAAATCTGACCTTTTGTACAAAGAAGTTAACATTTTCAATATCACAAATTTACTTACATTTAAATAGGGACTGAGAAATAGTGCAGAATCTTGAATGTTAATTATTCAAGACATTGAACATTTACATTCTCTGATTTAAGTTTCCCAGCAGAACATTGCCCAGAGCATCACACTGCCTCTGCCAGCTTGTCTTCTTCCCATAGTGCATCCTGGTGCCATCTCTTCCCCAGGTAAGCGATGCACACACACCCGGCTGTCCACATGATGGAAAAGAAGACATGATTCATCAGACCAGGCCACCTTCTTCCATTGCTCCATGCTCCAGTTCTGATGCTCACGTGCTTTCGGCAGTGGACAGGGGTCAGCATGGGCACCGTGACCAGTCTGCTGCTACGGAGCCCCATACACAGCAAGGTGCAATGCACTGTGTGTTCTGACACCTTTCTATCATAGCCAGCATTAACTTTCTCAGCAATTTGTGCTACAGTAGTTCTTCTGTGGGATTGGTCCTGATGGGCTAGCCTTTGCTCCCCACGCACATCAGTGAGCCTTGGGCGCCCATGACCCTGTTGCAGGTTCACCAGTTGCCCTTCCTTGGACCACTTAGGCACTAACCACTTAGGCACTAACCACTGGATACCGGGAACACGCCACAAGACCTGTCATTTTGGAGATGCTATGACCCAGTCTTCTAGCCATCACAATTTGGCCCTTGTCAAAGTTGCTCAGATCCTTACGCTTTTCCTGCTTCCAACACATCATCTTCGAGAACTGACTGTTCAATTGCTGTTTAATATATCCCACCACTGTAATGAAATGAGGTGCCAATGTAATGAGATAATCAGTGTTATTCACTTCACCTCTCAGTGGTTTTAATGTTATTACTGATTTGGGTGTGTGTATATATATATATAGTATTTACACAATATGTATTATATACTATATTATTGGAAAATCCATAAGAAATCCACAAGCAATCCATAAGCAATTAATGCAGTGTCTGTGTGTGTGCTTGTGCATGAAACAGGCTAGCTGCTTACTGCCAGCAGTGACACTAATTAGCAGCATATTTGCAACTGACTTGTGGGGAGAGAGTCAAGACTACAGGGCAAGGGGGTGGATCAAACCTGACCTTTAACTTCAACTCTGATTCCAGGCAGAGATTGAGAGAGTGAGTAATAGAGAGAAAGAGAAGGAGTGTGCAAGAGAGAGAGAGAGAGAGAGAGAGAGAGAGAGAGATTTATGCTAGAAGAATAACAAATTCTCTATGTGTGTGTAAGCATGTGGGCAATAGTAATAGTAAATAGTAGTACATGGCCTTGTATTGCTGCCTACAGTTAAATCTGATTGTAAACTGAGAATATGAAAATTCTACTGACAATTTGCTGAATCAAATTTATCTTTGACACATCTGTATGATCAAACTCATGTCATTTTAACAATTAGAAAAATGCTTGATATGCTGTAAAATAATGGAAATCAAGATCAGAATCATCAATACAGTAAGTATAGCAAGTATGTGTGCATGTGTGAACCTTGTAATAAAATATAGATAACTTTTGTAAATGTAAATCAGAATATGCAAATGTCCGTCTTTATCAGCTCATTAATCCTCTAGCTGAGTAATGGGGCACATTTGTGGACAAGAAGCACCATAAAATATTTAGCTGGATACAGAGTCTTGGAACAACTCCAAGGCTATTTCATGACAATTAGATATCATTGTGAATTTTCCATGATTG
This sequence comes from Pangasianodon gigas, assembly GCA_022758105.1. Classification (NCBI taxonomy): domain Eukaryota; kingdom Metazoa; phylum Chordata; class Actinopteri; order Siluriformes; family Pangasiidae; genus Pangasianodon; species Pangasianodon gigas. The sequence continues at coordinate 22,609,005 of CM040459.1, read as the reverse complement.
TTATATAATTTCATATCAGTGCTAAAACATTTTATTCATTTTGGTAGTCTGCTGTTGAATTTTTTTTCTGCATTTTTTTCTACATTCAGTATGGAGTTGTGACTATATTTATAAATAAAGCTTTAATTAAATCTAACTTCAGTTAAATTTGACATAATTGAGCTCTAAATGAATTAAATGAAGCCTAGCTATAAATAGAGTCTACAGAATAAGCTGCAGGTTAGGTAATGGTGGAAAAGGGTTTGATTTTACAGTTTTATTTAAAAAAAAAAAGAAAGAAAGAAACAGCACACGTTCATAACAATCCTGTACAAAAGCACTTCTAACTCAGCTTCCCCTTTTTCAATTTACTTGGAATCTTTGGATGGCTCTTTCTGGATCTTGGTAGCTTGCTGAATGCTTTTATTTTACTGCCTCACTATCATAATACCTGTATATATTAGGGTGCATTTCAGGTAAATCAAATGTATATGAGTGTAAAGGTGTCATGTACTGGAGGCAAAGGCGGATGCAAGTGTAGACTTTTATTGTGCACGGTGTAAAATAAGCAACTACAGCGGTGAATAAACACAAAACAACAAAACATACAGACTATGGGCAAGACTATGGCAGGCAAAGTAACAACTGCAACAGAAGTCTGACAACCAGACACAGAAAAACTTGAACTTAAATAGTGGTGCTCATTTGGGTGAAACAAGTAACAGGTGTGAATGAACAGTGGAATATCTGATGTGATTATGTGACTTGCAGTGGCTGATGGGTACTGTAGTTCATCACACTTTATGCACTAACCTGACAAAACGTCTTGTAATGACTTGTAAATAAGTGACTAGTGGGCAAGTGCTTATGTCCAGGCAACTGAAACTGATTCATCATTTCCACTCAAATCACCCCCGTTTTCATCTCATACTACAGTTTCATGAATCAGACGCAGATTTGTTCATATGTCATTCTGTGTGCTCAAATCTATGCTTGTTTCTATGTAACTTTGATGACTAAAGGATTAAATTGCAAGAACAAATATACAGATTAGAAACCCAGCTGGTTTATGATGTTGTCAGGCAGCTAATACGGATGCAGTTGCAGGTACTCAAGCTTGCAGACAAATCTAATACGTAAAGCAAAAACAAGGTCAAAAAAACAGGCTAAGGTCAGGCAATGAACAAACAGTATCAATGAGGGCTAGGCACGAGCAAAAATGATGAAACCAGAATGACTATGAAAATATACAGGCTTGGTGATGACTGGTATTCAACACAGAGCATATACTTCACAATAAGGAAGTGGCATGAGAGTCCTTATATACTGTGGCTGTATAATTAAGTCCAGGTGTTTGTGATCAGTAATCAGGTGCGATAGAATGCGTGTGCTGGGAGGTGGAGTCCATGGCAGCCATGTTTGAAGGCCGTGTGGTGTTAGATCCCACCGTGTGGTGGGAGATGTAGTTAGATGCTGATTCTGGTATTGACATGAAAAATGTCATTATAAACACATGAAGCCATTTTATAATAAACAGTGGTCTATATCCTAGTCCAATTTGGTAAGACATTTGATGTCTAAGTATCTGTGACAAAAGCTTTCAAACATTTTGCTTACAAGTTACAAAGTATCTTTAACTATTTTGTTTTCTGTAAAAAAAAAAGCTAGTGAGATTAGTTTCTGGTTACAATATATTTTGAACTCAGCTGCTAAGGCAAGAGTGTAGGTTTTCAGAATGTTTATCTAAAATTCAAAAAATAAAAAAATCTGTGTAAGTCTGTAAAGGACAATTACTTTTTGGCAGTATGACTGCTTCAATAGTGTGCACACCTATCTGTGTCTCTAATACGTGTCAATGGTTTGATGCAATCCTTATTATTTATTTATTCATTTATTCATTTATTCAAGCATTTTGTTAATAAGTTTTTCTATTAGGTAAAAGCACAGATCTGGAGGGATGATGGGCCTTGAGTGTTTTGATAAACTGGGATGTTTGGATGCTGTCACCCCACATCCCCCACTCTCACGCATTCGCTCAGGTTTGTTGACGATGGAGTGGCTGGCCACTTTAGTATGTCCCAGGGCACTCTCATGTCTATGTTACCTTCTGGCTCTCCCTTTTAGTTATGCTGTCATATCTAGTCTTGCCGGAATCACTGCTTGCCCTCTGCACACAATGCACATCTTCTTAAACTATTACAGTACAAGAGCACACCTAATAATCTGTGCCCCCCATTTGCCCCCCTCTCTGTCGAGCTACATTTGCTACTCTCGGGTTATCAGTGAGCCTGACTCCTTCTGCTCTCTGGAGACCTGCCTGATCCATCCTGATGCCCCACTTCTGCACGGAGCTTTCATCACCTGAAATTCACTCGCTGCTGCTGAAGATGGCCCAGGCTTGACCTTTGTCTTATTCTACATTCTTCTGCAGACAAACCCAATGAATTAAGTTGAAGGGGCTCTTCTCCTTGATCTGAAGTTAGGTTGAAATGCAGAACCAGTGGGAATTTAAGGCATGTTCGCTCTCATAGAAGGTTATCCAATTGAACAGAGATAAAGATAAGAGCCAGGGCCAGATTCTCATAACAAACCAGTTCTTTCTGTACATCCTCCTGAAGGCGTTTATGGAAGAGACAGCAGATTACCAGTTTGTTCCAGCTGTGCATGGCCACTAAGGTATGAAAACATAGCCATTATCAGCAGCCAAACATGACCCCTGAGTGAGGCACAGCACTCTTTCTTCACATTCCTTTCCCTCTGGTGTAATACGAATCAAAGTAGAGAAATGAAGTCAAAGAAATATACCTCCTTACCCTGACATTCAAAAATGGCATGGTCCACTGTAAGGCTCTTCCTGTTAGTAGAGAGATGACTGTGGCAATTTTAGCAATACCAGGCCAGGTGGCACTTGTTTGATGGTTGAAATACAATGAGCATTGTAGTAGAAAGACACAGGATATAGAGGGTGTGCTATCATACTTTTCAAGTAGAGCCAGGCCTTAATGTGAGAGCTGGTGGAAGGATTAGGGAGAATTACTGCTTGCCAGAGCAGGTTGAATGGCCACAGTGCACTGTTTGAGACGATTAAGCACCCCCTACATTGTTGATCTGAGGTAAACCAATCTACCCTGATGGTCTCCCAGCAATTTACCTTGCTCTTTGATGGTCTAATGGAGTTTTGGAGCTAAGGAAGCTCTGGGTGTGACCACCCTTCCCTAGATATTCTATAAACACACATAACATAAAGCCATATATGGAAGTGATAGACATTTACTCAACCATTTTACACCATGAGATGCAGACTATATCCTATAGTCTATAGAAGCTGCATTTCTGTCAATTCTCACATTCACCTGTCTGTATGTGTTGACCATGAGATGTAAACATGATACATTAATGCATTTATGGTATATTGGGGCACTGCTAACATGGAATCAACCCCTGAACTGCTGTACATGGTTTTAAGTTTACAGAGCACAAACCTATAAGGGATGGGAGGCAGTAGAATTTGTTCTAGAGGACCTTGACAGATGCTCCATCCACGCCACATCAACCTTGATCTGCAGCAAAAATGTCTTCTCTCAATGCCTGATGTTAATAGGGCCCGCTGGCAGACCTGCTGGCAGGATTAAAAAAAAAAATGCTATGCCTATTGAGTTTAATTTTCAATAACTATGTGCTAAGACTAAAAGACTAAACTCCCTCCATTGCAGGGCTACCAATTCAAATAAAGCTCATATGCTGTTTTGATTATGGACCTACAATGCACAATAAAGCATGAATATTGTGTTTTTGTAGCATTTCTCAATAGAAACTACTAGTATCCCCCATTGTAGCAAATGGCAAAATGTGGAAACAAAGCAAGATTGCAAAAAAAAAAAAAAAAAAAAAAAAG
>CM040459.1:22576084-22594119 GCA_022758105.1 Pangasianodon gigas | reverse complement strand
TTTAAATTTTAATGTGTGTAAAAACAATTAGGATTACGTCTAAAAGACAAATCCATATCAGAAATGCAAGCTTTGACAGCGGAACACTGTGAAATTTCTCTGTGTGAAGTTAGTGTTATCTCAAAATACTAGCACTTTTCTGTCAAATAATGGTTTATAGTTGAAGGAATAAGGAAATTCCAGTAATATTAGCTAGCTATCTACAGTGTGTGACATATCACCTATATATCAGCAATATCATCAGGTTAACTTTGTTGGCAATATAACCTAAACTATACAGTTTATAGGAGTATTTCAGAATGAAATTAGTGTTTTAATATATTATCATCATGACAATAATGTTCTGTTACTTTAAAATCCAGAATGCATTATGCAAATTCAGGTCCGTTTTTTGTTTGCTTGTTTTTGTTTGTCTGTTTGTTTGCATTAGCTGTTGAGCCAACAAGCTAAAAGCTGAGCCTTCTCTTGCACAATGGTTGTAGTTATTCAAAATTACTGCCAGTGAGGGGGACATGATCAAAGACAACATAAAAAGTCAAAAAAGAGAATTATCAACAGAAATTGTCTTTCAGAAGAGTCCTTCAGAAGCTTAAGCCATGTCTTGCTGGTCACAATCTTTCTGATGACCAATTCCACCACGCCACCTACAAACCACACACCCACAACCCCAGCTGGCAAAAGCACTGTTAACGCATGATGCAAAGTGGCATGTCATGAAGCGTCAGAACAACATGAAGCAGCCTAGACTGTGGAAAACAGACACTAGTATGACAAAAAGCCAAAAATCCAGAGCAGAGTGGCAGAGCCAGTACACAAGCTGAGTGCAATCAGGTACTAGGTACAAGGAACGCAACTTCCATACATCAGGTTCAGAAGAGGAAATACTGGAAAAAGTGACTGGATAAATGGAGTCAACCACTGAAAATACAGCTTCATGGAGCACACCAATTAAAAAAAAAATCTATGGACAATTTAGCATGTCCAGTCAACGTACTTCCATGCTTTTGGTAGGTGGGAGGAAACCACCGAACCCAGGGGAACCCCAAGCGAGCAAGGTGAGAACATGTGAAACTCCACACAGATATTAGACCAAGCTTAGGATTGAACTGGGGTCCCTGGATCTGTGGAGCACTACCCACTCTACTACTGTGCTGCCCAACTCTTAACCAGAGCTGAAAAATTCCTAAACTAAAACAGTAGTAGCATCCATCTTGAAACCAGAATCACTTCATTTCTCAGAACAGCATATATTTTGATCTACACAAGCATCCTCTGCATCATATAGGGGAGGTGGAACGAAATTGGAAGGCAGAATTGTTTGTTAGCAGTAATTTGGATGATAGTATGACTTGACTTCACTTGAGATTTGATTTGAAATCTGCTGTTAAGAACATGATTGAGTTTCAGAGCCACTGCAGGCCCTGATTATCATTTAAACATATTCCCCAGCAGAAACACTGCTGTGTTTGGAAATCTGTAGGAATCATCTCATAGAAGAGATAAAAGGAGGGAACGACATGCACTGCAACTCCCCTGCTGTTCCAGATGTGACAAAAACCCCTAAAACTTAACTCTCTTCTGAGTGTTTATCCTTCACGAGTCAAACACACCATCTGTTCATCAAATCACTCACTGCTGTGAGAGTGTGAGGGAGAGAATACGCAAATCAGTGCATCAAAACCCACTATTTTTTTTCCTTTATTAGTCACTTTAACAAAACGTTAATGTGAGACACGGCTAATGAGCTATTTGACTTCACATAAGCAATGGTGAATGAAATTACCCTTTTTGCTTTAAAATGAGTTGCAATGTCTTTTCAAGATGATGGAGAAGCTGCATTCACACTGGAGTGGTGAGTCAATGATGCTCTTCTTGCTAAACTGTGAAGAACTTGACCTTTTAATAACGTGATATTTTATAGCTTTTTTTATTATTCCCTTCAGATGGAGATCAACTCCAACTTGAGCTCTCTATGGTCTCTGTTGTTATTATGTGAGGAAGGACAAGGCTGACTGTACAATAGGGCTGCATGGTAATAATCACAATTATTTTATTCAATTATCAGGAGTGGCAGTTTGGAGGCAAAGACATTAACAGGAATTGTGTTTTCTGTGACATACTTTGCTATATCTTTTAAAAAAAAAAAAGCTAATGTTTACACACAGTACATATTGCCTTTACACCTGCCTGAAAAAATGCATGCTAATGCAAAATGCAAATGAGGCCATAGAGGCTTTAGCATACATACACAATCCATATGTGATAGCTGTTATTATTCATTAAAAGTCAAGATTAAGACAGCTGTTATGCAAATCCTGCCTCAGGCATTATTAAAATATTATGCTAAGACAAACCTTCCCTGTCCCTAAGAAAATATTTTTTTTCTAAATGTACGTATGAAACAAATCATCTAATGTTTAGTTAATTAAGGAAACCAAAATTTCTGAGCATGATTAAAATAACAAATAGTTAATTGTACAGCTCTACCATAGACCAAACTATTCATTAAATGAGAAAATTAAATATTTCCTGCATGTAATTGGATTATTAAAATGTATAGATGAACTGGAACACCAGGATAAACTGGAATGCTGACTGTGCACCAGGCCTTCTCGCCCAACATCACTGCCTGACAGCCCTAATGCTCCTGTAGCTGAATTGTCAGAAATTCCCACAACCATTTTCCAAAATCTATTGGAAAGCCTCCCAAAAAGAGTGGAGGCTATTATAGCAGCAAATGGGGGACTAAATTTGGAATGGGATGTTCGATAAACACATATGGGCATGATGGTCAGGTGTCCACATACTTTTGGCCATATAGTGTATTTTTCTTATTTGTAAGTAACAAAAAAAGAGAAGAAAAACAAAGCAGTGTAACACCCAAAACGGTTCTCTGGTTTGTCCTTTCAGAAACTCCAAGGCACAGTGAATCCGAGTGATTCTTTCTATCCTTCTAGCTGAAATGTATACAGATATATTTGAAAACATAGGGTTTTTTTTTTTTCATTTTCAGGTACCCAAAACACCATTTTCATGTAAACAGAAGGCCAACATGAAGAAAAAAAACCCTACATTTTCAAAAATATCTCTATATGTTTGTACAGGCCCTCAGTCTGTTGGGTTCTATGTGTAGCTTATATCCTATTTACACCAAACATGTCTGCTGACCTTACAATTTGTATAAATAGAGGCCCAGTCTTACCCAGACATTTATATCTGGTATTTATATTCTTCCTCATCATCTGCATTCATTGCATATTGTGATAGGATCTCATTTGTCTTGTGCATGTCATTATGCCTTTTAGATATCTGTATAGGTAGAGTCCAGAAAGTTAGCCTGCTGTCAACATGCCAGGAACAGAATCTCCAGAGATAATTTTATTGGACAGCCCTTACTTACTTTTTCTCTGCTGAGGAAGGACTCATTCTTGACAGTTATCTGTTAGGAGGCAAAGCTGTTTACAGTAATTGCGAGCCTTTTTTTCTGTGTATATATATATATATATATATATATATATATATATACTCAGAAATGTTTGCACACAGTGCATATTGTATTTACAAAGGCCTGAGAAAATGTATGTTAAAACAAAATATAAATGGGACCATAGAGACTTTAGTATACAAACAGAATCCATATGACTATGCAATAAATATTAAGATATTAAGAATTAAGACAAATATTGTTGCCTCATTTGGAAATACTAAAATATTATATTAACGCAAACATTCTCTGTCCTTAAAACGTTTTTTCTTAATTTATGTCTTCATGTGTTTAGAGGAAACTGTATGTGACACACCTGTTATGCTAACCATTAAATATGCTTTTCTAAGAAAAGGCTATTGTCTCAGTTTCATATGCTCCACAACATTTTCCCTTCGTTTTGTGTGTGTGTGTGTGTGTGTGTGTGAGAGAGAGAGAGAGAGAGAGAGAGATGAAGAGAGAGTTTTTTGTGTTTGGTGGCTGCTGAGAGTGTGTGAGTTTTTGTTGATTTTGCCTTATCTGTGTGTTTTGTGTGTGTGTGTGTGTGTGTGTCTTCTCAGAGGCTGCCAGACCACAGATAATCTTCCTGCTGAAAGCAGATTTGCGACTCTGCAGGGTAAGAACATGGCTGCCATTCCCCTCACACTCGGCCTAGAGAGGCTTACACAGCTGATCCACACTCCAAACACTGCACTGTGGACCCCTAAAGCATCTCTCCTCCCTCCCTCATCCCAATTCATTCCTCAGTCAATCTTTCCCTCTGTCCTCATTTCCTCTTTTGTTTCTTTATTCCCTAGAGAGATTAGCCTCTATATTATTCATGTGCAAATGTATTATTGTTTCACATTATGTCACATTTAGTTAAATGTGGGCGTAAAGATGCCTTACATAAAAAGCCAGCACATCAAACCATAATTCATTAACAAACACCAACATGCCAACTTCGCAGAAATATTCTCCATCATCAGCATTCTTCATAAAAACTCCAACATTCATCACACACACACATACACACACATTTGTCTTACCATAGTGAGGACCAACCAATGACATAATTATTAATGCAGATTATTATTATTATGCCTACACCTAAACCTACCCCTAACCTTAACCACAGTAACCAAAAGGAAACATTTTATTTTTAATTAAAGCTGCAGTTTTTGATATGAAATCATCTACTATGTAAGTGATTATATATAAAATTTATAATTTCTGTAAGTTATAATATACTGTATGATGTCATATTACCCTTTTAGTTAAAGTTCCAATGTTGGAAAAGTCTTTAGAAACTAAAGTGCATAGACCACAAGCTGAACATGTTCTACCAAACACCACCTTCTTCTTAACCAACACCCAACATTACAGTCAAACACTACAGTCAAACACTGCTGCACCTGGAAGAAGTCCTGCAAAGAGAGAAACCACAGAGTTACCCTAACATTCATGTCCTTTGCCCTAGCCATCCACTGCAGGGAAGCATGGTCTGTGCAAGCCGACCAGGTAGTATCACAGCTCCTCGATGGCCCACTTTATTGCTAGGGCTTCTCTTTCAATGCCGGTGTACTTCCTTTCATTGGGGGTCCAGCTGATCTACAGTATTCCCCATTGAATGATTGCAAGAGCACGGCGCCCAGCCCCGGACATCAGATGCATCAGTGTGGACAGTGAAAGGCAGGTCAAAGTCTGGGTTCCTGAGGACTGGGGAACTGGTGAGTGCCTTCTTAAGGGACTGGAATGCCTGCTCTACCTCTTTGGTCCAGCACATCTGGTCTGGTTGGCCTTTCTTGGTAAGATCTGAGAGGGGGGAGGCTAAAGAGGAGAAGTTAGGGATAAACCTCAGAAGGTAACCCACCAACCCTAGAAAGGCACATACCTGCTTCTTCGTGATGGGCTGAGGGTACCCTTTTACTGCCTAAATTTTCTTCTACTGGGGCTTCAGTAGTCCCCGGCCGATGCAGTACCCCAGCCCCAGGTGGCATTTCCGTGGGTTTGCCATCAGCTCAATACTGCCAGTGGCCACTGGAGGTGCTGAATGCTGTTTTGTTCTTGGCATCGGGGCTTGGGCTACCTGCCAGTAGCGTTTGGTGAGGTCAAGGGTGGAAATGAACTGAGCAGCCACCAGCTGATCCACCAGGTCATCCACTCAGATGATGGGATAGCTATTGAATTCTGAGACCTGGTTCAGCTTCCGGAAGTCATTGGATAGCCTGAGACTCCCGTCAGGCTTTGGGAACAACACAGTGGGGCTGGACCAGTGGCTGGCGGACTCCTCAATGATGCCATCCCATAGCATCCGGCTGACTTCCTCCTCAATAGCACGACAGTGGGCTTCAGGGACATGGTAGGGCCTCTGGCATACCAGGACTCCTGGAGGGGTTTTAATCTCATGTTGGACCAAATGCGTCATCCCAGTTGTTGAGGAAAAGATGTCAGCAAACTGATCCACTAACTCCGTGGGCTCCTAGCACTGTGAGGGGGTGAGTTGTTCTCCCTTTCGGACCAGGCTACGCTCTGGGGCTAGTTCGACAATAATGAGGATGTACTCATGGCCCCAGGCAGACTTCGAGAGTGGCCCTATGAGGTCCATGCCTACCCTTTCAAAAGGGATGCCGATGATGGAAAGTGGGATGAGGGGAGTGAGTGCAGGCTTCTTGGGCGCAGTTTGTTTGCACTCGGGGCACTGCTGGCAGAAATTCCGGACCTCGGTGTCCATACCCTGCCAGAGGAATCGGTCTTTTAGTTTCTCCAGGGTGTTGCGGGTCTCCAGATGACTGCCTAATGGATGAGAATGGGCCAGGTGCATGAGTAAATGTGTCTATGGTCAGGGGATGAATAGGAGGTCACAGACTTGGAGATCTTCTGTGATACGCTTGCATGCACACACACACCCATACACCCACGGAGGAGCGTGAACCTGAACTTAATGGAATGAAAGCCATGAATTTGTAATGGACCTTTTTTCTGTTGAGATCTCCTGTTTTTGTTGAGTTGTTGAAAGTGTGCTGAAAAGCGTAATCTGAATTAACACGAGCCCGGAGTTCAGCTAAAATTCCTCCTGCCTCCACACCCACACCCACACACACCAAAAGTTTACTTTATAGCATTATAAAGTGAAATAATTTTCTTCAGTATTGAAGAAGTCCTGAAATGAACTGTTCTCAATCTACATCCTCTGTATTGTTATCCACTTTGTGCCCCCATGTTGCTTCCTGATCTGAGTGTCTTTATCTGATCTGCATCTACAGATTCTTATTTATTTATTTATTTATTTATTTATTTATTTATTTAACCATGTTGGGTACATCTCCCAATTTTGGAAAAATGTTCTTGCGAGTGTTGTGATCTTTCCAGAACCATGACTAGCTTACATGTTATTGGTTTACAAGTGCTGATCACTCTTTGGCCGATATTTCACTAGAAAATATCCCTTCCAATGTGTACTAAGGACAAACTCAATGTCAGATGTTATGCTATGTTACCTTAGGGAGATCAGTACATCTGTTGTTTACAACTCCACCTCAACCCATATTCAATGGTGTGTTTTCAGTGTGTTGACATGTCAAGTAAGAACATAGATGGTCAAAATAACTGCTTTTATTCTCCTAAATATATGTCTTGTTTCAAACCCAATTTAGAGTAAACTGCATTTGGATTTGGTACCATAGATTGGACCACACACACTCAGGCAGCAAAACACTGTATGAGAAGATTGTGCTTGTATTAGTGTGCTCTATTTAGTGAATAGGACATGTACTTTGGGATAAATTCACAGGAGAATGATGATGGCGAGACATTTGTAATGGTGATAATGTAAGCTGTATAGTAAAAAGGATGTGTGGTAGGGTATTTACACAGTGGATTGATGGTGCTGAGACATTTATAGTGGGGTTGATGTGACTCAGTGTGACTGTATCAATGCTGAACCAACAAAAAATGAACCAAATCTGCTGTCTTCTCTATTGTTGTGCTACGTTTAATCAAGATTTCATAACACAATTGTCACAGCTTTTTAGGAAATTAATTACAGGTTGATATTAAATAAGCCATTCTGTTCATATAAATGACACATATGCACAGCATGAATTTTGCAATACTTGTAAACAATAGATTGACTGGCAATCCAGTGTGTATTCCCCTGTAGTGCCCAGTGTTTCTTGGATAGGCTCCGGATCCATCGTGACATCCATCATTTAGACACAGTGGATGCAGATCAGGAAAATGACACAAGGGGCACACATTGAGTAACAACAAGTAGGGTGCAAATCAGGATTTGCAGGACATAAAATACAGGACACAGGGGATGCAGATCGGGTAAAGACAGCAGAATCTGGCAACAACACAGTGAGATTTGGCTACAAGACAGAGAAAACATATCAGGTGTAAACACAGGGGATAAATACCAGGTAATGAAGTGGGCTCCAATCATACAGACACACAGAGGATGCAGATCACATTGATTAACAACAAGGGTAACACAGTTTGAGTAGTGACACAGGGGACGCAGATCGGGTAAAGACACAGAAGACACAGATCAGGTAGTGACATGAGGGCACAGTTTTTTGTTAGAAATCCCAGGAGATACAGATCAGGTAAAGACACAGGGGATGCAACATTGGTGAACAACATGAGGGACACAGACTGAGTAGAAACAGGTCAATGCAGATTACACTAGTTAACAACAAGGGGAACACAGGTTGAGTAGTGACACAATAAACACAGGTGGAGTAGTGACAGAGAGGATGAAGATCAGGTAAAGATATCTGGTAGCAACATGTGGGGCAGAAGTTAAAACAAAACAAAAGATACAGATAAACAAGACACAGTGAACACAGATCAAATAGCAACATGGGGGACACTGATTGACTAAAAACATAAGGGACACAGACTGAGTAGCAACACACGAATTCAGAGAGCAATGGGGAGACAACATTTCGACAAAAATCCCAGAGGACGCAGATCAGAAAAAAAAAAAACATTGTACACAGTAATGACACAGGGGACACAGGTTGAGTAGCATCACAAGGGACACAGATTAGGTAATGACATAGAGGACACAGTTTAGGTAAAAAAAAAAAGGCAAAAAACCTGTAGCTGCAGATCAGATAAAGACACTCAGATCAGGTAGCAACATGGGGGATACAGAGTGGATAACAATACAGAGGATGCAGATTGAGTAGTGACACAAGATGCAGATCAGGTAATACCTTGGGGGATGCAGATCAAGAAAGGTAAGACTGTGAAGCAACCTTGGGTGAGATAGGGATGCGAGGGATGCAGATCAGAGAGACACAGGCAACAACACCAGAAAGGCAGATCAGGTAACAGATGGAGACACAGGGTCTTGGTTCGGGTAAAAAAAAAATGAGTCATGGGGACATCTTTGATGTTACTTCCCTGTTTCACATTAAGCCACCAAAGGGAAAAGCAGAAGGGAAGCCATGAAAATCAGTTAAGAGATGATTTGAGGCGCAGTTTGTCCCTCTCTAAATGAGGTTTTTCCAGAGGACAGTGAATAAGAAGAATTTAACAGGGGAGCATTTGGAAAAGTTCCATTGTTTCAAATCCTCATCCAGACTAGCCTGCAAATCCAGTGCTTTTTGGATTTGTGTTAGTGCAGCACTAATTGAGCCTCTGGAATACCACTCTGTCTCAACCCACATGCACACGCATGGGCCAAACCTCTGTAATCCTGCTTTGCCAACTGCACAGCATTGAAAACTCTCTCCATTCAATGTTAATTCAGTTTCTAATTTCAAGGTACTTTTATTGGCAAAGGTGTAATTGTGGAGTGCCAAAAAAATTAATTTAAAAAAAAGAGAGAGAGAAACCCCAACAGAGAACAACAGTAACAGTGCATAATTAATTTTATACAACAATGGCTAGAATGCAAGTCAATAGTTTTTATTCTTTTTTCTCTGAAAGATTTAATTGATATCAGTGTGAAATGCTGTGTGGATATTGATTCTATTTTTTTTCAGCATTGTTATTTAGTTATTGAATCAATGATTGTGGTGATGTGGGCTTTGCATCTGTCAGCTCTAGGAAAAATGGAGTTTACACTAGATTCAAGTTTCAAGTTTAAATTTGTCATGTGCACAAAATGTCAGTGACAATTGTACATTGAAATGCTTGTTGTGAGGCTCAGGTACTGTACAGATGTGCCATACAAAAATATATACATAACAAAATAAAAAAGGGGGGAGGGGGAAGAGATTATTTACAAATACAATATATATACAAAATATCCAGAATATATTAGTATGTATGGTATGTGTGCCTAGATAGTACATAAGTAAAGTGCAGATCCTAGCTGTAAACACTGACATAGACATAGAAGAGTATAAAAAGCAGCAGTACAAAGAAGCATTTAAAAAAAATACAATTAAATTAGATGTAGTAGGATGTGTAGTGAGTAGTGAATATGTACAATGTACCAATGTATTGCATAGAGACAGGACTTAGTCCTTAGGAGCAGTAATGTGTTTAATGTGTGTAAAGCAATAATAGTGCCCATAGAAATATTGCAACACACCCAAAAGTGACAGAAACATGTGAAGAGATTGTCCATGAGTGTCCCTGAGTTGTCAGTGAGGTGACCAGTATGTGGGAGGTAGTGGAGACATGAGTGTCGGAGTGGAAGAAGTTATGACTCGATTACAGTTTATTCAGGATCCTGATGACCTGCAGGTAGAAACTGTTCTTCAGCCTGCTGGTTCTGGATTGAGCCACAGTCAAGCCACAGAAAATAAAATTTCAAAATATCCATGACAAACTTAATATCACTGCTTGCTGTAGTGAAAGATGTTAGATTTCACCTATGCTTCTATACTATATGATTAAATTATGGATTAAATTACACAGTTGGGGCTGCAACACCCAGCAAGATGGTATCCATTTGAGAAGAATGAATCTGAATGAAGAATCCAGTAATAAGAACCAGGGATGCTCCAAAAGTGTAGCCCCCAAATAGCTATTTTCTTCCACAGTAAAAATAATAACAATAAAAAATGGGCTCTAAAAGTGAAACTGATAAGCGTCCTATGCATTCTGAGGTGCTTTTCTGATCACCACAGTTGTATGGAATGTTTATTTGAGTATTTATTAGTTACCATTTGAGTTACCATCCTGTCAGCTTGTCTGGCCATTCTCCTCTGACCTCTCTTATCAATGAGGCATTTCCACCCACAGAACTGCTGCTCACTGGATGTTTTTTTTTTTTTTTTGTCATTTCTTTTTTCCACACCATACTGTGTGAAAGCTAGAGACTATTATGCATGAGAATCCCAGGAGATCAGCAGTTTCCGAAATACTCAAACCAGCCCATATGGAACCAACAACCATGCCATGGTCAAAGTCACTGAGATCACATTTTTCCCCATTCGGATGTTTGATGTGAACATTACCTGAAGGTCATGACCTGTATCTCCATGATTTTATGCATTGTGCTGCTGCCACTGGGCTGATTGGATAATTGCATAAATGAGCAAATTGCATAAAGTGGCCAGTGAATGTATATATACCAAATGGCACATAAAACGTAAAGAATGGTTACATATAAGGTGAGATGCAGGGCTAGGGTTAGCACTCATATTTGAAACCTAAAAAAAAAAAAACACTCATTACAATTCTTAGAAATTTGGGTTAGCTTCAGCTAAATTCATTGGTAGCTTCAGGTTAATGCTTTTTGCAGTTTAAGTAACACAATATAATGATGTTGAAGGAGGAATTGTGGTTAGACCTGCGGCCCGGGTTCAATTCCTGGCCAGGGACCCAACCTTAGCCACTGGGGTTGCGTGCAACAGTGGGCTCTCAATGCTGGTCCCAAGCCTGGATAAAACTGGGGAGGATTGCTTCAGGAAGGGCATCCGGTGTAAAAATTGCGGCAAATCAAATACTCGGACCAATGATCCGCTGCGGCGACCCCCAACAGGAGCAGCCAAAAGATGAACAGTATAAAAGATATGCTTGGACCTTGAGGTTTATCAGCATCATAATTTTTATATCCTTTAAAAATCCAGTATCCATTATGTCCTGGTTTATATCATTCAGTGAATGTGAAATGATAGGTTTCATCTCAAGCTCACCTGGAGATAAATTTACTTAATATAGGCTTTAGTCTTTATTTCTTACTCCTGGCTTTAATTTTCTCAGACTATAAAATATGAAGATAGAGTCTAATAATTACACTCAAATGCAAATGTGTATCTAATTTCCATTTCAAAATATTCCCCGTTTTTACACATGCTAATGATGGTGTGTCATAAATAATGAAAAACGACATCTCTGAATATTTACAAGCCTTCAAAGGGATCAGGGGAAAATGTCATGCTTTATTTTACTGCACTGGGATAACTGTCAGTACTCTAAGAATAGTGAAGTGGATGTTTGTATTCACTCACAATGTTTTCTTCTTGCAGACTGACTGCATTATAGGCAGAAGGTGAAAGATGGATGGATTTATTTATAATGGTTCTCTAATGGACTCTTGTTAAAGGGTAAAAACAAACAATCAGACCCAATAAATGTTAAAGAAATCAAAACTGAAGAAGCACTTCGCTTGCACAGAGGATGAAGGACTTTTGTCTGAAATATCCTCTTTCTCTGGAAACTTTGTGTAGTATGCTTATATAGTACATATTTTTACATTTATATACCATATTTTTTTTATTACATACACTATATGTATATACATGTGTACACTTACTGGTAACCTTCATGCTATTATCCAATCAGCCAATCATGTGGCAGCAGCGCAATGCATAAAATCAGGCTGATACAGATCAAGAGCTTCAGTTAATGTTTACACCAAACATCCAAATAGTGAAGAAATGTGATCTCAGTGACTTTTGACCATGGCATGGTTGCTGGTGCAAGACAGTTTGCATATTTCAGAAGCCGCTGATCTCCTGGGATTTTCACACACAGCAGTCTCTAGAGTTTACAAATAATGGTGCGAAAAAGCAGTCACAGGAGAAAGGCCAGACTGATTCAAGCTGACAAGAAGGCTATGGTAACTTTTTACAATTACGTCATTTGGCAGACACTTTTATCCAAAGTAACTCATGATTGAGTCAAGCAGATGAGAGTTAAGGGACTTGCCCAACAGTGGTAGATTGGCTGTACCAGGATTTGTACTCAGAACCTTCCAATCAGATGTCCAAGGCCCTAACCACTGGGCCACCACTGCCAAGTACGTTACCACCATGGAGAGCAGAAACGCATCTCAGAATATGCAATATATTGAACCTCGAGGCGGATTGGCTCCAATATTGGGTTCCAGCCAGCCAATTAATCAATCAATCAATCAATCAACCACTAAATAAATAAATACATACATACATAAATAAATACATATGATTATATATAGTATACAGTATATCAGTAGAATGATTAAAATCATTCTTTACCCCAATACAGCAAACAGAATTCATTTTACTTATTTCCTCAAATCGACTAGTGTATTAGATCTGACACATAGACATAAATAAGTAAACAAACAAACAAACAAACAAATAAATAAATAAATTGGATGAGGTTAAATTAATCCTGAAATTCTCATGGCACATCATTTTACTTCTTAGATTAAGAAGTAATTTACATTTACTTCTTACTTTATTAATGCAATATTTTAATACAATCATTGAAACTTTCAGTACAATTATTTAAACTATTCATAATGTTGACTGAAGTATGCAAGGAAATGTTGAAGTGTGCAGGTGATTCTTTTGAATAAACAGACATTATTGGGTTGAATGGAAACATACTATAGGTCCACATATTGAACACAATATACTGTACCATTAAAGCCCTGCACTACAGTGGACAGTTACATTTTCACAGACAAAACGGCACCAAAACTATTATTAACATCTTGATAAAAACATTTTTTGATAAATGTATTCCTATCTTATTTATTTATTTATTTATTTATTTATTTATTTATATTATATTATATTATAAATATATAAATTTATATATTTCAGAGGTGTTAGGTGCCTCTCCAAATTCCTCTGCCATTTTGAATTTATGATTCAACATATCAAACAGATAATGAGATATGTGACAAATAACACAACTGTGATACATCCCAACATGATCCACCCCTAATTGGATTATTTTCATATTACAACACAGTCTCAACTATTTTATTAATGAAGGAAACATTGCACATGTTAACAGCATCTCATCTGTCTCTCTCTCTCTCTCTCTCTGTCTCTCTCAAAAAAATGCAGCTTATCATTTTACAGAAAAACCAGAAAGTGTAAACTCACACATCACCAATTACACATTTTTCTTTGCTAAACAACATGTTTTTTCAATCCTTATTATTATTAGTGTTAGATTATGTAATGCATCCACCATACAAGTCCCTTTGTATGAGCTGTTACAGAATATAGAAACAATAATGTATTTAAACATACACATTAATATAAACCTATTGTTCATGTTATGGCTGAAATTATTTTCTAAGCCATGCAGTTATACAAAAATAATGCACACCTTCTGACCAATCAGATTCATGAATTCAACCGCGCTGTGGTATGAAAGATATTAATCTTACACAAATATGGGAAAGACTCAAAGGAATGCAACCCCAGGTAATCTGGAGGCAACTTGGATTATTAAAAATATCTTTTGAATAACTGTTCACTGCAGTGGACACCATGCATGTAAGCGATTCTTCAATGATTTATATTCCATCTATCTCATTCCATCCATCTCATAAGGGTTCCTTTTGGAGTCCAGTTCCTCCCAGGAAGTTTTTTTTTGTTTGTTTGTTTTATTTTGTTTTGTTTTTTTGCCACTGTCGCCTATGGCTTGCTCATTAGGGACATTCATATGTCTCTAAAGCTGGTTTGAGACAATGTCTATTGTTAAAAGTGTTCTACAAATAAAATTGAAATAAAATTAATAAGATTAATGAGAAATAATAAATTTATTTTACTATATTAAAGATATTTTTACTTGATATCATTTTTTTGGCAGTGTACCCCAGCTATCCCAGTAAAACTAATCCTGTCTGAATAGGATTAACATATATATTATCATTATAGCATGTGGCCAAGGAACGTCTAAGGGAATTTTATATCAGCTACTCTGTCAAACACACACATTCACACACCAGTGCAAATGTGAGCTCATTTGCCCCTTAATCCAAGAATAATTGCAAATGAAGCAATTAAATGCTCAATTGCAGGGATTCGTTTAAGATGGTATCATGTGGTGCCCATTTATTAGGATCAATCAGATGCAGAGATGCGAAGGAGATTAACATCAGACATAGAGAAATGCCTCACAATCTTAATTAACACTTATCCATGGGGAAAGAACAACATGCAGCTTTTCGGTTTTGAAGTGACAGCATATGTGATGTTGCAAATCCCAGTTTTATAACTGTATCTCCTGTCATTTTCATGTCAGCTTATCCCATTTTGTTGTCCTCAAATGTCAGTAGTAACTCAGCAGTTAAGTTTCTAACTTAGTGACACACTGAAGCCTGAATGATATATTATTTGGCTAATAAAATTTGCTGATATTAAAGTTATTGTTGGCACAAATGTTCTTTATTTAAAAAAAGCACATTTAGGAACATGCTATTTGGAATAACCCACAAAAAGGTTAAATATCTAGGCAGGGATAATAAGGCATAAAAAGTGAATTTTTGTGTTAACACAGTTCATCCGTAATGTGTAGTCAGACTTGTCAGACTTGAAGTAAAATAAGAAACCTAGGACAATTGGACCCAAAAATTCAGTGTAGACCACAATGGAAATAAGTTTCAAGTTTCATAAAAAAAAGCTTTTATTGAGTCTTGAGAGAAAAATAATCTAAAACATTCCTGAGCTGCCATGAGTTGCCCTGGAAAACCTGTAATAGTAACTCACAGTATTTCACACTAAGAGTTGACAGGTTGACATATACAGTCAGGTCCGGAAGGATTTGAACAATGACAGAGTTTTTGTAATTTTGCCTTTGTACACCACCACAATGGATTTGAGATAAAACAATCAAGATGTGATCGAAGTGTAGACTTTCAGCTTTATTTTAAGAGGTTCCACAAAAATATGGCATTTACCATTTAGGAATTACAGCCATGTTAAGCAAAGTACTTCCATTTTCAGGGGCTCAAAGGTATTTCGACAATTGACTGACAAGAAGTTAATTGACCAGGTGCGGTCCATTCCCTCGTTACTTCAACACAAATGAAGCAGATAAAAGGTCTGGAGTTGATATCAGGTATTGAGTTGGCATTTGGCAGCTGTTGGACTGGAGCTACCAATATGAAGTCCAAGGAGATCTCAATGCAAGTGAAGGAGGCCATCATTAGGCTGAAAAAGCAACATAAATCTATAAAAGAGATAGCAAAAACCTTAGGTGTGGCCAAATCAACAGTTGGTACATTCTTAAAAAGAAAGAAAGCACTGGTGATCTCAACAACATCGAAAGGCCTGGAAGACGGCGGAAGACAGCTAAAGTGGATGATCGCAGAATCCTTTCCTTGGTGAAGAAAAAACTCTTCACAACATCAACAGAAGTCAAGAATACTCTGGAGAAGGTAGGCGTATCATTGTCAAAATCTACAATCAAGAGACGCCTTCATGAATGTAAATACAGAGGGTTACGACAAGGTACAAACCACTGGTAACATTCAAGAACAGGAAAGCCAGATTAGACTTTGCCAGAAACATCTAAAAAAGCCTCCCATGTTCTGGAATAAGTTTCTTTGGACTGATGAAACCAAGATTAACTTGCAATGAACATGCACCTGGCCATGCACATGATGTAAAAGAAATGTCATCCATCAGACCAGTCTACCTTCTTCCATTACGCCATGGTCCAGCTCTGATGCTCACATGCCCTTTGTAGGTGCTTTCAGCGATGGACGGGGTCAGCATGGGCACTATGACCGGCCTGTGGCTATGCAGCCCCATATACAGCAAGCCGCGATGCATGGTGTGTTCTGACACCTTTCTATCATAGCCAGCATTAACATTTTCAGCAATTTGTGCTATAGTAGTAGTAGTACACAGTAGTACTGTGGGATCAGATTGTAATCTGCTTTATAACCAGTATTTTGTTGTCTGATTACTATTAATTTGCTGCTAGGACATTGCTAATTTTGCTAGCACAGGAATAATGCGTCAACGCCAATCTTAGAATGTTGTTGTCATGTATGAGGAGGCTGAGCATCTTTTAATGAGAGATAGGCAGACAAATCCAAAATGAGAGACAAGATCAGGGTCAGAAACAGGCTTAGGTAAGGCAATCAACCAGGAATCAAAGTCAGAGTCAAACCAGTGTAGCGCTAGCAGGCCAAAACAGGCTTGGTAAAGTCAGGTGAACAAGTAAACTGAATGTATACATTGGAATGAGTCCATGGACAAGTCTGTGAGTGTGACTTGGAACAGGTGTGCATGATCAGAAATCTGGTGACTGCGAATATGACAAGGTGCTTGAGTTTTGGGAAGTGTAGTCCGGGGCAGCCATGGAGGCCGTGGTGTGTTCTGGGAAATGGAATTCCCTGAATGAGTTGACCTGACAGTTGTTAATTAACCTTGTGGGGTGGCAAATAATTATTAACTCCAACCATAACTGCTGGAGTAGCACACATAACATAAAAACACTAAGAGGTTTACATGCTACAAATAACCAAAAGCTAAAATCATAATATGTACATTACTAAACCTGACTACTAGCCTCATCAATGTTATACCTGCCACAGAATAATTATATTTATTTTCTGTGCATCTAAAGTACAACAGCATCTTTTTCAACAATAAATGCAATCTCTTACTCATTACTATTAAAAATGATGAATTGAAAATTATGGTACATGTTTTGCCAGTGAACTATATTTTTGGATTTTGAAATGTGACTTTTTTTATTATCATTCAAACTAAAATCATGCCTGATGTCTTATTTATGTTGTCCATCATGTCAAATTACTTGAGCGTTGCCAGTCTCCCCTTTGGTGGTTTCGTCACGCGTCCTCAGTAAGCCTGGAATTTAAATGCTGACCAGGATTAAATGTTAAAATCTTAAATATTGAATGGAGTGCCTGGATTTAATCTCTTCCCAGTAGCACGGATCAGAGGAGCATGACACTGGCAGAATTACACTTTGGCAAAATAAAAAGACACTCTTCAGACGAGGAGAAAGATGGAAAAGATCTGCAAAAGTGGGTGACTGAAAAAAACAATCAGCAGGCAGAGGATGGAATCTGGGACAATCAGTCCAATTTTATTGCCGTTTTACTCTGCATATTCACTATTAGCTTGGTGACTATGGGGTACTACAGAACGCCCATACTTTTGGCTATATGTATAGTGTATATTTAACCTGTTCAAGCCTTACAATGGATTACTAGATAAAGATCCCTGATTAGCTCAATGTAACATGGTGGCTACACTCATTTGAGCTTTAGACAGTGAGTTAGATAAACTTTAGCACAAGTGTTTGTATGGTGTTGAGTTCAACCACACCAAAAATTGACATCAGTAAACCAGCCTACCATGCTCCTTACTAACTGAGTCAACTAGGAAGCAAAATT
>CM040459.1:22529887-22575984 GCA_022758105.1 Pangasianodon gigas | reverse complement strand
GCTCCATTTAAAAATTCCCTAAAATATCTGCTTTCTCTCTCCATCTCACTATCTTACTCCTTTTCTAGTAACTCTAGCAAGTTACTTTTAAATTCTTCACCTAAACCACACTCATATACATTTTTCCCCTCATATATCAGAATTTGAAGAAATAAATAGCTGTTCCTATATACATTCAATAAACAGGATGTGTTTTTCAGGGACTCTGCCTACATCCCCTTCAGCTGATAACAAAACTGAGCAGAGTAACAGAGTTGATAAGGCAATAATTTTATAGTTCAGTGGTATCATAGCAGTACCCTCTGTTACCTTTGCAGTATGGGTGCCCTCTGTTATGGTCTGGTGGGGTGCATTTTGTGACAAGACATGTTGGAGTCTTCACTAGTTCTGAATTAAATTGCCCTGGTGGTCTAGAACAAAGGAAGAGGAATGGATGTTATATGTATATATATATATATGTAACTGTGGTTCTACAAATAAGTGGTGGACCACCAGGGCCATCTCCGGTTGATGAGAATGACCATCAACGGACAAATGTTACCCATACGAGGTTACAGTTACGAGGTTACAACTTTGTCTCGACAACGGTGCAACAACCTTGTTTGCTATTTAGAAAGATGTTGACTGTTTTTTTTTTCAAACATTAACCTTTTTCATCCACCTTGGAGTATAATGTGTAATTTAAACACATTATTATTAGACAGCCCCCCCATGCTGATTTATTCAATCTCTATTTCTTGTCGTGTGATAAACAAATTCAGCTCTATTATTACCAAGTACTATTCATGCAACTTTTGTGCTATGATTATTTGACATATTCTGCTTTTTGGGGTGTTTTTTTTTTAGCTGACCCGGCTAACCAATTGGCTACAGTTCCTTTTAATATTAGTCAGCTACTATAATTTTTCTGACTTGTCTAAAAAGCAGAATATTAAGCACATCTCTTAGCAGTGGTCCAAAACTACATCATGCCAACATTGTCTTGTCACAAATCCCCTTTCTCAGCATAACCAGTGCTGCTTGTTGAATGCTGGCAGAATGTTGGTTGAATGTTGTTGAGTATAGGCAGAAACATAACCTACATACCTAGAAATGCACACACTTTGAGCGATACAAAATAGATTTCATGTGTCATTGCATTCAGAAATGTGTCATGGCAAAATTTAAAATGGAACATTTCTCCCTTTCAATTGTCATGGCAAACGGGGAGTTTGATGCCGTTCTTTCAGCACTAGTTTGATCATATAAACATATATGATTCATCCTCAGCTCTGCACACTGATCAAACAGCAATTGAAAATGCCTGGCAAGAAACAGCATGTTCTGTTAGTTCTGACAAATAAATGGTCAAGAGAAAATGGAAACTGCTTCAGGAAAGAAAAATAAAAGGTGGAAAGACGCCCAAAGCATGGATGCTGCGAGTGGCTATCCACCTATTCTGGAAATGTTTGGATGGCTCTCTGAATTTATAAGGGGGTTACTACTGAGGTCATGATTCGGTAATGTTGCTGGAAATGTTTCAAAGTTTTAAAGATCTCTCTGCTGGGCTCTCCATTGCCCTCTTGATTACTGAGTTTTATAACCACCATGGTAACACATGTTGTGTCTGGATGCGCATTGTCATTTGCATTTACATAGATACATATGGTATGTTTCAGCCCTTAGTGTGAGATAAGATTTTATTTTGATATCCTGTTTCATGTCCTGGTTCTGTCTCCACCTCTGACTCTCAGTTCTGTCTCACACACATGATTATTATTTTCACATTATTTTTAAAGATTATGCTTCCACAATGTTCTTTGAGAGGTTTTGAGATTTCATTCTGATTTTCAATGCTAAAGGTTTGACCCTTTTTTCATTTCTATTTTTTTTTTTTTTTTTTTTTTTTTTTTTTTTTTTTTTTTTTTTTTTTTTTTTTTTTTTTTTTTTTGAAGTCTGTTTGCATAATCAATTGACCTTTGCCTGTTGTTTGAGTATGCCTTTGCCTGACAATTTGGATTTGTAATTATACTCACAACAACATCCACTAACTCCTGATTTGTAACACTTCCCAAACAGCAAGCAAGCTGCATGCGAAATAATTTGTGCAAGATGTGCCAAAAATGGGCTTCGTTTAACCTTTAATAAAGATAAATGAAGATAAATTACAAAATGATAATTTTCTTCATACTCCTGTGCATACGTTGATGCAATCACCCATAAAGTGCAAAGCATGTTCCTAACAGAGCTCATTTGCATTTAGTAATGCCCACAAAACCCCATAAAAGGTACAGTACATATAGGGCTGAAATCACGAAATGACAACGGAATGGCTAAAGAAAAGGAATGAATTGCTAAAGAAAAGGAATTTCTCAGAGGCAGAAGTATAAGTTATATTGCCTCATGCCTACATCAATTGTTTAGCAGAGTAACAGCACCTGAAAAGGCCAAAGTCAAGAGACAACTTATCATTTATCTCTCTTTGAAATGTGCCATAAATCCAAGCACTGACACTTGAACATGCACAGGAATGGCACAAAGTTGTTTTGTCGGGTGAATTAGTGCTGGCTCTAAAGGGCTGCACAACAGTTAAAGAAGATGCCATGGCAAAAAGAACCGATTTATAAGCCAGCTTTCATCCTCTGAAAAAATCATACTGGTCTCTGAATATCCCTTCCCAAATAAGAGCAGCATGCACTAAATCTTTAGGCAGCTTAGGCATTTGCTTTTCATGGCTATGAACAGACCAGCCTGTTATACAGAGGCATTTCTTTTGTCTTACTTGAATTACTGGTCTTATTTGTCTTAATGTTTGTTGGCTTGCTTTCTTTATTTTTATTGCTTTATTTTAATTAATGCAATTTATAGGAAATAACTGGGTTTCACAAGTATAAGGTTTTAACATGATGGTGTTCGTTGTCCCTGACCTAGTGGAGTAGTATGAGGATATGTTTTTGATAGAGACTACAAAGTACTTCCCTTGCTCTGGATAAGGGCATCTGCTAAATGCTGTAAATGTAAATAAATAAGCGATTTAAACTTGACAGCATAATCTGTATATTAAAGTGCTTTAGTTAGTCTTCTTATGCATAAATTTACATATATTGAGGAGCAGAAGTAGGATATGAAAGTTTCACCAAGATTACAAGATTTTCTTGAATAATAATTTTCATGTGTAAATATACTGTAAAAATTTATGTAAATGTACAATATTTATTTTACAGCAAAATACTGTTCTCTTACTGTATTTTAAAGGATTATCCTGTAAACAATTAGAAAATTAGAGCAGTGCATTGGTTTACAGTAGAATATCAGAAAATGCACTGCATAGTGGGATATTTAATGTTAGTAAGAATGGTAAAGATTCTCGTTGGATCAGCAGGTGCAAATTAGTGGAATGGGTTTGTGTATTTAGGTAAACAAAAACCCTCTTTAAGTTTATATTGTTAGTAAAAGCTTTGTTTTAGAAAAAGCATTGAAATTCATCTTTTATTCTGAATGAATTCAACAGTAGAGGTGGTTGACTCAGTGCAGGATAGTTGAGGTAAATGGTGGCTCAATGTTTAAGGCTTTGACTATGAATCAGAAAGTTCAAATCTCAGCACCACAAATCTGCCACGGTTGGGCCCTTGAGCTAAACCCTTAACCTTTTGCTCAGTTGTATCCTGCCTCAACTGTAAGTCGGTCTGGATAAAAGTGTCAGCCAAATGTAGTGGATTACATTTAATTTTATACTGCAATCATATTTACAAGTATTTACAGTAAATGCATTCTTCTGCCTGTCTGCTAAATTACTGTAAAAATCATCTGGAAAATTTAGAATATAAACATACAATGGTATATTCAATTCAATTCAATTCAATTTTATTTGTATAGCGCTTTTAACAATGGACATTGTCACAAAGCAGCTTTACAGAAATAAATGGATTCACAAAAAAAAAAGATATATAGTAAATATGTGAATTTTTTTCCCTGTGAATTTATCCCTAATGAGCAAGCCAGAGGCGACGGTGGCAAGGAAAAACTCCCTGAGATGACATGAGGAAGAAACCTTGAGAGGAACCAGGCTCAAAAGGGAACCCATCCTCATCTGGGCGCAATGGATAGTGTGATTATAAATAGATCCCTTCTATTATTGTGTACTATATGGACAAATAGTGCAATTGTTCAACCAATAAATTCATCACAGTTTTTGCAAGAAGTCCAGTTGGTCAAAATCTATCCACTGTCCACTGATGGAGTCCTGAGTACAAAGGTGCTCGTGGCAACCGCAGCCCCAAAGCCATTTACATTTATTGCATTTGGCAGACGCCCTTATCCAGAGCGACTTACAATTATCTCATTTTTATACAACTGAGCAGTTGAAGGTTAAGGGCCCTGCTCAAGGGCCCAGCAGTGGCAGCTTGGTGGTGCTGTGATTTGAACTCTCAACCTTCTGATCAGAAGTCCAACGTCTTAACCACTGAGCTACCACTTCCCACTACAAAACCACTACAGCAATCGCAGTCCCAAGCCATTACAGTACAGCTCCCCATATGTGATCCCCCAGCCATCTCCACAGCCCCCAGGTGGCACCATCCCCAGCAAACCAAATGGTTCTTCAGGCCATCCATATGGGGCCACCCCCAGCAGCAGCGAGCGACCTCATACTGCTGTATACTGTACAAAGTACATTATCTGTAAATATATTACAATACTTTGCAATGATTTCCTAAAAAATACTGCTGTCAGTAAATCACTGTAAATTTTATAGTAAATGTTTTACAGAATGCTTCTCTGAACAAATAGTAATTAAATCTGTTCATATCCAGCTTGATAAATAAGGCCTATTGACTAGCTGTGTGTGTGTGGTGTACTTTGGAAAACAGTATCTATCAAAATGAATAAAATATTAAAATACACCGATCAGCCATAACATTAACACCACTGATGGGTGAAATGAATAATATTGATTATCTTGTTACAGTGGCACCTGTCAAGGGGTGGGATATATTAGGCAGCAAGTGAACAGTCAGTTCTCGAATTTGATGTGTTGGAAGCAGGAAAAATGGGGAAGCGTAAGGATCTGAGCGACTTTGACAAGGGACAAATTGTGATGGCTAGACGACTGACCTACAAGACACATCTATTAATTGCACTCATTTCAATACATGGCAATGACTTAACTCAGCTATGCTAAAGAATGCTCGGTAATGCTAAAGAAAATGAGAGTTTTCGAAAAATTCTCACTCATCTGTCTTTTTTATTCAAGCATGATTGCCCTGTGCTTGTACAACCCCTCTTGAGCATTCAGCTGGGCTCAACATGAAGAATAACTATGCCTGAATTCACAGAGTGTTTCTGTGATCCAGGTGAAATTTTGTCTGGTGTTCCTTTGTGAGGCTAGATAACCAAACTTGTAAGCGTAAAAGAAATATCTTGAAACCTGCTATATTGAAACCACTTCATTGGGGCTTTTCAATACAACACTGGTTTAAAAAAAAAAAAAAAAAAAGTTAAAAAAAAAAGTTTAAAAAAATCCATATGGACACATGCTTGAACAGGCAGAGAAGATCAAAAGAGAAAATAACAAAACAAAGAAACTGGTAGGGTTTTAGCTAAGTTTTAGCAAAGAACTGAAGTAAACTATAAGGGTTTGTGGCAATGAGAGATGTTGCCTACTCAGGCAGCACTCAGAGGCTGGAAGGCATCGAGTCAAGTCTTGATCCAATGTTTGCATAAAATGATGCCTGCTGAGGGCCCTTCTCCATCTGGCTGATTTTTGAAGGCAGTGTAGTGGAAAAAAAGGGGAGCTGTTTTTATGTGTAAATAGATATTTTCGTCTTGCTTGCAACACTACAAATGCTACTTGACACTAACTGCCATTATTTATGGTCTAGGCCCAAATGGTGTATTAAGTTAAATCGTAAGGAATAGGTAAACACATGCATAGTTTATATAAAAATATAAAAGCAGTTTCGGTTCATGAAATCCGCTGAAAAAGATGAGACTCCCTGATATACTTTTATGCCCTATAGTGTATTTATTAGGGATTAAGGGCCTAAATGCCAAATAACTCCCTATTGGAAAGTATTTGCAGTACAAAAGGTAGAGAGGACATTTATTTAAGCACTGTGCACTGCACTAAGCAGGACATCCAAATACACTGTAGACCTGCACCTATATAGCCACAACCAGTTGAATGTGTGAATATTACACACTTTTGACTTTTACCAATGCATCCATTAAGCCTCACTAAAGAAATCTAATTGAGCTATGGACATGACTCATGACTCTCCATACAGAGATGCTTTGTACAAGTGCATGGGAAATGCTTCACAAACATTCAGTATTTGTGTCACAGGTCTCAGGGTGTGCAAGGACATCTAGCACTGACTTATTCATGATGTGTGAAGTGCTACAGGGGGAGGGAAAAGAGAGGGAGACAGAGGGAACAATGAAGAGATGCAGAAGAAAGAGAATATAAGATACAGTATGAGAGACAGAATAGGAGAAACAAAGAGATGGGGTGGGTGGATGGATGGGGCAAGAAAGAATGGAATATGTGGCATTAAACACAGACACACAGACACACAGACACACACACACACACACAACAGCAACAACAATAACTACAAAAATAACAATAATAATAATAATAATAATAATAATAATAATCAACAAATGTCTGAATAACTAATGATTTGGTCATAACTATTAATGATGGATTAATGAAAGATATTAAACTGTTATCAAAATAATTTGGGGCCTAGCACTATGAGTTAAAAATCCTGTGATAAATGAAACTGCAGACACACTCTGTGACGCCGTTGGTGTTTGTGAAGAGCCCAGTGGGAGGAAAGCGAGTATTTATTTCATAAATGCCAGGGTCCGTAGCTAAGATGTGCTCTAATCATGCATGCAGGGCAAAGAGGCTGTCAGACAAAATTCTCTTAAAAGATTAATCATAGATGAGCAATAAGAGCCGGAGAACCTGGAGCTATTGATTTGCTTGTAAACGAGCTGGGCTTCCCAGAAGTGTACATCAGCAGTGCTTTCAGACTGAGAGAGAGGATGTGGGATAGGGTGTGTGTTGAAGGTGGGGGTGCAAGAATGTGGGGAAACAGCTAGAGAAAGAGATAAAAGAAAGAGGGTGGGACGTAGGGAGAGATGCAGAAAGAAAATGAGGAAGAGAGATGGCAGAGGAGGACTAGAAAAAAGTGGAGAGACTGAGAAATAATGGAATGAGGGTATTAGAGATAGTGAGCAAAAATAAACCAAAGATGAGCAAGAGGGAGGGAGGGGAAAGAGAAATAGGAAAAGACAAACATAAAAACTGGCAGAGAGAGAGATGGGGGGGTAAGAAAGAAGTGAAATACCAAAATGGGTATGGGGAAAGAAAAAGGGAATGATGAATGGGAGAGACAGAACAAGCAAGTAATGCAGGAGGTGAGTGAGAGAGAGCGAGAGGTAGAGAGAGAGAGAGAATTAAATAAAGTAACAGTAAAAGAGAAAAAGAGAAGAAGAGAAAAAGTGAAAAATTAATGGGAGAGGCTGTAAGAAAGTTAAAAAAGAAAGAGATAGTAAGACAATAGTGAGGAAAAAAGGGAAGAAATAATAAGGGAGAAAGAGGCAGACAGAAAACATATCATCAGGGAGAGACCAAGAAAAGCAAGAAAGACTAAAAAAAGGGGAGAGAAAAGAAAAGGATAAAAAATGAAATAAGAAGAAAAAAGTATAACATTTTATTTGGATATTCAGTGTAGACACTCATAGACTGTCATGAACCAGGCTATCAAGTTAATGTCAGCAACATGTTATCTAATGTTTATCTGTCTTTTAACAATATGTAGACTGTATCAGTCTACAGTAACTATACATCTGGAGGATTAAATGCGACATGTATTAGATGCATCTCAGAGCCAAAACATCCCTGTCTGTCTGGTTTCCAAGTAGAGCTGGAAATTGATTAGAGATTTTATGCACAGCTATGTTAAACACACTGATGAGCTCTGTCCTGCTTATAATTTTCCACCACTGTCGTGATTGTTGTCATGAGCGGCATCGCATATCAAAACCTCTGACCTTACATTCAAAAGTATTTATTATCCTAAAATCCAGAAGAAGACTGGAATGTAAAACAGGCCTTTCTGTAAGTTTGAGGGTGATATGAGAGGTTTTTAAAATTCAAACACCGCCTGTAATAGGAAAATTGGCTAATATCGATACTCAGTAATGATCTAGAATGCTACATAATATGCAATTTAAGACACAATGCTAGTATGTTTAACGAAAGTAGATAGACAGAAACTTTGTCTGTTTCTTTTGCTGAATTCCTGTGCTTAGTGCAGCGTGTCGGGATAGTGAAGACTAAAATAACACGTACAATCTTAAATTAAATGTGGTTTGTTTGAAAGTGTCTCCCAATAACATTTCAAAATATTAACACACAAAATCTGTCTTCAATATATGTGCAATTCATTTGTAAAATAAACGAATAAAACAAAGGAGGAGATTCTGAGTTCCTTTAGCAGAACCCGTTTGGAAATCAAGTGACTCCACGTAGGGTCATGACCCCTAGTTTGCAAACTCCTGTGATAGTCTGTAGATGAAAAACATCAGGAGCTAAACTGGACCATTTAAATAAAGTGAAAGCTAAAGGGACAGATTGATAAAAAAAGTGGATTATCTACTAAACATCAGCACCTATGAACAGGACTATCCAAATAAAGGAAAGACAGGAGCTGACAGTATATATAATGTGTTTAGACTATCTACTTAACCTGAAACATCTATAGATGGTTCTATGACAGTCTGTCGAGTTGCTACATCGGACTATCCAAGTGTTAGCGAAAGAAAAAAAAAAGAAAATGAGAAAGGAAATGGGGTGAAAGCAAGTGAGAAGATAGAGAAAGAAGGAGAGATAGTAAGAGTGACAGTATGAGTTCTTCACTGCTTGCTCATGTGAGTGTTGAGGTTCAGAAAGATGTAGTGGAGGACAAATGCCTGACTTGCCTCCACTTTTGATCCTCAATGAGCGTTGGTGTAATCACTAATGAGCAAGTCTGTTTTCTGTCACTCTATCAAAATCAACATTAATGTCTCTGTTTCTGCTCTTGGAAGTTGTACAGCACTTAATTTTTGTTATGATACAAATTAGCTTTCAAGGCATGATGGTAAACAAATGGCTGAAAGAAAAGCACAGCGCAGTGAGAGAAATGAGAAAGCATCACCTTCTGTCATTCAGTGCAAATGGATTCACTCTTCCTCCTACGTAGCTTATTGAATCTTTCCACAATTTCCAATCACTCATTCCAGCTGCATGCTTTTCATTCAGTTGTTTGCTGTTGAATCTATTGAGATTATTGACTCCAACCAGCTATTCAAAAAATGTGTTCAACAGACCAATTGCTAATTATTGATAAGCTATTAGAATGAACTCTAACATGTAGCCTTAAATACAACTTAATTTATATGAAATCCAAGTGCATCTCCCTTGTTAAAATTCCTTTATGTG
The DNA here is from genome assembly GCA_022758105.1 of Pangasianodon gigas. Classification (NCBI taxonomy): domain Eukaryota; kingdom Metazoa; phylum Chordata; class Actinopteri; order Siluriformes; family Pangasiidae; genus Pangasianodon; species Pangasianodon gigas. Next base: position 22,566,509 of record CM040459.1, on the reverse strand, counting down.
AAATTTATATGATTATAAAAAATATAAATCTGTTTTATCTGTTTTCCTTCTTGTCACAAAGCTGAAAAAGTAGTATATTACCTTAAGTAGCAGAGACTGGATATAACAATGATAGGCTGAAAAGTCAAGGTTGCACCTGGACCTTCAAGAACAAACTCATAAATCATAGGAGTGAAACGCACACGTTCCTCTTTTCCTCCCAGGAAATATATGCAGAACCTTATGAGGCCGTAACTTACCGGGTCAGCTACCTCCTCCAGGCTGCCAGTTGCACAGGACCAAGCACTGAGAAGGAATATATATCTTCCTCTCAGATGTACACAGGTCCATTGAGGCTGGCTAAGGTCATTCGCAGGAGCTCAAACATAGGCTTGCGTTTGCTGCAAGCTTACATAAGGATTTCAAAATGATAGAAGGATAAACACTTGAATAGTGGAGGCAATCAATCTTCAACCTTTTAAATTCAGCAGGGTCTGAAAGTCAGAGTTCACTATCAGCAACTGGTTTTATTTCTTGCTACTTAAAAGTAATTATGTCGAAGTATATCTAATGTCATATACTATACTTAAAAGAAATGGTAATGCACATACACTCTAATGTGTTAAGTGATAATTGTACTGTTCCCTATGTGTTACACATTGGGACATATTCAGAGTTGGCGACTTAAGTCCAAACGTTATATCAGTGTTTACACCGGGAAAGTTACACATATTCAGAAATAGGTTACACCGCTGCTTAAGCTGATTTTCTGAGTGTGCCATTCAGATTATGCAAATCACATGTGGCTGAATGTAATTCACATCTTTGAGGTTGCCAGATTTTTTTTTTTTTGAGATTTGTCCAAGATGGGTTTTTTAATGGTGTATAGACCTCCACTTTAAACACAAACATTTGTCTTTAATCCCCCAAAAATAAGGGTAAGAACATAGCATTTTTATTCTTTGCTATCCAATATACAGTATAAAATGATGTTACATAAATGCAAGAGGCATGTTGCAAGTGAAAAAAAATCTAATATGATAATATATAAATTAAAAGATAGCAAGGATTGAAATATATATCTAATTAGAGGCTAGTACTCGGAACGTTGGAAATTTTTTTTCTTGATAGTGGACCCCAGTATGGATCCGTACAAAGCATGAAACATGACCCTCATAGGCAATTACCAGTGTGGGACAGGGAGGGAAGGGAAGGGGAGGGTGAGGAAAGTGAGAAGGCTGGAGTCTGGGTCCTTGTAGAGGTATAAGGAAGAAGCCAGAGTATGCAGTGTGATTGGAGGCTTAGCACCGAATTCACGGTAAGAGTTCCTCTAGTGAGTCAGCAAAAATCAGATAGAGAATTGTTAGTGCTTAGTACCTTGCATTGCATGTTGCCTGGCAACACACACCATACAGAGACACATACAACTTTTAGCAGTGATATAGCACACCCCCACAATGTACGTATTGCTGTAGCATAGGCTGATGGGTTAACCTCTTAAACTCCTGGAATGAATCAACTTGTCCAAACTGACATTTCTCAATCTAGTACTATATTCTTTTCCTTATATATATATATATATATATATATATATTGTCAGGTTCATAATTTTGCGTGTGTACACCACCACAGTGGATTTGAAATGAAGCAATCAAGATGTGATTGAAGTGTAGACTTTCAACTTTAATTAAAGGGGTTTAACAAAAATATTACATTAACCGTTTAGGAAATACAGACATTATTTACATATTCCTTCCATTTTCACAGGCTCAAAAGTAATTGGACAATTGACTGATAAGCAGTTTCATGGCTAGGTGTGGCCTGTTTCCTCATTATTTCATCACAATTAAGGAGATAAAAGATAGTAGATTCCAAGCATTCAACTGCATTTGGTAGCTGTTCATGGGAATTCTCAATATGTGGTCCAAAGAGGTGTCGATGCAAGTGAAGAAGGCCATCACTAGGCTGAAAAAAAAAACAAAAACAAAAAAACAACCTATCAGAGACATAGCAGAAACTTTAGGATTGGCCAAATCAACAATTTGGTACATTCTTAAAAAGAAGGAATGCACTGGCGAGCTCAGCTACACCTAACGGCCTGGAAGACCACAAAACTAAAGTGGATGATCGCAGAATCCTTTCTTATATATTTTTTATATAATATCTTATGTAGCTCCTGAAGTTCAGTACTAAATGAAAAAAAAAGATCTTTAAACAAAATAATAGCAATTTTCACCAATCATCCTGTTCAAAAGTTTACACTCCTCTGGCTCTTAATGTAGTGTGTTGCCTTCTTGAGCATCAGGGAATGTTTGTACCTTTTATAATAGTTGTGTATGAGCCCCTCAATTGTCCTCAGTGTGAAAAGATTGATCTGGACTATATGTAAACTTCGGCTATGTGAAATAGCTTATTCAGGGCAGTACTAAATAAAAAACAAAATGCAATGTTTATGATCCCTCTTATTTTTTTAAAATTATTACCATTTTATTTTGCAGATTCTACAAGGTATATGTAAACTTATGACCCCAGCTATATGAAAAAAAATGTTAATTGAACATTTTAAATTTACTAGATGGTGTCATTCTTGTATAGCCCAAAATTTCAGTTGCAATTTCAGTGCACATCAGTAGTAATTACCATATGACCAGAATTATACTCCTTTGTCCTGTAAACTGAATCATTCCCAGACACCATGACCGGCACCAACAATTCCTAGGAGGCACTGTTTTTTGGCAGGTAAGGAGATAGTTTTTTTTTTTAAACTGTCTCCTTACCTGATGTGATCTGTGCAAGGAAACATCAAGGCACGTTTAGCTGTTTTCCAAAATTGAGCCAGAGAGACTTCCGACAGGTTTTTCAGACCGTCACACATATAAGAGCTTCAGTTCAACCTAGTTAGCAGAAAGGTGTGGTTAGATGTGATTATCCATCATGCAAATATTGTATGTATACGTTACTTTTATTATGTACTTTATATTATGTAAAATTATAATATTATTGACTAAATCTCTGAACATCGTTCAGAAGTGCAGTGGCCTAAATATATTTTAAAGCCATAGCTTTGGATGTGTTCAGGCCTGAAAAATAAAAAGTAAAAAAAAAAAAAAAAAATTTCTAAGAGACTACAGATTTCGACAGTCAGGTTTGGTTAGATAATGTGGGCTTTCTACATTACAGGACATTTTCAATCAACACCCTGTTTTGAATTCAGTAATTACAATCCCTGAGAGATACAGTGAAATGCACTTCAGAAAATATGCAATTAATCTTAACAGGCTTTATTCAGCTAGAGTAAATGACAGACAGCTGCTGCCAAAATGCACATTGTGTGACAGATCTGAAATTTACTTTGTGGTGAATGTGAATGTGAATGAATTTATTAACAAAAGCTAACACTGTAATAGAGATGTGTTAATTTTTTTATTCAACATGGCCCATACACCAAACACTGGCTCAATAATGATTTAGCCCCAAAAGGTAATCAAGTTCAAAAGCACAACAAGCCTTGCCCTGTAGCATCATGTATTTACAGATAACGACAAGCCTGTTTTCAGTGTTTGCACATGAAATAACAAAAAAAAAATAAATAATACTCTGAGGGTAATCTGAATAAACAGTACCTTCACCTAGCATTGCTGTTTAATGAATGGAAATTTATAAGCCTATTCATAAGACAGGTGTGTGAGGTTATAAATGGTTAAGGTTAGGGTGAATGGCTGAGAAACTGCTTTAATTACAACATTTTCCCTTTTGAGTTAATAATTTGTTCATAAAATCCCTTGTAATTTGGACATGTGAACAAAGAACACAGACATGAATGCAAACATATAAGATGTATTAAGAAAAGTTGTTAAAATTAATGGCAATTGTAACTTTAACTATAACTTCCCATTCATATATTCTTAAGATAACAAAAGCTATTCATTCATTCATTTTCAGTAACTGCTTTATCCTGGTTAGGGTCGTGGATGATCCGGAGCCTAGCTCCAGAAACTCTGGGAGCAAGGTGGGAGAATTCACACAGGATGGTACACCAGTCCATCGCAGGGCACCATGCACGAACACACACTCATTCACACCTAGGGGCAATATAGTATAGCCAGTCCATGTACCTGCATGTTTTGGCGAGTGGGAGAAAACTAGAGAACGCATAGGAAACCCATATAGACACGGCGAGAACATGCCACACAGACAGTAACCCCCGCTCAGGATTGAACCTGGAGCCCTGGAATTGTGAGGTGGCAATGCTGCCCACTGTGCCACCATGCCACCATGCCACCCAACAAAAGGTATTAAGAAGTCCATATTTCAAACTCTATTATGAAACTATGATCATTAAAAATGCCTGTTCATCACAAATTCCATGACCACTTTGGTTGTTAAGATAACTATCCTGTTTACAGCAAGATTAGCTGTCTAATGATGACATATTGGACAATATAGCTACACAAGAAAAAATATATTTAACATTAGCTAAGGAGTATAGTTTCTGGAGCTTATAAATCACAAACAGGTGACTGCTGCAACCCTGTGCCCACCCCAAAAACCACTCCCCCAACGTGAATTTGCTATACACACCCATTCATTTTCAATGGTACATCACAAAAAATGTGATAGGGATTGTAGAATTGCATGTGGCAAGAACCTGAATTGAATGGCTGTGAAGTGGCAGCCATGAAGCACTGGCCAATAGAGACTCAGGAGCCAAAATGCTGTTGTCTGCAAATGATGGTCAGTGGAGATACTTCTGTCTGCCACACATTCCTTCCAAAAATCATGCACACCAAGTCATAGCAGTATCTTGTGCCCCTGTAATGTATGGTTAAGGAACCAGGAATGGGACAAGAAAGAAAAAGAATGCTTAAAGTGCTGTATCTTACTGTTTCTTATTATTTGGCAAGTTGCCATGTCATGTAAATTTGGTCATAAGAGGACATCTAAGGATAATTATGTAAAATTAAATGTGCTAATACACAATGCATCTACAAGCCTTTCATTTGTTACAACTGGTAACAACATCTATATCTAGAATTTCAATAAAGTTTGTTTGAGTTTGTTTACCTAGATTATCTAATTATCTTCAATAAATTACATTTATTAAATGAACTAATTTCAATATATTTTGTATGATCTCGGTTTGGATCTAGACTATGTGTTGGCAGAATGTGATCATAACCGAACACAGTGGAGATGGTGGTGGAGAGGATGGTGGAGGATACTGTCCAAGCTCACTGTCATCATGACCAATCAATCCCACCTGCTCCATCCAACAATCACTGCATAGCGGAGCACACTGAGCGGGAGGTTAGTCCTGTCTCAGTGCAGAAAAGAATGCTTTCGGAGGTCCCTTCTCCCTGCAGTCATCAGACTGTAGACTTCCGCACAAAACTTGTCCACATGAGAAGGCACGCTGATTTTTCTGCATCAATCCTTGAAGGATAAATCATATGTTAATGCTGTGCAGAAATAAAATTTTTGCACAGTTATAACTTATAACTGATAAGCATATGAGTGTATCTGGTTATATTCTGTCCCATATTGCACACATATATATATATATATATATATATATATATATGTATATATATATATATATATTATGGGTATATATTTGTATATAGTTGTTAATGTATATATGTGTATATAAGTGTATAGAGTTGTTAATTTCAACTAGTTTGATACTCTTCTGCTGCTATTTTGTGTTTTGTCTTATATTCTCTATTGTCTCTTGTCTGCTGGTATAACACTGGAATTTCCCACCCGAGATTAATAAAGCATTATTTTATCTTATCTTAACTGATCATTTGAGTTCTTCCAAGACAGGGCTGACTCCATCAGCGATGTGTGTTCACAATCCTCTGAACATTCCAAACTGCTTCCCCACAGAAATCCTTTTGTTTTAAACTCCAAGATGTTTTCCTTCACCCTGTGGCAATTTGAGACATATGCCAAGTCAGAAAATCAATAACTCCTGCTGACACTGGTAAAACAGGATGTGCTTTTATATGCACTCATTTCTTTTTGGGTTGAATTTCTCTATAGTCTGCATGTGCCTTTATTGTAATGCAAAATAATTTAAATGTAAGAATTATATGATATAAAAACAATAATATACAGTTACATTAAATCATTTTTGTTCATTAGAATTACTCTAACAATTGTGTGGGGTTGTACTTGGGTTGTGTAATGAACTGTATGCCATAAAGTCACCAAAATAATTGTCAAAGAACACGTTGCAAAATTTCTTTCCATAATATTTAGCTGATTGAGCACCCTTAATACAACTCATTCAGAACCTCCTACAAGTATAGAAACTTGTTTTCATATGTCTAACAATAATCCATTTATTTATGTGGTTCATTCATTCATTCATTCATTCATTCAGAATTTAGAGTGTGGTTAAATCCTGAATTGAAGACACAGAACAATAAACAGAAAAGCTTTGGACCACAGCAGTTTTTTTTTTTTCAACTTTATTACTCTGACTCAGCAGAGAACTTTCTCTGACTCTTTCTATTATCAATCTTTAAATATTTTATGCTTATAAAAACAGGTTATAGAATAAACAATGATGGAAAGTGAGTTTTCATTCATTCATTTATTCATCAGTAACCATCTTATCCACATTAGGGATGCGATGGCTCTAGATCCCAAGGTGCAAGCTGTTTTTTCAGTTCTCAATACCAAAAGTAAAAGGGACAGACTTGTGTTTCAAGTTTCCATGTGAGAACACACTTGCAAGAAATCAGGAACTAAGAATTCTCCTTTAGTGCTTTTGGCCTTTGGTCTGGTGGAGGAGTGTTCTCTGCTCAGATAGCAAAACTTTAATTGTTTGGCCATAATGAACATTGCTATGTATGGAGGAAGAAGGGTGAGGCTTTTAATCTGAAGAACATCATCCCAACTGTGAAGCGTGGGGGTGGCAGCATCATGTTGGTTGGGTGTTTTGCTGGAAAAAGGGACTGGTGCACTTCAAAAACAGATGTCATGAGAAAGGAGGATTATCTAAAAATACCGAAGCAACACCTCAAGACATCAGCCAGGAAGTTAGAACTTGCTTGTACTGGGTCTTCCAGCAGGACCATAATCCTAAGCATACCTTCAAAGTTGTAACAAAATGGCTTAAAGACAACAAAGTGAAAGTATTGGAGTGGTCATCACAAAGCACTGACCTGAATCCCATAGAGTAGAGTATTGTGAGAAGCTTGTGTAAAGCTACCCCAGGTGTTTGATTCAAGTTCAAGCAATTAAAAGGCAGTGTTATCAAACACTAACAAAGTGTACAGTATATTAAAGCTCTGACCCACTGAAAATCTAATATAGTAAATAAATAAATCTGTCTTACAGAATACTGTATGGTAACTTGAAATGTGTGGAGTTGAGTTTGAATGTCGTGTCTACTCATGGTTAAAAGGGAGCAGACTATATCCAAACTTAACACTTTTGACCACTTTCTGAAATTTGCTTATTGATAGAAATTTTAGAATTCCAGAACTTGTCAATAGGTGCAATTTGGGCCTGCACAGTCTGCAGAAGACTCTTTGGCCAAGTCTTTTCTGTCTTTGGCTATCTCATTCTGAGGTGTGTGTTGGCTACCATTAAGCAGACTGACACGGTGAGGTGACCGGGCCGCATGCTTCAATTCCCTTAGCCGTATATTAGGTGTGCTGAGTCCAGCGCCGACACCATTTTAACACTGAGGGTTAATTTGTCAGGGGCAAAGCATTTGTACTCCTAAATGTGCACAAAAGGGGAATATATCTGTTCCTGGTGACCCTGACACACCTCTCCTAATCAGTCTCTGGGTGTTTTGTAATCTCCCCTCTTCCCTACACTCTCATTACTCTTTTCATGCCCTCTCATCACACGCAATAGCAGTTTTGATATGTGTCCGACAGGGTCACAGCCTCTCCTCTACACATCACTCAAACCAGAGAGAGGGAAGCGAATAGGCTCTATTGATCTAATTATACGTGATTGTTTTGTGAAACCAGAACAGGCATTTTAGCAAAGTGTGGCATTGAGTTCAAGCCTTGGAGACCTAGATTTTCTTTTCTTTCTTTTTTTTTTTTGCTAGATAAACAATGAAAATTATACACTGTATGTAATTTTGTGCAACATTTGAGTAGCATTCTATTTAGCTTTGGATAAAAAGTATGTAAAATAAAAACAATTCCTTATAGTGGAGTCAAATGTTTGGACCTGAGTGTATCCATAAATGTCACTAAAACAGTAGTTGAGTGAATTATTTAGTTTTCAATAGTTGTTAAGTGAAAAATTTTCTTAAATTAAAACTTTTTTTTAATGAAACTACTTTTCATGTTAATAACCAGCCAAGACAGGTTTGGTGTCCAAAGTAAAAATAAATAAACCCCCCCCCCTTTTTTTTTTACTAATTCAGTTCAAGTCTACCTGTCCCAAAATTTAAGCACTGCACACCAATGACTACTCAATTAAATGAACGGACAGACTTGTACCAAAATAGTTAATGGTTTAAAAATGTTTCATCATAGTAAATACACTAAATAAATGATGATGTAACTGCTGTTTCTACCTATCAGCTGTATTTTATTATTGAATTTTTGGAACACAATTTTTTGATGGTAAAGGTATTTGGCTTGTGACTTGGCCATGTTATCACAGGAGTTTCGGGAGGCTGTAAACAAGTCCTGAGGTGACAAGTCTATTTAGTTACTGAGTGCTCAATAACAATGAGACTGAGAAAACTTAACATTTATATGCGGATACATAATATATTACTTTGAAAGATGACATGTACCTTTTTATTGATATTGTCACTATTTTCTTTATATGAAAGCTATTTTTGCACAATAGTCAGACTGTAGACACCATATTCTACACCAAACAGGCTACAAATGGACACATTGACCCTAAAAAGCTAAAACCAGTGGCAGTGACCATCTTGAATGCGGAATCACTTTATTGTTTGTTAAAAATGTAATTTTTGCCAGAACTATTCCCTTAAAAATATCGCCATTGTTTTACTTATTTAAGCAAACATAAGCCTTGTAATTAGGAGAGAATTAGGTTGTTGTAAAACCCAAAAACGTTTACAGTTTTTTCTGCCTCAGTGTTCCATGAGACTCTGATCTAATTACTCTGAGATGATGTAAACCATAGAACACTGATAACGTGTTTACAAAAATGTGTTTTCGTTTTGGTCTGCACAAACTGTTTAAACTTTGATTGTGAACCTGTTGCACACACTAACTGGGTATCATATTCACCATCATCTGTAGGGCTAAATAAAAAACAAATCCAGGTAATAATAATTTGCCTATTGAGATGTAAAATGGCGTGTCTTGTCAGGGGCCCTCGTTAAGATGCAAATGAGCCACTGAAGGGAGCATGGCACTGAAGGGAGGTTCTTTCTGCATCTATACCTGCCTGCTATTTTCTTGGAACGGCACATTCCTTCATTTTGTTCATTCCATTCTCAGTCAGTGCCGGCAGCTAATCAGAGGAAAATGAGGAAAAATGGCTCCGCCAAATTGGCTAATTCAGTGTTACTCAAGAGGCAGCATGTGTTTGTCAATTACAATGCTCCCATAAATATCCCAAGCTCCCGGAAACGGGGAGGGAGAATCAGGAAATAATTGTGATTAGCGATTTAATTACAGTCTAAACTCCATCAAGCGAATTTAGGATATGATTACACGGGAATATTTTGAAGAGGGGGAAGATACAGTATGCACATTAAAGCACACTTTGAGCTCAGTCTCATGATGAGATGCAATCATAAGGATTAGTGCCATGCCAGTTAAAAGCATTTTAGTTCATCTAATGCTTCTTAGACTCTTGATGTGGGATTCACTTAGAAGCAGGAAGGCTACAGTGTTTACCTGGAAAACATGAACTGACGCATGTTCAAGAGATTTTATGTGTATATATATATATATATATATATATATATATATATATATATATATATATATATATATATATATATATATATATATATATGGTTAACAGGGCATTTGAATACCTGTACATGGATAGAGTAAAGGAGAATCTGTGGGTCTGTAAGATGCAAACAAATCAACATAATGATCTTGATCAATAAGTAGCTAACTACTATATGGATTTTTTTTTTTTTTTTTGAAATCCGTATTATTGATGGAAAATATGTGTGCAGCGGGAAGAAGCACAATATATTAAATTTGCTTCCTCTTTAAGTGTAATTACACAGAAATGTAGTGGTCCAGGCACATATTTAAATGATGCTCCATTAGACATTAAAGCCTGACATTCCCTAGAAATGGACTGGTGTAGGAGTGAAGTGTTGCCAAAATGCTAAAATGGGGCATTTTGGATATAGCTGCTCTTTGTTGTGAATATTTATTATTTATTTAGTAGAATATAATCAGGGTGTAATCAATTATACACTGAGTGTTTCAGAAAAAAACAGATTAATTTTCTAAACTTGAAATTGATTTCTTTATGTATTTTTTCTCCTAGCTGGGCCTCTTTATTCAGACTGCATAAGTAGTGTATCTAGCCCCATGGGCCTAAAAAATAGTTGCTGAATAATTGCTGTATTGGCAAATAATCCCTGATTTCCTAGATAGTAAGTCCACTCATTAAATCTTTCTGGGTTTTCTTTCTCTCCTGATTTTCCTAAAGTGCAAAGACTGAGAGAGACACAGAACTTTCCCAACTTGCCTTCTGTTGCTCTAGATCTGCCATGACCACACTGCTTGATTACTGCTACCACTGTTTCTCATGTCTCAGTTTTCAGTCTGCTTATTTGGATTCTAATAGTGTATTTACACATGATTTGACATATGGATATGTCACCTGATACAGTCCTTGGAAATGGCCAAACTGCATTTGGTTCTTGTTTGTTACAGAGATTAACTGCAAGTGTTAGATTTGAACATGCTGAATGTTGAGAGTATAGCTTCTGATAAACAAGCACACAGTTTTTTTACACAGTATTTGGGTGTAAAGGGAACAGTGTTTTAATATTTGACTTTAGACTGAAAATATTCAAGTACAGTAATATCGGGTTCTTCTTCCTTTCATTCCAGACTGCCAGTGTGTTTTCATTCAAAACCAGTGGAATTTTATCCTCTGTTTCCTTGTCATCACCTCATATTCGTAATTACAATGGTTTATGGATAGCCTATAAAAGGTCCCTGCTTCATCTTCTTTCCCAATCTTGTCAGTCTGGACCTGTCAGTGTGTTGGGGGAGTTTTAAAGATTAAAGAAAAAAATCTGTATACATCTTGATTTGATGATTAAATACCATAATTATATCACCCATTCCATTTTACATAACCTAACATAACCTATAGCGTGTAACATTTCTGTACATCCATCCCTATAAAAAGTCATTATATAGCAACATGCTGTAAGTCACTTCGGAACCCTGTGTACACAATAGCAAGCAGCAAAGTAACTAATAATTTTATGTCACTATGTGACATGATTCCGGTAACAGCAGCAGGCAGCAGTGTAATAGAGCAGCAAGTGATATTTAGATTTTCTCAGCTGTATGCGAATTAGGTATGACCCATTAAAGTGAAAATTACAAAAGATTGGCTCCAGGGAATTTCTCAGACCAGTCCTATTGCCATGGGTTGCCTGTTGTCCCCTAAAACCTCTACTCTCACAACTTTACATCCTACCTATGTTTAGTCCCTATTTAACAAAGGTAACACAGCTATGTGTATATTCCAGTTTGTGTATATGTTGTTTACTTTCATCTCCTATCAGAACTTGAAAAGACTGGACCATGCACATGCAATAAACAAACTGCAAGCAAAATGAATGGTTTGTTTGCTAATGTGAATGCAGGGTAAGTAGCTTTTCTTTGTTCTTTATTGCACCTTTAAGATTTGTAGTGTTATGTTATCTCAAATGTTAGAGTTAATATATTGTGTTCTGCAGGAGGAGCTAAATGAACATTTTATCAAACACATTTAAAATAGTTTCTAACTCTTCTCCTGGGTTGGGTCGGAAATGAGGAACGGGAGGCGGGCTCTTGACAGCTCAAAAGGACTCTTTATTCTCTCTGTTTTTACTTTTGCTTTTCAGTGGTTTTATTCTTCTGTGCATGTATATACTTAAACACACACACATGGCTCTGTGCTGGTCAGCTCTTGCTCTCTCTCACTCTGCTTCTACGGTAGGCAACTGAAAGCACAAAGAGACACAAACAAATCAACTTTCACTGATTACACACAGGTGAGCGTCATCATGTGTTACCTGCCGGTTCAACCTGCCTCCTCTCTGTCCAAAGCCGACGCTCGACCACGCCCCCACTGCCAAATAGTTATAGTACAAGTATGTCAGGTAATTCCCTTTTCAGATCACACTATGTGGCTTCCAGCACGAGTCAGTTCTTCCTTGCTTTTGTTTTGTTTTTAACACTGTCCATGTGCATTTTGTTTTGATCCCTGGCTCTTCCCCTATTGTGTGTTGATTGTTCTCACCTGTTTTGTATTAGTTTCTGATCAGTTTGCCTATTTACATCCACATAAGCCTTGCTTTCATGTCCATTAATTCTGAATTCCTTGATCTGGTGTTTTCTTAGTTCAGTATTTGCTTTGCTCCTGGTTTGATTTCCTGTTTGTCTGATCTTTGACTGTTCTTGTGATTTATGATTATGGATTTTCTTGTGGTGACCATGTCTGCCGTGACCTACGCTGTTAATTGTAACTATGAATTATGGATCTGCATTTTGCATGTGCAATTTAACACGGATATTTGAATGTGTAATAAAGACACTTGTGGCGATGGGGGTGTGGTCAAGCGTCAGCTGTGGACGGAGAGGAGGCAGGTTGAATCAGCAGGTAAAGTGTGATGATTCTCACCTGTGACTGATTAGCAGCAGTCTACTTATTTGTGACTGTTTGTGCTTTTAGGGACTCCCGTAACCCGTGAGCGAGCGAGAGACAGAGGGCAAGACTGCTTGTCATGAGCTTGTGAGACACACACACAAACATACCAAGAAACATGAACTTGAACCTGACAGAGCGAAAGCTGTGGGTGTTTTCTGTTGAGTTTTGAAAGTACGCTGAAAAGCACGGTCTGAATAAATGTAAGCCCGGAACTCAGTTAAGATTCCATCTATCTCTTGAGTCTTCTTCTGCACCCTCACACACCAGGGTTCTACAGTGTTGCCGAAACCCGGGATTGAGGAAGACTCCAGTTCAATCTCATCCAGGTTTGATAATTAGCTGAAGAGTTGAATCAGGTGAGTTGGGAGCAGGGAAAACCACTCCAGGTACTCCAGGACCACGATTGTGAAACAGTTTCTAAAGGACTGCTAATTACAAATAATCACTTGAGTTGAAGTGGGTGTGTTAAAGCAGCAGAAATTCAAGTGCTTTGGCTTTGGTAATTTTAACACTGAAGCTGGGCTAGTATTAATGTATTCTTAATTCGTAGTAACCCACCACATCATGTGTGTATGTGTATCTGTATTTGTGCTTTTATCAATAACTATGAGTTTTATGTTCTTTGGGGATACAAGTAGTTATAAAATGTATGACTGTACATGTGTTTCAAGCTACATGTGTACGTCTGCCAAATGCCATAAATGTAAATGTAAATGTACATGTGTGGTGCTTCTGCAATTTGAATGTAGTTAAAACATGTATAACTGGGCATTTAATTTTGTGTTTGTTTATACTATACATGACTGCACATGCTGTTTCTTCAGATGCCAATGCAGAAGCAGGGGCCACTTCAGGTCCAAAATACAGTGCTACATGGTGTAATCATGCCTATCATCACCAGTCCTTGCTGGACATTAGAAAACAAAGCTGATCTGTAATGAATGGTGGACTGCTGGAGGAACTAAGCAACTTCCAAATGCTACTCCAACCAGGCCAAAATGATGTGTGAAAAGTGGAAGCATGAGGAAGTGGAAGCTAGCAGGGTCTTATATGATTCTTATACTGAAGCCCATGTAGATACAGGGTGCATTGCCTGGTTAGTTATGGAGAAATGTGCATGCGCAAGTAGCAACCTGAAAAAAGATGCTTCTAGTATATTGTTCTATCGCGATCCAAGTAGATCAGAGCATGGACTGGACATGCTCATCAGAGTATTGCTGAATATAACAGCATGGGTGCATTACTAAGATGGCTACTGGGTGGACAGACTTCATTAGAAGGACTTTGGCTGTACCCCATCCCTTCCTTGGTTACTCAGACCATGTCTCTGTTATGCTAATTCCTGCATATGGACCACTGTTAAAATGTGCCAAACCGGTTCTAAAAGAGGTGAGGGCCTGATCTGAGTGGACGAATGTCGCTGGTGCATTAGAACAGTAAATAGCTCATGCCAGAGGATGACGTTTAGTATGTCTGTCTCACCTGAGTTAAAGGTGGACCTTCTTGTTAATAACCATTCCTCCTACCTCTCATTACATTGGACAGAGTTCTGTAGAGAGAAGGGAGTAATATTAGTATCCTTCTTCCCACACTACTCCCACAAGTTCCAGCCTTTTGACCAGAGTGTGTCTGTGCCATCCAAATGCTACATCAGTGTATCGATGAGTGGATGCAGACATGAGATGAGTGGATGTGCAGGCAGCAGCTCTCCCAAAGGCAGTGACAATGCTGACCATCACTGCTGGGTTCAGGTGCACTGGAGTTTGAACCTACAACCCTGGTGTTTTCACTGATGTTGACTTGGCCTCAAAGGAACTGTCTGCATGGCAGGATGGGGATGGACCAACAACCTCAGCAGGTGATAGGGAAAACTTCAGTCCTGTTGGTACCCACCCATTCCCCAAGGCTGACCCCAAGAAGGGCAATCAGGTAGGGAGAAAAAGGAAAACACAAATATTAACAGACATAAAGATAAAATCTATTGAAGAAGAAAACAATAAAAAAGATGCAATGTCAGTTGACAAAAAACACAAAGGAACAAACAACTCAACAGGATGATGACACACACTATCAGGTGTGTGGGTGGGGAGATTTATCTGTCCTCAAAGCCATGGGTAAGATGAACAAAGTGCTAGAGCTGCAAAGGGTGGTCACACAAGGTGTGCATACACAGTGGAAAAAATCTACAGTATACCTGCCACAGTTCTTGGTGCTGTTGTTTACTGATTAGGTTAGCTTTAACAGTTTTAATATTTCTATTTATTTAACAGTATTAAAGTGTAACGTAAGATAGTGAGGTTGTCTGATTATGGTGACAGTAGCAGTTTCTTTTATCCAGAGACTGCTCTTTGTTGTTGAAAGGGTTGACTGACTGACCTGTGCTGCTGTTAAAAGTTACAACTGAAAATAATAATGACTTTGTCCTTAATTATGTCTGTAGTTCAGAATTAGTTAATGTTTGAAAACCACCAGCATTCAAATTGCAAGTCTTCAAATTGCATAATGGCTACCCTCAAAGATATATCACATGAAGTAATGAATGTACAACAATACATATTGATGTATGTATAAGTTTAGAGCAGTTTTTGATTCATGCTACAACTGATCCACGCAAAGTGTAATACAGGACTTGTATAATTGGCATAATTGAAAATCTACTACTCACTGGTGATATGAGTAAACCTGCACTTGATTAAAGTAGCAAACATTTGCATGTTGTTATGTGGAAATTATGAAGTCTGTTATCTAAATCAATCTTGAGTAATGTTACAATTGTAAAGGCTCTTTCCCACCTTAATGCTGATAAAATGAGAGATGATTGTGTGATGATTAAGTCAGAGCACCATGTTCCTTGGTGTGCAGATCATGGACGACTATAAACACCACCTGCTTATCCAAGAAAGCCCAGCAGCATTTTCAATTCCTGTAAAGGATGAGGTGAGAAAACCTCCCCCCTTTTATCCTCACCACTTTCTACAGTGGGAGAGTAGAGAGCATCTTGACCAGCTGTCTCACTGTCTGGTGTGGGAACTGCGCCATCTCGGCAGATCAAGAGAAGAGCTATGAAGATCATCCAGGTCTTCCTACCCATCAAAACCTCTTAGTATAAGCATCGTATCTTCAAGGCCACCAGCTTTGTGAATACCCCTCCCACCCCTCACATGGAATCCTCATCCTCCTGCAGCCTGGCTAAATGTACCACAACATCTGTGTCATGACTACCAGACTCTGAACCGCTTCTTCATTGAAGCGGGCAGACTAATTAACACACAGCTGCCCCCAACACCCACCAGGACTAATGAAGACACTTTCCTATGGCTAAGTGACAAGTTATGTTTAGTGGTTAATAAATTACCAATAGCAAAGGACTCGAGTCTGCATCTGTTTTATAGAGAGTCAAATCTTGTGCGTTGTTGAGACCTGTCTACAGTTTACAAGGTAGACTTCATGTAATAAGGTTTCATGTGATACAACTTAATTTAATACAAATGTTTTATAGGTTTTTGTCACCAAATCAAACTTATGTTAGGTAATCCCTTTTAATAATTTGTATTTGCTAACTCTCAGTCTAGGTAGTCAGGTAGCTACATAAGATAACAAAGTAGGACTAGGCGGCATGCTAAAATTACTTACCAAATAGTGCTGGGTAGTTTAACGTCAGTAATAAACACACCTTCACTCAAACTCATTGTTATTTGTAAATTTATATTTTGTTCTTAGGCTAGCTTGAATTCAAAAATAACATAGTAACTCAGGTTATTAATGCTGAAAGAAAGATTATGAACATTCATGAATCTGGATGAAATACCTCTCAGAACTCCAGTAAGATTAGCTAATAGCTAGAATTAGCAAAGAAAATCAATAACATTTATGAATATGGCTTTAAAATCTTGTCAGGATATCTCATTTTAGCTAATAAATGGAATTAGCATATATATATATATATATATATATATATATATATATATATATATATATATATATGAGTGTATGTATAGCATGTTTGCCTCGCACCTCTGGGGTTGGGGGATTGATTCCCGCCTCTGCACTAAGTGCATGGACTTTGCATGTTCTCCCCATGCTTCAGGTACTCCGGTGTGTGAGTGTGTGTCTGCAATGTGTCCCCTGCCTTGTGCCCTGAGTCCCCTAGGATAGGCTCCAGGCTCCCCACAGCCCTGTTTAGCAGTACAGAAATTTTATATTTATGCTGTATATATATAAGTCTTAGGCACATGCAAAGAAATGCTGTAGAGCAAAGATGCCTTCAAAAATAATGAGACTTAATGTTATTACAAAAGAAAAAAGACATTTGCACATTACTGTGTGTGAGGATCATAGTCTTCTATCACTATCACATAGTCTTCTATACTCTTCACCTGTGACATTTTACAGACCCCCCCTGAATCCCCGTACTGCCTTTCTACTGCCCACCTAATGCCCCCTTGTCCTGTGGCTAATTCCTGGCTGTCCTACTGTCTGGGAATCAGGCCATAGTTCTGCACAGGACACTGAAGCAAGTCACAATAAAGAAGTTTAAAGAATGCATATGCAGCATGACAAAGCATAAGCTTCAAAACTACATCAGGCATTAGCCTTAATTCTTCCGGCACTTTCAGTATAACAACGAAAAGCAAGTCCATTAATTGATCTTTGCATCTCTAATGGACATTGCAGCATTAATGTACAGACACTAGGAATCTTGGGTCACTGAAGGCATCATCTATGATCTCTTGATGGTCCAGTGCTCCATAAGCACCAATGAGCTAAAGACAAATCCTCTGTCCTGCAGAGCATTTTAGCATTTAAATTTTGCAAGTCTCATCACCAAAATTACAGTTTGACCTTTATCGGTAATGTAGCATGACTTCTAAGAGTGTGTGTGAGAGAAAAAAGCATGTCTGCACTCTTTTTTTTTTTTCCAAAGCTTCTGTCTATTATATAGTCAATTATTCATAGGTACTCACACACCTCTCAAGTTTTAACCTGTTTGTACCATCTTTAAGAGGTCGGCATAATCCCGTTCCCACTGAGAGAGAAAGAGATTTATTCTAGTTTTATATTGGAGTGGGCTGTTTAGTCTACTGATTGATTTCATAATCGCAATGGTGGTGAGACATAAAGCGCCCTCTAGTGACACTAAAAGTAGTGAGCTCAGTACTTTTGTGTAAGGAATACAATGACCGGATGAACATGAGGAAAACATAAAGACATACCAAAAAAAAAAAAAAAAGGTGTTTAATTAATTGTCTATTTATTCTATGTTATCTTTTATTCGTTATTTTTTATTCAAGATTTGTAATTACATATACACTATACTAACATTAATAATATTAATAATAATATTAATAATAAGCCTCCATCACATTATCTAGTCATACTGTCTCTCTCTTTCCTGGCTATACTTTCAGAGTATCTCTTTTTATTTAGTTATTAGTTTATTCTGCTTGTGTTGGCTGCTGTGTTCTAACAGCTAGCCTGCCTGCTAGACTTCCTGTGCAGATCTGTCCCATCACAGAGGGCATTAGAGGACAGTAATCTTATACCTCACTGCTCTTCTCTTCCTGATGGACAGATAATGGGTGATTTAAAACGTTATCGATTTAAAACGTTTACCTTTCATCAAAAATTAAAACTAAACTAAAACGTATTATCAAAGGGTGTTCCAGTTGTTACAGGTTAGGGGACATACAGTAGCTCGTAAAATTATGACTATTCCAGTTCCTAGTGAGAAAAGAACACAGACCTAAGGCATGCTAGGATTTTTTTTATTGATTTATTTTTTATTAATAGAATTTATTATGTAGCAGTTGTGCCATATCAGTATTGCCTTGCAAATGGTTCCCACCAAGTCTTTCTTCTGTTTATGTCATATGGTTCAAAGCACAACTTCTTAGAAAGTTACTATTATCATTGCTGCTCATAATCAAATATAGCAAACATATGGAGCTTAACAATTTCACACATAAGGCTACTGTTCAAAGATGTCTCTCTCTCTCTCTCTCTCTCTCTCTCTCTCTCTTTCTTTTAAAGCCCCAGAATACTTAATGTGGAGATGACATCTGCGAGTGATAAGCAAAGACAAAACCACCTTTGCAAGCCGAAAAGTTTGCGTACTCTGAGGTTTTATATTGGCTGTAACATATGGGTGCTCCATTACTGCATGATGAGGAAATATATGTATTTTTTTATGCTGTAAAAAAACTCATTTGTAACAACTAATCACAATAAACAATTAATAAAAAAAGATGAGTTGAGCTCTGACACAATGTAAGCATGCATCAGCATCATATGTGTTAAAAAAAAGACAGTAAACGGTAACTACACAGACAGTGCACACTACCTACACAGAACTAGAGTAAAATCAGATGAGCCAGACAACATAATTGCACAAAGCTGACACCCAATTAAACCACTATAATTAAATTCATGTTGGCTTTCTTATGGCTTCACTGCACATCATTTGATTATGTTAACTTCCCAAATACTATGCATGTGTTACATATTATAATAATGGTTACTAGAGTAAAATATAAATCATGATACAAATTACTTACTTGTTAATACGTTGTTTTCTTAAACAAATGAACATGTACAGTCTCACAGATAAACTAATTTGTTCTAATGGCATCATTAATTCAGTGTAGCTTTCTATAAAGTTGTATTAGATATCTCATTTAAAATGCTATTACAATGTATGCTGTTTCATTACATGCCTCATCTATTCATATCTGGCATATCTTCAGTTTTAACGAATTTTACCTTTTTCACCAGTGACTTTTTTTTTAATGCTTGATCTTGTATTTTAAATTATTTTACTTGTTTCTTTTTTTCTGTGAAGTTTTTTTTTTTTTTTTTGTAAATCCTGAAGATGTTTTTTATAGACAATAAAACATTTTTTTGCCCTCATGCTTAGCAAGTTTACAACAATCTTGGCATTTCTTAATATGGAAGAACACATGAAGTTTGGTCATTGGTTGATTCTATGTGAAATTACAGTTTGATTTTATTTTTTATGGAGTCTTTTCTGTAATTTGTCCACATCTGAGGGAAATATTTATATTCCCATCTGTTAGGTCTTATTTCCGCTATCACAAAGCCTTTACATTGTCCACTGTACTTAATTGTCTCAGTCATTAGCTAGCTTGCTTACTAGGCATCAATATTTCCCAGTCACCCAGCTACAGCGTTCTCAAGATTTCGAATGTTGAAAATATTATGTTTGCTTTCTCATATCAAGTTCCATTTGAATGAATGCATATAATTCATACCTCTGTTATAAAACAGATATGACATTACAGTCTGGAATGGTAAACATGTCAGGTAAACATGTCAGGACAATGTTGGATGTAAATTATAAATATTAGGAGATTACGTAGAAACCGGGGCCAAAGCCTTTTAGAGATTTCTATATCAAAAGTATACATTGTAGACAATACAAAACATATACAGTATGGGCATCATGATGGACCATTCATTTTTCCTGATTCTGTATGAAAGCTACTGGCCATCTAGCTACATTTTGATCGTAGGGATATCAAGGTGTCAGTCAATGATGTACTGGAAGTCTGCTGCAGGAGACTGGGTTCATAAGGTAAGATATCTCTTTCTATCATGTTATTTCAATGATCATTTTTCGGGGAACTGTCATAAGGGTATTTTATTTCCTATACTTATAACATTATTAGTAAAGCTTAAAGATTGGTTGACGGTATATCATGCCATAAATAATTAAATGACAAATTCTGAATATCACCACTGCTTCTACAACTGTCTGTGCCACATGACACACGTGCACATCATACCCCATCCAGACCGTTCTTCTAGCCTGAGACTGCTTTCAGGCTGCTTTGTTTTTAATTGCCTTGGGATCTAGGGCTATTCTGTTTTATCTAGGTGGAGTAAAAGATACCAACCATCCAGGCTTTGCTGTCCCAAATACAACTTAGCTAACCTAGAAAGTTCATCTAGTCTAGAACATATCTATAGCTAGTGTCATAAACATTGCAATGAACATTAATGCCATGCCACCTCGACCTCTTGTAAATAGTGGCAGACATTTGGGCACTGTATTTGTATATGTTATTTTGCAAGTAAAATAAAAAGCAAACCATACAGTTGAGGCCAAAGGTTTACATACACCTATGCTAAAGAGATTCAATCTCAATTTTTCATAACTCCACACATTTCATGTCACCATGCATTTCCTATGGTAAGTCAATTAGGGCATCTACTTTATTTCCATAAGAGGTCATTTCAAAATAACAGCTAAGAGACATATTTATTTCAGCTTTTATTTAGTATATCAGATTTTCAGCTGGTCAAAAGTTTACATACCCTTTGTTAGTATCGGGTGACATTGGCTATTAATTACTTAACTTGAATTAAAGGCTCAGGGTAATAATAATAATAATAAATAATAAATTTTATTTATAATGCGCCTTTCTTACACTCAAGGCGCTACAACATCATAAAACAACAATAAAAGAAACAACACAACTCCATAATAGCAATCACAATGACAACACAATAACAACAATGACAACAACAACTGTAAGATTATAACTTAAAAGCTTCACTAAAGAGATATGTTTTGAGTAATTTCTTAAAACAATCAAAAGACGGCGCATTCCTAATAGGAAGAGGCAGAGAATTCCACAACCTTCGTCAAGGGTAGCCTTCGTCAAGCTTCTCACACTACTTTGCCAGAATTTTTGCCCATTCCTCCTGACAGAACTGGTGTAATTCAGTCAGGTTTGTGGGTTTCCTTGCTCAGAGATGCTATTTCAGTTCAGTCCAAAAATGTTCGGGTCAGGGGTTTGTGCTGGCCACTCCAATACTTTCACTGGATTTTTATGCTGGTCTTGGAGTAGGGACTTCATTCTTGCACAACAACCTTTCATGCCATGGTCATATAGGACTCTCTTATTGGTGGATTTGCATATTTTGGTACCTGATGCTTCCAACTTCTTCACCAGTTTCTTGGTTGTTGTTTTGGGGTTGAAGCTTCAGTACCAAAATAGAGTGTCTGTGTGGTCCCAAGATTTTTATATTTATATACAACTGTTTGTTCAGATGCTTGTTTGGAAATTGCTCCAAAGGTAGAACTGGATTTGTGGAGGTCCAAAATTTTCTTCCTAATTTTCCCCATGATATCAAGGACTAAAAGACACTCTCTCTAAATGTAGGCCGTTTTACAGCCACAAGTGCATTCCCAATTAACTCCTAATTTTGACAATTGACCAATCAGAAGCTTCTAAATATCATAATGTCAATTTCTGGAATTTTCCAGACTGTTAAAAGAGACAGTTAACTTGATGCTTGTACACTTTTGACCCACTGGATCGTGGATATAAGGAATTATAGCTAAAATAAATCTGTCTTTAATTTTTTTATATTTTAAAATGACCTCTGTTGTGAACAAAGTAGATGCCCTAACTGAGTAGTCCAAAAGAAATGTATGTTGACATGAAATGTGTGGAATTTGTGAAAAACTGAGATCGAATATCTTTAGCCTAGTTGCACGTAAACTTTTGGCCCCCACTGTAAATATCATGTTGAATGGTGAGGACAATTTAGGTTAAATCACCAAACCTTTCGAACATGACTATTTAGCCACTTGGGTTTGATGCACATATTTTGTGCTAATTGTTTTCTATTACGAACTATAACCAGTTATGACAAACTCAGACCCTGATGTACTAGGTTTGTGTGTACAACATGATAACATCTGCAAAAAGTTTGCAAGCTGATTTACTAACAGGGTTTACAGAGGAATGCATATTTCAAGTGAGCAAAATCATGAGTTTGCCCTAATAAATATGCACTTTGGGGTGTTTCTTTGGGGTGAAGTGAAAAATACTTCAGGTAGATATATAAATATATTAATTTAGCACCTGTAATGTGATTTACTAAATCTGAAAATGTCTAGGTTTTAATAAGAACTTTACCAAGATTATTCCTCATTATCTCAAAATAATCAAACCATTTCTTACAATTATGACAGAATTTTACCTCAGCAGCATTGGCTTTATATTAGATATTTGCTACATGTACACACTCCTGACAATATTCAAATAGAGACTGAAAAGGCTTCAAGTCAAATGTACCATATGAACAGAACATACACTCTTGTTTAATGTTCATATTGTATTTTGAACAGTTTTCTAATGCATCTCACAGCCTCTAATTGACCATATACCGGATACACTGTTGTGTGTGTGTGTGTGTATGTGTGTGGCTAGGTTTAGTTTCGGTTTGAGCCTTCCAGGAGTGTCTGAACTCGCCACGGCTATCAAGAACAAAGAGCACACACCAAATCCTATTTCACAATGCGCCCACTGTTTTGGAAACACTCAATTTACCCTCTTGCACATCCACTATTTGGGATCGTAGTTAATCAGGGCCTGAGTGTTCTTCTGAGATGAATGGAGCTAAAGTAGACCTTTGGAAAGGTTTATTTAATTAATTATTTTTTGGGTATCCGATTAGGATACTGTGTGTATGTTTACATGTATCTCTGTGTAAGTGTTGGTATGTCTGCCTGACTGAGTATATGTGTGTGCATACTTTGGCATGCACCTGTATAAGTGTGTGTGTGTGTGTGTGTGTGTGTGTGTGGAGAGAAAGAGAGGGAGGGAGAAAACCCTTTGCATGTGATATGTGTGTGTGTGATGTCTTTCATTAAATCTCAGCTCTGCTGAGTGGGGGCTGTTGTATAAAGTTCAATATTTCCTTGTTCCGTTCAGACTGAACGTCTCTCTGGTGCAATTACACCTTCGCTGTCCTCACGCGGGAGAC
Source organism: Pangasianodon gigas (assembly GCA_022758105.1). Taxonomy (NCBI): domain Eukaryota; kingdom Metazoa; phylum Chordata; class Actinopteri; order Siluriformes; family Pangasiidae; genus Pangasianodon; species Pangasianodon gigas. Next base: position 22,542,863 of record CM040459.1, on the reverse strand, counting down.
CTCGGATAACTCTATTAACTCCACACCAGCCTCTCACACTCAGCATTAATGCGCGTTACATCTCATTTCTGCTTTAGGAGAGTGTCGAAAAATCACCATGGGATAATGACAACATTGCATATGAAAGTATAGCTGGTGTTCTATATTAAAAACATGGCTCTCAGCAAAAATAAAACAAAAACTGCACAGCTACGGTACCAGAGAGAGCTGACTGAACAGCTTTGCACCGAGAGGCATTTTTAGCTTTACGTCCCACACAGATTTGATATTTTCATAATCTATGGTATAGGGTGTTGTGGGTAATACCGCAGTTAAACAGTTATTCTAAGATGCATTTATCCTATCCATTCAGCCTTGTAGCAGCTTAACCTTTTAACCCTTAAAGTGTTGCTCGAGTGGGACTTTGCTGAAACAGGAATTTTAAAAAAAGAGCAAACAGCATATGCAACATTATTTGCTCTATGTACCAATTTCCTTAGGACATAACATATAATACAGAGGATGTTTGGTTCATGGAAGTATTTGTGAAAATAGAACAGGCTACGCTTGAAGTTCTTGTTCCATAATATATTATATATTTAAAGGAACCAGAAAGGTTAATACATTAGCTAATACATATTCAGCTTAGACACCTAGCTAGACAAATATTTGTAAACATTGATGAGTAAATTATAAAAGCCAGAATAGCTAAACATCAGGGGGCGTAGATAACTCTATAACTAGTCAATTGACATACAAAACAATTCCTAAATAGCTTTTTTGGCAGATATTGCATTACATAGGGTGCTGAATCCATTATGCCATAATCTATGCAGTGCCTCTAGGTAGAAATTTGGCAGCCGTTTGGAATTTGGCCTACCTTTCAAACATATGTTTAACGCAGCCATAGGAACAGTTGCTACTTGCCTGTAAGGACTTTCCATAGTCCAAAAACAGATTCTGTCAGCATGTGTGTTAATTGGTTAGGTTCGAGTTTGTTCTGTAGTTTTAATTACAACTTTATTTATGTGGAATGTGAATGACTACATCACCCACCTTCATGCAATTTCATACAAATTTTGCTAATAGTAGTACACTGTTTCAGTTAACTTACAGTATATGTTTATATCTCTTGAGGAGCTATGAAGAGATTTGCTGTTTTCTTATCTTATCTTATAGTCAAATGAAATAAAATAAAGGAACCAGTGCCAAAAAGATGAGCCATGTTGCACTGGTGTCATTCATTCATCCATAGTAACCTCTTTATTCTGGTCAGGTTTGTGGTGGATCCAGTGTCTATCTTGGGAAAGTTAAGCGTGAGGCGGGAATATCCCCTGGATAAGACATCAGTCCATTGCAGGGTACCATGTATACACACACACACACACTCACACACACACATTAACACCTAGGGGCAGTCCACCTACCAGCATATTTTTTGAGAGGTAGGAGGAAACTGGAATAAACCCACACAGACACAGGCAGAACATGCAAAGAAAATCTACACAGATAGTAACCAAAGCTCAGGATCAAACCAAGGATCCTGTAGCTGTGAGTCAAGGCTTTGTGCTGTACTGCTATGCTCCCCTTTTTGTGTCGTTGTGATATTCTAAAATTTTTAAACACATTTTCCCACACAATATTGATATTTCTGTGTATACCCCTAAATCCCCAGAATGCTTAAGTCCAAAGGCATTGACTCCTGTAGAAGTGCATGATGTTGCCAAAATGCAAAATAAGTTAAATAAAGCAGCTCTTTGGCCTTCTGGGAGAACGTGAGCGTAAATCAATATGTAGTGTACAGAAAAATACATAGATTTATGAAGAAGAGAAGCACAAAGGGCAAAGAGAATATTTCTGGTTTGCTAGTAGTTTTATCTCTGTCTCTCATTCTTTACATTTAAACCTATAGCATTTGACAGATGCCCTTATCTAGAGTGACTTACAGAAGTGCTTTGAAGTCTCTATCAATAAATACATCCTGATACTGGTTCACTAGGTCATGGACTAAGATTAACATCAGTCTAAAAACTCTGTTGGGAAGGTAATATAGGAAAAGAAGCATTTTTTTAAAGTGCTAATTTAAGTACTTCAGAAAGAGGTAGGCCTTTAGACTCCATTTGAAGACTGCAGGTGACTCAGCTCGGACAGTTCGGACATCTAGGGGAAGTTCGTTCCACCACCTAGGTGCCAGAACAGAGAAGAGTCTTGATGCATGCCTTCTTTTTACCCTGAGAGATGGTGGGACCAGTGGAGCAGTGCTAGAGGATCGGCGGGAGCATGGTGCAGTGCTTTGAGGTAAGTGGGTGCAGGTCCATTTTTGGCTTTGTAGGTAAGCATCAGTGTTTTAAATCTGATGCGGGCAGCTACAGGAAGCCAGTGGAGGGAGCGTAGTAATGGGGTGGTGTGGGAGAACTTAGGAAGGTTGAAAACGAGTCACGTAGCTGCATACTGGATCATTTGCATAGGTCGAATGGAGCTCAGAGGCAGACCTGCCAGGAGCGAGTTGCAGTAGTCCAGTCTCAAAATGACAAGGCACTGAACAAGCACCTGAGTGGCCTGTCTGGATAGAAATGGACGAATCCTTCTGATGTTGTAAAAGAGAAATCGACATGAACATGTCAGATTAGAAATCTGAGAGAAAAAGGACAGCTGATTGTCCATGGGTACCCCAAGGTTGCATGCACTGACTTTATTTCTTTATTTCTCTCTAAATCCCAAACACTTACATCTACTCTACACAAATATACACACACGCCACCATCCTGAGGCATCCTATCCATTCTAAACATGTAGCCTCAAAAATGTTTAGAAACTAATCTCAGTAATTTATATCTGACAATTGTGTTGCAGCTGAAAAACTGAAAAGTGAATAACTTTCTCTAAAAATATAAACCAGTACATAACTTAAAAAATCCCTGCTCTAGTTTATACTGGATCATTCTGTGTGAGTACTGCTGTATATCCTTTATAGCCCTATATAGCCTTAACTGCAAAAAAAAAAAAAACTTTGTCAAGTCAAGCCCACTTAGAAAGTCATCACCTCCAAAATGGCAGCACCGTTGTTTAGCTATAGCCCAATGAGATATCTTCCATTTTATATCTATGTTAGCAAGAGCATCAGTGCAGGAAACAATACAGTGCTGAACTACAGCAACACAAACAGGACAAAAACTAAACAAGACTACAGCAGTATGAATCTGAAATCATGTCTTTAAGTCAGTACAAACATAATGGAAGTGAAAATGTCTATTATATTGGGGGTCAGGAATGACATCATTGCATTACAAGGATATAAAATAGAATGCTGTAGATAATGGCAGTACATTTGCATCCATTATGTTAGTCCCAGTTAACAGCCAACACCCCTTTGTATATTCCAGCTTTATGTTCTTTTTGTACTCTGCACTCTGTAAATGCCAGATAATTGTATCTTTGATAGCTGCCTGGAAGCTGTAAGGGTGCCTTTTCTTTTGGGTATGCTGCCTTTTCCTCCTGGGTTTTGTTAGGTATGGAGAAAGGGAAGATATTTTGATTTTCTTTCATTTTTCCATGGGGTAGGTGAGGTACTTTGAAAATCTCAGTTAGCAATAGCATATTTTTGTTGTTGTTCTTGTTGTAGTTGTTGTTCTTGTTGTTGTTTTGGTATTACCTACTCAAACACTAATTCTCCAGCAACAAGCCTCTTCATCTATATGTTTCAATAGTCACATCAAAATGACACATCTGGTGTCTGCTCATTTTGCTTTATGTCACAACCTTCACGTCCTACTTGCACAATGAGGCTACTGTGTTAACTAGTTTTTAGAAAGTTAAAAAAAAAAAAGCTAAGCAATTTCAGTAAAATATCTGCAGGGCAGTATAATGCACAGTATAAATACACACTGCATTACAAAAATTATCTCAAAAGTATCTTGAAGATATAAAAATATACAGTAATATTGAATATATGCAAGATAAGACTTATCCTTAAAATTTATCCTAATATTTATCATCATGAGAAATAATCAACTTATTAGGCCTATTTCTGGAGGTTTTTTTTGTTTTGTTTTGTTTTGTTTTGTTTTTTTGCTTTTTAAGCTGAAATTCTCTTGAATAATTTGCACTTTTTTAAATTATTATTATTTTGACCATTTAGAAAGAGAGATTCTAGAAAGAAGCAACATTAACTGTAAAAAAAAAAAAAAAAGGTTTTTGTGAAAAGTAGAATCTTAGAAATATTTACATGAATTTCTTAGTATTTCTTAGTATTTGATTTGTCCCTGTTTTGCTTTACGTCAGCACACACTTGAGCTAGCGTGGAATCCACAGGTTTGTGTAAAACTTGACTTTCAGACCCCACTGTATATCTTAAAGTATATATTAATTTTCTCATAATTTCATAATGAAAAATATGAGATAAAATTGACTATATTCACAATTTTGCAATTTTATAGTGCACACACTAAAAGTCTACAACAGCAACAAGAACAATAATAACAACAACAACAACAACAACAATAATAATAATAATCTTTTTTTTTATATGTCACTTTTAATTTTGAGTTAAACAAATATTCCTAAAATATTCAACATACAAAACATTACATGTCCAGTTATTGCTCTCTAGAATACTATTCCAGTGATTATCAGAAAAACATTTTCTGACAATAGACCTGCCTCAGTTGACTATAACGGACTAAACTGTACACACCAGTACAATAAGAAACACAGCAATAAATTACCCCAATCTACATCATACCAATTTAAGGTTAAATAGGTATCTTTGATAAGCAAATACATGCGCAGTTGTAACAGACAAAGAAACTGACACACACACACACACACAGCATTTATTACTTATAGATTTGCCAACACCAGTGTTGTAATTTCGAGAACCAATATATTATAAAGGCTTTGAATCCAATTATTAAAGCAACTCTTCCAAAACACACTTGCGATAAATAAATATGTTTTGAAAACTAATTTGCAGAGTTATTACACTCCAGACATCATTTCCTTCTTAGTCCTTTATTTCACCTGCCTGATTGTGCGAGTCTTTAATAGAATTTAATTTTGAGAGAAAAGTGCTGTCAACTAAGATTTCTCTGAACTCTCTTTGTACTTCTGAAATTGCCAACATGTTCAAAACACACTGGTTTAAGCCAACATGAAGGTTACAAAAACTCAAATAACCACTCTTTAGAACTGTGGTGAGCACAAAACCGTCTCAAAACACACAACATGTGAAACCTTGTGGCAGATGGGCTACAACAGCAGAAGACCATATCGGGTTCCACACTTGTCAGCCAAGAACAGAAATCTGAGGCTACAGTGGGTACAGGTTCACTGAAACTGGACCCCACTCAGGGCTGCTCTACATCCTGCTCACCCAGGAATGTGTTGCAACATATCACAGGAACTACATAGTTAAGTTTGTTGTCGACACCACAAACAAAATTATTGTGAGTCTCAACGTTCTCTCTCTTAATGTCAGACTGAAGAGATGACTGCTGAAGTAACTCATAGCCCTTTACACAATGGCGGTAGGACAAGCTGTATGGTAATGAGTTGAGCCAGGTGTGTTGAGGGTAGGGAGAATTTTAAACTGTGGAAGGCAGTAGGTCACCAGAACTGGAGTTAAGACATTCTGTCTAAGAGCACCTACCCTAAGATTACCTTAAATGGCTGCCATTCTGGATCCTGCTATGCAGCTGATTGTGCCCCTAAAGCTCTAGCTAGTTTCACGTGTTATAAAGTAGAGTCTTCTATAGCCAGAGTGCTTTCAACAGGCTTCTCAGGTACCTCACTGAGTGGAGCAAACCTGCCAATAGACAAGGAGTGGTGATCCCTTGGGTCAGCTTGAGCATTAGCCTTGGCTTTGCAACTATGCTGCCAAGTTGTCACCCATTCACCTCACTGTAAGAGCTCTAATGCTGGAGTTACAGGGTCACTGTTTCTGCCTACGGCATGCAGAACCTCCTCTACTGGAGCTATACTCCGCTCACTGTCACTAGTCCTGTCTAACACCTGGATGTACACCTCTAATGCTAATTTTCTCAGTCAGAGACACCACTACTATGCTACATTTCTCACAATTAAAATGATTAAAAATGATGGAAGAAGAATATCTAAGCATCTTGCAGTTAAAACAAGGATTAAAATCAAGATTGACTATGCTGTAATAGTTTGGAAGTTACATTAATTGTCACTGGCTGATGGAGGTTTTGGGGCAGATCCAATGAGAAACAGAAACATTCTTCAAAAATATAGCGGCAACTGAATAAAGGAAAAAAAAGTAAGAGAAGAAGCAAAAAATGATCATCTCACTTTGAAGCACATATTCAAGTACGCAAAATTAAATAATGGATTAATTTATATTGTTTGAGTGATTAAATAAACGACCGTCACCACCAAAGCCAAGGTTCAGGTTCAAAGAAACAACTTAGGCCTTCAAATCATGCTTCTTCCTTTAACACACTCTCCTGCTGCCAAACACAACGTGATGCTAATTATTATTAGCACTTTAATGGACTTGGCCCGCTGTGCCCAGAGGTCAATAATCCAGGGGTGACAGTGACCTGAAGGAATTGGCCTACTGAGGAACTAATCATGGTGCACACATATCTCACACACACACACACACGCACACACACACTTGTTCTTCTCTCCACAGGAGCAGCCATAATTAGCCCAAAAAGAGGCTGCTGCTAATTAGCATGAATTATCTGTCTGGGTCCAGGATCCATATTGTGTGAGCTCATCGGATCTGAGATGTTACGTTTGTAATCAGTGGTGCAGTTTAATTGGGCCACTTTAGGTGACCTGACATAAATTGTGTGTTTCGGAGCTTTGTTTGTGGATGTTTATCAGATTTTGTTCTTCAAGACAGAATAGGTTAACAGGTTTCAGAGACTCTGTGTCTTGAGGAAAAACACCGCAAAATGGTTTTGCTGTTATGTTTTGTGTTTTGTTGCCTGCGATCTTGTTCATACGTGGGTGGGAAATGAAAATGAAAATTAAGTCTGTGATGTTTATTTCGGTGGGGTTTGGGGGGTGGGGGTCCTGTTCTTACAATGATGAGTCATGATGATGTATCTGGAGGAAAATAAGAGGAATTGCGTAGTCAAGTGATGCACCATTAGTGGCAATTTAAATATTCAGTAGTGTACCCCACATATTATCAAAATCTATGTGACAGCAGGGGGTTAGTAATAAAATTATGAAGATATATGGTTTATAAATGTCTTTTACATTTAGCTATTGAACTGCACCATCCTAGCAAACCATGGCCCCAAGTATTCTTATCACATTTATATCATCTGTGCAATTAATATAGATAAAAAATTTTCCCCTGTACTAAAGAAAAGAATAAAACCCATTTAATCAAGGCTGATTTATACTGGAAGCCTAAAGGCAGTTGTTATTCCGCCAAGAAATAATATTTTTTTTCTAATATGGGACTATACCAATTTCAAGCATAAAGGGCAGATGATTCTTGAGGAAAAATTAAATAAATAAATAAGTAAATAAAAGTGAAATGAGAGCTTACCTAATAGCTACCTGAATAGCTGCCTTTTAGGCTTTTTTACCTCACATAAATGAGGGTTTAGTACAGTTATGATTAAAAATGCACTGTAATACATCATACTGTATACAGTATGTGCAGGCTTCAGGCTCTATATAGCTACTCTGCTTATGCTAATTTTACCCGGGCTGCTATTAGGCTGTTGGATGCGGCTGAACCAGAATAGAGTCGCAAACACAGACCCAGAACTATTATCAGCTTGTACAGTATATGAAGCCTAAAGCTCTAATATGTTGTGGGATTACTAAATCACAATCAATGATGTACTGTAATACTTATATATGAACAATATTTAACTTCTATATGTATAACTGTATTTATTTTGATTTTGCACAGCCTGAAGTGTAGTGCTCCTTGTTGCAAGTAATCCTTCTGCATTAATAAATCATTATTCAAATAGATACAGTCCTTTGACTTTTTGATTTTGAGTACAGAGAGCAGTTATTCTCCAGTATTTGTGAATGTGTTAATGTTCTCAACAATTAAAATTTCTCAGCTATTACACTGATCATTACCAGGTGTGTCTGCAGTAGTAGTTTGGCTGCATTTGCCTGCAGCTCGCGAATACAGCAGAAAAGAATACAGTGCCTAAAGCCTGCATATATATTAAGGATTACAGTAAAATAACAGTAAATTATTGATCACAACTTTATGATCCCATATCATATTAAAGCACTAGACTTAATATAGAAAAAGGCAAATAGTAACTCTGGGTCTGTATTAGCGATTTATTCCAGTTTGATTGTTTTTGCCAACAACTGGTATAGCAACTTTACAGTACAATGAAGGGAATACTGCATATAAACCTGGCACATATATGAGGTATTACAGTACATAATTAATAGCTGGAGTAATCCGACACCAGAAATGCAACATAATTAATTTATGCACCGGCTTTAGGCGTTGTAGTCCGTTCGGCAACATTGGCAAGGTACTATACTGGCAGCTGTCATACAAGCTCAACCAATAAGGTTTATAGCTGTGAGAATTTTCATTGTCAACAACATAAGTGAACAAATTTGAAAGAATAACAGAATAACTGCTTTTATATATATATATATATATATATATATATATATATATATATATATATATATATATATATATATATATATATATATGAAATAGTAATTTTATATAATAGTAAGTTTGATGAATAAACTTTGTTTTCAAAGTAGCTTTTTTTTCTGATTACTGATGCGTTCCTAATACTAAATTAGCATTATGTTAAAACCAAGCAACATTTTCACTCACTTTGCTGTATAAGTGGAAGCACCTGCCAAGAAAAAAGCAAAGCATCTTCTAGTCTGTAAAATGTGTTAGTTTAGGATTGTGGTGATGGATGTTGGTTTTCAATGTAGATTTTGCTTCATGCAAACCTTTCCTGAATTCCTCATAAATAGATGATTTTTGATGTTGGAGGCCTCCTACCATCACATAGCCGGCATATATTATGAATAAATTGGTTCCAGTTTAATCAAATAGGCACACATGCAATAGCAGGACGACACACCGATATATCACTCATGCAAATCAGCATGTGAGGTCGGAAGGTCCTAAATTATTTCCAAATCACTTGCAGCATCAAGGGAGATGTCACTCTCAGACGAAAGCCGAGGATTAAATTGGTAGACCGCTTTTCAATGAAAGTAAAAAATAAAACAGGATACATTAAGATAGCTATGCCTCGATAAGTAATTTAATTTTATTGTGCAGATTTAATATCTTAACATGAGACAGAATGGTGCAAAAATAAGTTCTAGCTTAATCCAGCCACACTGGTGATTGAGTATATATAGGAAAAGGATACGAATCTCATGAGCTGTCATTCACAAAGTAAGGATTGTGACATATAGCCTGAGGGCAGTGATAGTTTACTGACCAGAGGCCCTGCCTCTAGGAGGCTCTGCCAATAGAGGGCTCTTGACAAGCTTTAACCATTCATTTAAACTGGATGATTAAACTTATTGGCCATTATGCTACATTATGCATAACATCTATCAACATGAGCAAGTTCATAGAACCAGCCCAGTCTCACAAAACAATACATACATTACATATACATTGAATATCAACATTAGGGCACATGCATACAGTACATTGCACAGCATCATGTAAAACATTCATTCAAATGCTCTGTATGCCATTTTCTACAGCAAAATATGTTATCCAAGCCCACATCTACCACTATGCTATTAAATGCATTGATATGTAATGAATATTTTTTTGTTTTTTGTGACATTTGATTAGACTTTTCCCAGGCTAATGAAACTTCCTTTTCTCTGCAACCACAATCAGGCTTGCAAGTCACATGGTATCGTGGTACAGCAATGAAAGTATTTTCAAAATGCAGTAAGTCTCTATATTCTCAGTAGCCTAAAGCATTAACAGGGGAAAAAAAAAACTATCTGCATTTAAAAAAAATACCTGCATTACCACGTGACTTGTAAGTCTGATTGTGTCTGTAGAGAAGAGAAGTTAGGCTTATTTCATGACCCTGGTAAATCTAATCATGTGTCAAAAGCACAAACTTTGCTCAGTCTGTTGAAAAAAAAAATGCCAGAATGTTGCTTGTCAACATACAGTATACAGTAGAAGGTGCTGCAAATAAGTTGCATGTGAAGGTTTTATCTGTGAGACTGGCTTGCATAGGATATGAATTCTTAGTTCATAGAGACAATGAACGTAAATTCACAGAATTTGAAATAAATTTGGAAATGTTACTGGTGTGTGGGTCTGAATTTGTAACCAATTACCAGTCAGCTGTAACCAAACAGGGGTCAGATAAAATGGATAACTGTAAACCCACACTAAGTGAGTTGGTTAAAAGAAAACAGAGACTGTTAATTTTGTCTAATAGGTCTGATTACAAACAAACTCTAAAATAAAATAGAAATGATGGAAAAATACAGGGTGTCCCAAAAGTCTCCATACATAGGGGACTATATGCCAGCACCACACTGGTTGTGCCTTTATCAGTGGATGTTCGTGGACATCCACTTCTTGGTTGGTCCGGAACACTTCCAGTCTTTTTGAATTTGTTAATAAGTTTGGCAACAGTGTAGTGTGTGAAGTGCCTGCCATGTTTCCTTAAAGTCCATCGCAACCTTGCGACAGCTTCCCGATCAAGCCATGAGAATGATTTCAATACGTTCTTCTTTTGTCGAAGGCATTCTTAAAGGCTATCTGAAAAACAAATTATAATATAAACTAAATATGAAAAATGTTGGAAGATACTTTGCTTTAAATTGTTAATTTCCCCTATGGATGGAGACTTTTGGGACTCCCTGTAAACTGTTGCTGTTACTGCATTACGCGTCTTTTGGATTGTACTGGATGATAACCTTGAGGTCACTGGGGTACAGCTATAAACTAAGTCTGGAATCACACACAGGGAACACCTGCAGGAAGTTTCTATTTACTTCTGTTTCTTGTTTGGAAGGAGGTGTTGCAAAGGATTGAAGTCTTGAGTGCAGAGAGACATTTCTGTCTTTCTTTACACTAAGCAGGGGGTGCACTTTGAGCAAAATGTTCTCTGCACTAACACTGGAGACATGCTGTATTTCTCACACACACACAAGCCCAAATGTGCTGCATTTGCCCTGCAGAAAGCACCACAGGACACATACTTACATCACTTGTACTCACTGTTAGCCTCTAACTAGTTTGCCAAGAGAGACAGTGTTTCCCCAAAAGTATGCTCTTTAATCCTCTCTTGGCCATAAATCATGAATCACTGCACATCTCTGTTCGGTGATATTAACATGTTAACTGTCCTTTTTAATAAAGTTTTCACATTTTGAATGAATGCTTTGACCAGACATGCTTTCAAGGTTAAAAAAATTATAATCTGGTAGCCACCAAGTAGAGCGGCACAGTGGTGCAGGGGGTAGCATTTCCACCTCACAGCTCCAGGGTACCAGGTTCGACTATCTGTGTCGAGTTTTGCATGCCCTCCCCGTGTCCACATGGGTTTCCTCTGGGTTGTCTGGTTTCCTCCCACCTCCCAAAAACATGCCAGTATGTGGTTTGACTACGATAAATTGCCCATAGGTGTGAATAAGTATGCGTGCCCAATGTTCCCAGGATAAGGGTCTGGGATAAGAATCAGGATCTGGGATCCATGGCAGTTACTGTATGAAATGAAAGGGCTACAAATTTCTATATAATTATTACCATGTACAATTGCTTTAATACATCCTTAAAAAGGCCTTTTTTAGCTATATTTATTTGGTCATAAATATGTATCAGTCACTGGTTCTCTTTAATAAGTAATGCTAGCATGCTTTTGTGTCTGTAACAAACAATTTAAGGATTTCAGCTAAAGACTTTATGCATTCATGTTGTACAATGAACTATTATACCTGACGAAAGTGTATTTTTATCATGGTCATGTCATGCTTCTTTTGTTTTGCAGATAGCAGAATGATTTTTTTTTTCATAGAATACATGATGACTGTGGCAACTGTGATGTCTATTTGTATGCACATGAAATGAAAGCGTATTTCACTATAACATGTGTCTGCAAAATACTGCATGTTTAATTGCCTTCATCAGCCTGAACATCTCTTTGTTTTCTTTCGTGGCATGTTAACATTTCTTTCTTGGCATGCTAGCTGTGTTGTTTCATAGATTCTTCGATACTTCTAAATCACCTAAATGATATTAGCTTTTCAATTTACCAATTATTTGGCATAAAGTCTTTAAATTGTGTCCTGTTGCATGGAACCAACCACAAATCCATTTATAGCTTCACACTTTAGCAGTGAATTATGTTTGAATTATAAATTTCATTTTTAATGTAAAGAGTATTTTTATTCATTTGCTGTTCAGTTTCCAAGATGGAAGTTAGTTGCACTATAAACATTGTACTATAAATAGCAGGATTTCTCCTTTTTTTCATTTTTTATTGATTTCAATCTTTATATTCAAGCTCCTGACACATTTAAAGCTACAGTTGTAGCTTTGCTGAAAAATGATATACATCACCATATATCTATTGAAATAGGGGCATTTTAATTGACTATTATATCTAGGTCAAATGTGGTAGGGCAAATATTAAACATGTGAATATTGTTTTCATGTTGCATGAATGACATCTTTATGTAGCATCCATGACAACGGTGGCATTTATATCTCTCTTAAATTAAATATTTGCATGTTTCTGTAGAAAGTTAACAGGATGGCATTACATACATATCTAGTTGCCTTTACTTGCCCTTAACAAGGTCTTGAAAAGGCCTTGAGGACTATGAGCAATTAGTAGACTCTCATTCAGAGCTTTAAAACACCACAGTTTACTCTCTTCTACAGGCAGGATTTCCCTTTATAGCCAGCATTGTGCTTTTCTCTCCCTCCCACACATAACACAATGACCCTCACTTACTCAGAATGGCCAGACTGTCACTCCACCTCCTCTCTGCTTTCCCG
>CM040459.1:22505172-22521114 GCA_022758105.1 Pangasianodon gigas | reverse complement strand
GGAGGAACTCTGTAAAAAATGGCTGTAATTCCTAAACGGTTAATGCAATATTTTTGTTAAACCCCTTGAATTAAAGCTGAAAGTCTACGCTTCAGTCACATCTTGACTGCTTCATTTCAAATCCACTGTGGTGGTGTACAGAGGCAAAATTACCAAAACTGTGTCACTGTCCCAATATTTATGGACCTGACTGTAGTTCCTCCACCTGTATACAGCTAGTTAGCAAACCATGCTACACTATATGGCAAGAAATTTGTGGACACCTGACTATCACACTCATATGTGTTTTTTGAACCTCCCATTCCAGATTTAATCCCCCTTTGCTGTTATAATAACCTCCACTCTTCTGGGAAGGCTTTCCAGTATATTTTGTGGCTGTAGTGTAGCTGTGTGGCTGTAGGTATTGGTCCATTCACCTACGTGAGCATTACTGAGGTCAGGCACTGATTTTGGGGGAGGAAGCCTGTGGCAGTCAGTGTTCCAATTCATCCCAAGGGTGTTCACCGGGGTTGGGGTCAGGACTCTGTGCAGATTACTTGAGTTCTTCTACACCAATCTTGGTCTTCATGTCTTCATGGATCTTGCTTTGTGTACAGAGCCATTGTCATGCTCTAACAGGTTTGGGTGTCTTAGTTCCATTGAAGGGAAATTGTAATGCTACAATGTACAAAGACATCCTATGCAATTATGTGTTTCTGACTTTGTGGCAACAATCTGGGGAAGGCCCGCATATGTGTGTGATGGTCAGGTGTCCACAAACATTTGGCCATATAGGGTATCACACGGGTCTTGCTGCCAAGGTTGACTGTGTCCCCACTACACACTTGTCGCCTTGTGCTGCAGGTACCCACTCTTCAGGTGTAGTTTGCACACTTCTGGGTCATGAGGTAAAGTTGAAACAAGCATTGAATCCATCTTTTGAAAGCACAGTCAGATTATAAACTGTCTGAAAAAAAGAACAGGTGTTGAAAATGTTCCTGACAAAGATCTCTGTAACTTTTATTGCTAATATCTACGAAAACACCAAATGTCAACCAGGTGGTAGTAAAGCTCTTATACACGCAGGATAAGCCAAAGTAAATATTCCAAACAGCACCAAGACATTTGACCGACTATGGTGAAAAATAATGTGACAAAAGAAAGAGCCTTGGAAAATGGCAAGCTATAGAACATTGCGTGTATGTGTCAGATTTAATGGTGTGTGTCCTATGCCTGGTCATTCCATACTGTGCTAATGCAAGTGTGTGAATGATGCTGAGGAATAAGTATTTTCCCCTAAGGAATAATCTTGCCATATCAAGAACCTTTTCCATATCACCCAACACTAGAATAACACACCTTTTATCAAACTTTTTCACCTCTACCCAGAAAATGTTAACTAGTTACTCATGGTATTCCACATTTTGCAACCGACATGCTGATTTAGCGCCTGAGGATTACTGTTATGTAGTTTTATGAAGAATAGCAGATGAAACAAAATGCCCATTTGACACACATACACAGAACTCCAGATGCCTGTTTTACACACATACAGTTGGGGTCATTTTTGCAAAATCTGCAAAACGTTAATAATTAAAAAAAAAAAGAACCAGTTTACATATGCTTGATTCTTAATACTTTGTGTTGTTACCTGGATCATCAATGACTCTTTTTATGCTTTGTGATAGTTGTTCATGAGTCCCTTGTTTGTCCTGAGCAGTTAAACTATCCACTGATCTTCAGAAACATCCTCCAGTTCCTGCACATTCTTTTCTTTACCAGCATCACCTGCATATTTGAACCTTTTCCAGCAGTGGCTATATGATGTTGAGATCCATCTTTTCACACTGAGGACAACTGAGGTGCTCTGGAAAACATGTAAATATCTTATGTAGCTTCTGAAGGGCAATACTAAATGGAAAAAGAAGATATTTAAACAAAATAATAACAATTTACACCAATCACCATGTTCAAAAGTTTACATCCCTTTGGCTCTTAATGTAGTGTGTTGCCTTCTTGAGCATCAGTGAATGTTTTCACCTTTTGTACTGGTTGTGTACGAGTCTCTCAGTTGTCCTCAGTGTGAAAAGATGGATCTCAACATCATAGCCACTGTTGGAAAGGGGTCAAATATGCAGAAGATGCTGGAAATCCAAAGAATGTGCAGGAACTGGAGGATTTTTCTATAGAACAGTGGGCAGTTTAACTGTTCATGACAAACAAGGGACTCACAAACAACTATCACAAAACATAAAAACAGTCATTGATCATCCAAGTAACAACACACAGTATTAAGAATCAGGCACATGTAAACTTTGAAATGGGTCATTTGTGTAAATTCAGTTGTTATTTTGTCTTGTGAACTATATGTATACATCTGTTATGTGAAATATCTTATTCAGGGCAATACTAAATTTAAAAAATGCAATTTTTATGATCCCTCTTATTTATTTATTTTTTCTTAAATTATTAACATTGTGCAGATTCTGCAAGGCGTATGTAAATGTATGATCCCAATTATACACAGAACCAGTGGGTTTCACTCCATCATCAATGGATCACTGAAAGAAATACATTTCACATTCTTCAGATAATAATTACACATGACATCTGTAAGTTGAAAAATCAGGAAAGTTCTAAGTTCTCATAGGATGTATACCTATGATTACATATTAAGCTGCACATCTTGTCATCTCAGAAAGGGAGATACACACCCAATCCATGCAGTATGACATACTATTTGCATGATAGCCATTTTTTACTTTCAACATTTGTTATTCACATATACTGCTTACGTTCAACTGGCATAAATGTGCTCTCTAACACTGTTTGTAATGATCCAGATGCAAAGAAAAAAATAACTTTATTGAAAGAGTTGCTAGAATGCCTGAGGATCTCTTTGCTTTTCATTGCAGATCATTTGTCAACATATCTGTCAACTATGTTATTGAATTTCTTGGCAGTCTATATTGCCTAAGAATAACATGATCTGGAAGGTTGAGTGGGGATATTCTCTAAGAGGCCTTCTGGATGTTTCTGTTTATTGTGAACCTAAAGTGGTTCTATCTAAAACACAGACAAATATTTTTTTTTATCTCTTCACTTAGGCCAAATCACAAAGGCTACAGTATCAGTACAATTATATTCAATTTTGTTTATATAGAACTTTTAACATTATACATTGTCACAAAGCCGCTTTACAGATTCCTAACGAGTATGCCAGAGGTGACAATAGCTAATTGGAAAAACTTCCTCAGAAGACACAATATTATAACTAATCACAGTATACAGTTGTAAAGAGAAATGTATAAATCAGTACTAAATGAGCATACTGTAAATAAGACAGCCTTTCTAATTACAGCAGCAGTTCCTAGGAGGTGCAAGTATATGCTATCCAGGTACGATTATCTTCTGAACACAATGATGAGTCTTAGGCATAAACAGTTATTGGGAAGTGCCAATCTTTAGGATATACAAGTAAGATTATATACAGCACCAAAACACTGGCTCTAAATAAAGAACATGAGGGACAGAGCAGAAGTAGGGACTCAGGATCAATTAGTCAGGTCTGGTGGTTGAGATGAGCCACAACAAGAAAGGTGTGTCAGTATCTGGCACTGTCATCAGGCTTCTAATTAGTTGCAATTAATATGAAACTGCAAAGCACTTTTTTTTAAATGGCTTAAATTTGATCAGACCATTCGGGAAATTATTGAAGGATACTTTTTTACATAGCATAAGATTTAAGTCAGACTACCTCTGAGCTCCAGCATCCGCAGTTCAACTCTGAGCTCAGGTTACTGTCTGTATGGAGTTTCACATCTTCTCCCTGTGTCTGAATGGGTTTCTTCTGGCTTCTCTGGTTTTCTCCAACTTCCCAAAAACATGCCAGTGGATGGATTGGCTACTCTAAATTGCCCCTAGGTGTGAATGAGTATGTGAATGTGTGTGTGCATGGTGCCTGTGATGGACTTGTGTCCCATCCAGAGTGTATTTCAACCTCTCTCCCAGTGGTCTTGAGATAGACACTGAATCCACCACAACCCAGACCAGTATAAAGCAGTTACTGATGGAAAAACAAACTCTGTTGAAATAACTTAACTCAGTTATTAGCACAAAAAAAGGCATTTTCTAGGACAACATAGATATCACTGTAACATTGAGCCATGTCACAACACCTCCATGCCAAAAGAGGGCTGTTTGTCTGAGTTCTACTGCACTCACTTTCTGTTCCCCAGTCACTTCCTGTTTATGGAATATATAAGGAATCATGCATGCACTAACTCACCATAGTCTTGCTAATACTTCAGCTGGGTTAGTTCTGAACCACTGTTTCATCTTCAGGTATTTGTGTGTACAACCCTTGCTGTGTTCTTGACCTCCGCATTGGATTTGCCCTTTGCTGAATAAGTATGGCCTCTCTGTGCTTTGACTTCATGTCTGATTCATGACACTGTTTTGGATTGCTGTTTTGGATTTGTTACTGTGGATTCATTAAACTTCCAGTATATGAAGCCTAAAGCTTCCCATAAGTCTCTGACATTATGATTTTTTAAAATGTTGATAATCATTGCATTTATATTAGATTTTACAATGCATAATGTGTGTGCACAAATACATAAATTGAAGCATAATTGTTTCAGAGAGGCAGGATGTTTTGGACAAAAGTTCTGAATCAGCTGTGCAAGCAAAATGCTTCTTCAGATAGTTATAATGCATTACACAGTATAATGCATATAAAGCACTTTGCACAGCTAAAGAACTGGAAACATTCTGTTTCTTTGAGAAAAAAAAATGTGTATGACACTGCAATTTTTATCACATCTGCATCTATTATAGAGGAATGAAAGAGATTACAAAAACACATTTTTGAATACAGTGACTCAATACATTTATTACACCAGTACAGTTATTTACCAATAAATAACTGTCCATTATATTTCAATGGACTTGTTTTCTATTTTTCTGCTGCTTGAATAAGATGATGTGTCCTCTATGTGCAACAGATTGGCAAATATGGGGCAGAAAGCTGGATTGACAATGCAGTCGAGCAGAAAAGGGGAAATCCATAATAGTAATCAAAACAAGGCAACAGGTCAGGCGATCTTCATCTAAACCAAGCAATACTTCAAGGATTTTGCACAAGTTATGGTTCAAAGAACATTAATAACAGTAACAGACATTAAACACAGGCACTGCTTCTTGAGCAAGACTTTGCAAGGTGCATGTGTGGAATTCTACATTATTTCAGGAAGTTGGTAAATGGGAGAAAGGTGTGTGTGATTAGTAATCAGGGGACTCTGAATTGAGATAGGCTTCTATGGACTTCTTCCAGCTTAAAAACACATCCCTGTTACTAAGATTATTGCTATGAACCGTGGAGCTGTGAGGTGGCAATGTTCCCCACTGCACTACTGTGTCATCTAGTTCCAAACTTAATTTACTGAATAATGGTTTACTTAGGACTGGACACTCATCCATTGTTACCAACGAATGCTTTCCAGTTGCTAAATGTTTAGCTTAGCATACTAACTAACTAACAATATTCAAATTGCATTAAGAAAGAAAAAGTGGTATTTGAAATGAGACTGAAATGAGATCTATTCACACTGATGAAACTGTTCTTACAGAACAGATTTTTTTTTTTTTAATCCTGCAATCAAAAAAGGATGGCTCATTCTGATTATATTGATTGGCATTTGGGTCTAATTTATAACAAGAGTGCTAAATTCAGATTTAAAACACAGACTTTCTCAGTACGTCGATATTAAACTGATTGGGCAGCATGTATGAAATACATTAAATGGCTAATGTATTTCATACAAATGAAATACAAACTAAATGTCTTGCACCTATATACAGAACCTACACGCTTCATTAGCTAGCTAACTTAGGTAATGTTAGTTAAGGACAAAATTGGGTTTTATGGTATATTTTGACTGGTTTGGCTACTGTTATATAATCTATCACTCTTATATAATTGGTGAAATGATACATCACTGTGACTATGACATCGCAAATGGAAATTCCAGTACTGAAATTCCACTCATCTCTACCAATGACAAATGAAAGATAGTTTTTCACAGATTCAACATGTAATGGTTTAAAGTTATACATCTAGGGTTGTGTTAAGGAGGCAACAGAAGATTATGAATTCCAGTCTCAGAACTGTCAGAGAGTCACAGTAGGGTCCTTGATCTGGACCTTTAACCTTAATCTTTTAACCTTCTCTTGGATTCGACCACACTTTAAAAGCATTTGCCAAATGAAGTAATGTAAATGTATTTTCATTTATTCACATCTTCTCACTCCCAGGCACATTTCTTTGTACTTGTGAAGCCATTTGCACACATGCCACGTGTTTCTTCCCTCTGAAGGTTTGACTAATGTCTAGCAGGTTTCTTCAACAGGAGTGATGAATGCAGATCACACACACTCACGCACCATTATACCGCCATAGGTCAGCTCTTCAACAGAAAGTGTGCTTTCTGTAATCATTTGTCATATTTCAGCATTTCCAGGATGCATTAATCTCTTATTCTGTTTTCTCTTGGCACAAACTCCAGGACACATTTTGTTCCCAGTTCTCCCAATTAAGCCTCCATGCCTGAGTGTGCTTTCCAGGTACTGCCACAAAAGTGCAGGGTCCCAAATCTCCTGCTTGGTAGTGACTCCAAAGGGAAGTAGCTGTAAATATGACCCTAAATGAGCCATACAGACTGAATGAAATGCCGAGTCGACGTTTTGTTAGTGTTAAGTACAATCATGAACCCATGTGGCTGAACACTGGGAAGCTAGACCTAGTTTGGTGATGGAATCAAGACCAGATCAAGGCTTTAATCTCTACAGAAAACTGCTTACAAGGCCTACACACTCTCCCAAACTTTGGGATCATTTATGAATGCTCAGTACTAAATACACTAATACACACACATACAAATGCACAGCTTGAAGCTCTAAATATCTTGAAGTTAATTTGCTATCCTCTGCAAATGTTTCAGATCAATATTTATGGGGACACACAGAGAAAAAGGGCTTTCTAAAACTCAGAAGATCAATAAAAATCATCTCCCATAAGAACAAACTTGATTCCGGCATCGCTAAAATATAAGGACACAGTACAGTGGGAGATTAAATTAAATATGTCTGCATTGAATGAGTTACGCCGCATGATGCCAAGGCTGAGGACTCTCAGACAGCCTGAGTAGCTGTCCACTGTGTTTCAAGCTCGTCTTCCACCAGCCAAGATATGTCACGACATGCCTGTCATTAAATAAATTTCCTTCTTAGATTTTTGACATGTTAGCGTTGAGATTACACAACATCTGAATGCTTGACTGAATCTAACCAGCTTTATCAAAGGCTTTTCTAATTACTTTAACAGATATCTTGCCATCTTTTGTAATGGAAGACATGGCAAGAACGTAAACACTCACAGATATACACAATTTAGGAGGACACTTACAGAATTGATGCATAATAATCACAGAAAGCTTAAGTATTAAAATATTTCAGCTTCCTAACACAGAGTAGCACTGTTTAAAAAGCAAAGTCAATTTTTCTCCACGCTCCAGTGAAAGTGCTCTCCCTAGTCAGCAGCCATGCAAGATAATCATCCTGATCAACTAAATTAGAGAAATACACAACCATGAAATTAGCACATATATTGAATGTACCAATCATCTTGCACATCAGGTCCAGACCTCCATTCAGGGAATAAACAGTGACGAGCATGAGGAAATCAGCTCAGCATGAGCGACTGAGCAGAAAAAAATCCATGAAGAGGCGGATAAGAAGATTTCTTTAACACAGTGATATAGAGTACAGAAGAAATATGTAGAGATGCACTTGAAAGTTTCAAGTGCAAGACTGAAAATTCAAAAAAAAGCTGCTGTATGTTTCCAAGATTAAGTATTATATTGGGTACTGTTACGACTGGCTTAGCTAATGTTGCAGAACTATCATATTGTGTAAAATTGTGAAGTATTTTATGTTAATCTGTACATTGTGTTGAAGAAATGAAAAGATAAGCAATGATGATCAAGCGATTGGCTGATTAAAAGTAAATGTAGCTTGACCCCTTACACCTGTAACATAGCGAAATCCTTCAAATAGCACCAGCAATACGGTACTTCTGAATCTGAATCTCCTGCATTGTTGATATACAACAATCCTCAAACTGAGTGTTTTGCATTCACTGTCTGATTTGCACAACGCGTGTAAAAATGCTGCCTACCTAGAATGCCTATTGCCTTCTATGAAACATGGGGATATTGATTGTGTTTTGTTTCTTGTCCATAGCTATATTCAGTGTTGCCACTGAACAGACTTTGTCACCAGATTTGGCGTAATTTTAGACCTCAAAAAGAGCATAATGACAGATCTAGCTACTTTTTGAGCAGGTGTTAGGGACTGTCCTGCACTTGATATGGTTCTCCAGCTCACATCACAGCAGCTGGTTATACCTGTTGAGAAAGCAGATTTGGTTGATGTGTATAAAGAGTGACTGTTCTTGTGGGAGCCAGTGTTCCTAATGACCAATCACTGATCACTGTTGTTCCCAATGACCAATCACTGATCACCATTGTTCCCAATGACCAATCACTAATCACCGTTGTTCCCAATGACCAATCTCTGTTCATCACTGTTCCCAACCACCAATCTCTGCTCACCATTGTTCCCAATGACCAATCATTGGTCATCATTGCAAGTTTGTCTATACACTTTCTATACTGAGCATGTTCTATTATGGTATATTACATTAATTAATATCTATCCATTACCAGTCATCAGCAGCAGAATTTTTATTTTTGCCTTAATATGGCTCCTTTAATAATAACCATCCAGCAGATGGTTTCCAAGATCCCAAAAAACAAACAAGGTGATTGTACACAACAACATCCTGTGATACATTAACAACTGTGTCCATCTTAATTTAAGCACTGTATAACAAATCCCTATAAGTGTTAAATCTTAGGGTGTTTTTTGATCCTATGCAGATAATCCATGTAACTGGTTTGGTTGTTTCCCAGTTGGCTGGCAGCAGAGCAGACGGTGCAAAAATGGCTGCTATAGAAACAGCATCATGAAAACAGCAGCTCCCCTAATATATGCATAAATAACACAGATTGCACTTCCCTACTGAGCAAAGACAAGCAGGAGGAGAGTGATAGAGCGCAGAGTGTAAGTGCAGTGTGTGAGTGAGAGTGTGAGTGAGAGTGTGTGTATCAGTGTTCCTGCATCGTGTTTCCATTTCACTACATACACATGCCAGTGAATACACTTAACTGTTATTCTATAGCACACATGGGAAGGTTCTGAAACCATCACTTTGTCTCAAATTGCATTATTACCATACTGTATGTTTTGCCCAGTTTGGAAAAAAAAAAGAACCATTTGGGAGCTAAATGAGTTAGCTTTTAATGGTGAGCTGGCTTACTCAAAAGAGCCGGAATTCCCATAGTAAGCAGTTTGTGACATTGTGCGCCATTCCTCCTGGGTTTAATCATGCTGGATTTATGCACAACCAAAGCGATTGCTTAGTAAAGTAAGGGTGATTTTGACAGAGATAACGATTTAACTGTGGTCATTAATCTGCCATTCTATTAAGATGCCTTATAATAAATGCAGGTCATTTTACAAAGTGAGCCACTTTAGTTAGACAGAGATGACGTCTTCAGTGTCCCCCCCGTAGGAATCCCACGGCCTGTTTTTCAGGCATCTCAGCAAGTTTTTATTATTAAATCTATGGACAGTTTCTTAATTATTCTAACTATGATTATTTTGAAAGTACAACACTTGCTATTTTTGTCAGTCTTACAGTGTAGTGCCTTTAGGCTGAGTCACGTCTCTAATAATTCCAGGATTTTAACATTGAAACAGAAGGAACACAAGGTCATTTAAACAGAGGAACATACCATTCAAGCAGCATCCACTTTCACCCAAGGCAAATAGGCCATGTTTATTACTATTATAAATTCTTAATGATAATGTACATTTTCTACAACAGTGAATATCCCTTATTTTAACATGCTTATGAATGCAATTCAAAGTACTTACAGTACATTGCTTAAATATTTACCTCCATAAGCTTTTCCACATTTTGTAGTCTTACAATATAGAAACTGAAATGGATTTAAATGGAATTATTTGTCATGAACAGTCTTCATAATGCTTTTTGTTTAGGCATGTTTTCTATCAAACTCTAAAGCCTTACAGGAACACATGACACATTAATTGCACACAGATGGACTAATTCATTCAATTAATTATGTGGTTTCTGATGGTAAATGGTTGCATCCATGGCCATAGCTAGGAATTCTGGGCCTAGTGGCATAGTAAGGCCCTCATACTCATTCACTTCATTATTACTTATTTCACTTTTTTTACTTTACTTTTCGGTTCCTCTATATTCATGACAGGGCCAAAAGCATGAACCTCGATAAATCTTCAAGCGATCCTTAAGCATACTTGATAACTCAACTCAACAACTAGAATACCTACTATTAGCATAAGCATACCCAATAGCTAAAATGAGCTAGCTAACCTAGTTAGCTATTTAATGCAGTTAGATAAGCCCCATGCACCAGAAACATGCTACAAGCAATTTCACTTAAAACTTAAAACTTTTCTTCAAAAAGAAAGTGGTTATCCTCTGGGCCCTTTCACTGCTCCTTGGTTTTCTCTCTCTCTCTCTCTCTCTCTCTCTCTCTTTTCCTATTGTTTTTGAAATTCTGATTTGAGATTTTTGTTTTTTTTCTCCAGATATTTTCTTGTCAAGTGGCAACTCAACACCTCTCATCGCACACAATCACATGAACCATGGGCAGTGGACTAAACCATTTTTATTTTTGGGAGGGTGTGGGGGGCATAATTAGCATAATTTATCTTATTATGAGTACAACAATTCCTTCATAGCAAGGAGCCAATGGACTACTGGAATTTTTAGGACCCCTCATTGGCTGTGTCCCTGTATAATTTTCACCCCACTAGCCACAGCCCTGGTTGCACCAGAGCTAATTTAGGGTGTTTTTCCCTAAAGTTTTCACACTTTTACATCCATTTTAGTTGCAGGTTATAAGCTCAAGTTCAAGAAAAGTTCAAGGAAGTGAATTCTTATCATGCTGTATACAAATGATCTGCAAAACATTTTTAAGACATCATAAAAAATGTTCATTCTATTTTACAACAAAAAAAATCTATATTAAAAATATCCTATTTTTTTAATGATGTTACATTTTGCTACTATAGATGTAACTTAAACTTTGACATGACATTCTCAACATTCTTACCTTTTTAGCAAGTGTGGTCCATTAAAAAATTTTAATATAATATCTTGTGGCAGAATATAATCTAAACGCTTGTGGGAGTTTGGAATTAACACTAGCAGGTTTCTAGCAGGTTCTCCTTGTAACCCAGGTGTTTGCATCACACATAGGGGTATGATCACATTATTCTATCATGAGTCTAGTTTTAAAAACTATAATCACATTGTGGCTTATGTGAATATAAAGTGCAGTGCTTTGTAGCTGGTCTAATTAATTAGCCAGAGGTCTTTTAGCCACTATGAAACCAGTCTGATTGCACTTTTTACAGGTGAAAACGGATGCATATGTTTTCCATGAGACACAACTGATACAGACTACTACTACATGCTTCTGGTGCATTGATTGATTGATTGATTGATTGATTGACTCATTCATTCATTCATTACTTGCTCTGTCATCAAAGTTAGGCTCATGATTGTCTTTCTGCTGCAAATTACAAAAAAAAAAAACAAACAAAAAAAAAACTTTTGAATATTTTTAGTGATATTATTAAAGCTACACTTCATAGGATATTATTGAGTCAGCGGACAAAAACACTCTATAAAATAATGTTCCTGAGCTACTGTGAACTGCCCTGACAATCCTGTAATACTTATACGCAGTCAGCAGCAATCAAGGGAGAGAAAGAGTTCGAGCGTTGGAGTGTAAACAAACCGAATGGGATTGAGAGTCTGATATTATACTGGAAGAGGAAATAGTTTCAAGCATGGTGAAGTTTTAGTTTTTTGTTTTCTTTGCTGAATAGCTAAGGCAGCCATTTGTGAGTTTGTTTAGCTAGAGAACTCATGATAGAAGACTAGTTATTAATGAGAGGTGTTTGTTGTGTTTTTTGTTTTGTATTTCGATCTCAGTTCGATCAGGCGAGATTGAGTCATTGGCTCACCTTGGTGTACATTTATTGTCCTGTGGTTTGTCACTGCACTGTCTCTTACTGTGCCTATTGTCCTGTTTTAGTAGTTATTGTACTGTCTTGTGCTGTTTGCACACGTTTGGACATGCACTTTATGTAGTAATGTGTAGTCTCATGTAGTTCTGTGTTTTATGTAGCACCATGGTCCTGGAGGAACATTGTTTTGTTTCACTGTGTACTGTACTAGCTGTATATGGTTGAAATGACAATAAAGCCACTTGACTTGACTTGACTAGCATGCTAACACAGATTTGTACCTAATATGTTTGACAATCTGGAGAACAAAGTACATAGATTGGATAATAAAATACACAGAGTACACATATTTGGATTAAAAAAAAATATTGGAAGTATCAAGATCTAACAAGTCTCTCTACACTCTATTTTATCTAGCTAGAGTTAGTGGGCTATTTCTACTAGAGATGTGCGCAGTTTGGGATGTGGGATTGCTTTTTGGCAAACGATGTATATGATACTATTGGAATTTGACTTAAATATGCTAATCTCCAATTAACAAATCTTGCATTCCCAATTGCCAAAATTATCCTATTTATTACACCAGGAGTGT
The DNA here is from genome assembly GCA_022758105.1 of Pangasianodon gigas. Taxonomy (NCBI): domain Eukaryota; kingdom Metazoa; phylum Chordata; class Actinopteri; order Siluriformes; family Pangasiidae; genus Pangasianodon; species Pangasianodon gigas. The sequence goes on along the minus strand of CM040459.1, from coordinate 22,508,330 downwards.
TTCTTCTTGATTGGTCTGCAGACAAACTGTGCAAAGTCAACATTCCTGGTATAATTTGCCAAAGTCTTACTAAACATCAAAATACATTTTTTTCTGCAGTGACAATTGTAGCCTGTATCATGTCACTGACTGTCCCTGTTTTGCAGAGTTTGGACTGTAGCTTCCTCGAAGGCCCTGAATGTGCTATATAAATACAGAGATCTCAAGCTGTGCTGTATCAGCTGCCGCCACTGCATCATTCTCTTGCCTTTTTGGTGGGTGCAGTGTATTCAGGGTTCATTCACAATCCTCTCAGTGCATGCAACTCACTCCAGTACTGAGCATCTATTATTTAACACCTTCAAACTCCTGTTCTTGATCTAACCCTCAACATTGTACATATCTTCTCATGCAAAGATGCACATAAATGTGATTAACAGCACTGCAGATGCATTTGTAATTAGGCTATGCATGTAGATACTGGTGACATCTGCTTGCTGCTAAGCTGTGTGTTCTCAACACTTCTCATTATTGCCTGCTGGCTGTAAAGCATCAAGCTTGGCAAACATGCTGTGTCCAGGCACAGAGATTAGGTAAAGAACATTGGCTGTGACTGAACGCTTGCATGTTGTTGCTGTAATTACTTTCTGTGCCCACTCAGCCTGGCCTGAATACACCAAGCTGGGCTAGTAGTGTGTGGACATGACACATTCAGGTGTTCAACAAAAGGAGTCATCAGGCTTTTCAGAAGCTCTCTGAACAGCTGGAACTGGAACACTGCATCTGTGTGTGTGTGTGTTTATTAGCATGAGTATGTGAAATTTTGTAGTCTAGACAAATATGAAGAAAGGAAGAAAAGAAAGAAATGCCTGACCGGAACCTAGCTCCCACATCCTCTCTTTAATTTTCTCTCTTGCTGTGTTCTCTCCTTTATGTTTATGTAAATGCATCATGGATCTTGAGAAGAACTTCACTAGGAGGCTCTTAAAGAAATCACTCAACATTCTAAGAAAATTCATCCTACACAGAATGGACCTCCATTGGTACTGTTTAATGAGATAGGATATTGAGAACCCAATCCCCATGATAAAAAGGTCTCTTTCATTTTTTTTCTTTCAAAATCCATCCATTTTGTTTCTTTTATTTTCTTTCTCCTACCCCCACAGCCTAAATATAGCTCATTGCTATGTTACACCTTTCTTTGTAATCCTTCTCTCTCTCTCTCTCTCTCTCTCTGTGTATGTGTGTTTCTCTCTAGCTTTCTGTGATTGTAAGTAATTGAAAGGCAGTAATTGAAAGCAATTAACCATTTATTCATTAATTATTAGACTACACTGAAAATCTGGGATTGTTTAATTTAAAATTGGAAATAAACAGAATCTTTTAGAATTTAGAAAATTCTAAAACAAAAAATGGAAATGCGCAACAACTTGACTATTCAATATTGCACAATTTCTCCTTTCTTCAATTAACACCTTTGTACAAAAGGTCAGATTTTCTGTGAGTCTTATCCCTTCCATTGAAACACATGTTCAGACAACATACCCATGGATTTGATCTAACATGGATCATCAGGTTTTACACAAACTTATGGAGTCTGTGGCAGCTTGAGTGCACATTGTCATTAAAGCAAAAAGGGGACATACCAAATACTAAGACATTCTGAAATTTATGTAAGCCTTTTCACTAATGGTCTCAGACATTTTGACTGTATATATTAATTTTCGTATACTTTCAAATATATTTTAATGGGTTCACATATATATTAATGTTATTTTATAAAACAGTTTTAAGAAAGTATAAATGCATGAACTGTACAGTATTCTCTGTTACAACCTGAAACTGAAATGGAATTAATTGGGACTATATGACATGAATCTTCATAATCAAAGTGTAACATGATCTCAATATGAATACGTCTATTCTTGGAAGGCCCCAGAGATTGTTAGAGAACATAAACAAACAACATCATGAAGACCAAGGAACTATCAAAACATATCTGGGACAAAGTTCTGGAAAAGTATCAATAAAGATTTAGCTATTAAAAAAAATAATAATAAAAAATCCTAAACTTTGAACATCACACTGAGCACCAGTAAATCTATTAAAATATGGAAAGAATATGGCACAACTGCAACTCTGCCTAGAGGAGACGGTCCACCAAAAGACTGTGAATAGGTAAGGAGGGCAGTCAGAGAAGCAAACAAGATGCCAAAGGTAGCGCCCAACATGAATCTACCACCACCATGCTTCACTGTAGGGATGGTGTTGTCAGAGTGATGAGCAGGGTTGGTTTTCTGCCAAATGTAGCAGTTTTTAACCAAAGCTAAAATTTTCAATTTGGTCGCATTAGACCACAGAAAAATTTTCAACGTTTGGTGTGTCTCACACATGCTTTTTGGCAAACTTCAAAGTGGATTTCATATGGCTCACCAGTCTTCCATAAAGCCCAGCTTTGTGGAGTGTTTGGACTATGGTTTGGACTGTCCTATTAACAGCTTCTTCCATCAAAGCTGTGCATCTCTCATGTTCAGAGTTACCTTGGTTTCTTGGTTGCTTCTCAGACTAATATAGTCCTCATCCAATCACGAACTTTTGGTGGACAGCCTTGTCTAGGCAGTCAAGGTTGTGCTATAACCTTTCTGTGATTTTCAATGGACTTACAGGTGCTCAAAATTGTTCAAAGTTTTGGATTCTTTTACAAACAAACCCTGGTTGGACTTGTTCTGATAGTTCTATGGTCTCTATGATGCTGTTTGTGTAAATAGAGTATGTTCTGGGGTCTTCCAGGAACAGGTGTATTTATATTTATTCAGATTTTGTTTTAATTTATGTTTATTATTTATATTAATACTTAAGCAACACACTAAATATCATATAGTAGTTCTAAAGTATTTAGTTGTGCCTTCAGGTGGTCCTCTAGTAGAACCTTTTTGTCAACATGTTTAGTATTTCACTGTTCATCTCAAAAACCCAAAGTGCTGAAAATCTCCTGTCACTGAATTATACGATCACTAGTATAATACATCTTCATTATATGTGTAAGTACAGTAATTCGTCATGTTTATTCCAATCCGCTTCTTATATTTAATTAGTTAGTTAACTAATATATATATATATATATATATATATATATATATATATATATATATATATATATATATATATATATATATATA
>CM040459.1:22444418-22505072 GCA_022758105.1 Pangasianodon gigas | reverse complement strand
ACAGCCATTTTAAGCAACATACTTCCATTTTCAGGGGCTCAAAGGTATTTGGACAATTGACTGACAAGAAGTTAATTAACCAGGTGCGGTCCATTCCCTCGTTACTTCAAGACAAATGAAGCAGATAAAAGGTCTGGAGTTGATATCAGGTATTGAGTTAGCATTTGGCAGCTGTTCGACTGGAGCTACCAATATGAAGTCCAAGGAGATCTCAATGCAAGTGAAGGAGGCCATCATTAGGCTGAAAAAACAACATAAATCTATAAGAGAGATAGCAAAAACCTTAGGTGTGGCCAAATCAACAGTTGGGTACATTCTTAAAAAGAAAGAAAGCACTGGTGAGCTCAACAAAATCGAAAGGCCTGGAAGACCACAGAAGACAACTAAAGTGGATGATCGCAGAATCCTTTCCTTGGTGAAGGCGTATCATTGTCAAAATCTACAATCAAGAGACGCCTTCATAAATGTACATACAGAGGGTTTACAACAAGGTGCAAACCACTGGTAACATTCAAGAACAGGAAAGTCAGATTAGACTTTGCCAGAAACATCTAAAAAAAGCTTCCCATGTTCTGGAATAAGATTCTTTGGACTGATGAAACCAAGATTAACTTGTACCAGAATGATGGGAAGAGAAAAGTATGGCAAAAGAAGGGAACAGCTCATGATCCAAATTATACCACATCATGTGTCAAACATGGTGGAGGAAATGTTATGGCATGGGCATGTATGGCTGCCAATGGAACGGGCTCACTGGTGTTTATTGATGATGTGACTGTTGACAGAAGATGAATTCTGAGGCGTATAGGGCTATACTCTCTGCTCACATTCAGCCAAATGCTACAAAACTGATAGGACACCGCTTCACAGTGCAGGTGGATAATGATCCTAAACATACTGTGAAAGCAAGACTTTTTGAAGGCAAAGAAATGGAATATTCTTCAATGGCCAAGTCAGTCGGCTGATCTCAACCCAATAGAGCATTCTTTTCACTTACTGAAGAAAGGTTTTATTTCAAATCCATTGTGGTGGTGTATAAAGGCAAAATCACAAAAACTTCTGGACCTGACTGTATATATATATATTACTTTTCTTCTTGTTTATTGACCCCTAAAAGGGAGTCTTTAACCTTCTTTAGAGGTTTTTAATACCCTTGTAAATATGCATAAGTTCTTGCTGCTTCCACTATATCATGAGGCCTATAGGGTATTTCTCACTCTCATTACTGTTGAATTTTCCTGTGATTTATGTAACTTAGCTGCATTACAACGACCCAATTTCAACACCCAGAATACTCCATGTTGATTTACCTAGAGAAGCCATAGTGTTTTGCTGTTACAGCAATCTACACAGATCAAACTTTACTGGGCTTGTTTTGAAGTTGTCAGCACAAGGTATGGATAGCGAATATAATGAAGTATTCTAATGCTGCATTGGCAGTAACACTACTTATAAATCCAACTTGTGGAATCTCAGCTTTTGGACAGAAAGTGGGAAATCAAACCAAACTAGAATTCACACCATTTCCAACTCAGATCTGTTCTGTAAGCGCTACTGGTGGGACTAAAGCAACTGAAGTTTTAATGCCTACACATTTAATGCCACGTCAGTGGAACATAGGGAGAAGCTGAAATGGGGCTAGCTGTTATTACCTACATCTCTTAAAAATGTGATGTTTATGGGTTTTTTTTTTTTTCCTGTTCCTGTTTCTGTTTTTTCATGTTCCTCACTGACTGGTGCACAAAGTGAAACAATTAAAAGGAAACATTATCTGTTTTGATAATGTTTATTCATTCATTTATCTTCAGTACCACTTTATCCTAGTCCTGGTCATGGTGGATCCAGAGCCTATCCAGGTACACACCCTGTACACACACATGGGAGGGATTTTGGATTTGAAACCCCCTGAAATATTTTATGTCAGTTTCAAATGCTTATTTGTGGGTAGTTAACATAACACACAGGGAGCAGAAAAAGGTCAACAAAGTCATCATTATGATTCCTCAATATTTAACTGCAGACTTCCAATGAACACATCCCTTAATTTGTTTAATCACATTTTATAGGTTACCAGCTGCTATAGTGAGAAACAAGATTAGCCATTGGGATCATGCTTTTTTTCTGTTTGAAAGCTATTAGCCAGCTGTAATGCTCTGAGAATAGGGATATTGATGTGACAGCTGACAAAGTACTGGAGGTCTACAAGAAAAAGAAGGATGGATCTGGATTTAGAAGATAATGCCATTTTCCCCTATTGCTAGCATGCTATTTTAATCATTTACAGTGTAACTATGAAGGTATTTTATTTGCCTGTTAACTTTATCAATAAGACAAGACTGGTTGACAGTAAATTAAATGATAATTAAATGATAAACTCTAAATACCACCACCATTTTAACTGGCTGGCATCCACCTAAACTACATAAGCATGTCACACCTACCAATGGAATTGTACAGATCATGCAGTGATTTTTTTTTTTTTTTTTTAGCACAACCGCACAACCACCCCCACCTGCCACCCCAAAATTTATCACTGGCTACACCACTGGATGGTCTGTTCTGTGCTCTTTGACTCTTGGCAGCGCCAACCATTCCCTTTCTTGGTACAAGGTATGTGTAAATGTTTTACAGCAGTGACGCAAGTACATGGAGCTGTGTGCATTTCTAATTTAAAGTTGAAGAAAATTCTGTGATCTTATTACAACCAGCACAAACAGTTATGGAGCCCAAGGGCTTATGGAGCCCACAAGGGATGTATAAAAAGCAAGCAGTGCACAGAAAATACAAGCTTTCATGTAATTTATACATTACAATATTTGCTTGTTGGGGAAGATAATGTTCACTGGGTGATCAGAAAGACTGTAAGACTGTAAAGGTAAATGCAATCGCAACTGACAAACAATGTTTGCCTCTTCTATGTCTTTTCTAGGGTTAGGGTTGATCCACAAAAAAACAAACAAAAAAAAACCTGATCTTGTGAAATAGAGTAGTCGGAATATAAAAAAAGAAGGCATTGGTGCATAGTTAACCTTTTCACATTCTAAATAATATTTCGTATAAATTTTTTTTTTTCTTTTTCTAGAAAGAAAAATCTAGTAAACAGTTTGATGTTACAAGTTCTTTTTACTGTGACATTTAAAAATTTCCATGAAAATATTTAGCATTAATGTTATTTTGCCAGCTGGATGGTCAGAGATGAGGGAGTCTGCCTAATAAGGGTACAAGGATTAACTTCAGGTAGTTAGAATAATGAAGCACATACAATGTGAAAGAATGTAACTAATGTTCACTGCATAAATGTAATACCCCTACGTTTTATAATTTAATTATAATTCAATATGATACTATGGTGTAATCAATTTTGAATTGATTAAATGCTAAACATTATAAAAGTGGGGGGCATGGTGGCTTAGTGGTTAGCACTATATTGCCTTGCACCTCTAGGGTTAAGGGTTTGATTCCTGCCTCTGCCCTGTGTGCATGGAGTTTGCATGTTCTCCCTGTGCTTCAGAGGTTTCCTCCAGGAACTTCGGTTTCCCCAACCCCTCAGTCCAAAGACATGAATTGTAGACTGATTGGCATTTCCTACATTGTCCGTTGTGTGTGAGTGTGTGTGTGTGTGTGTGTGTGTGTGTGATTGTGCCCTGCGATCCTGCAATGGCTTGGTACCCAGTCCAGGGTGCTCCCTGCCTTGTGCTCCAAGTCCCCTTTTAATAATAATTAAAACTTAATAATGACACAGTGTTTGTATAAAGTTTTTGTGATCCATTTAGCCTATAATGAGGAAAAAAAAGATGTGCATTAGAATGTAACAAAATGAAACGTGGCTAATTAAACATTTACTCTTGCAGCAAGTGCGGTAGTGTGCAAGGTTGCCAGGTCTCAGCAAAATGTCCACCCCAACTAACTCAAAAACTGCACAAAATGTCCTGAAACGAGTCCAAACTAATTGTGGCATTGGGAGTCACGTTTTTTTTTTTTGTTTTTTTTTTTTGCATTGGAAACAGGTTCACAGTGGTGCACATGCATTTCTTATTTGTTGTTTCAAAACAATCCCAGTTTGGGGGATCTAAAACTGGTGTGTTTGGGGGAACAATCCCAGTTTGGGGGATCTGCTGGTGTCACTTTCAATGGGGTGTGTCTGAAGAACGGGGCGCATTCAACTGTTAGCTAGTTTAGCTGTGAAAATCACAAAGCTCTTTGTAGCTCAAATGTGTTTTTTTTATTTTTATTTCAGTCTTGCTTTCTCCACTTCCCGAATGTGAACTTCACTGTAGTGATTTCTTTAACCCAGATTAAATAAGACAAGAAATGCTGTGTTAAAGCAGTTGAGAACGAGTGTGTGTGTGTGTGTGTGTGTGTGTGTGTGAGAGACAGAGAGAGAGAGAGAGAGAGAGAGAGAGCATGTGTGTTTGTGTGTGTATTAGCAACAGCCAGTATGCTAGCATATTGTCTCGTGAATACAGCATTATTAGGAGGGGCGTGTTTTTATTTATTTATTTTTATTTATTTATTTATTTTTTTATAACTCCCTGTTGCCTCTCCTGATTCGAGATAAAGAAGAAGCTACTTTTTCAGAGGAGGGAGTATGGGCTTGATTAAGTTTAAATGTTTGTTACACCAGTAACAGTTATACCAGTACCGAATGATATGATACAATATGCTATATCGCTATAGCCCTAATCCCTACATACATTTGCTTCAAGAATTATTGACATGCTTCATAAAAAAATGAACATAAATTAATATATTAAAAGAATAACACATGCAGTAAAAAAAAAAAAAACAATATTATTTTATAACATTTATACCTTAATTCACAGCCTATATGTTACAATTAGTAGACTTTTTTTTAATCTTCTTGGTTAATGAGCCCTGAAGGGAGTCTTTAACCTTTTATAGATTTTTTTTTTTTATACCCATGTACATAGTACATAGGTTTTTGCTGTGTGCACAATATCATTTGGCCTGTAGGGTATTCCCTACTCTCATTACTATTATACTGTGTCCAAGTTCCATTTTTAATGTTCTGGAGAACATGTTTATGTCAGTTCTTATTTAGAAGGAAAGCCCCCTGAGTTCTTTAATTGTGATTATTATTTGCAATTAACGTCACATTGCTGAATACGTCACATTGCTGAATGCGTTACATTGCTGCAGGCAACTCTAGGCAAATGCTTGAGACTTTTCTTAGAAGTTTGAGTTGGCAGAATGCACAAAGAATAGTCATTAGGGGTCAAGTTGCTCGGTCAGTGTGCTTGAATTGCGCTCAGCTGTAGACTCTGTGATCCATTAAAGAGCTAATACCCACTGGCACTGCTTATGACTAGGTATTGAATTTGATTTGCACTTTCTCACTTGTAGGTGCATTAATTTTCTTGCAGTTGTATCGAGATCAGAGTTTCTGAATTTCAGTACCAGGCAACTTAAGATTTGCTAAATTCAATATATATTTTCTATAATACACTATATAACCAAAAGTATTTGTATACCTGACCATCACACCAATATGCGGGCCTTCTCCAAACTGTTGCTACAAAGCTGGAAGCACACAATTATATAATCTCTTTGTATGCTGTAGCAGGATAATTTCCCTTCACTGGAACTAAGGGGCCCTTCTAGCATGACAATGCCCCTATGCACAAAATGAAGTCTATAAAGACATTGTTTGCCAATGTAGGTGTGAAAGAACTCCAGTGGCCTGCACAGAGCCCTGACCTCAACTCCACTGAACACCTTTGGGATGAACTGGAACGCCAACTGCATGCGAGGTCTGTTTGCCTGGCATCAGTGCCTGACCTCACTAATACTCTTGTGGCTGAATGGGCAAATTCCATCCATGCTCCAAAATCAAGTGGAAAGCCTTCCCAGAAGAGTGGAGGTTATTATAACAGCAAAGGGGGACTAAATCTGGAATGAAATGTTCAACAAGCACATATGGGTGTGTTGGTCAGGTGTCCACAAACTTTTGGTCAAAAAGTGGTGTTAGTTAGGCATCTAATCAATTTCTGAATGAAGTTCTATGCCTGAAGTAGAGATTGTTTAAAAAACCTGTTTAAAATTTCTGATTCCCAAGTCAGGCTTGATGTATTGACATAATAGGTTGAAGTAGCAGGTAGGTCTACTGGATTTTTGAATTTATACCTCAAATTCTCAAACATGATTTTTGTTGGTGTAATATGATTAAAAGGTAGATGGAGAGCTCAGTTTTTTCAGCAAGTCTTACATGTGTATATATTTGATCTGGTTTGACATTAGTACTTTCCCTTAATCTAGTCATGAATTGCATGCTTTTCCTGCTCTCACATTCCCAATTCATCTCAGGACTGCCTTGATAGTGAGCTGATGAGCTAAAGTTGAGGTGATAGAGCAGCAAAGGCAAGAAAATGTGCAGTGCTGGTGTGCTAAAGGCCTGAAATTGGGAAATCTGGCTTTAATCTAGAGCTCTTATACACCGAGTAAGTCTCAGCAGTCTCATTTATTCAGCGAACAAGTCTCTTCTGTACTAAGAACAGGGTTATTTTCATGGTGTATTAGAGTGTGACTCTAGCAGTGTTGCTGCCAGATAGAGGGTGTTGCCAGAGTTTGTTGGCACACTGGCAGCAGCTGTGACTGTTGGCACAGACGCAGTGTGCGTCCTGGTATGAAACAGGGTGCTTTGCAAGGTCACGCTGGTTTAATCAGAGTTCATTTCTCTCTCTCCCTTTCTCTCCCTGTGTCTGTTTCTGTCTCTCTCTCCCTGGGCATGCATTAACCTTGGCAGGGGATGTTTGTTCTCCATGAAACAGGGACAGATAGTTTTGTTAGAAGAAACTCATTTGTTCTGATAGCACTGTAGTCACCATGCTGATGAGCTCAGACTCACTCTGACCAACGTTTCTTTTTCTGTCTCTCTCTCTCGCTCTCTCTCCTCGAGTGTGTCACTCTGACTTCACACACCGCCACATTATTTCATCCTCGCTATTGGGCTCAAAGATCATCAAGAAGGCAAGGTTCTGGGCTGGCCTTTGAAGACATTTGAATCATCTCCACACTCTCTCAGAATACAAATGGCACTATTTTAGTCAGGGTAAACAGGTGCCCCAGTAGCGCATTGAATCCCTAATGGCTCAGTCTGGTTTTAAATTGCAGTGAGCGTTATATTACTTGTGTATGCATGTCCTACCTTACATGACAGTTGAATAATAAGTTGAATAATGAGTAGTGCAGACTGTAAACTGTGCAGACTATGTAATTTCTTAGTCATTTCTAATCTCTTTTATGATTTTGTATTCCACTAGTAAATAGTGTAATTAAATATTGTGAATTAAAAGCTTTTTCAATGCCAATGACTGTATTGTTCCCAATAAAAAAAGAAAAAACAAGTAGGCCAAAAAAATGGAAGTGCATGCACATTCTGTGTGTGTTCAGTCCAAAAGTTTGTGCTAGTACTTGGAAGCTGAATCGTGTGTCAACCATGAGTAAGCAGCGGATATGACGTAAGTGTCAAAAATCTGATTGCAGGTCTGTGTCAGGTTTTGGTCCAAGGTCCTCCCCAATTTGTGCAGTACCAATCAGAGCTCTTGAATGGTCCAGAACTACACAACAGATTGTGTAGGATCGCTGGACAGACGCATGCATGACGTCCTGGCCTATTATTGAAGGACGTGTGAATGTGTCAATAGACCTTGCAGTATGGATGATGGTACACAGTTTTGTTGTGAGAGAGAATGTCCGTACTTTCTGTTCTGTGGTTTATGGATATGCGTAGGTGGGTCTTTAGAGGTTGCTCACCCACACTGAACTGATATCGATTGAAAAGGGAAACGTTCAAAATTTTACATAGGATTTTCAGATACATTAGCATTTTATGGAATGGTTGCACAAGACTACTTGAATTGTTTTCTGAAATCTTCAGAACAGAATATGGTGTAGTAAACATAGTTTGTTGGAATTGGCAGTCAGTGGTGTCTTTTTTCTCTTCATGCTAGTGATCAGAAGATTTTTAGTTCAAATCCTAAGCCAGGTTTGGAACCACTGTTGGACCCTTGATCAAGAGTCTTAAACCTGTAATTGTAACCTGTAATTATACTTATCCTGCAAGTAACTTTTGATTATAGAGTCTGGAAGCTACATAAATGTAAATTTAATGTAAATTCCACAAAGGATTTTATCTAAAGATTGACATTCGGCCATTCAATGGAACTGCCTAGTGTTCATGTACAGTTGTGCATTATGAAAAGCTTTAGTTTTATTCTCAGTGGAGACACACATTAACTTTTTTAATACCTCACAGGTTTTTTTTTTAATCTAAAGACTGACATCCTGTCATGAGACTGCATAGTGATTAAGTACAATTGTACACTCTGAAAAGATGTAGAGCTCTATTTTCATGACCTTAGGCACCTGCAAAAACAAGTCATAAGATCAGAGCACTGTGGGTTTTTTTTTTTTTTTTGTGCCCATGGATGAAGGTGGTAACATGGTAGAGTGATGCAAATGTAAAAAGGGGTTGGGTTTGAGTGAATACATTATCAAGAAATGTGGGTAAGCATTCAATATCCAATCAAATCAACTCCTCTCAATCTCTTTAAGCACTGAGTGTGCACAATGCTGTTTTTGTAATGACTTTCAAATAAAATCCAATTACAGATTTGATATAGTGGATCAATAACCTGCTGACTTATAGGAATTGTACCACATGTGTTTTCTTTCTTCTCTGTCACGAAAGTTTATGTCAATATTTTGCTGTGATAGAGTAATAAGCATTGTGACTTGTATGTCAAAATACAATGATTTAAATATCTACGCTTCAGTCTAAGCTTGAAATTAAATCTATATTAACTATGTTCAATAGTTTGATTCCAAAACACAGTAAACACCAAATACTGACTTTGTATTTTTAACAATGGAACTAAAGTTTCATGGGTCTCTACATAGTATTATGGCTGATCACATTACAAGCAAGCACATGCTGTTTAATTGGTTGAAAATTAGTTTCTTTGTAAAAGGTAATATCTGCCACATCTGTTTTTTTAAACAAGTCAGGAGAATTAAAGACCTGTGCCTGAGAGGTTTTATCTAGATAATCTGCTTCATACCAGCTCGACAGTGAAAAACAATTTCACACTTTTATAATTTTATATATATATATATATATATATATATATAGTACAGTTATTGGATTTTTCAGTGATGTTAAGATGATCTTTCGAGAGTGGGCCTAAATAACTATCAAAGAAGGTCATGTGAGAGATAAAGTTAAATTGCAGTAAAATTTCAAGAGAGGTGGTCTGACTTTGTGTTAAGTGCAAAACTGACAGATACTACTCTTGGTATTCTTGGGGAAGTGGTAGCTCAGTGGTTAAGACATTGGACTTCTGCTCAGAAGGTTGAGAGTTCAAATCCTAGCACCACCAAGCTGCCACTGCTGGGCCCTTGAGCAAGGCCCTTAACCATCAGCTGCTCAGTTGTATAAATGAGATAATTGTAAGTCGCTCTGAATAAGGGCATCTGCCAAATGCCATAAATGTAAATGTATTCTATCATAGAATTGGTATTGCTAACAATTATGTAAATAAATTTGTTATTTTCATGCAGTCATGTTTTTTTGCATTTATAATATATATAGGTGCACAATTAAAGGACAATTTATAAAAAGTTTTCAGTGTGAATTGGCCTTTATTAACCACAACTGAGTTATTTGCAATTTTTTCTTAAAGATTAAATAATTAAGTCTGTTGAATTTAGTATTTAGTACCCTTCAGTTTTTGTGCAATTTATTGTGTATAGATTTAATTTAAAATCGATTAAATTGACTTTTTTTCTAACTTACTTTTTTTCTACACACAATATCCCTTAAATATAATATTTATATAATAAATATAAGTATAAAAAAAAATAACTTTGGCAAATTCAATTAATTGGAGATGATTGAGAAAGGCATACACCTGTGTGTATAAAGTTGCATGAGTCACAGTTCATGTCAGATCAAAAACCAAGCCATGAAGCCCAAGAAACTCTCTGTAGACCTGCATGACCAAATTGTGTCGAGACATAGATCTGGGCAAGGTTATAAAACCATTTCTTAAGTTTTCACTATTCCAAGGAACATAGTGGGCTCCATCATTATAAAGAAGTTTGGAAACACCCAGACTCTTCCTAGATCTGATTCAGTAACCAGATTAGAAGGGCCTTGGTTAGCGATGTGACCAAAAACCCAATGGTCACTCTAACAGATCTTCAGGAGTCCTCCGCAGAGATGTAAGAACCTGCGAGAAGGACAAACATCTCAGAAATACTCCATCAATCTGGCCTTTATAATAGAGTGGCTAGACAGAAGCTACTTCTGAGTAAATGGCATATAGCAGGGAATTAAGGACTCTGAGATTGTGGTAAAAAAAAAAAAAAATTCTCTGGTTTGATTACACAAAAATGTATCTTTTTGGGCTAAACTCTGAGTGCTACATCTGGTGAAAAGCAGGTACTGCTAATACCATCCCTACAGTCAAGCACAGTGGTCACAGCAACATGCTTTGGGGGTACGTCTCTGTGGCAGAAATGGAGCAGAATAGAGAACCAAATACAGAGAGGTCTTTGAAGAAAACCTGCTCCAGAGTGCACATAACCTCAGGCTGGGGCAAAGGCTCACCTTTCAACATGACTACAACCTGAAAGATTCAGCCAAGACAATGCTGGATCAGCTTCGGGACAAGTCTTTGAATGTCCTTGAGTGTCTCAGCCAAAGCCCAGACTTAACCCCCATGGACCCCCTAAAGATGGCAGTCCATAGACACTCCCCATCCTATCTGATGAGAGGATCTTCCAGGAAGAATGAGATAAACTGCCCTAATCCATGTATACAAAGCTTGTAGAGACTTACCAATGAAGAGTAAGAACAAGCTGTGACTGCTGCCAAAGGTGTTTCTACAAAGTACTGTATAAAGTACTGATACTTATCTAAATTTCAGTTGATTTTAATACATTTGCAAAAAATGATAAACACTTGTTTTCTCTTTGTCAGGATGGCTTACTGTATGTAGATTGATGGAAAAATAAATAACTTTAATCCATGTTTTATTAAAACTATATCACAGGGAGTGAAACCGGACCTAGGAAGGGCAGTGGCAAGCTTCAAATAAAAAGTTTGCCTTCTGAGTCTCAGAGCTTGTAATGTGATTCAGTGATGAGATGAGAGTGATCAGAGAGTGAGTAAGAAAGGAAAAAAAGGGAATGGTGATTGAAAAACAAATTTCCCTCATCTGTCTCTGCTTATGCATATCTGAGTGTAACAAATCTGTTAAGAGCACTTTGGGATATGCTGACATTCTATGGGTCCATTCCCAAGAACCCAGTGCACATGACTCAATAATATGGTCGTTGTCTATCTGATACAGCAATCGTTTCACAATTTGTCCCAGAAGTCATCTCTTTATACTACACAGCCTGAAAGCAAAAAAGCACCATCTTTTTTATTTTTATTTTTGTACTGTGGTGTACTGTTTAGAAAAATTGCATCTAACCTGATGTATAACTACACAACTAGAAAACAGCGCTTGTAATATCCCCTTGTGTGCTATAATGTCAACGACTCTGTCTTCCCTGAATGGTTTCTGCTTTGGGTTTCTATCTGTCACACATTAAATTGCTGAACTGGTGGTCCCCTCACACATGTCGGGTTTGTCACACTTAAGATGACGATAAATGAACCTTAGTCTTCAGTGACCTTGTAGTGGTTTAGCAGAGGATGCCTGAAGCAAAAACTGCCACTGCTAATTCTCCTGTGTAAAATGAAAGCTGAGGTGAGTAAAGACTGGTAACCCAATCAGTGTAACAAGCGGCCTTGTTCCTTAGTATTAATCTTAAAATATTTTCAGCAAATCGGTTTCCTTTTATTCTCTCCAGGAGTTAGTGAAGCATGATCTTTATCTTTATAGTGGTTATTATAGCACTGACTATACATGAGAAATGTCTAATATTAATCTTAGTATTGGCCTAAAAAGTTCTTAATAAGACTTCTCTGATTGCCACACCATAAACTATAAACTGCATTTATCCAACCTATGCTAACATATTGCCACATAAATATATAATGAAAAATATCACCAATTTGGCTAAACTGGGTCCTTTTCCAGTAGCATTGGAAGTATCAGACTTCTAGGACAATCTGTCTGGCCCTGGCAGCCTGTATTAATCAAGCAGGATTTGCCCACTATCACCACAAGCAATCAGGGCTTCTAATTTTAGAAATTGATTTTTTTTTCTCTGGTAGCTGAGTAATTAGGATGAGGAGGGAGAGAGAAGGGGTGGCTCTGCCGTCTCATGCTGAATGAGTCAATGAGACCATTTGGATCGTCTTTGCCTTCTTCTCCTCCATCTGGACTCTGTACCCATGCTGTACCCAAGGTGTCGTTAATAGGTGCCTGGCTGTCTGTGTCTCACAGCCTGTCCCAGTTGTTTTGTGTAGCTGTTGTGTAATATATATTAAAATGGCCTATCTTAGGGGAGCCAAAACAAGTCTCCAATTTGCAATTTGGTGCCATTGCTCTACACCATTAATAGGCTCTGTTGCTCACTGAACTGTGGACATATATATTAGTTTATTTATCAGGTTTCTGCTATCAAGGTATAAAGAGGCTTCCCATGCCAGGGAACTATGGGTTTGTGGTGGGTTTTCTGGGTATTTCTTCTGCCAAATCCAGTAGGTGAGCTCTGTTTCAACCATCCAGAGGCTGCTATGGTATACTCACTCCTGCCATCAACTCATGGACAAAACATTCCCAGGATTTCCTGATATGAGTAATTCCAACACTAAATTGAATGAGGACTGCCTTAACCTAAATATCTGCTCTCCTTTCAACAGATTTCAAGACTCTGACCAGCCCTTAACCTAATCATGATTTGACTGTATTGAGGAAGCTACAACACGATCGATGATTAGTGTTTCCTCAGCAAATCAGAACATGTGGTAGTGGTTTCCATAAACTACAGACATGCCCTTGGCTTCTTGTCATTGGCAAGGAGTGATGATATAAAGGGCAATGCAGGTGTGCTTGCCCAGAGGCTGGCACTGAAGTGGGCTGCAGAGAACACAGCCACAGGCTGTGTAGATGTGTTATTCTGCAAAGTGGCACACAAAGTGCTGGCATGGTGGCAGCTGATGCCTGGAATTAGTCCCTGACCCTTGCACAACTTATTGACTGCACACTTGGACCATCTGCCAATGAGGTGTTGACCTGCTTACGTGCTGTAGGTCCATAAAAGTTTGATTATTATCAATCTGTGACACCTTGAAAATAAACCATTATCACTATGCCATTTCTTCTCACTGTGGCTGGCAACTTCCTCCTGGACATGCCGGATATTCTAATCCAATTTTGTTGTTTTCTGAAAACAGAACTTCCACTCAGTCTGAGCAAGGATGAAGCTTCCTATTTCTGGCATATGGCGTGAGTTGATTCAGCCTCCAGCATCAGAGTTTGATTAGTAGCGAGCAGTTCCTCCAGGGATTCTCAATGAGTCTTCCAGGGTTTACTGAGAGAGACCACTGCTTTCCAGTACACTGATTGGACTGATAATACAGCATGAACGAGCATAAGAACAGTGATATTCTAGGCTGCTTGGTAAGGGATTGCTTCTTCTCCTTCCCCCTGCTTGATTTTACCTGTAGATACATGGAGTTTGGAGGTTATGTCTTTAACCATTGCTCCTGCTCAAACATGTGGCCAAAATGGAAGGGCTTAATGCATGGTGACGAGATTGAATGTGTTTGGAATTCCCCAGGATAGGACACTGATATACATGGAAGAAAAATGGCCAGTAGAAAGAGGATGATGAGGTACTGTGCCAACTTTGCAAGAACTGGGTATGTGTGAATAACACTTACTGTAGCTATTTAATTCTTTCTACACAAAGATTGTGTTTGTACAAGACAGTATATGTTGAGAGCAGACAAATTGTTTGGTTTGGTAATTGCTTTGATTATGCAGCATATTATTCTCACACATGCTTTTTTAAATAATTTGCATGGAAGAATTTTGCCAGTAGTTTGTGTTGTGTAAATTGTGTGGAATACAAGGAAGTGGAATGACTGTTTGTATTTTTGCTGTGCGCAGCCTTGGATAGCAACTTCAATTAGTAGCTCATGCATCCCAGAAGATCCAAGTGCATCGTGACAATGTACCATACAGCATTGACTGCAAATGAGATCATAGTATCACAATGCTGAAGTTGATGTATCCCCATGAAACACAGCATTTCACTTTGTACTGAACTTAATGAAACTGGCTGAAAGTTCCAGTGTTCTTGTTTTCAAAGTTTGTGTGTTTAAATTTCAAATCCCCCGGATTAAGAAGGCTGCACGCTGTTCTTTACAGGAGCATGTAACATCATAGCTATTGAATCATTTCATCGATTCTTTCTGAAGGCTATGGTGCTGAGGTGCAGTAATGTATTGATGTAACTTGGCTGAATTCATACACTGACCTTTGGTTTGATTTTTGTTGCTTTTTTCGCTTTTTTTCAGAGATCCAAGTATTGAAGTATTGGTGTGGCCACTTTTCTCTGTGGAGCAGCAGGAGTATGTTACACTGAATACTGAAGAGTCGCAAAAACTCTCAGGATGTGCAGTGCAAATTCTGGGATAGTTTCCTACTCACACTACAGCATGTCACTGGTGGGGGAGTTTGTATAAGAATTGTTATGTGTATGCATGCATGATTTAAATCTATATTCTGTCGTACATTGAACATTCTCTGACCTTATTGTTCCTATTATTATTATTATTATTGTTATTATTATTATTATTATCATCACAGATTACATTGTAATTATTTTGGCAATATGCAGTCAAGAACTGCTTTGCAATACTGTGTTAATGCATTCTCATTAACTTACTCTTTGCATTCACCCTTGGGCCCATATGTAGCTAACTATGTATGACAGATTAAGTAACATTTCCACTTTCCCTGCTAGCTACTTAGCAAGCAGCCACTATGACTGTACAAAGTTTGAAGGAAATTGAGTGTATAAGCCCTTCCCTTCCCTCTAACCAAACCCATCCAAAGTGCTGAAATTACATATGCCTTTTGAGTTGTCTTTTTAAGGAAAAGAGCTGATAGAGCTGAGCAGGTCTGCTTTGTCTGGGATTTGGCTAATTTCCAGGCTAGGAAAATGTAAACAATAGCTTCAAGAGAGAGAGAGAGAGAGAGAGAGAGAGAGAGAAAGATTTTGCATTGAAATATGCAAAATGTGAATCACAGTTTTCAGTGGTACATTTTACAAACAACGACTATATACGATTACAGCACTTTCCTGGGTTTCAAGGCTAGCATGTGAGATCACCTTCTCCCACACAAAATGCTAGTTATTTCAGCATAAATAATACATTAGTTCTCTTTCTTACACTAATTATGCAGGCATAATGCTATTTTGAGGATGGGAAATAATGAAGTCTGTGTTTCAGACATGTTAGCATATTCGACAACCCTGAAGCAGTTTTCGGGAAAGACGGTTTGGTTATTCCACTCTTTAGTCAAATAAAATGACAAGAAAGCAATGCTGGGTGGAGCAAGTGCATGTTTGATTACTTATTCACTGCCATAACGAATACGTTAACTCATTTGGTTTAGAATTAAGTGGCATTCTTTCATGTGCTATATGAAAGCTTTTGCTGCAAAAACTAACCATGTGTGAAATGGAAAAGCCTATTGCTATAGTAAACTTGCTTATTTAATGCATTTGAAGTAAGTGTTATGCTCTTTGGCTGTGTGTTGCTCCAAGGTGTCCTAGACTAAAAAGCAAAAACATTTTGGTAACACTACAATAACAGTACATGAATAATCATGCACTAACACCTGAATTAATACTTACTTAAATATGAACTAATGATGAGTTAAGGCACATATTAATCACAAACTAATGAAGAGCTAACCTTAACTACGATATGAGTCTTATGAATTCATGTGTAAATAACTCTTTACACATGAATTCATAAGACTCCCCCCCCCCCCACCTACATGTTAGTACATGTTTGTTAGTTAATGTATTAATAAATTTATAGGAGTAAACTAAATCAAACATGGTCTATAAGAAAGAATATGAATTAAACGTGCATAATTTCAAATTGTTTATATAATTTGCCATATGCAGCTGTGTACACAAAAATCACTGGATGGTGCTGGATTACTTTCCTCCTTATTGAATGTAGAAAGATGCACTAATAATTAACACCAATAATTTCATCTCAACCCATTTTGCGTCATTCTCCATCCATTGCTCTTCAAATCTCATTGTAGTACTAGTACGTACTCTGGGTGGCAAGGGCCCGGGGCACCGCTCCTTTGCCCACAAGGGTGAAATTAATACAGTAGCATTTATTCATTTAGTAGACACTATTATCTATTAACATTTAAAACCAGTGTTCTATAAGATTATTTTCTGGTGTTTTTGTCTGAGAATGATGGATAATGTAATGATGTATAATCATGGATAAATGTAATAGTGTAAAGCATGGTGGTGGTTGCGATGCAGGCTGAACAGGTGGATACAATGGGACTTCCAGCCATTTAAATCTGAGGGCACAGAATTGAATTTGACACTGAGATGAAATGAGTCAATTCTGTATTATGCCCTGGTTAACCACAACAACTATACAACTTTACGAAACAACTTTCCCTGAGAGTTCTTTGTATTGTTTATTTATTTGAACCTCACCCATCCACCCACCCACACATACACACCCACACACACACCCACACACACACACAATATAAAAAAATAAAAATAAAAAATATAACTTGAAATCTTAATTATTTCATTCCTTGTTCACAACAATACGCTGCATGCTGCATTGCAGTTTTGCTGTACAGGATTCCCTGATTCAGCCCTTTCTTAAAAAAGAAATTTGATACAATACCAGTGTCACAGTTCTGAGTATCTTCCAATCCCCAATCCTAAAAAGTTATGCAAAACTTTGCAGTTGTTCAGTTGCATTGTGGTTTTCAGTGTGGGGTCCAGGGACCCCTGGGATCTGGGAATCACAGTGAAATTACAACCCACCATTATCAATGTTATTATATTTATTATTGAGTTACTATAGGCAGGGCCATTTCTTAATAGAAGTGGTATATATAGTCGCTTAGGGTCCTGGATCACCATGGAGCATCTATTTTTAAAGTAGATGCAAAAAAAAAAAAGATACTGACTTGCCCCCTTGTGGTATGAAAAGAACAACTGCAATTTATGCTACGAAATAAGGTACTACGTAACTAACACCAGAAGATCACAAAGAAGCTGTGATCATGAAGCGTTCATATCTATCTAAAACAATGGTAAGGAATAAACACTAAATAAGTGAACGTAGTCAGTCTGTCTGCTTTTGGCTTCCACTTGTTGATATAATTGAAATGGAAAAAGTAAGTGGCTAACTAGCTAGCTAGTATCTAGACTACGAAGAGTTAAGCTAACACACTTTAAGTTGCTATGAGCTATGAGAACAGTAGCCTGTTGACTTAATCACCACTCAGTTGGTGGAAACATCAATCACCTACAGCTCTTTTCTGAGGAAGTTGTCACTTAGGGTTCCCTAAGGTTCAGGAATGGTCCTGAATATAGGTATTAGCCTGTTTGGCTTGTCACTTGAATTGAATGGGTTTAACCTAAACCTCAGTACCTCAAAAACAAGTAGATCTACAAATAATGTTAACTTTTACCTAATGTGTTCTGTCAGTGGAAAGTTCAGAAATATAAAGGTATATAGCTTTGAAGGTATACGGCTCTATATGAGGTCAGTGGAATGAATTTTATAGTTAAAGTGGTCCCTGGCTGCAAAACATTTGAGAACCTCTGGTTTAAACTAATGGTTTCCAACTATAGTCGTAGTTTTGCATTGGAGTTAGAAGGTTAATGAAATGTCTAAACCATCTGTACTGTAAATGTATTCCTCAGAATGGCATTGTCATTCATTTTCTTTTTGGGGTTCATGGTGGCATCAGATTTTTCTATCCCCAGCCACAGATTCCAGCTCCTCCTGGGGGATCTCCATACATTACCAAGCCATCTGTGAGATATAGTCTCTTCATTGTGTCCTGGGTCAGCCCCAGGGTCTCCATCCAGTGGGATGTGCATATTGAAGCTCAAGCAGGATTAAACCAAGGGGCATCCTTGTAAGGCGCCCAAACCACCTCAACTGTCTGCTGTCAATTCAGGAGAGCAGCAACTTTACTTTGAGGTTCTCCTGGATTGCCGAGCTCCTCAACCTATCTCAAAGAGTAAGCCCAGTTAGCCTTAGGGGGAACCTTATTTCCACTGGCTGTGTAATATATTTTTTAAAATAAATACTTTTCTACAATATCAGGGATAGTACATGTTTATAAAGTGGAAGTGTAATCTCATTTGTTTATCTTCCAGCTTACTGGTACAATTCCACCTCCACCCCCTGGTTGGTGGGGGGGCTAAAGGATTTTTTTTTTTTTATTTGCTACAGGAAAAAAAAAAGTTACATATTATTGTCATGGTTACACCGACTTCGGCACAGGACTATGATTCCCATCAGTGGATCATGATTGTTTGTTTATAGAAGTTAGTGAGGATCACACAATTGCTATTTAGGTTCTGATAAAAAAAATAGAATTGAAGGTGGGTATACTGTCTTTTTTTCCCATGACTGTAGTACATATATATATATATTTATATATATTTATATATATATATATATATATATATATATATATATATATATATATATATATATATATATATATATATATATATATAGGGACACAAATACAGGCTATGTATTTGCTATATTTTGATAATATGTGGACCTGACTAATCATAGTAAATGTTGTTCTAATTTCTGAGAATGCTCTTGACCATGCTTGTTTTTTTCCTTCTGCTTTTGGCATTTCTTGCACCATGTGTGTTAAAATATAGAAGAAGTAGCATCCTGTTGCTAGGCAATCAAATAGTCCTCATGTTCAGCAATGTTGGCTCCCTTCTTAGCAAAAATCTAATGTACCTTTTCAAAGAAAAAAGGAAAGAAAGAGTAAAACACAGCTTGCAATAACTCTGATATATGAATCAGCCCCACAGTCTTGACATGTATGGTTATATGCAGTATTAGAAAAGACAGTTATGGTATATAAAGTTAAAGCATGTATAGACCAACCTCTTAAGCTAATTCCAGAAGCTGATGGTTAACAATTAGGTAACAAATGTGAATATAAGTACATCATCAACAAAATCAGCTACTTCGCTATAGGTCAAATGTGTGGAGGCCTGGAAAAACCTTCAACTCTTCAAGTCATTCCACAGTTTTTCGCTGGGATTTAGATCTCGGCTCTGACTGGATCATTCCAAAATTTTGATCTTCTTCTTCTGAAGCCATTCATTTGTTGACTTGGATTTGTGCTTTGGGTCATTATCATGCTGGAAGGTTCAGGCCTGCAAGTTTTGTGACAAAATAGATTAGTATCATGGAGTTATCCCTGATTCCCTCATCTTGACTAGAGACCCAATCCCAGCAGAAGAGAAGTAGTCCCATAGCATGATGCTGCCACCACCATGCTTCACCATGGATATGGTGTTCTTTGGGTGATAAGCTGTCTATATTTGCACCAAACATATATTTTGCAATTATGCCCAAAGTTCTAACTTGGTCATGGTGTTCCATGGTACATCTAATGTTTTGGAAATTCTTTTGTACACCTTTCCTGATCAATACCTTTCATCAGTGAGACCTTGTAAATGCTCTGAAAGATCTTTGTGGCCCAAGGCTTCAGAAGTTGAATGAAACCAAGTTATTTTCCTTTTTTTTTCTATTTTTTCGACTAAAATGTTTCTGTTTTTTTTTCGCTTGAATTTTGAATTTTGTTGGTTGCTATTATCACATTACAGGTGGAAAAAGAACTGACATGATTAACCTTGGTTTCTTTTTTCTTTTTTTTTTTTAACATCACAAAAACCTGCAAAGAAAACTAAGAGTTTCCTTATTATTATCTTACTTGCACATATCTCAATTACGTACATTTATAGGAGGTCTGGTTACCCCCAAAAGTGAAAAGGGGGGAAGGATCATTTAGAGATTCCATTCTAATTCCACAGAAAAGCGCCCTGTTCTCACTTTGATTATCAGCATCATCCAAATCGGTCTCTATCTAATCACCTCAGGTAAAAGCTACTCATAGCATTTGAACACACAAGAATCATCATCTCTTCACTTGACTGATCATCAGGTGGAAATAATCAGTGAGTGTGAGTTTTGTACTGTCAGATAAATTTAATTTTAGTAACATCTTTTTTAAGCCTTTGTCTCCTGTCATCTGTAAAGTGTGTCTTTAAAGTACTCTCCTCTGTTTTGATGATGATGTAGGAGTATGGAGGAGTATTATGGAAATTTTTAGAGTCAGGATCTAATGAAACCTAAACTGAATTGAAATTTAATTAAATGCAATTGAATTTATTAGGGTTATGTTCATTTTGCTGTGACATGTAGCTATCCAACAAATTGATCAATGTGTGACATTCACTGTGTGAGAAAAATGACACTTAGCTATCAAGATTCAGGTTTAGGCAGATTGACCACATCTACGGCTGCGTTTGTTAAACTAGATCCTTACCTGACCTGATCTTAGCAAAGGCAAGGTTAGAGATTAACCTAAATAAAATGATGTCCACTTTGTTTTGCTAAAACAGAAATGTTGGACAGTGACACAATGTTTATAATTTTGCCTCTGTACACCAACAAATTGGATTTGAAATGAAGCAATCAAGATGTGATTGAAGTGTAGACTTTCAGCTTTAATTCAAGGGGTTTAAGAAAAATATTGCATTGACCATTCAGGAATTACGGCCATTTTTTACAGAGTCCCTCCATTTTCACATACTCAAAAGTAATTGGACAAACTAACAATTATAAATATTATGATTATGTTTAATACTTGGATGCAAGTCCTTTGCAGTCTGAAGTCTGGAACCCAGGAACATCACCAAATGCTGAATTTCCTCCCTTGAGATGCTTTACCAGGCCTTTACTGCAGCTGCCTTCAGTTGCTGCTTATTTGTGGGTCTTTCTGCCTTCAGTTTTGTCTTCAGTAAATGAAAAGCATGCTCAGTTGGGTTGAGGTCATCGGACATTTAAGAACATTTAATTCCTTTGCCTTAAGAAGCTCTTGGGTTGTTTTTGCAGTGTGTTTTGGGTCATAATCCATCTGTACTGTGAAGCGCTGTCCTATCAGTTTTGCAGCATTTGAGTGAATCTGAGCAGAAAGTATAGCTCTATACACTTCAGAATTCATCCTGCTACTTCTATCAGCAGTCACATCATCAATAAACACCAGTAACCCAGTTCCATCAGCAGGCATACATGCCCATGCCATAACACTGCCTCCAGATATTTGACAGATGATGTGGTATGCTTTGGATCATGAGCCCTTCCTTTCCTTCTCCATACTCTTCTCTTCCCATCATTCTGGTACAAGTTAATCTTGCATCAGGACTGGTCAGGCTTTGATAGAAGTTTTTTTTAGCAAACTCTAATCTGGCCTTTCTGCTCTTAAGTGTTACCAGTGGTTTGTATCTTGAGGTAAACCATCTGTACAATATTTACATTCATGAAAGTGTCTCTTAATTGTAGACTTTGACAAAGATATGCCTACCTTCTCCAGGGTGTTCTTGACTTGGCTAGATTTTTGTTAAGGGGTTTTTCTTCAATAACGAAAGAATTTGGCGATCATCCACTTTAGTTGTCTTCTGTGGCCTTCCAGGCCTTTTGGTATTGCTGAGCTTGCCAGTGCATTCCTTCTTTTTGAGATTGTACCAAATTGTTGGCCAATTTGGCCAATTCTAAAGTTTCTTCTATATCTCTGATAGGTCTGTCTTGTGCCTCGTTCACTGGCATCGACACCTCTTTGGACCGCATATTGAGAATTCCCATGAACAGCAAACCATGTGCATTAATATTGAATTGTGGACCTTTTGCTTTTATAATAACCTCCATTCTTCTGGGAAGGCTTTCCACTATATTTTAGAGTATGGATGTGGGGATTTGTGTCCATTCAGCCACAAGACCATTAGTGAAGTCAGTCGAGATGTTGGACGAGAAGGCCTGTCACATAATCAGCATTCCATTTCATCCCAAAGGTGTTCAGTGGGGTTGAGATCTGGGTTCATTTTCACATTGAATTATGCACTATAAAATCTTCCACTTTTATGAACCTTACTAATTAGCTTCACATTGTCTACAAAAATAATTGGCCAATTCAAAATGACAGTACTGTGGGTTTTAATAGGCTGCATGGTTATGCATAGATCATACTATACTGTTGGCTGCACATAAAGATCCTAGAACATTAGCACTTAGCCCAAGATGTTAAATATAAATATATTTACTTTACTGAGAAACAATGATAACAAATATAATTGGTCAAATCAGTTTCTACTTAGTAAGAGTCTGATTTGTGATTCCAATTACTAAGTACACAGTCTTAATATTGACAATTTTGTTATTAGAGAAATAAAAATTTGTCTACATTAAAGCATGTACTTAGTAATTCACATACTTACTAATTAGCAGTTAAATGTTGCTCTGTAGTTGGATTGTGTAATCAAATTCCATTGGACCTGTGTATGTGTGTGTGTGTGTGTAGATAGATAGACAGATAGATAGAAAGATAGATAGAGTGAAGTCCATTTGATATTCCATTGGAAGCAATATGCAGGGGTTCAACCATTTAATTAATTTGCACTCTTTTTCCTCTGTCCTGCTTACTCTTCCCCTTCCTTTTTTCTCCTTTGTAGTGAGTATTGACGAGGTGGAGCTGCAGCGGAAGACTCAGTTTCATCACTGACTTTCTTACATGCTGGACTGGAAGAATCAATTTAACGACTACTTGGTGAAAAAGCAGCGGTGCCAGAATCTTTAACGTCAAAACACTTTTTCTTCAGTGCACTTTATGAGTCAATAGACCCATAAAAATGAGTGTGCACAGATGCCAAGCCACACTCTATATTGTTTCATAAGTCTATACAACTGCATCTGTACATATATCTTTTTTAAATATGTGTCTTTTGAATGCACTGTTGGGTTACTTGTTATTGGCACTACACAATATATCATTATCTTCAATATATACTCACTGAGAACTTTATTAGGAACACTGTATTCTACATGGATTCTACAAGATTTTGGAAACATTCCTTTGAGATTCTGGTTCATGTTGACATGATTGCATTATGCAATTCCTGCACTTTCATGCTGCGAGCCTCCCGTTCTACCACATACTAAAGGTGTTCTATTGGATTCAGATCCAGTGACTGCATCCGAATCATTAGCATGATTGAACTCATGATTGAACACTGAACTCATTGTCATGTTCATGAAACTAGTTTGGGATGACTTTTGCTTGGTGACCTGGTGCATTATCATGCTGGTAGATGGGTAAATTGTGGCCAGGAAGAAATGCACACGGTCAGCAACAATACTTGAATAGGCTGTGGTATTCAAGCTATGATTGATTGGTATTAACAGGCACAAAGTATGCCAAGGAAACATTGCCCACACCATTACACCACCTTTTCCAGCCTGGACTGTTGACACAAGGCATGTTGAGTCCATGGATTCATGCTGTTGGTGCCAAATTATGACCTTACCATCTGAGTGCATCAGCAGAAATCAAGATTCATCAGACCAGGCTATGTTTTTCCAGTGTTCAACTGTCCAGTTTGTACAGAGTGGTTGTCTGAGTTACTGTAGCCTTTCTGTCAGCTTGAACCAGTCTGTTCATTCTCCATTGACCACTCTCATCAACAAGGCAATTCCATCCACAGAACTGCTGCTCACTGGATGTTTTTTTTTTCTTTATTGTACCATTCTGAGAAAACTATAGAGACTGTTGTGTGTGAAAATCCCAGGAGATCAGCAGTCACAGAAATACTCAAACCAGCTCGCCTGGCACAAACAATCATGCCACAGTAAAAATCACTGAGATCACATTTTTCCCCCATTCTGATGCTTGATGTGAGCATTACCCCAAGCTGCTGGCCCATATCTGCATGATTGCACTGCTGCCACATGATTGGCTGATTAGATAAATGCATGATTGAGTAGGTGTACAGTTGTTCCTAATAAAATGCTCAGTGAGTGTCCATGTAGATGACAATTTTTAGGTACAATGTCCTTATAGCTATGTATTGGCCTTTTTATCAGTTAACTGTAACACCCATTACTCTGAACACCAATGGAAAGGAACCACAATTGGACTATAATAAAAGAAATATTAACCAAAAATATCCAGCCAACAGAGGTGCTATGGTCAAACATGCCACTTTTTAAGCCCTAGAGGACAATATTCCTCCTATGCATGGAGAATATATGCTATAGTTTGTAAGCCTGCAAGATGGAACAGCATGGTAGGTATGTATTCAGGTAGGCTTGTGTGAAAAAGAAACACAAATATACCGGTTATTCACTGTCTCACCGAATCGTCACATCACAACCCCTTTTAACGTTTTTGTAATTACGGCTGACAGCTTGCTAAGTACAAAATAAATATAGCAAACAGTGTGAGCTCTTCTTGATTTTGGGATCCTTTACACCTAGGCCATTGTATTAACGCCCTCTTCAGGACAGTTTGGCAAAAACATTTAGCTCTTCTATGGTGAAGTGTGGAGCAGATTTCCTCATTGTGTACTTATATCCTATTATATAATCCAGTACTGCAATGGGAGTTACAAATTAGGGACATGTATAAAGGACACAAGCGAAGTAAAGAGCAACAGGTGAGTGTAATTCGTAAACAGGAGTTCGCTCAGCATCGCTGAGGAGGGGTCTGGTTATCGGGAAAGGGTTTCCGCTAGCTCTCGAATTTAGAGCAGATTATAATCAAAGTGTGTTGTTGCTCTTTCTGCTGCCAGCTCATACAGACATGCAGTTGAAATGTGCTCAGTGTGGGTGGACTGAAGGCCTAACGTGATGCTTACATTACACATGCAGTGTGAATTCGGGTAATTTTTATTATTTTTGAATATAGGCCTGAAACTACACTCACTGTAGGTGCCTAGCTGAAATTAGATTTATATAGTTGAGAAAAAAAAAAAAAAAAAGAAAAGGCAGTGGAGGATTCCAATCTTGCCTCCAATTCTCCCAATACAGAAATTAAAGTGCTAATGACTTACTAACCATGATCTTGAATACAGTAAAATATCCTGTAAATAATCAGTATTTACAATTAGCTAGAATTTGTCTTGCTCTCTAGCCAGTTGTGTTAGCTAATGGAATTGATACTGGTCTAAATTGGCATTACCAAAATGAGTCAATGAGTCTTTGCTTATTCCATCATATTGTAACATTTTACTACGGTACATTCAAGGTTGTTCATCTTCAGGTTTGACACTGTTGTCAAACTTGACCTAACTTGACTGGATATTTTAAACTGAAATAAATAAAACACATGGGATTTAGAGCCCATTTCATTGACATGTGGCATACAGTCATTGGCTAGATGAGAGAAGAAGAGACCTTCCTGATTTGTAGTTTGAAGTTTCAATAATAGTATAGTAATAATAAAGTATAGAAAAGTACAAATGTTGATCCTTTTGCACTACTATCTGTGGTAGAAGTGGGCTTACAAATTATGTGCAGAAACAGTCAGTAATTGTACACCATGATAAAATGGCCAATGATTGTAGCTACAGGGTAGATTTTTCTAATATTCCAGCAACTCAGTAGCTTAATTGATACAGATATTATCATGAAACATGCCACATTTATTAGCTGGTGCATTTTGTGTTGAAACAGCTTGTTGTAATCAAGTCAATACTGAAGGGTAATGTACTGCAGCTTGGTTTCAGTGACGATTCTTTGCTCCCAGCCATGCATTAGTCTTAAATTGATATTATATGGACCTTTAGGGTAGCCTTGGTTTTCATGTAAGTGTATCATCTGGACCCATGCATCATTATTAACCAACCAGCCTTCAGTTTCTGAAGCAATGCAAACACATTTTGTGTGTCAGTCGGAGTCTGCAATCAAGAACTGTTTTTATTAGATCATTTATCAGGAGATAATACATTAAGCAAGAGATAATTTTTACAAACACCAACACCACCATTCATCATAAGGCCATAACAGTATGTTTTTATTGATTGGAGGCAGTAGTGACAATAACACATGGAAGGACATACTGAAAGAGTCAATAACAAAGTGTTAGCCTTTAACAATTAACACTATGTGGTAGACGTGTAGTTGTTAACATTGAATAGAATCTATGGTGACACTAACTGAAATCATACAAGCATTTTTCAAACAGCTATAAACAGATTTGACTCATCCCTGTGATGGACTGGTGGCCTGTTCAGGGTGTGTCCCCGTCTAACACTCAGTATTCTCAGGATAGGCGCCAGATCCACTGTGACCCTGACAAGGATAAAGTGGTTACTGAAGATGAATGAATGAGTGACTACTGACTCAGTGAAATGCTGTATTAGCTTTTGGTAACTGGTGGTTCTTTGTAGAGAGACTGTATAATGATAGGTCACTCAGCTGGTTTATTCTTAAATATAGGTACTAAAATATTATATCCATATAGTAATTATTATTATAGTTGATGGTAAATTAATTATGATCAGAAAATTATATGTCTTGCTCCTAGCATTCCTGCAATAGTCTCATATTAAACCTTAAGGTTTTAAACTTTCATGGAAATCATTGTTGAAAAATAATTGGCCAGTTCAGTTAGTATTTAGAAAATATATATAAAATTAATTTGTAGGCATATGCTTATTGCTTCCAGTTACAAACTTTTATATTGCTCTTTTGTTATAGACCAGACTGTAAACCTGAAAAGATAGATTTTACATATTTCAGTAATATTTTTTTGCCAAAGAATATTGTGTCTGTACTCTAAATTTAGGGTCCTTTACACGGTTTATTTATATGTCAAACATTATTGTAGAATAAAATCACTAATTGATATTGATTGTCTGTGCTGAAGTACCACATCTGCCACTTGTGAACTATGTGTGTGTGTGTGCGCGTGTGTGTGTTTGGGTCTTCTCCTGCAGTGAACTTATTTAGTGGAATATTAACACTTACAGTGTGATTATAAATGAGCATAATAGGAGATTAAGTGCATGATCAGGCAAAGGGCACATCTCATTAAATTTGTGCATTTTTTAAAGGAATTTGGTGTTTTTTTGCACCTGCATTACTGTGCAAGTGGAGATATTTATATCTTGGTGGGGACCAAATGTCCCCACAAGAATAGATATATCTGACAATTTTAACTTTGTGGGGACATTTGGCAGGTCCCCACGAGGAAAAAAAATATATATTTTTTTTTTTCAAACACTGAAAGAGCCAAATGGTTTCATTTCAGTTATCGAGGTTAAGGTTAGGGATAGATTTAGGTGTAGACATAGCATTAATTAGTTGCATTAATAATTATGTCACTGGTCCTCACAAGGATACTATGACAAATGTGTGTGTGTGTATTTTGTGTTTTCCATACTTGAACAGATGGAGTTTGGGCCTTAAATGCCATAGCTGTTCATTTGTACGCTAATCATTTAGGAATGTTTCAAGATTGACCTTTCAGAAAAGGTTTGGTGGAGGACAGATTTTAGATTTCTTCCAGATAATGGGACCAAAGGAAGGAAGAAGCAAAGATAACAGCATCTGATTTCTGTTATACCAAAGACATCACATTATCCTTTGTGAAAATATTTAACATTTCCAGAAAAAGGCATAAGAACTATCAAAGCAAAAAGAGAAACAAAGTGGACAGGTATATGGTCTTCTGGTTATGTAGCATGTACAAAACTGGACAATATATACACTCACCATCCACTTTAACAGGAACACCTGTACACCTGCTCATTTATGCAGTTATCAGTTATCAGTTATCAGCCAATCATGTGGCAGCAGCACAATGCATAAAATCATGCCTATACAAGTCAAGAGCTTCAGTTAATGTTCACATCAAACATCAGAATTAAGAAAATGTGTGATCTCTGTGACTTTGATCATGGCATGGTTGTTGGTGCCAGATGGCCTCATTTAAGTTTGGGTGAGCCTGTGCCCATGATAGCCTCAGATTACAGTTCTTGGCTGACAGAAGTGTAATCTGATGGGGTCTTCTGCTGTTGTACCTCATCCATCTCAAGGTTTGATGTTTTGTGCATGTTGAGATGCTTTTCTGCTCACCAGGGTTGTACAGAGTGATTATTTGAGTTACTATATCCTTCCTGGCAGCTCAAACCAATCTGGCCATTTTCCTCATCAACAAGGTGTTTCAGCCTGCAGACCCTCTGCTTACAGGATGTTTTTTTTGTTTTTTTAACCATTCTGTATAAACTCTAGAGACTGTTGTGTGCGAAAATCCCAGGAGATCAGCAGATTCTAAAATACTCAAACCAGCCCATCTGGCACCAACAACCATGCCACAGATACAATCAGAGAAATCACACTTGTTCCCCATTCTTTTAGTTGTGTCTTAAGAAACCCCCATATACAGTGGATATAAATAGTGTACACTCCCCTGTTAAAATTACAAGTTTTTGTGATGGAAAAACAAAAAGGATGCATGGGATCTCACTGTCAAACGGTATACATCAGGAGAGGGGTACAAGAGAATTTCCAAAGCATTAGATTTACCATGGAACACCATGAAAGCCATCATCAACAAGTGTTGATGGGCAAATGTGGCACCACAGTGACAATGCCAATAACAGTAGAGAGGCAATAATTTGCCTCTTCAAAATTAATAAAAGGATAAAACTGTATCAGGGAGGCTGCCAAGAGACCTTTGGAAGCTTTAAAGGAGCTGTAGGAATATCTGACAAGCACCGGTCACTCCCTGCATATTTCAACAATCTCTTATATTCCTCACATTTAAGCCTGCCTGAGTTTAGCCAAAGCATACAACCAATCACCCCAAAGCATGTGTCAATATCTGTTATGGTCTGATGCAGCAAAATTCTAAAAGATATGTTTGGTGCAAAAACAAAACAGCTTATCACCCAAAGAACACCATATCCAAGGTGAAGCATGGTGGTGGCAGGAACATTCAATGGGGCAGCTAGAGAAATGATAGAGGGAATATAGAGGGAATCATGGATAGCTCCAAAGCTGTACTTTTTTCCCCTTGTTTTCTCTAAAATTTATTTATTTATTTATTTATTTATCAGTATTAAAACATAGTCACTGCTTCACCAATACTTACACCATATGAACGTATGGACATAAAAGACACACTACCAAGAAACCCTGTTACAATGTATTTGCATTCTAGCATTTATAAACATTTTATTAAAAAAGATAAATGAATCTTATAAAGTTGATGTTCTCACACACAGCCATTGCTGACCTAATGAGTTTGCTATGTTATTTATCCACTCCAGCACAGTAAAAGTAATGATCTTTTTCTGCACATTATCCACCTTTATTGAGCAACTCAATCTAACTGTGTGACATTTATCCTCTCCACACTTCTTCCTTCACTCCCAGGAGAAAAAGCCAGTGTTTGGATGCACAGAACAGATAAAAATGTGCCACTGTTTTTAATTAGGGTGTTAATTGCAAGCCGAAGCAGAGATAGATTCAGGCCAAGTTTTTCTTTCCTTTCTTCTGCTTTTGTTCTTGGTTTGTTCTCAGGGGAAAGCACATAGTGATCATAGGAAGTTTAAGACATACACAGCTGGAGCTGCTGATCTAGCTGATCTAGCAATCAGAGTCCACTACTAAGAACTGATTTATTTTTTATTTCATTATTCTTAAGAAACAATATAGAATAAGAATAAAGAATAAAGAATAATTCTCTGAAAAAATTTTA
Source organism: Pangasianodon gigas (assembly GCA_022758105.1). NCBI lineage: Eukaryota > Metazoa > Chordata > Actinopteri > Siluriformes > Pangasiidae > Pangasianodon > Pangasianodon gigas. The sequence continues at coordinate 22,475,265 of CM040459.1, read as the reverse complement.
ACTGATTAAATTTTAACTCAACTCTTCAATACTGACAGACGCACAGGTCCCTCACTAGGATTGATAGATACAGAGAGTATGAAGAGAGAGAGAGAGAGAGAGAGAGAGAGAGACAGAGAGCGATGAGATCCAGAGATGGAGGATCCAATCAGTCACCACTGCTAAACAACTTTTACCTGATACATGATATTCTGCATCATTTATCAAACTGGATACAAACAAATTTATTCCTAAGTCATTCACAGGAGCATTTACACAAGAAATATAGTATTGACAATTTACATATAAGGAGACTCACTAATGTGAATCTTGACTGCTTCAAATAAAAAAATTGTTGATGACTTACTGCAATTCTATTTATTGTTTACTCTATCAAGTTTAAATCACTTATTTATTTTAATTATACACATGAATTTAATGAAAATTATGTCACACTCTCAGTTCATATTAATGCCTTGCAAGAAAGCACTCCAAAAGAAAAACAACAATTAATACAAATTAAGACTAGCTATTAACTTAATGCTGCTGTATAAAAAAAGGAAGAGCTAATGTGTGTATATGGTAGCCAACACACTGTTAGGGCTGTAGGACTTGAGTCCAAGCTTGGACCCAGCTCTAGTCTTGAGAAATGTTCTGTAATGACTTGGGCTTGTCTTGTGCTTATTGGAATTTGGACTTGTCTCAGTCTTGGGCATTGGTCTCACTAATTATGGTCTGGGTCTTGACGTGTTTGTAAAAAATAATGATTGTGTTGTTTTTTTTCTTTTTGCATGCACAGAGTGTGACAAGAAGTAATTCCTTCTTCTAGAAAACATGGCCTAATCATAGGCTAACGAATGTAACCAACTAGTTGAAGTAAAGGCTTGGCCTTGAAAAAGACTTGATGGTTTTCTGTCTCAATCTCTATCTCACTTCCTATTTGGACTTGATCTTGACTTGGCTTTGACACCCTTAAAACTCAGTCTTGACTCAGACCAGACTTGTCTCAGACCAGTCCTTCTCTTGGACTCGTCTTGGACCTGAAAAAGGTGGTCTTGATTACAGTCCTACATGCTGCAAAAAACTTTTGTAAATTTGGCAGGAATGTTTTTGTTTGGATTGACCTAAAAAAACTTCTATACACAGGCCCAATGAACACTCAAAACTTTGTTAATTTCTTAACAATTAACACCAGGAATTGACACAAATCATGTTTGGCTTTGATAAATGATAGAGTAAAAGAACACTTATCAGTAATGCATTAAACCTTTGGACCCATCTACTGTGTATATCCGTTTATTGCTGGAGTTTTAAGTTTCTAAGTTGATGGACCCAAGAGGGTTTTTTTTATCCATCATTCATATGAAATATAGACCACAGAAGCTGGGGAGCTATGGCAACGTGAGGCGAAGGCCGACCTCCGCTGTGACTGGGGATTTGAATTGGAATGAGCGGCAGCTACAGATTAGTGGGGGAAAGAACAGAAGTGAAATAAAAAGGGAAAAAAGTAGTGAGTGGAATAAAAGAGTGGATTTTTTTTTAAGTGGGCTGGGATTTCTTGACATTGAACTACTAAAGATGAAGACACATAAAGTCATGTATTAATCAGGAATAGGAAGAAAAAAGTGCAGTTCACAGACAGTCTGACATCAGTTCACTCCCTTTATGTTTCTATCTATACCATGTGGGCCCAGCACAAGACAAGTCAACTGATTGAAAATAAGAAAAAAAATGAGTGTATAAAATAAACATTACACACTATGATTCAAATTTTCCACCGACAAAACTCAAGAGGCTACTTATCTCTGCTTAATGATAACAAGTATCATTCTGAGAAGAACATTTTAAGTAACTTTATTTTCCCTTGAAAACATGGCAAAATTATTGACCATGAATAATACAGTATATAAATTAATAGAAATAAATTGTCATTCTTAACCCTGAAAGACCCAAATATAGAAAAAAACAGTGAAAATTTTTTTCACCCTTTAAATGTTGTTGTAGGAGGCCTCTAATGCAGAAATAAATTAGTTTTTACATTTTCGACATTTTAGTAAGTTTTTATGGACATGTTGTAATATTGCAACGTTGGGCTTTTGGGGTAGCAGAATTTCAGTGATTTGACTTACTGTCTGAACAAATGGAGAAAACATTAGATGGGTTTATTTGCAGGGTGTACTGCCTATGTTGACCCAAAACAGTGGCAGATATTTCTATACATAAATAATCATAAACTAATGATAATCAGACAAGTCATAATTTTCTAAAAAAAATATATATTATAAAAAAATGTCCTGTTGCTTTTGTTGGATGCCCACATAGTCATCAGATGGCCGGTTAATGGGTTTTTTATTTTCCTTATCTAGTATATAGGAATCTTCACATTCCTCTTCATCACTTGACCCAGAGTCCATCTCAAAGTCACTGTTGCCATTCTGTATAGCATCAATGACATCAAAAACGTTGTATACAAGATGGTCTTTCCTGGCTGGTGGCATTCTGAAATGAAAAAAAAAACAAACCACTAATTATTTTCCAGGGCAAACAATGTCAATGCAGTTCACACATTCCACAGAATTCCCACAATGCTGTCTGACTAGCTCATTGTGCCCTATTATTGCCCTGCTAATAGCCCCACATTCCAGAAAATTATCACCTGGCCTTCATGCAGCAAGCAGATATTTGGGCAAGGAAAGAAAGAAAGAAAGAAAGAAAGAAGATACTGGTAGTTTTTAAAATATTGCTGCACAAATACTTTCAAACTATTTAATCCCTAATTCAACTTGAACTTATTTAGTAATCATTACACTTTAATTGAAACTCTAAAAAATAACAAAAAAGACATTTAAAATTTGTGATTGATCAAAAACAGTATGTTTTTACTTGTATTTGTTTTGCATGGAATAGGAGAAAAGTACAATTCATCCATGTAATGTGCAAGGTGCACAGGCAAATTTTGCTACCCATATGACCCAATGTTGTAAAATTACAACATTGACATAACAAGCTCAAAATTTAATATAATCAAAACTTTCAGCTGTACTATAATATCTGCGTGTTCTAGACATATTACAAAGCACAGAAATATTCTAAGCACTTTACTTACTTGAATGTTGAATTATGTGGTCCAGTAAAATAAGATGATTTGCTTCAAGGCAAGTTCACAGGTTGTGTGAGTTGACGGCCAGGTAAACAGACCTATTAACAAAATCTACCATCCAATAGCATTGCAAGAGTGAACAATAGGACCTATTAGTTGTGTAAATGTGCTCTTGGGGGAAAAAAAAACATGTGAAGGTTTATTTTAGAAGGGATAAAACTGATGTTGTAATATTACAACAGTGGGCCTTTGAGGGTTAAAGACACTGCTCTTAATCTAAAGAAATCCTACTATTGCCTTGAAGAGATATGCATTTGTATCATCTCAGTGTCAGCTTCGGCCATGAACTCCATTTCCCAGAGTTCATCACAGCCTCACACTATGGATAGAAGAGAACCAGACTCTATTTGCCTAGTTTACTCTTTTTGCAGATCACCTGACCCATGCATGTTTTTTCAATTATGTCTTGGTTTTTGTGATTTGGATTTTTTCGGCCTGTTAAATTTCACTTGCACTGGCAATCTATCTCTGCTGCCTGACAGTTTGCACATGTGTGAAACCCTTTCATCAAAACCAATAGTCTTTCAACAGAAAACTGGTTACCTTAATATACATAAGGGGTAAAAATGACCATAAAGAACATTTAATTCTACAAAAACCACATTAGGCAAGGATCCAGTTTGATCAACCTTCTGGTAAAACACTCAGTCCACCTAAAGATGTCTGCAACCTTCCTAATTAAGTGGGATTTTTTCACACAATGAAGACTGTCATGCTTTGATCATGTTGTTGGATAGCTCTGTGCTGTAGCAACATGGACATATGTGCAAACATGTTCAGTTTGTAATCAGATACCTTTGTCAAAATATCTGTGTTGCACCTACACCATCATCAACACCATCATCAACACAAAGAAAAGCACTTACAAACTCTGTACAGATGAAAGCAGACAAAGTTTTAAAATCTTTCAATGACCTAATAAAAATATGGGACATTTAGCCAACAGAACAGATTATTTTCCCATAGATTTAAGAGCAGGCAGTGATCCTTTGAGTTGTAGGAATTTTGCCAGTGATATAATTCCTATAGATATAACCCCTTTCCTATCCAGCCATAAACCATAACAAGAAAGCTTAACAAGAAACCTGGTCAGGAAAGACACTGCTTGTATGCATAAACACCACTTTCTGCCTGGCTTGGATGGTCATGAACTGACTTTTTCAGCTCAGTTGATACTCTTAACCTCATTTTTTTATGTACTGCATTGTTGATGTGATAACTGGATGCTCCATGAATGTATAATCCCTCTTTTTTTTTTCAAAGGCAGAGGGAACTCAAGGACTAGGTCATGTTTGGTGTCATATGCATCGTAACATCATGCATGCGGTAAGTTCCGTGAATGCACAAAACAGTTTCATGATCTAGGTATTTTATGAACATGCAAAAAGTTGTCCCCAAAGGGCAGTACTTGGGGGGTGAATTGGAATTCACCCCTTTGAATAGTAACCAATCAAATCAACAGCACTGGATGAGAAGAGGCAGGAACACTGAGATACCTCATCACTCTTCACCATAAATTCTAGAAACACACAAATGTCTGTGAGTTGGGCATTAAATTTCCATCCACTTGGATCTCTAATCATCAACTTCAAAGTCATGTTTTCTACTCTAAATCTGGCTGATCCTACACCAACCTCAGCCAAGTCTCCAGCATTGCAAGATGAAGGTGCATGAGAACTTTTATTTAGTGCGAATCTCACTGAAGCACAGTGAATCATAAGGCTTTGTCCATTATCTGTGGATAAGCTGACTCAACTGAGGCTACTGCTGGACTTTTGACATGATTCTCGCTCGATCTCTGTCCACGCAGAGTCACAAGACTTCATCGGTGATCTCCGGAGAAGCAGACTCGATGCCACAAACCATAAAGCTTCTCTACGAACCTTCTTCAATGTTGGCATGGTAGTTTAGCTAGAATTAGTATGTTAAGTAGATCCACTGTTTTGCCAACTTCACAAAAGATCCAAAACCCTGTCTACACTCTTTGTGCATGTCTGCCATTAATCTTCATTCCACTCATTATCCAATTGTCTATTAGTTATTTGTACATATTTTCCATTGCCATTTTTTATAATTATATAGATGCATACCTTTCTTCTTCTTATTAAACTTTAAATGTTTTACTTGTTTGTTTCTCTCTTTTCACAAACGAGTTTTACAAACTATGAATGGATTCAACTAAGTTGATGTAAGTAATATATCCTTCAAATAATGGGCAAATCATTACTATTTCTTATCTTGGTGATGCAACCATCATCAAGTCATATCTCATTCTGAGATTATTTTGTCTATTGGACTGTTGGACTGTTTTGTCCATTAGACTGTTATATATATAATATAATTGTTATAATAAATATAATAATAATTTCTAACATTTAATTTACCCACCTCACATACCTTAGACCCACCACTGTAGAAGCGGGCAGTAATCTGTTGAACGAAGGGTGACAATGAAGCTCCCATTGCCATGAATGACATTTAGCTCAAGTGAGAAGACAAAAACTGATATGCATGATGTTGATAATCAAAGCCGTAACCCAGTTCCCATCATAAATGTATGAATTTGTCATGGATGTTGTTTATTGGGTTAGAAATGTAGAGAAATGTGGTGCATTTGTTTTCTATAGCCTGTCAGCAAAGGATAATATTAATGTAGAGATGACATCATCATTATTAAGGACTCAAAATAGGTTAGATAATCTAGATGTACAGTAAAAAACAAAACAAAACATGACTTCTAATCTACAAGTGTTTGCCCTTCCATGAAAGTTAAATGATATTATGATTAAATATGGAATGATTGCTGGATGGGCTGGACTTCTGATTAGCCTGTCAATCTGAAGGCTACCCGTACTCTGACAGTGACAATAAAGTTGAACCTAACATAACCTATAAAGATAGACATCATTTTTATGGCCATTATTAACATTTGCAGATGAAATCAATATTATAATTTGCAAATGAAATCAATAAATAGCCTTGCTATTAGACTATTAGACAGTTGCTTGTAGATTATACATGCTTTGCTGTCTTTCAGTGGAATCAGAAGGTGTTTGAAATCATTAAATGCAATTTTCTGCCTTTTTATTTTTGGGGGTAATCAGATGTTAAAATGTTATAACTTTACTTCTGGTTGAGATACATGCAAAAGTGAAACCTACAGTATTTCAGTTCGGGAAAACCTGTAGTTGTCAGGCCTATATAGTATAATATTAAATGGGGGCATTTTGCTATTATGTTTTGGGTCCAGTTGTCCTCCTAGAGAGAAGGGTTACTACAAATCAGTACTAAGTTATTCTGACTGATAGTTGAGAATGGTTGTAGGTGACGGATGGGCTGGTTTGAGTATTTCAGAAACTGCTGATCTCCTGGGATTTTCACACAACAGTCTCTAGAGTTTACACAGAGTGGTGTGGAGGGAAAAAACTGTGAGCAGTAGGTTTGCAGACTGAAACACCTTGTTGATGAGATCAGAGGAGAATGACCAGACTGGTCTGAGCTGAAAGGAAGTCTATAGCAACTCAAATAAATACTCTTTACAACAGTGTTAAGCAGAAAAGCATCTCAGTACACACAACACATCAAACCTTGAGGTGGATGGGCTACAAAAGCAGAAGACCACATCAAGGTCCACTCCTGTCAGCTGAAAACAAGAATCTGAGGCTGTCATGGGCACAAACTCATCGAAACTGGACAGTTGAAGACTGGAAAAAGACCAATTGATTTTTTTTTTCTAATCTTTAACTGTCCAGTTTGGGTGAGCCTGTGCCCATGATAGCCTCAGATTACTGTTCTTGGATGACAGGAGTGGAACCCAATGTGGTCTTCTGCTGTTGTAGCCCATCCACCTCAAGATAGATGTTTTGTGCATGCTGTGATGCTTTTCTGCTCTCCACATTTGTAAAGGATGATTATATGAGTTACTATATCCTTCCTGAACATCTAGCCATTTTCCTCTGACCTCTGTAATCAACAAGGCATTTCCACCCACAGAACTGTCGCTCACTCAGTGTCTTTTTCTTTTGTTTGTTTGTTTTTAAACCAATCTCTAGAGACTGTTGTGTGTGAAAATCAGATCAGAAATACTCAAACCAGCACTTCTGGTACCAACATCCATGTCACGATCAAAGTCACAGAGATCATACTTTTTCCCCATTCTGATGTTTGATGTGAACATTAACTGATGCTCTTGACCTGTATCTGCATGTTTTTCTGCATTGCACTGCCGCTACATGATTGGCTAATTAGATACCTGCATAGAATGTGCAGGTTTATTAGGTGTTCCTAATAAAGTGGTTGATGAATGTATATTAAACAGAATGCCTCAGTTAGGGATAATGATACATTTGAGGTCATTCATTAATGATCTCATTAAAATTTTAATGGGAAAGAACATAAAACCATTTATGAAAATGAATCCATTACTTTTTTTTTTTTTTTGGACACATTGGGACTCAATGACACAATTTCACATTTTTTAAACAGCATTTTTATTATCAGTTTTACAGTTTGTACATAAACCATTTAAGGGTTAATAAGTCTTAAATCTTTATTTAAGACATCTTCAAAGTGCCCTTATTTTGAAGATTTTTTTTTTTTTTTTTTTTTTTTTTTTTTTTTTTTTTTTTTTTTTTTTTTTTTTTTTTTTTTTTTTGCATCCCAAAATGTTAGATATCTTTTGTTAGAATTTCTAGCTAGCTAGGCAGTATCATTTAGCAAGCTAGATGGAGCAAGTCATGATAATAGCGTGAAAGATTTACATAGAAATTTACATAGAAAGCTTACATATATATTACATTAAAAACAACGAGGCAAGTGAACAATGAACTAACACACTGAGCTAATATTAGTTACTTGTTATATTAAGTCATGACACATTATTGATGTTGATAAGTAAGTAAGTAAGTTTATTGTCATTCTAATTCAACACAAGGATGAGGATCGAACTGATCTTAAGGTAACATTGAAAAGTAATTGCCACTCCTCATTTTGATAAAGATAAACAAGATTCTTTTTTTTTCATGTGATTGCTGAGTTTAAGGTGAATATCTTTCACTTGAATATCAGTAGGGTGAATATCAGTTCACTTGAATTTTGAATGAATGCATTCAGATTGAAGAAAGTATTGAGTGTAAACACTGATACTGTCTTTTGTATCTCTCTCTAGCCTGCCTATCTAAGATCACTGATCTATCTCCATCTGTCAATTAGTTTTTTCCCTCTTTCCTTTTTAGTCTGATTCTGTAGTGTTTGAACGTTGCATTTTTGGAAACAGCATGAGCACTAGTGAATGTAAACTAGGTCAAAGTGGATATGGTAATACTAGAATAGTATAACCCTCATCATCCTGCCTCTGAAATCTCTCCCTCCATCTCTCTCACATATATAAACACACAAATATGCCAACTCACTGGCAATGCATGACATTTTTACATCTTAATATATGATGGAAGTATATAAATTTGATCAGAAGAGCCTTTGGTGGTGTGTTTTGACCAGGAGACAAAACATTGCAAATCAAGTCAAGCGTGAGGAAAAACAAGCAGAAAGAGAGGGAGAGATGAGTGGATTTTTTGCTATTTTTTATGCATGTTTTAAATCATGCTGTAATAGTGCTGCTTTACACTAGACTGTGTATACTGAAGCTATTGACTGACATTTGGCTGCACTTCATTAAATCTCATTACATTTATACAGTATGTCGTGAGGGAACATTCCACAGAGCGAATAAAGATGGCTTAATAGGGCAAAACCATCGTCCTATCATTCCACAGCCTCTAACATTGTCTTAATCCTTGTTATCAGAGAAAGGGAGAGACAGAGAAAGAGAGAGGGAGAGAGAAAAGAGAAAGAGAGAAAGGAAGGGAGAGAGACAGTGTGCCCTATTTGTTATCTCACTAATCCCTAGAACTGACCATATAGAAAATATTCAGTAGATATTCATATTTCTTTCATGTAGTTACTGATGCCGAGTCCCAGAAAATATTTAAAAATATTGCAAGATTTGTATAACTCGAGTGATACCAAAATGGTTATATTAGACAGAGCTGAGATCCTGCCATGCCAGTCAACAAAACAGCGGGGAACAGGAAAAAAAATCAAAAAGACCAAACATACCTAACTGTTTTATTATATTTTATATTTATTATATTTTATTATATTATATTGTGATATTGTTCATCTTTTTGTCTAATTTGTGTAATTTCAGATAGAATGTTTGTGTAATAATTTTGAAGATTATTTATACCAATTTTTTACACCATCCTGAAAAAATACATTGGTTTACTGTATCAGTCAATAATGTTGTGCATTGGTTAACATGGAGTTGATGCAAAAAATAAACTGTAAGCACCTACATTCACACACACACACACACACATTCACTGGTCACTTTATTAGGACCACTTGTACACCTGCTCATTCATGCAATTATCAAATCACCCAATGAAATCATGTAGACACAGGCCAAGAGCTTCAGTTAATGTTCAAAACAAACATCAGAATGGAGAAAATGTGATCTCAGTGACACTAAAAGTGGCATGGTTGTCAGTGCCAGATGGGCTGTTTTGAGTATTTCAGAAACTGCTGGCCTCCTGGGATGTTCAAGTGCAACAGTCCCTAGAGATTAGATGGAATGGTGCAAAAACCAGCTGGACGAGGAGAGGTAAGAGGAGAATGGCCATTCTGGTTTGAGCTGACAGGAAGGCTATGGTAATGCAAATAATCATTCTTTGCAAAAGTGATGAGCAGAAGAGCATCTCAAAATGTACAAGACATCGAACCTTGAGGCAGATGGACAACAGCAGAAGACTTCATCTGGTTTCAATCCTTTCAGCCAAGTACAGGAGGCTACAGTGGGCTCAGGCTCACCAAATGGAGATACAACTGAAGATTGGAACAACATCATCTGGTCTTTTTTATAATCTTCAACTGTCCACTTAAGGTGACATAATTGGATAATTGCATGAAAGAGCAGGTGTGCAGGTGTGCGTATGTGTGTGTGTATGTAAAATAATGAAATTAAATGTTTTCTACATTCAAAAAACCCTACTATAAAGAGAAGCAAAGAACTTTAGCCCTAAGCTAAACAAAGTCAGTATTTGCCACGATAACCCTTTGGCTTAAAAGATACAACAACGACAACAACAACAAAACACTTTCTCCCTCTACATTCTCTCCTCAGAGTATTCCAGATACCCTGCTATCTAGCAGGTCTGTGACTATGTGTCACATGTGTGGTTGAGTGGTTTTCCCCTGCTATGCCATGTCATATTTACTGCTAAATTTGCTAAGTTAGCTGGGTTTCCACTAATAAGCAGCTCTGGCATTTGGTGGTTTTCCGTCCACAAAGGACAGCTTATTATCTTCCCTTGGGACAGATTTCTTCCATTCTTTCATTAGACACCAAGTGTCTAAAGGAGCCATGGTGCAAGACTCATGCTTATGCAGCCAGTGTCTAAACACTAAAGCTTTGGAAGCTGAAGAAGCTGAAGAAGCCTCAAGTGATTTAGGGAGACTTAAGCCCCTTATTAATCATCTCAGCCCCCCTAAAATGTTCACTCAATCTTTCTCTAAGTCAGTTAAATTCATTTAATTTTGTAATCTCTTTTTCTAAGCATAAAAGCTGACAAAAGCAGTGCTGCAGCAGTAAACAATCCACAAACTGTTCCCAGACTAAACACCCCCTTTTACAGTTGCTTGGTTTGAACTCAACCAAAGCATCTAATACAAAGATTTCCAGAATCTTTGCTCAGAATCTTTGCTGTTCATATGATGGTTATATGAATCATAGCCCACCCCTTCATGAAACCCTCACTTATTTAAACTAATACAACAAATGCATTCATTTATGTTCATTTGAGCTAAATCTTTCAAGCCAGAAGAATTTTGACAGAAGTCTGACCTACAGATAGCATAGACATGCCTGGATGTTATACAAGCAAGGAAGCCAGCAAACACCTGGAAAGGTATTCTCTAAAGTTAAAGAATCAGTGTTGATGGTATTGCTGCAGGTTATATCACATGCACCACAAAACAAATGACCATCATCCAGTTCACCATACAACATTATTATTATCTAGTCAATTATTTGCTAGCAAGCTAATGTTCTGTTATTATGGTGATGTGAGAAAATGAGCATGTAGTCAAAACTAGTGCAAGAAGTAGCAGTCTGTATAAATACAGCACATTTCATTTCTGCTATTCACAGTGTCTAGAGTTTACCCTAAAATATATGCATTTTTCTCTTTTTACCATCCCATCACTGCCTTCCAGACAAATGGTGTCTACTAGTTTAACTAGCAACAAGCTTAACTTGCAGAATACAAAGATCATTATGCAAATAGGTCAAGTGGCTATCTACTGCATTGAGTCATCTCAGATCTAGCAAGGACTTGGCAAGGCGCAAGTGGACTTCTTCAGTAAAGTTAAGTCAACAAGTCAAGTAGTTCTCCCTGGCAGAGCCAGATAGCCTTTTGCAACAGGACACACTGGCTCACTACTTACCTCATTATCTGCTATACAATTCCCGTCCTCTGCCATTGCTTCTTCCCATGTTACAGAGAATTCAGCAAACCTCAGATACCAGGTCACAGCCTCGAGATGGCTGACAATACACTGGTTTCCACTCTCCACCCTACTGATTTCCAGTGATTTGGCATCCTTAGTACATTCCCTGATTCCCAAAAAGCAAAATTTTCTCCATGGACTGTTAGAAAGTTCCAATATACACTAAAGGTGTATGTGACAGCTACCACAGTGCACTACAGCCCCATGATTGGTATCTTCTAATAAACGTATCACAGCTATTCTGAAAGCAGTGAAATGTATTCATCTGCCATGATTCCCTAAGAGACCAGTGTCAGCTTTTCCCTTTGTGCTGAAATCCTTTAAGGCCCCTCCTTATAAGTCTCCAAATGAAATAGTGTCTTTGAAAACTGCCTTTTTGCTAAAGATTACTTCAGCACAAAAGTGAGAAAAGAACATGCTCTGGTGATAAGCTCACCACGCATGCATTGCGGTGATCTTGAGCCTGAATGAAGGATTTGTTCCTAAGGTCATATCAACAAATTTTGTGTATCAGTTAATTGACCTTGCAGTGTTGCATAAAGGCAAGACTGCAAAGGCTTCCTTGCTGCTCACAGTGCATGCTCTATGTTACTATTTAGACCATATTCTGCCCTTATGTGTTTCTGGTATACTGCTAGACAGACAACTAACAAGGTTGGAGTTTCATTTACTTGTTGACTTGAAGACTTTTCTTATCGAAATCAAAATTCAAATGTAAAAATAATATACACATATAAACCAAAATTATATGCCACTCTAGAAAAGAGCTGCAAAAACTGCAAAGCTGCAAAGAGCATATCCTTGTCATGGATATTATTTAGAGGCAAACCACTCCAGGAAGTCTCCACTGCTACTACCTGGGTGTCATTGTGCCCTTTCTCCAGATTCTACAAGGTTAAAAAAAGGTTAGCCCCTCCCTCTAAGCCCCCCATCCCCCCCTTCCTTACGGCAGTGTGAGTGTGGCGGTCATTTCTGAACACCTTTTCTGTTAGTCGCAACTTGAGTTCTGTTTCTCATTACATTGTTGGCATATTGTGGATTATTCAGGTGATTCCCAAATTCATACATTTTAAATTTAGGTTAGAGTTAGTGAGCCTGGATGGCATGGTGGTGCAGTGGGTAACGTTGCCACCTCATAGATCCAGGGTCCCTGGATTGATCCTGAGCTTGGGTTACCATCCGTACGGCATTTCACATGTTCTGCCTGTGTTTGTGTGGGTTTCATCTGAGTTCTCCAGCTGGCCCAGGCTGGCATGGTGGCGCAGCAGGTAGTTTTGCTAATTCACAGCTCCAGGATCCTTGGTTTCCTTTGAGTTCTCCAGCTTCTACCCACTATACAAAAACATGCAGGTAGGTAGAATGGCTAGACTATATTGCCCCTAGGTGTGAATGAGTGCAATGGACTTATGTCCCATCAAGGGGTGTATTCTCCTGCCTTGTGCCCACTCTTGCTGGGATAGACTCTGCCTCTACCATGACAAAGATAAAGCGGATTCTGAAGATTCTGATGGATTAATATTATTATTATTATTATTATTATTATTGTTGTTGTTGTTGTTGTTATACAATATTCAGCAATACTGTACTTTATATAATCATGCCAATAAAGCGCTCATGAATTTAAGATGAGAGAAGATAGAGAGAAAGGTGACAAATAGAGAAAAGGAAGATAAGAAAGCAATACAAAAAGAGAAAGAATAAAAGGAGAGGGGAGGATGTTATCAGCAGGTCTATGTTTGGCCTGTATTTGTGGATCTGCAGAGAGACAGAGACTAAAAGAAAGAAAGATGGAGAAAGAGATACTGGGGTTAAAACGGTCTCATCATTTCGAGGGTGAGTTTAAACTACAAAATGAACTGAGACTGTGATAGCCGCAATCATCAGATGATGATACCAATGAGAGGAAAGAAAAAAAATTGTTTTAAAAAAATCCCTAGCATCCTCTTTGATTGATGAAATGATGGATGGAATAAAAGAAGCAGACTAATATTAGATGTCTAGAAATACTACAAATAATACTGGAGGTCAAATTACAAGTCTTAGCTTGGGTGAAATATTTTGTGTGTGAGAGTGTAAGCATCATGGGAGTGTCTGTCACGGATAAAAGATCTAGTGCTCCAGGTATCTGTCCTTGTAGTTCTTCCTCTGTCATCCCTTCTTCAGTTTTTCTCACATGGTTCAGTTTTCATCTAACAGGAGTTTGAGGGCACAGATTTCTCCTACATGGACTTCATCAAAACACTACTGAGCCACACACACCCACACACACATTCCCTCTCTCATCTTCAGACTTGGAATTTTAAGAAGAGAGACAAGCTTAGAGAAATGAGATTGGCACGCAGGGCTTAATTTGATTTGCACTAATGGAAGTCCATCCTATGATCTAGAGGCCCTTTTTCTGTTTGAGACGCATCCCAGCATCGGAATGATAACTAGATGACAGCCGTTGTCATTGAAGAGGACAGACGCACACATATACACACACACACACACACACACACACATAGACAAGAGGACAGTGTGAGCAGGCATCCTTGAAAGAATACATTAATTATACAATCCATAAGGGGATGACTTAAAAAAAAAAAAAAAAAAAGATTTGGAGTTGAAAAAGAGAAAGGACACTCCTAATTTTACTTTTAAGTCAGAACAGGAAGCTTTATGTTTGTTAGTACGGCTCCCCTGGTACACACGACCTCAAATTTATTCATGAGACAGAGTTATTAAAAAGGTTGCAGGTTTTGATGAGAAGCATCAAAACAAGTTATAAGATGCACTTCCCTATATTCTGATTGCTTGAAGAAAGAAATCAGTACATTAGTTTTATAAGTCACATTTATTTTAATAGACCAGGCATTGTTTAACTTGTGCAATGCTTAAACTGCCTCATTTTATTTTTCAGGCAGCAGATGGCCCTAAAAATTACAAAGTGTACTTTTAATAGAACTTCCTTTATGTTCCAGTTGACCAAGGTGGTTTCTTTCCAGAACTTTCAGAGTTTTCTTCCTGTGCTCATTTCCCAGCTGAGTACTAATAGCCACCATGTAGCTATAACCGTGACCTCACATGTATAGCCTATAAAAGGCCCCTGCTATGCATGCTCGCACTTTTTCCTATTCTTGTCTTGTGAAGGAGCAGAAGAAGTGGATTCAAAACACTAAGAAGTACTCAAAAATCTTAGTAAAAGATTGGATAAAATCAACATGGTAAAAATTTGCACCATCAAGGAGAGGGCATTGACATATATTTCTATCGTGTTGTGAATTTTTTACAATTTCTCCACCTCCTGTATTTCTGGACAAATGGGGAGTTGTTTGTGCCATGCCCAAATCTAGACTCACTTCAGACTGGAGCATCTTAAAGATGCAATGGCAATGTGAGAAGCAAGCCTTGCAGGCAGTGGTTCATTTGCTATTTGGTTTAGTTTCACACTGCACATAACAGACAAAAAAAAATGGCAAAGGAGTGTGTAGGGCTGAAAATGTACTCGTAAAACTCTTTCATTCAATGGTCCAAAATACTGTAATAGAAAAAGATAAACAAACCTTTACCAAGTATGCATAGAAATCTCAAAAATCCAATCCAATCCAAGCACAGAGAAAACATTGCTGACACTAAATAAATAATTAGATCAGTATATAAAGATTAGTTTAAAACGTTCTGTGTATTTCATCCAACATTTATTTTCTCTTTTCGTTCATCAGTCTCAATAATCTAGAATGCATGGCATTTCTGCAGCACAACAGCTCTGTCCTTTGGCTCAGTTGATGCCTCATGGCTTAATTTATTAGCTCACACCTAAAAAAAAATGCTCCCCACAACCCAAAATACACAACCTGTTTGATCCACTTCCTGCAGTTGGGTTGATACAGGTTGAATTGCTATCTTTTTGCAATCAAATTGCTAGAGTTCACTTATAACCAGAATGGCTATTTTGGTATGCACCTGAGTATGTTCTAACCTTCCCAAACAAACCTCACCATGGAGGAAAACTGAAAGCACCCCATGACAGGTGATTCGATGGGAACAGAGATCATACAGACAGCACTCCAAGCAACAGTAGCCATAGTAACAGTGTAAAGGGAAATCATTGGGTCTGTTGACACTAATGAGAAGGCAGCTTTGCTCAAAGTCCATTGGCAGAGGCTGGTAAAAACACTTTGCGCCACACGCTGCTGGTGTCTGGTCAGGTCTTCAGAGGTTCAGGAAGCACTGGATGATCTCCTGTATTTGGTTGAAACACAGACTAAGCATATGGGACAGTGGGCTAATGGTGCCCTTACCCATGGTCACATTATTTCAAATGAATTTCAAAGACCATAATAATAAATAATAAAAATAATAAAAAATAAAAAAAAGAGCAATCCGCCAATTGAGAGAATTCCAGCACTAGATTTGAAAATATGGAGTTGATGGTGGGCTGCATTACCCCTCTCTAATTAAAGCATTGGAGGACAATAAGATCAGATTAGTGGCTACTAAACACACTGTCGACAAGCGATCTTTGACAGTTTCTCAGTGGTCTACCACCAATCACACGCGTCTGGCCCAGAGAGTTGCAAGCCCCAAGCCAGTTGGTCATACTGACTGCAGAACTCGTTGACTGTTGCAGTTGACCCCATTTGTGTAGGGTCATTTCAAAATGAAGTAATGAAAAGCATTTATGTCTATGCACACTTCAAAATGGTAATTTTTCAAAGGAATCAACCAATGGACAGTTTTCCTCTAAAGATTCATTGCGCTGGTTTTATTCTAAAACTGGCCATGGAAACAGGAAGCTTAAAAGTCGGTCAAGCCCAAGTAATACATATTATAATTAGCAACATTAAACTGTAACTAAATTGAATAAAACACCTGAAATTAGTGGTGCAGCAAATAAGTTCTTTGATGTACTTTCCATGTTTTTATCCCTACCTCATGTTTATCGCTAGTTAACAGTTAATAGCTCATAGTTAACAGTTTATAGCTCGTGCATTTAGATTCGTTTGCCTCTGCAAATGTACATAATCACATTAGGTGAACAGCTGAACAGCAGCTCCTAAATGAAATTGTTGGCAGCCTGGGTATGTTTTTGTTGCCTAGTCCATCTGTTGAAAATTGCAATACTTGTTTATATAACTGTAGTGATTGTGCGACAATAAAACACACATGTTCGTGTGCATTCCAAACACCCATTACTTTTGGCCCCCGAAATCAACTGTAGGACTTCAGGAGTCCTGATTTGGCAATAGTTTATGCAAATATTAAAGTTATTTATAGCTTGTATGTGACACTGAGCACATCCTCCCAACAGATGAACAGAAGGGCTAACATACTGTATATATGTTATGGGTACAGAGTAGATGTGTACACTGGAATTCTAATACCTGTTTGAGGCACCAGTATATTAATCCTGAAATCACTATTCAGATACTCATTATGCTGTATGTCTACATGAAGTCAGTCACACAATATCAGTCAGAAAAAGCACAAAAAAACTGTTCTTTGCACAGCACATCACAGTTTCCATGCAATACATTTCACTGCATCCATTTCTATGTTTTCATTCACTGATTACATAATTATAACATGTAAATATCTGTACTGATCATTGGATTGTTATAAACATGAACTAAAAAAAGGTTTTTCTGGTTCTGCAAAATTCTGCAAATAAATCTGACAAAGGTATTTTGGAGGTTTGCGACGCTTTATTTTTGGCCCAAGCAAGATTTCTTGCACATTTACCAATGTTGAAGACACACTCTCCATTCTCCAGAGTGTCAATCCCACTATTTCAAACAGCCTGGCACATTGCCATTTTTATAGAATTGTGTACACCAGAATGGCAAGCACAGCACATGCCAAGAACAGTGTGAAAGCAGCTTTACTAAGCACTCCAAAATCAACCTGAATTTCAGGAAATGCCTTGAAGTGGTATGGAGGTGTTTTTGTTACAGAAATAACTGGAATATCTCTTTAATATGTCATGACACTGGAGAAAAGTGTTACGCAAGAGTATTGGCAGCAGTTCAAGCTCTTGATGACTGCCATGTCAGATTACTCCTATCAGATTTATTGGATAACAGTAGATAGCAAAATCATAGCATCATGCATTAAACATGACCAGAACATGACCCATTTTATATCTCATTTGCTAGCCTGAGCACTTTGGACAATAATAACACTCTTGAATGTAGAGTACAAAATCCCTTTAGACAGTGAGAAACCATTTAAATTACGCAAAATGTATCTGGGAAAAAAAATGAAGGAAGAAGGAAATGAAAAACCTCCTTAAAATGGTTCCATAACTCAAACACCATTCACACTCCCTCTCTCTCTCTCTGCATTTTTAAAAATATTATAAATATTTCGATGTAGTGACATGTAACATTAGGTTACAGGTTTAGGTTTTCTTAGCAAAATCTCTGCCAGTGGGATGGAGTAAAGAAGGAAGAGGGAACATGAGGGCAGAGATGACATGGAGGAAGTGGGGTTCTCTGATCTGAAGAAGAGAAAACCAAGACATGAAGTGTTATTGACTGCAGAAAGCAGCTGGCTAAAGAAGTTAGTGTAGAAGGAACACATTTCCACTGCTAAATAAAGGAAAGCATGGCTTCTCAGCCAAGACCAGCTTTTTTTTTTTTTGTAATATTTATTTTAGATATATCTTTCTCTCTGTTTCAGCAAGTTCCTGAAGTTTTCCTCCACTCCTTTCTAACTTGCAAATGTTAAACTAGTGATTCATAACATTTTTATTTAACACACACAGGATTTTGACATGACAAATTAGCATAACAATGCACATCATGTACACATATGGCATATTACATTATATTACTTTATTGTGTAAAGTACACTAAAATTCAAAGCTGGATGGAACAAGCACAACAGGAAGTGATAAATGTCAGGAATTAGCATTTTGCACACTGTAAGTAAATAAGAATATTACAGATAAATTTTGTGTTGTATTGGCTGATACAGACTGTAAACATATAAATTCATGTCTGTATGTTTTAATTTGTCTGAAATTACATTTTACAAGTGTAAGGCCTTAATGAGTATTAAATTATCTTAAATGTAAACTTAAATTCGATGTTAACATGGACAACAATTTATGTATTTTCTCTGTATTTCTATGATAAAGCCCATTTTATCCCAGATGCAGCAAGTGCATTGCACAAGCACGGCACACTCAAGCATGGCACACTCCCACGTTAATCAATGTGGCCTTGTACGACCATTTTACACCAGAAACATTGAGGCAGGTGCGTCACAGTGCATCCACTCTGCAAAGCATCGAATTTACACCAAACACGAGTCACATATGTAAATCCAGTCACACATGTACATGAAGCTGTTATCACTTGCACTGGGTTAATAAATATAACATGCAAATGGCTGTACTGACCATCAGATTATTATATGTGTTACCACTGTATTTAAATAAAAAAGGATGTTACTTCAGTAAGATATTCACTCTAGTGCTCAGTGTAACATTTAACCAATTCAGTGTTAAAAGTGGAATCTGGAGACTTCAACAACAAAAAAGGATGAGTAATTAGTAAGCAATAACAATGATGTTACAATGAAATTAATTTGCTGATTTCTTCATATCAGCTATGTTATAGGGCTCTGTATCTGCAAATTAGCTGACTAGCAGTAGCAGGTAGCAATGAGGCAATGAGAATAATACTTTTGCATTCTGTATTTATCACATACAAAACTTATACAATAATAATAATAATAATAATTACTTTGACTGCAGCATGGTTGTTGGTGCCAGACAGGCAGGTTTGCTTATTTCAGAAACTGCTGATCCGTTGGGGTTTTCATGCACAACAGTCTCTAGACTTTACACAGAATGCTGCTAAAAAAAAAAAAAACTATTTACAACTGCGGTGAGCAGAAAAGCATCTCAGAACAAACAACACACAAGTCATCCTCGAGACACATGAGACACATGGACTACAACAGCAGAAGACCACATCGAGTTCCACTCCTGTCAGTTAAGAACAGGAATCTGAGGCTACAGTGGGCACAGGCTCTGAGTTCAGTGTACTTCAATGGCCTCCACAGTCACCAGATCTGAATCCAGTAGAGCACCTTTGAGATGTGGTAGAACAGGAGAGTCCATGCTATGAAGAATTGAGGCTGTTCTTAAAGCAAAGTGGGGGTCCTACCAAGTATTAGTATGGTCTTCCTAATAAAGTGGCCAGTGAATGAATATGCTAGAACTACAATACATGGTCATTAGATATGACATAGACTACTTCTTATGATTTTCACAGATCTTTTTTTATTTTATTTCATTTTATTTTATGGAAACACTTCTAAATTTATAGAAATAGTGAAATAGTAGCTACCTTCTTTTATACTCATCATGGCCGAGTGTCTCTTCGGTTTTTGAGGTGCAACAGTGCAACACAAAATAGAAACAGAGCATCCATCAAAAAAGGGCACCAAATATCATTGTTGCTTGATGCTTGCTGTGCTTGCTGTTAGGGCAAGGTGTAAGTGTAGCTGCTGCAACAGCTATGAATTTCATTTCATGGGAACATTTTTGTTCTTTTTCTAAATACAAGGTTGAGCAAAGTAGTTGATGCGGTAATGGGATATCAAACATAATACGAGTTTTGTAAAAAAGAAAAAAAAAAAAAGATAAAAAAATTGAAAATTATTCCCCAAATCCTGCATCTCGAGAATAATTATGACCAAGTCATCACATGACACAAACAAAATAGAACCTGGACATACTATGGCTAAACAGGTTTTATTGTGCCTTGTATGCATAGTCAAGAAGCAGAAACACTTCCATGAAGACATGGCTGGGAAAGAGCAGGCATGGAGATTCACTTCGAGCTTGTGAGCTACTACCCACACAAAGAACATACACCTTCTAATTCTGATGAGGTGTATAAAGCAATATGTAAATCTAAATAATAAATATCAAGTGAATACACAATGTTGCTTTAAAATAATATTCCTATTTCACTCTCTCTAACTGCCAGGGCCAGTGAATAAGACCTGAATAACTCAGTGTTCACTTGCCAAGATATTCAAGGTCACACAGTCACATATGATGCAGTATTTACAACAAATACAGCTGTCATACAACAGGCGCCAACACGGTATGAGGCCATCTGCTTTGCAAATTGTGACTACTGTCCAAGCTACAGGTGTTCTGGCCTCCAAAGCAGTGAATAGTTTCCTGAATAGTTTTTTTTTTTTTCATGGGTGAGTGTGTTTTCTTTTTCTGATATTACAATCATTATTTAAAATAGCTGCTTGGCACTGTAGCATCCACTATCCTTGAGTTGTTTTTTTATCCCCAAAGTGTACTGAACATTAATTGAGTTGTTATACATTGTTCATCTTGAATGTTCTTAGGTGAGCTGAGAGACTCCCTGTCAAGTTACCAAGACACTATTGCTCATTTTTCCCATTGAGGGTGTCCACCATCTGTTTTCTCCTTTCAAGTTGTTCTGCTACTAACTGGCTAATGAAGCTTCTGGCTAACTTGTCAAGCATAGAATACTCCCTCTACCTATCATGCAGTGTTAACTTCTGAGTCTGCTATTTTTAGCTGGGGATTAAGTGTTAACTAATTCGTTAACAAGCTGGTGTTCTCTCTGCACAAATGTATGCTTTTCTATGCTTGGGTTGGCTTTCCCCTATAGCCAACATTGTACTGAGTAGGCAGCCACTGATAACCATGCTACAGGACTTGCACCCATGCATACATGTCTGCATCTCTTGGAAAATGATTTTGGGCACCATCTACAATATGTGTCCCGTGCCATTGTAAAGAAGCTTTGTCTGATACAGACATCTCCTGTGTTTGCTGGGTGATGGCAGTTGACACAACATGCTCAGCTGGCAGTTTTAAATCCTGGCTCAGTGCTGAATCTGGTCCAAGATTTTCAGTCTAAACAGCCTGTTGGTTGTAAATGCCCAGGCCCACTGACAACCGATAAGCACTGCAAGAAACCCAGAAAGCAGTCTGAGTTGCTCTCTAAATGAATGAATGGCTTGACAGCAGACATGGCTCAGCTGAAATCAATGATTCAGGAGCTAAGACTGTAACTTGGAGGCTTGTATTTCTCATCATAACCTTCCTTACAGCTCAGTGGTCAGTCATCCTTCTCATCCTTTCCATCCCCTATCAGATGATTGCTACAGCTACAGCTGTGTCAGTGAGGGTATTTCAGATTATTTCAGGTTATTTAAGAGGGTAGAACAGGGGGGTTGAAATCATCATCCAGGCAGGGAGCCAGAGAGATGTCCTCACGGAGTGATGTCCCCAGAGGAGCAGGGGGGAGGAGCAGCATCCTCTGCCGGGCAAGAAGGTGGAGCGACATCCTCAGCGGAGCAAGGATCTTGGGTTGGCTTTCCTCCATAGCCAACATTGTACACAGGAGGGTTATGATGTATGCAATTTTGGCTCTATCTGAGGGGAAAGACGATGGCTGCGGCTTGAATGTGGGAGAACACTGGGTGAGGAATCCACAACAGGCACAGGCACTTCTCCCGGGAAGCACTGTGCTGGAGGCAGTTCTATCAGAGGGGCTGGCACCTGAGGAGGACCATCTGGAATTATCTTGGAGATAGTCAGGATATTAGTCATTAAGGTCTTCTGCTGGGCAAGTAAAACCTTGTGGTATTGAACCAAGGGCTCCTGCTGAGCTGTGGCAGTGAAGAGTGCCGGGTGTCTCTGTTGGTTTCATGTTTGGTTTGGTGTTTCTGTCAAGGCTGAGACTCAGCATGAGAGTCAGATGCTCTTCCAGTGAGCCACAGGAGAGGGGATGAACCCAACTGCAGAGATGAACTCAAAACAGGGTGGAAGTTCAAAAGAGTTAAAAAAAAAGTTTAAAAAAATCCAAATAAAAAAATGCAAACACACGAAAAAGGCAAAAACAAGAAACAAATGTTATCCACAAAGTTCAGTCGGTAAATCCAAGGAAATAATCCAATATAAAAAGACAACAAAATTCCTTCTCAAAGAAGTAATCCCACCAAAAGACTTCTCGAGAGAAAATGCATAAATCACAAAAGGGTTTACTAGTAACACCAGGCAAAAAACAGAAAACTTACATGAGACACAAGGGGCTGGCCTTAACACAACTAAACAAAAAGTGATGAAACTAAGGAACAGGGCAATATAAATATACACAGGGAAATGGGACACAGGTGGCAGTGATGACAATGAACAAACAGAGGGAAAACAACATGAGGGAACAATGAGGGCCTCTAGTAGACTTTTAGTCCTACATTCTCTCAAATGAGAAAGGATGGTGGAAGGTGTTCTGGATGGCCTGCTTCTTGGTGAAGTTAAGCCATTGGGTTTTGCTGAGACTTGGACTGATCATGGCAGAAACATGAGTAATTTCCCTAGGATTGCTACTGCTACGGATCTGCAGCCATTCCAGAGATGGATCGACCTGGGGTCTAAACAATACAGACTAAAATGTGTCCTAGTCTTAGTAGAGGGATCACAATCATTAGCCCACTGGCATTGCAGGGCATATCTAGCGGGGGGCCAGTTAGGGGCTGTTTCCTACTGGAGAGACATAATCATCATGGATGCTTCCCTCAAAGGCTGGAGGCTGTCTGGTGCCACGGGGGTACTGGGGGAATGTGGCCACCTGGGGTAAGGTACATCAAGCAACTGGGGTTCTGGACAGTCCATTTGTCCCTGAAGTCCTTCTTGCAGATTCTTACACATCATCATGTTTTGGTCCACTCAGACAACATTGTGAAAGTCAGTTGTATCAACCATCAGGGGGCATGAGGAGGGGCTCTCTTTGTCTTGAACAGAATCTCTTCAGATAGGCATATCCAAAGCCACCTCACTGAGAGCAATTCATCTTCATTGTAGTGCACCTGTGCAATGGTGCAGCAGATGCACTGTTGCGACGAAACATACATCCATGGAAGTGAAGTTCATATCTTGGTGGAATCCCAGATCTGGGTTAAGTTAGGTCAGGCACAGGTGGAACTATCCATAAATGCCAAGGCAAAACATTACCAATTGTGGTTTTACCTGACAGAGCTGGACAGCCCTCTTTGACAGGATGATCTGGCCTACGACAACCCACAGCAGCTGTTTCATCCTCCACAGCTGATTCTTCCCATTCTGTGCAGGATTTAGAAATAGGCCCCTACTTGTGGGCTCAAGATGGTTGAAAAAAGCTTGGTTCTCACTGCTGCTTTCACTGGATATTGGAACATCCTGGCAGCTTCCTACCCTAGCAGATGCTGTCCCAGGTGGACAGCAAAATTTGTCATCTTAAACAATGTTGCCTCTGTCAGGTTGGCTCCTCCAGATTTGGTTGTCTGTGTCTGCAGGTTTGGCTCCTGTGATCTAGACATCCATAAAACTCTTCTGAATGCAAGAGCCCCTAGCACACTGGCCATGTGTGCCCTTAAATGAACATTGCTTTGCAATTCAGCTGGACTCTGTGCATTGACCAGTTCCTGGGATTTTGACCTTTAGGGATTGCTGATCAGTGGTAAGTCTCCATCTACACTATCGATGCATATGGCAACTATTACAGTACACCACGGTACCATAGATGGCATATCTCTGGAGTCCCATGGACATTACTGTCTTTCTAAAGGAAAGCTGCTTCCATCTGTTACAGTCTCCTGGGAATCCCTTGTGGGATCTTCCTGAAACCACTTTCCTGCTAGCAATCACTTCAGCTAAGTGCAAGATGGGGCTTTGCATGCTTATGTGATAAGCTTACCTTGTATGGCTTGGTGGCCAGACTTCCAGGAGTTTCTTCCTGGACTGAATGTTCTCTGTTAGGAGAAATTATTGTGAATACTGCATCATACAGCACTATGTGATATTGTTGCAATATCTTGGCATACATGTGAATGTGTACATGGATTTGTCCAGTTACATATGGAACTAGAATTATTTGGGGAAATTTTCATGGTATATGCAGCATTTGGGAACCAGAGGAAGAAAATTATTATCATTTTCTGTTTTAGGGGTTGGGGAAAATGGAGATATAGTGAATGTAGACAAGTCCATAATCCAGAATCAGAACAAGAACCAAAAGAACAGGAGGGGACATGGAGTACAGAAATGTGGTAAGAAACTTGTTAATTCAGAGGATTCAGTTAGTACTGTACATACAGTCAGGTCCGGAAGTATTTGGACAATGAGTTTTTGTGATTTTGCCTTTATACACCACCACAATGGATTTAAAATAAAACGATCAAGATGTGATCGAAGTGTACTCTTTCAGCTTTATTTTAAGAGGTTCCACAAAAATATGGCATTTACCATTTAGGAATTACAGCCATTTTCAACAAAGTACCTCCATTTTCAGGGGCTCAAAGGTATTTGGACAATTGACTGACAAGACGTTAATTGACCAGGTGCGGTCCATTCCCTCGTTACTTCAAGACAAATGAAGCAGATAAAAGGCCTGGAGTTGATATCAGGTATTGAGTTGGCATTTGGCAGCTGTTGGACTGGAGCTACCAATATGAAGTCCAAGGAGATCTCAATGCAAGTGAAGGAGGCCATCATTAGGCTGAAAAAACAACATAAATCTATAAGAGAGATAGGAAAAACCTTAGGTGACTGTATATATGACTGTATATGCACAAGGCTACAAGTGACATGCTGTCAGTTGTGTGTGTGTGTGTGTGTGTGTGTGTGTGTGTGTGTGTGTGTGGGTGGGCGGGTTGGGGGGGGAAGAGTCTACAAATTACTGATTTCCCAATCTTTTATACTTTTATGTCTTATATAAGCTCCACAGTTAAGAACATAAATAAAGCTGATGGCACAATACTGAAGCCTTTTAACGTGCCTTAGTTTTCCGTGAAATGTAGTTGTCAGTTTAATTCTAGGAAATAACATGGGAAAAAAGGGCCTTATCTCCTTTTGAGTCCAGCAATTCTGTTCTGCTGCCATCCTTCTTTTCCCATTGTATTGTTCTGATATTTTGTTGTAGGAGAGGCATGTGACATGAATCCTGTCAGGTGACACTATATTTATGCACAACTACATATTGTTTCTTGGCAAAAATGTGTTCACTACAGTTTTTGTGCAGTTTGTTGTTTTCAGTGCCTGCATTTCAAAGTGTTAAAGTGTTCCTTTAGGATCATCACCCTTCTGGCTCATCTTCCAAATCACCCATTCCCAGTGCAGACTCCCACTAAACCACAACCTTACCTGCTACACCCTGCTAATTTCAAACCATGGAAGCGTAATCCAACAGACAACAACAGGCTAAAAAGATTGTGAAATCAAATCCTAGGGCTGCCTAAGAGCGACTGGTAGGCCTTTGAGCAAGGCCCTTAACCCTCAGCAACTTAGACTAATTGTAAGTCACTTTGAATAATACAAAAAATATCAACTGTTTATTATTGCTTATTAAATGACATATAAGATGTACTTATGCATATGTGATTTTAATTCATTTGGCAACTACTTATTTAGAGTGAAACAGAATCCAAGCCAAGCAGAGAGTTGAGTTTAGGCTTCTATAACTCCGTTTCAATGTGTCTACTACAATTCAGAAGAAATGGGACAATTGGTTACTAACAATACATAACTAGAGTAAATTGTTTTCTCTCATCTGGTGGATGCCCAGCTCAGTATGGAGGGTAATGTCAGGAGGGTAATTTCAGAGGAAGAATTTTAATAAACATCTGATCAATACGGAGGGAAAGAGGCCCTGCCATGTCTATGTCCTCTGGCTACATTAAAATAATGTGCTGTATATGTAAGGATGGACAGATCTATCATAATTTCATTGGCATCTAAATAAATGGAATTATGTAACTTGGAAGGTCACGGTGTGTTCTGCAGGGGAGATAAACAAGCCTTCAACTGTGTATGTGTGTGTGTGTGTGTGAGCCATAGGAGCATTTATGTGAAGATTATGAGTGCTTAAGTGAATAGATTATATCATTTTTGATGGACAGGTGTCTTGTTAAGATATCTATCATTTGAATGTATTTTATAAGCACTGATCCTTTAAGCTGATCCTCAAAATTTTAAGAAGACATTGAAATTGAGACATGCATTCTTTATATGTGTGAGAAACATCATATGAAACTGATTTTTCAATGAAATTTATCTGAATCTCTCTCTAATGTTCACACATCATATTTGATGCCATATATTTCAAGTATTCCTCCTAAATTACATTTATGGATCCATTCTCATCAGTGTGATCCTAATGCTCTGATTCCACTGATTACTAAAATTTGTCTAGAATCGCATATAAAATACTCTACATTTTTTTCCTTTCAGTTTGTACAGACGCTACTTCCGATGTTCTAGCCTCGGTTATATTTAGTATCATGCCTGGTCTTGTATGATCTGGTCACGTGTAGTGTCTTGCCTTCCTTAGTCTATGCCTTTGAAACGTTTCTCTGTCATTCAGTTAGGATTAGGGTTGGGTGCAAAGGACTGCAGAGAATGAATGTGAGGTGGACTTCAGAGATGGAAGACAAACCTCTCGACCTCTGTCTAGTTTATGCACTCTGACAAAAATAAGAAATTGTAAAATAAATAATGCTAAGTGTGAGGTGTTTTCAGTTTTTGAGATCCCCTAGGATAACTCATGTAGTAGTGTATGGTCAGCTTAAGAACATGTCTAGGAAACAAAAAGTTTATCAAGAAATAAAAGCATATGAAAAGATTATATAGCATCACACAAATTATAAGATACATTATGAATAAATAATGAGCACTAGTGAGATAAAATGAGACCAATGACAAGAAATAGAAGATGATGATGGGGTGTGTTCAACGTGGAGCCAGAGCAGGTTTCAAACAGAAACTGAAGGACATGAATCATGAACTTAAACAAGAGGCTATAAAGTGGTTCCCTGGTGGACTAGTGGTTAGCATGCAGCGTTCTCACCGCCATGGCCTGTGTTTGATTCCCAGTCAGGGAACCAAGCCCATCCACTGGAGGGTTGCACAAGCCAGTGCACTATCAGTGCCGGTCCCAAGCCTGGAAACTGTGGAGGGTTGGGCAGGAAGGGCATCTGGTGTAAAATTTGTGCCAGAATCAAAATATATGGACAGGTGATCCACTGTGGCAACCCTGAACAGGATCAGCTGCAAGAGGAAAAAACAATAGACAATTATTAAATACACAAAAGTGTTTTGTGCATTAAAATTGAGAAGTACAATTGTAGTACAATAAAAATATTCAGATGGTGAAGTATAACTGCAAACAAATTAAGGCTGCCTTCCATTCTGACATGATCATGACTATGACCCTTCACAGTGAGAACTCTGAAGTACTCATCTGAAGGGGTCATAAATTCAGGCCATTGGAATAAACAGAAACAAAACCTGCCCGGGGCAGCATGGTGGCACAGAGGGTGGCTTTGCCATCTCACAGCTCCAGGGTCACTAGTTCAATCCTGAACTTGGTCTACTGTCTATGTGGAGTTTTGCATGCTCAGCTGTCTTCTCTGGGTTCTATAGTTTCCTCCTACCTCCCAAAAACATGTGCGTAGGTGGATTGGCTACTCTAAATTGCATCTAGGTGTGTGTTAATGTTCTCAAATGCATGGTGCAACAGACTGATTTCTCATCCACCTCACCCTGACCAGGATAAGACAGTTACTGAAGATGGATGAATGAATGAATGAATGAATGCATGAATGAATGAAAAGCTGCTTAAATACACATATACACTTAATAACTTAGCCGCTTATATATCCAAAGTAATTATTACATGTAGCAAAACATTTGAAAGTATGTAGAATAAAACATAAATATCTGATATAAAAATCTGACAAAAATGCGAGACATGGCTTAACTCAGTACACTTTTCTACATATCACCCATACTACTTTCAGTCAGTTACAGTGGCTTTTCTAGTAATAAATCCTCAAAACGTCCACCATGTGTCTGCAGTGTGAACATTATTTACCAAAATCCAGATTTTAAATTGAAGACTAAGCAGTTCTGATTGTATCTTTTTCCTGTTTAAATGCCTTTGCAGATTGCTACATACACAAGCGTGCTGTTGCCTAGATTCCATTTCGGTGCCCTTCTTAACAACGGCTGGAGTATTGCTTTTATTACACATGCTTTAATCTCTGATGACCTTTACACAAAGACAGAGAAGAGATCAAAGGCAGAGGAAAGACGGACAGGTTGTTGGCAAGTGGGCAGCAAGGGCACACTATAGCTCCCTGAACCTTGTTGAAAGGATTTTTTTCATCATTTGCCATCTTTCCTTCTCGACCCAGTGGTTAATAATTTAAAAGAAGTCAGCAATCATAGGAACATGCAATTTACCACCTTGTACCCTAGCTCATACATATTCATCAGCTGAGGCCTATTTAGCAGCCAGCTTGACTGTGTCACGCTACACAGCGTGGCAGGAAATGGAATCAATTTTTTTTTTTCGCAGTGAAGCATATCACACACTGTTAAATTCTTTTTGTATTTGTTTTCCTCTGCTCATTGTCTCTTCCTGTCCAGTACTGTAAACCAGAGTCGTGAGTCGTATTATAAGGTACTAATTATGATATGTGTTGATATAAACATAATATCTTTTAGCAATAATGGCTTCTGTATTGTACCTGTTTGCCACACAGGATATTAAATTTTTTAATTATTCCTTCATCTTCAGTAACCTCTTTATTCTGGTCAGTTTTGCAATGCAGCCTGTCTCAGGAATGCTGGGTGCAAGGCGGGGGCCTAGGATATCATGCTAATCTCATTGCAACACTCACTCACTCTCTCTCTCTCTCTATCTCTCTCTCACACACACACACACACACACACACACACACACTCATACACAGGGAACATGCAACATGGTCCCCAAGCCCTGGATCACACCCCAGCTGCTGGAGCTGTGAGATGGCAATATTATATGGATATGCATAGGTTTCCTCTCGGTGCTCTGGTTTCCTCTCACTGTCCAAAATCACTCAGGTACATTAAATTGCTCTAAGTTGCACTAAATTGGATTGGCTCTAGATCCACCACAACGCTGAGCGAGACAAAGTGGTTACTGAGGAAGACTATGAATGATTCCGGAAATAGCCTTTATCTTTGTGTGCTACTGGCTCTTGTTTGTTTCATTGTTGTTGATTATGAATACAGACTACTGTCACAGTTTGTTGTGGAATGTTATTTCCATGCATACAGGTGCAGACATCACATGCATGTCATACATCAGCTGTAGTCTTTGCAGTGTATTTGAATGCAACATTTCACAGAAGATATAAGGTAGAGAGCAGTATAGAATCAGTCAGGCTTTGTGTGCCAGCACCCTTATACTTCTCACAATACTGGCACTTATGTAGGCCTATGTAATGGAGCCCTATTATTGTTTTGCATGATGCACCAAGGTCAGATAATTTTCTACACTATGGATGGACTGCCAACAAAATATTTACTTAACCTGAATCAACAATGACAGATCCAAACAATGGCTGTTTTTCTCCAAGAGAAGTCACAGAGCCTTCAATCAAATATTTTTGCCTGAGTTTCCTCTCTTTCTGTCTTCTTTCATACTGATTGTGGTGTATTGCAAATCAAGCTGAGTTTTGTGGACCTGACCTTGAGTGCTTAATAGGTTTGCAGTTCTCTGAATGTGGCTGAATCATGATAGCTGTCATGTGGAAAAATTGAAAAGCTATTGACAGACACAAACCAACACTGCTTTCGTCTTAGTCAAAGTTTTCAAACTGAGCTGTAATGGATTTGTCTCACCATTACTTCCTTGCTCACCACTCACAGTTCAGTTCTCAATTTCTGTAAATCAATTCCCTTCCTGTTTCTATAGAGCGTTTTTCAGTTCATGGCCTTGACTCATTGAATTCATTTTACAAAATTTACTAAGAAAGCTGTGCTGTATGCAATTTAACAATTGCGAAAAATTGGATTGGACCTTATGTTTTGAATATATGAGTATTGTGTATGCAGAGTGAATTAATTTTATTAAGACCAGATTCAGATATATATATATATATATATATATATATATATATATATATATATATATATATATATATATATATACAGTCAGGTCCATAAATATTGGGACAGTGACACAGTTTTGGTAATTTTGCCTCTGTACACCACCACAGTGGATTTGAAATGAAGCAGTCAAGATGTGACTGAAGCGTAGACTTTCAGCTTTAATTCAAGGGGTT
>CM040459.1:22419151-22444318 GCA_022758105.1 Pangasianodon gigas | reverse complement strand
AAAATGGCTGTAATTCCTAAACGGTTAATGCAATATTTTTGTTAAACCCCTTGAATTAAAGCTGAAAGTCTACGCTTCAGTCACATCTTGACTGCTTCATTTCAAATCCACTGTGGTGGTGTACAGAGGCAAAATTACCAAAACTGTGTCACTGTCCCAATATTTATGGACCTGACTGTATATATATATATATATATACTCCGATCAGCCATATCATTAAAAAACACTGAGAGGTGACGCAAATAACATTGATTATCTCATTACAATATATACAATTATAATATAAATTATAAAATATAATACTGAGCATATACACCAATCAGTCATAACATGACACTGACAGGTAAAGTGAATGACATTGATTATCTTGTTACAGTGCCATCTGTCAAGCGGTGTGATATATTAGGGAGCAAGTGCACAGTCTTGAAGTTGATGTGTTGGAAGCAGGAAAAATGGGCAAAAAGACTTTGACAAGGCCCAAATTGTGACGGTTAGACGACTGGGTCAGAGCATCTCCAAAACAGCAGGTCTTGTGGTGTGTTCCGGGTATGCAGTTATACTATAGCTTGTACCTTCCATAGTGCCAGAAAATTATGCTTGCATTGCAGATTTTTTTTTTCTCATTCATTCCTTCTTTCATTTATTGTCTACTAAAAGTAAATTAAAGCAGCTAAAATATGTTATAATCTTGGACATGTTTCTCCGCACTCATTAAAGAAGCTTAATACTTTCTTTCTTTTGTTCTTTCTTTCTTTCGTTCTTTCTTTCTTTCTTTTACTAGTAAACACAAGGGAACATACTTGTGTTATATTGCTTAATAATGATGTTCACTAACTAGAAAAAAAAAGGTCAGAAAGTGGGACTAATTATTGATGCCTTATAAAGAAATATGTAAAAAAAATTACAATTTGTGTCTTGCTAAAAAGGAGTGAGAATTTGCAAGTGATCTTATGAGAGGTCCTATTTAGTGATGCAGGAATAAAAAAAAAGAATACCTCAAAAAGCAATCTCATAAATGTAGAAATAGTATAAATGTTAGTTGGCATTGGCAGTATGGAGGCTATCAATCATCCTAGTCATTTTTAATTGTCAACTTTTGCATATCAGATCAGGGTATCTGGACATATTGTATAGACATAAAAAAAGATTGTATCATTTATAGAGTTTAACCAGTTCTCCAAGTACTAATTCATTAATATATGAACATGTTCTTCAGCTAGGCAAAGCACTTATATAAGTCACTCTAGATAACAGAGTTTGCCAAATAAGTGTAAATATAGATGTACTGCATGGTGAATTGCTCTTGGTTTTCCCCAGCTACACCTCAGGACTAACTCAGAGCACTTTCAAGTCTCATTTTCAACCCCTTAAGGCTAAAATGGCTGGACAAGGCTGAGCTGATTGAGAATGAAGTGTGTTAGAGAGGCATTTGCTGTTTGGGCAGCTGCTCTAAAGAGGACAGAGTGCAGTGAGACATTCGTAATCACAAATCGGCATCAGCCACAGTTCCCAGGGGGCAACGCAATCAAATGGATGTTTATGAAATATCCTACATAGAATGAGCGGCCGCTGTTCGTCCTACGCTGATTAGACCTGTCAGAGATTGTTGACTTTATTTATTTATTTATTTATTAGGGTTTTATAAAAAAAACAAGAAATGCACAAACACATAGGAGATTAGTAAGATGTGAAATAGGATTGTGTGCTTGTGTGTGCACAAAAAAGGAGACAGACTGAAGGAGGAAAAGGAAAGAGCAAAAGAAAAAAGCAAGAAAATGGAAAAGAGACAAACTACTTGTTTGTGATTGAGTGAGAGACAAGGCAAAAAAGCAAGTGATAAAAAGAGAGATGGGCAGAGAATGAGGGCAAAGAAAGAGACACAGAGACAGGAAGGGAGAGCAAGTGGAAAAGGGAGGGGGAGGCAGATGTGCAAAAGAGTGTGTGCATCCTACAGTATATTGTGACAATAGAAACAACTACAACTAAAAAAGAAAACAAAAATGAACTTCAGCCACTATTAGAAAAAAGGAAAATACAAAACAGGTAGGTAAGTTAAAGTACAAATATATTTAAAAAATCAATAATAAGCCACCATTTACAACTGTTCACAGTACTACCTTTTCCCCTAAATACCCAGAAATACTTGCAGTTGCTCCACCAAAGCATAATAGGTATGGTCAGCTCTAAGCCATACAGCTGCTAAACCCTTGGACATGGCCAGCCCCTGCCTTGACATCAGATTTTTCTGTGCTTTCAAAATGGCTAATGTTGATGTAGAGTATTTAAAAAATAATAATAATAAAATTTATAGGTTATAAAATATATAACCTAGCAAGACTAGAACTTTTTTTTTTGCCTATTTTGACAAAACATGAACAACTGAAAGGAGAAAACCAATTTTATAGCAGTGGGGATAAGACATGCACTGTACAAAGACATGAAATAAATACTCAATCCCAAAACAAAAAGACGACACTTGGATCAAGGTGCACTCAAAGGCTGTTTCTAGATAAGTTTCCTGCACATTCTTCCATGGGAGATCACACATACATGTATTAACTGTATGCTTGTACATGGACCTCCCACCAGAAAATGTTCCTTTTGCATAGCACATATTCACACATATTGTGTAGACAGCCTTCTTTCCAGCTGACTTGAAGACACCTAGTGACAGTGAGGGTAGGAAAGTACTAATGACTTCCCTCTCTCCATTGATCAATGGCAGATGAGTCATTCAGGAAAACCTGCTATATTGTGGGCAGTCACCTCCATCCAGTATTCAACCCAACCCAACCTGACTGTGGTCTTTTCACCCATGGCTGCCAAATCAGTGCTCATATGATGACCCAGTTTTGTGTACCCAGCAGCCCTCAGACATGATCCAAAGGCAAGAGTCCTTATTGTAAAAGTGTGTTATTAAATGCACACCACACCACAGCAGATGTGTCAGGTATCCTTGCAAAAGAGAAACCTTTCCACTGTTCCAACATTGACCTGTAAAATAGGATAGGATCCACCAAATTAGTCTCCTGTAATTTCATAAGAAACAAGGGTTTGTCAAATCACATTCCAACTAATTCCAATTAACTCTCCTTAAAAGTGTAGTAGCAGTGTCTTTCCAGAAAAAAGGGCAAGTGATTCAACAACCTGGGCAGCATGGAAAGTCATTATCCTGGTCCTGATAGTCACCAGGCCCTTGCCCCCCTTGTGTACTGGGAGACACATTGTAGCTGCTCGAATCCAGTGTTGGGATGATTGAAAAAAAAAAAAAAAAAAGACTGGCAGGTCATTGTAGCACGTATGCAAGCAACCAACTTATTGGGAACTATGTCTTTGTAGGACAACTGGGGAAGCAACCATTCCCATCTAGACAATTTGGTGCCACCCTCCCAGTTCTGTTTCTGAAAATCATCCATAAAAAAGGCACCCAAAAATATTAACCTTATTAATCTTTCTGCCCCACTTCAAATTTCCTGATAATTGTGGGATGTGGTCCACTTGTGCTTGACCAGCCCACAGAGCCACGCTTTTATCCCAGTTGACTTGATGCATGATGAAGCCTTGTGCTATATCTTCGAAGACCATAGATGATATAGACCACAGACCAGACCATAATTTATGAAAACTGTATCAGGGTATGTCGTAATCATGTCTGTAACTAGCTATGAGGACACTAAGGTGCAAACTGCAGTAGTTTTGCAAGGTTTAAGTTTTTGCATTTTTATTAGAATGGAGATATTTTCAAAAAAACGCTGCTCAGGTGAACAGTCTTTTTTTTATTTTAAATGGTGAGGTAAAACTACAGTAAAATATCCATATCCATGTGGACAGGGCCTAAGACATATTCCTATGAAAAGCTCAGTCGTTAATCAGCTATCAGATTGTGACACCCTGGTCAACGTGAGGAGACCAAGGATTTGGGCATGAGAGGGAGCGGAGTTGCATTTATTTATGTTTTTTTGTCTGTGCTTTTCAGCTCAGCAATCATCTTTACTGAAATAAATCAACGAAAATATAAACTTCACATATGCACGCACACACACACACACACACACAACACACAAAAGCTCAGCAGGATGCTTTCAGGGGAAGTCGCACTGCTCTGCACTTCAGGCTCTCTCTTCTCGGCACTCTCCTCACTGTAAGACACAACATATAAAAAAGTGCATGGTAATTCACACACAGGTGTATGCTCATTCATGCAGTTACCTACTCCTTCTCCAAGACTCTGCCCGCCATTCACAAGTAGCACTCGACCACACCCCTGCCACCACACAGGTGTGTTTAATTCAAGAGGATCTTTAGACCCTGTTTACACTTGGTGGTTTCCACATAAAAAAGAAAGTGTAAATGCAGCCATTTTAGTCAAATGTTATACAAGTGTAAATGCATCTGTCTCACCAAGCCAACCATAATCCAGGTGATGCAAAAGTTAGTGGCTCTTGAGGCAAATGTAGCAGACAATATATACAATCTACTCTAGAATTTTTTGGCACCCTTCATGATTATGCAATCATTTTTTTGCTTTCTTGAAGGATGCCAGTAATTGTGGATCTGGTTGCCATACTATCATCCTAGTACTGTCTATAGCCATGTATCAATTTCAAGGATGTCAGTGCAGTCCCATTATGAAGGATCCTGCAAATGTGGCTAAGAAACATGCTATTCATCTCTTAGAGTCCCAAGGAAACAACTGGCAAAAAACCCATAATCCTTTGCATGCAGAGTAGGTTTTTGAAAAAAAAGAAGTGGAAATATAAATCAATAAACTGTGTACTTGTAGCTAGTAGACAGCAACAGAAAATTTATGTTGCACTGCCTATATTGTGTGTGTGTTTCATTTTCTCCCCAATTTGGTCTCACTAAATGCCACCCAATAGTTAACAGTATTTTTAAAAAACCCTAGTAGCTAACAGCATGTAAAAATGTGTGTTGTTTATATGCATTTAATTAATTGTTTCAATTGTTTCAAAATCAAGTAAACTGTAAACATTTGTTTTGAACATGTTCAGAAATCTTGGGTAAACACTAATTATATAAAGGCTGTAGCCTTTTTGTCACTGAAATCTGGTCATCAAGGTAAACCTACCTTGCAGCTACACTCACTGGTTATTTTATCAGGTCCAACTACACTATACAGTATGTGAAGCTGTGCTTCCAGACCCCAGCGATTCTGGCCTCAGTTTAGGGAATTGGTGCAAGAAATTTCCCAGCCAGACAGAAAATTCATGTTCACAGGGATAGTGTCAGGCTTGGACCAGACATAGTCTACAGTGGGGGAAAGAAAGGTTAGCTGTTGCCTCTGATGTGTTAACCCCTCTACAGGGGCTCCATGTGTAGATAGCAGTTGTTAACTGAGCTACCACAGGCTTGGTGAGGCAATCAGAACCTGCCGTCTCCATGTTATGGCTATGTCGTCTATCAGGTGTGGACCAGAATAGCAGAGATGTATGCTGATTAAAATAAACACAGTTTTATTAGTTAAAAAAAATACAGCAAAAATGGTGATCAAAACCATGAATTGTGCAAATGGCACAAAACAATCAGAATAATCTAAGGAGTATATACAGAATACACAGAGTTCAAAAAAGCCACAGATAATCCTAACCAGAATGCTGGAGAGTTGGAGATAATATTTGGCAGAACTTCGAGGAGTAGGAGTTCCCAGAAAACAGCGCTCTTTTCACAGATATAATCTTTTAAATATGGAATTTTAAATATCAGACCATCAGCAAATCATTTAATGGCTAGAGCCTTTAATTAGGAGTTTGATTTCCATACTGGATTCACTGTCACTTCTTTTCTCAATCTCATATTTTTTTTTCTATTTTATATGAAAGAAAAGCATCTACAGTCATCTCCTCTGTTCTTCTCACTTCACACTTCGATTTTTAATGATCTATTTATTTCATAGAGAGAAAAGAGAAACGTATTATCTTCATCTTCATCATAAAGGAATCCTTCCCCAATCCTCCCCCAAATCCCTCCCAAGAATACTTTGCCAATCATTTGCATGGCATTTTATTCACTGATTTAAACAGTTTGTCATCATCATCATCTTCTTCTTCTTCTTCTTCTTCTTCTTCTTCTTCTTCTTCTTTTTATTTATTTTTTTTTGTCTTCTTTGATCTTGACCAGGATAGAGTGGTTAGAGTGGTTGAATTTATTATTTTGTTAGATTTTTTTGACTGTCATTTTGCAATACATAAAATATATCACAATACATTTTTATTATGATCTCTTCTGAAAGGGATCTTTTAATCATAAAACTAGGTTATGTAACATTAAATCAGCTTCAGTTATTAAGTCAATATACAATTACTCCTTTTTGCAATACTTTTACGACCTTCTGTTTTACTTATCTGTCTTAAATAACGTACACATGCACTATTCTAGATCATTTCTGAATATACATAACGTTCTAGTGTGTTCACACTGGGAAATATGAATTAATGTATTATAGTACCAGAGGCTGGAAAACTGGACTGTCTTTGTTAAACAAATGAAGTCGGGTTTGATGGACAGTTTTCGCACCAACCTGCTCCATTATTCAACACAGAATGAAAAGGGAAATAGCAGATAAAAGACAAAACTGACATGTGTCTGCAGTGCCACATATGTCTCCGCCTCTGTCGTTGTTAATGAACTGTACTTAAAAATGAAAAGTATATATAGTACATCAGACATGGTCAGGTATGTTAACAAGATAACATTAAATAGCATTCAATTAATTTTTACATCATTTCCCTTCAGTAAAAAAACATTTTCTGAATTTCACATTTATCTCATTTAGGAACCTGAATAAAAGTATGTGATCCCAAACTAACAAGTTTCAAGTTTCCTTTTTTTCTATGATTTTAGCTCTAATGTTGGTTCCCGCTGCATCGCCCAATAGAGATATAGGTTAATTGGGAAATTTGTTCCGACTGGATAGTCAGTTTCGTAGCACTTCGTATTTACCTTACAGATCACATGGACAGTTTGTTTACAAAGTAAAATACCTGAAAACAATGCAGGGTCATATTGAGTGTGAGATTGAAAATATAATAAAATTGGCACGAGCAGGGCCATTTAGTACTGAAATTCAGACTGTATCACCTGAATAAATGCATACTAGTTTACTACATGGACAATAACTTAGGAAATATATATATATATATATATATATATATATATATATATATATATATATAAGAGAATGAAACAGTAGAAATGGAAGCAGATTGACAGGATTTATAAATAGTGGACAATAGACGCAAGTGTAATTAACAATTTAAAACAAAATTACATTTGTTTGAAAGAACTATACTGAAAAAAGGGAATATGTTGGCACCACGTAGTATTAAATTTAACTTGGCTAACTTGTGTGGTATGGTAGTACAGTGGGTATCATTATGATCACACAGTTCTTGTGTCTTGGGTTCGATTCTGAGTTTGGGTGACTGTGTAGAATTTAATTTTATTCCAGGGTTTTCAATATATATGATCAAATCTTGTTGGCTGTACAACAACAAAATGTATGAAGGCAAATCAGTTCATTCAAATCAGTTCATTCACAACTGTTGTACAGATTTGAATCAAGTAAATTCAACTTTTTTTTTAGTGCACAGACCAATGACCAAAGGCCTGTGCCTGACTCATAGGAAATTTCATTGCAATTTAATCAAATTTTCTGGGTTTTTTTTAGTGTATAGAACAATGACCAAAGGCAGTACAAAAGTTCCACTTCAAAAGGTTCATTGAATTTATTTGATTCAATTGTGTACATCGGTCCCACATAAATGAAATATGCTACTTGAACATAAATTCACACTTTACTTGTTAACTTGTTGGTTCCATGTGAATTGATTTACATGAACACAGTTTTTAAATGCAGTTTGCTGCATTTTGTTTTGTACAGCTAACACGAATAATAAAAACAATATGTAACCCCACACAGACAGTAACCCGAGCTGAGGTTCAAATCTAAGACACTGACGTTGTGAGGTGGCCAAGCTACCCACCGCACCTTTAAATAACAAAGTATAAGTGAATAATGGGTAGGTCAGGGTACTTATAGATTTACAAATGAATTTATATACTACATTAGTTATGAAGGATTTCAGGAAACATTAATTAATGTTAATAAACGTCAATTACTTGTTAATTAAAGAATGTTTCTATGAATGATATAACAAAGTACTTAGCATTATGAACGCTTTGGGAAACCCACTCCTGAGTAGTTAAACTACTTATCTTAATCATTTTAAATGACAGATTAATCTATGAAAATGTTTGAAAGGAGTGTTAAAAGTCCAATTGCCTACAACAGATGATGAGAATAAACATAAGTTCATAGCATGCAGTAAAAAAAAAAAAATGCATATAAATTAAAAAAGGAAAAGGCTCCAAGCTCTAACATTAAATAAGGTTTATTTTGTATAGACCTACCATGGCCAGGATAACTCAATTACTAAAGATGAATGAACTAGTTTTATATTTCTGAGGTCTTTTGTATAAACTATGGTATCCAGCATGGCATTATATCTGGTATTTTATTTATTTCACCACCAGTGAACATTGTAGAATACAGTGGGGTAATTATACACATGTAACATGTTGTAATTAGCCCAATTTCCATATTTAATAGATTATAATTACCCTTTATTCATGTGTTAGTACATCATAGTTACACTGATTCCTACGCTGGAATATCGACACCACAATGTAATTATTTATTTTGTTCCTGATGGTGGATTTTTCTGTGAATTACAGATCACATTCAAAAAAACCTATCTGAATATCAACGACAAGAAAATATTACTGTAGGTGAATACA
Organism: Pangasianodon gigas; assembly: GCA_022758105.1. Classification (NCBI taxonomy): domain Eukaryota; kingdom Metazoa; phylum Chordata; class Actinopteri; order Siluriformes; family Pangasiidae; genus Pangasianodon; species Pangasianodon gigas. The sequence continues at coordinate 22,435,501 of CM040459.1, read as the reverse complement.
TAAATAATTAATCAGAATGAATGGTATTGCCTCCTGATTGTACTGTTTGTTTAATAAAGGACATATTTCAACCTGTACAGCAAATAGTAACTCCGTATGTGGCAGTATAGATTTAATCAAATACTTAAATGCATTCAAATACTAAGGTTTTTTTTTAAGTAATTACAATTGGAATGCAATATTGTAAATCATTAGGCAGCCCTACTGTACACATTAGTGGAAGGTTGTGAGTTAGAATCCACCAAGCTGTCACTGTTGGCCCTTTATCAAGGCCCTTAACTTTCATCTGCTCAGCTCAATTGTAAGTTGCTTTTGATAAAAAGTGTCTGCCAAATGAATAAATGCAAATGTAAGCAGAATATAGGAAGCAGCCACAAGGTAGGTGGTATGTGGACACTTTTTGAAAAGGGCTGGCGTTTTTTCATCACAGTGGGTCACTTTCAAACTTTTCAGAAAAGCAATGAGGGACATTATGCATTTTTTATCTTCTGACCAATCAGATCACAGCTCAGGGTGCAAGCAACATAGAGGACATTGACATAAAAAGAAAGAAAAAAAAATTGTCTCATTAGTGAGTGCTAATGAATATGAATATGAGGTGCTTTTGTCTTCTGACCAATCAGGTTGCAGCTCAGGGAGAAAGCAGCAAGGAGGACACAGAAGTGAAAAAATTGTCTTATTAGCAAGTGAATATGAGGTACTTTATCATATGAGATACTTCAGTGTGAATATTTTAATATTTCAATGTAACTAGAGATAAGATTTGTTAATTTTGGGACATTTGTTGGAATCCAAAGTCATAGACTGCTCCCACTTTAAATATGTCTGCATAAATTGGACTAAATGCTGTCTAGTCGCACAGTCAAGTCTCCCAAACCACAGCTCAGGCAAATTTCCTCCTCTTTGCCAGTTAGATTAAGTGTTGAAATATAAACCAAATGTTTAATAATAATAATAATAATAATAATAATAATAATAATAATAATAATTATAAGTAAAGCAGCCCATTGTTGGTTTTTATTTGCTCCTTTTGCAGTGCAGTATTTTGGCATATAACACCAGGTCCAGACAGCTCCATTAAATAGTCATTAGGGTAATGAATGGAGTATAAAAAAGGATACAAAAGCACATTTCACATTTGTGTAAACCAGCCAAAATGTGTGGTCGATAAAGAGTGATTGGAAAACTACTTGCTCTTTCCATTACCACACAAAAGTTGTAGTTGAAAATATGATTTTCTACACATTTCATGTGCTAAGAGAAAAGTTCACAAAAGAGAAACACTCATTTGTTCAGTGTAATAACTGAAGGGAAATTTTGTTCTGGTCTGTTAGTGGCAATAGTTTTAAATCTCTTTCAAAGATATACATAACCCCATGTGTTTGTGTAACACCAACAAAATATGCATAAAATATGCAGATATGCATTATATCTCCGCCGCTGTCCAGATGTACTACTCTGCCACTGCTTTTGTGTTTTGTTTTTTTTTTAGTAGGAGAGGAATGTATCATATAGAGTTACATTTATATTTTACATTATTGCATATTTACAGCATTTAGTAGGAACTTACATATATGCATTATAGTCTCCATTAGAAATATATTTGCATGCCCTCTAGATTTAGTGCTGGGGTAAGTACTTGTGAAGAGATCCGTCTTCAGTCTTCATTTGAAAGCAAACAAACAGCTATTAGGACAACAAGGGGCATGTTCATTCCACCACCTGAGTGCCAGTACAGAGAAAAGTTTTGAGGCATATGGAGGAGCTAAGTGTCATCAGCATAGCTGTGGTATTAAAAACAGCATGAGGATATTACCTCGCTGAGAGGGCAGGTGTAGAGAGAAAATAGAAGAGCCAAGCACTGAGCCTTGTGGGACAGCTGTAGAGTGTCTGCATGGGTTTATCCTGCTGTGAAGCCAGACTGATTAGGATCCAGAAGGTTGTTCTGGCTGGTGAAAGGCAGAGAATAGATTTTATACTGCATGTTCAAGCACTTTAGAAAGAATAGAGACAAGTGTTACTATTTAGTAGTTGCAAATATCCAAAGTGTTTCCATGTGGGCTTTTTCAGTATCGAAATAACCCTTGTTGTCTTGAAGGCAGTCAGTATGTGACCAGATGTTATCGAGATATTTATGATGGAAGTGATAAAGGGTCTTGAAAGATAGTCTGGAGCATTGTGGAAGGCATGGGATCCAGTGGAGTGGTGGAAGGATGGCTGGATAAAAGAAGCCTGATATTTCTTTCTGTGAAAAGGCAAAAAGCAAGGCATTAAGGAGGTGGAAGGGGAAGAAGGATAGTACAGTACAGCAACAGGGCTAGGAGGAAATGGTTAGCAGTATAGGTTAATCTTCTCATTAAAAGAGGTAGCAAAGATATCCACAGTTAAGGAATTGTAGGAGAAAGGGAAGGGTTGAACAATGAAAAAATGGACCTTGCATGGATCAGATGAAGATGATTGCCCTTGTAGAAGGATGTCTGGGCAGCACTCATATGAGAGGTCAATGAGAGCAATATGAGAGGAGATCAGCATCAAGTTGTGAATTTCTCCATTTCAATTAGCAGCTCTTAAGGAGCAGGTCAAGAAGACTTTCTTGGTTTGGAAGATAAAGGACACAGGAGGTCACTGGATGAAGAAAGTGAATAGAGGAAAGCACTGGTGGATTCAAGTGGTAGAGAGAATGGAAATTGTGACAGTGTTAGGGTACTGGAAGATAAGGAAGAAGAAAGTTGAGTAGGAATTGCTAAAAGGCAGGGCGAGAAGGACATGAGTAAAAGACACAAAGTGAAGATCTGAAAAGTAGATCAGGGTAACAATGACATTTAAAGCTAAGGAAGATCTTCAGAAGGCCAGTTCCAAATGTTTCTTTCATTTTATGTCAGATGGCAGGAGTTGATGGTCAAGTCAAAAGTGTACAAGTCATGAAAGAGGCTGGAGAATGGAACTTCTCTGAAAGGAGGTTGGAGTCTTCAGAAGGAAAGAGACTCAAGAGGACCCCAACACTTCTATGAAGATTTCCAAGGGCCAAGTGGGTGATAGATAACCACAAGATGATGATATGTAACTGGAACTGCATGGGTTTATAGTACACTAAATACCAGAAGCCTATCAAATTTATTCATAAATGTAGTGTTTTCCTGGTCAAAAACATTTCCACTATAGTTTTGCGCAACATTTCTGATCATAAAAAGTACTCACCATAAAAAAAGACAACATTTGTAATAACTACAATTAATTGCCAGTTTCGCCGGCAACATTTCAAAGTAATAAAGGAGCATAAACCCTTCCTACAATGAATAAATATAAATATATTTGCATTCCTTAGCAGTACACTGTGTGTATATAAAAAGCATATTAATACAGTTCCATTAAACCTTCATCAGGTTGACATGTTTTGGAAAAAAGAAGTCTAAAAACAACAAAAAATCAAAAAAAGTGACAAAAGTAAGTTGTGTTTTGTATACCGAGTTAGAAGTTAGTTAGTCACGAGTTAGTGAATAGATCAGTATAAGTAATAAACTGGCTGTTTAGCATATTTTAGCTGAATGTATTACATTGCCAGAAATACTACCAGGTTTTCCTCTCTCTATATAAATGTTTCCACATTTGAATAGTGTTATGTGATGCCAATTGAATGGCTTTTTTTTAAAGAGTGACCCACTAAAATACAGAGAACAAAAAAAAAAAAAAAAAAAAACATCACGGATTGCATGTTGCATGCCACTGTATTATGAACTCATCAAACGATGATGAAATTCTTAGTCACAACCTTGTGCAAGATCCACCTTGCTAGAGTTCCATGACATAAACACAACTGACATAACCATCAAAATAGCAGAGCACAAGGTAAACAGTAACCATGTAACCATACTCTCGGATCATTGTTCCTACCATGGAGCATCATTTTAAACACCATTTACTAGGGTACGTGCAGTTACAGCAAGAAAAACAAGGTTTGGCAGTAATCCCACATGAATCTCCTTTTGTCTAACAACTCGTTGCGCTGTATATCTATGCCCATTTGTTTGTGTTGTTGCTTTGTTCCTGCAAAAGTAATTGTATGTAAATGCAATAATAAGATTGCAATTTCATGAACTTCAAATGCATAACTAGATTTGTAAAGCTGCACCTGTGATTACAGCCTATATCAAGTCCCATCAAAACTCATAATTTATGTGCTTCAGAGTTCCATCACCAATAGTTATGCTCCCGAAGCACATGAGGGTTTTAATGGAACATTTTGAGGTGGATAGTCAGGGCAGAGGGTTCCAGAGAGCGGATGCATCAACCTCTAAAGTGAGACCTTTAATAGAAACTACATGTGTGAATACTGATTTATATATATGTGTGAATTATATATGTATTTCCAAATCATCAAACTGCATTGTCTATGATTATTTATTCATTTTATAGAAAGTCAACCCTATAGTTTTCCAGAAATCCTGAGACTGTAGTTCTTAGTTTATTATGTTCTCTGATTTCTCAAATTATACTGTGTAGTTTCTCACACAGTTGTCAGTGATGATACATGAGAAGTACGTATAGCACTAAAAGCAGCACCATACATTTTTTTTAAGCGGCAGCACTAAAAACCCATTCTTCTAAAGATTTATTACATGACAGAGACCGTAAGACCAGATAAGAGTTTTGTATTATTACAGATAAAGTCTCAAATATAGAATATCTTTGAAAATGTGTAGAACAGTTCATGATTGCACATCATAAGGTGCCCTCCAGAACTACTAGATCGCCTAACACAATGAATATGTGATACACCCCCCCCCCAAAAAAAACCACTGTTTTAAAAATGATCTACACCATGTGTAGTTTCTATGCTCCTCTTTTCCTGTATTTAATGTTCTAAGCTCTGGTGTCTAGTTCTTTGTGTTTTGGTTAATTGCTGGTTTGGACCCTGGCCTGTCTCCTAGATTTCCTACCCTGACTGCCTGTGATCAGACCCCTGCTGCGAACACCAACTGTGATTATTGGATTAGCACAAGTAAAGTGACTGTGCACTTACATCAATCTGCCTCTAGGTAAAGTTTGTAATAATTATCTAAGTGATTATAGGACAATAAGACTGACAACATTCTTTATAATTTCTCTTTTTCCAGATTAATTCTACACTTCTAGGCTGGAGGTGATACACCATTCCTGGACTGTTCTGGATGAAGAACAAGTTTGACATTTAAATCCCTAGTATATATATATAAATATTTCACAATGCAGTTTGAAAGCCCGATGAGATGAAAGACATTAGTGTCAAGTGTCGCTGTTTTCACACACACAAACACACATGCATGCATGCAAGCACGCACAAAATCTATTAGAGGTGCCCCATCAGAATTCTGAAGATGAACATCTCTCACAAATGAATAGATGGATGGATAGATGAATGGATGTGTCCCAAATCGTGACCTGAAAGCATTTATGTCACACCTTCTCTGAAGAGTGAGTGATGAGACAAACTGCCTTCTTGATGTGAAAGAGAGAGAGAGAGGGAGAGAGACAGCTTGAATAGGACATTGAACCATGGATTGGAGAATTGATTCAGTTGCGGCTTCTCTAAAAAAAAAAAAAAATCTGATTTCTACAATAAAATACTGCATTAAAACAGTATGAAACAGTACAGTATTTTCTGGGAAAATATTTACAGTACTGGCAGTGTATACCATATCAAAAAAACCTTACTGTATAGATACTGTAACGTTGCTTTTACTGTATTGTAAAACATTCATAATGCTAAGTACTTTGTAATCTCCTTCTTAAAAATGTTCTTAAATTAAAGGGCATTTCCCGAAACCCTTCATAACTAATGTAGTACATAATCTTGTTCATAAATTTACGAGTAACCTGAACAATTCGTAATTCACGCAGTACGTTGGAAGCTTGTGTGCAGTTCTACCTCAAAAAGACAGAAGCTGCTATTTTTCCCTTTAAAAAAAAAAAAAAAAAAAAAAAAAAAAAAAAAAAATCACAGACTTGTTGGCTCTAAGCCTGATGACAGTGCATTTTTTATATTAAAAAAACATGAAAATATATTTCCTAAAACATAATTGCATTGCGTACACTACATTTAATGCTAACAAAAATCAAATCTAGCCTGAATTATGTAGTCAGTGTGTTCCTAGTATTAAATGAACTTTCCATGCATGTATGTAGCGTGATAAGAGTAGTAGGTAGTGTCACTACCTCCCAGTGTAAAGGTATTTGGTTCAAACCTGAGCATGGGTGACTGTGTGGAGTTTGATTTCCTGCATTTTATTCCAGGGTTTAAAATACACATGATCAAATCATGTTGGCTGTTCCCCCCTCAAAAAGGCATGTATATGCCTTCTTTGATGAGGAAGATGAGGAGAGAGAGGAAGGAAACTTTTCTGTAGAATTATCAGGAGAGAGGAGAGAGGACTTCACTTATCTGGCTTGGAAACACGTTGGCAAATTATAAAGATTGTCCATCCATTTCTTTTTCTGCTACACTGTGTCTGTGGTACTGGGGTCTGAAAAGAAAATGGTAAAGTTGGCACCGGCACTGCCATAAAATGTGAAGCATTTTGTAGATCATTTAGACAAAAATCAGTAAGTCTATTCACATTTCCTATTTTTCCTTGGCTAAGTATTTCACCTTGCTCAGAGGGCAATATAATTGGCACGGAAATAGATGGCCTGGTAAACTGAAGCTCCGCCAGTGAAAGTTGTCTGGCCATGATGTAAAGTTTGGCCTTCTTCAGCTAAACCAACACTTCATGGTGCCTCTACCTTTGTTGGAGCTTTTCACATTTCAGCTGGAGCTGTTGTTTTTCTATCTGCAGCCTTTCTTTTTCCAGAGCAATTAACTCCTCACTATACCCATAGGTATTTTTGGTGTGGCTTGTTTTTCCTGATCTGAGTGCCAGATCTTTTAAAGACACTGAAGGCACTTATGGTCTTTGCAAAATCCTCCCATTTCTTCTCCCATTTTTTTCTGTATTTGTTGAACTGCCCTGAGATTTGGAAAAGAGTACATCTTTGTACTGTTCAATTTCTTACAACATTTGGATTATTCCTTCATTTGAGAAGTTTCTTTTATGCTGCCCATTTGCCATGCAATTGTGAAAACGACCTAAAAGTAGGTCTTTTTTTCATTTTTCATTTCTTCTATTACTTTGTCATCCTGAGTTTTGATTTAAAAAAATAAAATAAAATAAAAAAATAGCCCATATAGTTTCTTGATTCTTTTTTTCCCCCTATTGCATTCCCTGTGGTGAAAAACTGCTTCTGTGAGGTTTTCATTGCTCATTTTAGCAGTTTCTTATTGTATGTTTGTTTGTTTGAAGTTCTTATTGTGTAATTTGATATCTATTAACTATAAATTCTCATTCTGTAATTTCATATGTTATATGAAATGAAATGTTTGCTTCACTTAGAACATTTTTGCATTGTATTTTTTAGGATATTGAATCTTTCAAAATGTTTTCAAGATGCATATATAGATCCTTTAGATCCTTAATGAACAAGTCAGAGGTAATAGTGACAAAAAAGACATAAGGTGGAAACCTTGGGAAGAACCAGAAGGTTTAATCATATCACCCCTTTGTTATCCTCACTAATTTGGCTCCCAATAAATTTCACATTGATTATAAATTACTACTGAAGTTGTACCTGAGCAACATTTTTGTCTATTATATCCGCTATGTCTGCTTCGATCAAAAGGAACAGGTTCTTTATCAGTCCCTAGAATAATGAATACTACAACAGGAGGGCAGAGCTTTTGCCTACAATGCCTCACATCTATGGTCTTCCAATTAGTGTTCAGGACTCAGAAGATAATCCATCATCTTCTGGGTACCTAGATCACCACTTTTCTACAATTGTCTACAATAAAGTGGAACAGTACTAAGTGTGTAGAAAGGATGTATAGGGTATCCATGTGGGACCATACACAGCAATCTTTAGGGTATCCCTATGGGATTATCCACAGCAGCAGAAAGTAAATTACACCTGCAGAAGCTCCAAGCAGAAGAAGTAACAGGAATCAGAGAGGTCCAGAGGCCAAGAGGATGGAGTAGTGTCAGGATCAGGCATCGTTATCAGGAGTGCCCGAACAGCTTAATGGAGAGAGATAACAGATTATTAGGCATGTTTTTATCCTACAGTGGTTTAAAAGGTTGTATATTTTGATTAATGTGTATTTGAGGACTCTGTCAGGTCTAGCTATGACAGCATAACTAAAAGGGAGAGCCAGAACATTACACAGGCATGAGGGCACCCTGAGATATAAAGCATTTGTCTAGCATGAGAGTGAGGGGGTGACAGCTTCAAACATCACAGTTCACTATAACTCTCTTTGCCCATGAATTCACATAATGAAATTTGAACCATAACCAAAAAGCAAAACTGTTTTAAACAAAATGATTGGCGAAACAAATAGGTTTTCAACCAAGATTTATAGATTGATACTGTGTCTGAGTCCTGAACACTAATTGGAGGGCTATTCCTTAGCTGAGGGCTTTAAATGGGAAAAAAAAAAAAACTTTACTTTTTTACTAGGAGCCAGTGTAGTGTGGACGACTTTCTGGTATTAGTAAGGACTCGGACTGCTGCATTGTGGAACTTATTATCTATGTACCTACTGGAAACATCCTGAGAACAAGGTGCTATAACAATCCAACACACAGGTAACAAAAGCATGAACTATGAACTAAACATTAGCTTTTTTCCTGCATCATGTAATGAACAGCTATACTATAAAATATCAGTGGCAACTTTTACAGTAATATATAGTCCTGTCCCATAAACCTGCCTTGCACCCAGTGTTCCCGGGACAGGCTCTGGATCCACCAGTTCATTTACTGAAATTGAATGTGTAGTCCTATATACAATTTTTCACCCTATTTAACAATGCAGTGTAATATGCCATTACTTTAAACTTTAGAGTACGAATGTTGTAAAAATTAATTACAGTAACTACCTGACAAATCTGCAAGATATTTTTTTACAATGTACTCAAGGAGACATTTTAATAATCTGGGCATGAGAGGAGAGTGGGAATAATCCACTTTGAGCAAACAATAAGATTACTCACCAGCAGAGTGGGTTCTACGGCAGGCCAGCTCACTTCAGAAATGCACAAAAGACAAATATTTATATATCTATCAAGATGGCTGTCATAGCACCATTGTGCCGAACCATTCAATGATTTTTCCACTGAAAAACAACCAGTTCTCAGATATTAAACTTGGTTCTGTTTTAGCACCTGGAACCAGCTGGTGTAGAATTAGAAATGTTTCATTCATTACTAAGTTACTGAAGCGAACAAGTGAACAACGTTATTTATGCCACTGCTATGCACTCACTCGATTCTTTCATTAATCTTCCTTGCAAATTTGTTTTTCGACCAAGAACTGACTGGTTCTAGCATTAGCAATTAGCCGTTTGGGATCGTTATTTATCAAAGCAGTGTTTCACAGGCTGAGAGAACTGACTCAATGTATTCAGCCCCCACCAGCCAACACTGACTGAGCCCCAAATCTCATCCTTAGGAAATAAAGAATAAAGGAAGCACAAAATAAGTGTAGAATCCAAAACTTTAAATAAATCACTCAACTAACACACACAAAATGAAAAAATAAAGGTTCAAAAGACTAAGTCACTGATACAGGGAAATGTAAGTCATTGTTCAGTAATTGTTCATCCTTTGCTGCTATAACAGCCTCCACTCTTCTGAAAAGGCTTTCTACTAGATTTTGGAACAAGGCTGTGGGGACTTGCCCATTCAGCCACAAGAGAGCAAGAGGTCATGCACAGATGTCAAGAAAGAAGGCCTGGTGAGCAGCCATCATTCCAATTCATCCCAAAGGTGTTCAGTGCAATTGTGATCAGGGCTCTGTTCAGGCCACTCAGGTTCTTCCACACCAACCTTGCCAAAACATGTCTTTATGGATCTTGCATTATGCACAGGGGCATTGTCATACTGGAACGGGTTTAGGCCTCTTAGCTTCAGTGAAAAGAAATCTTAATGCTACAGCATACAAAGATATTCTAGTCAATTGTGTGCTTACAACTTTGTGGTAACAGTTTCAAGACGACCCTCATATGGGTGTGATGGTCAGGTGTCCACATAATTTTGGCCATATAAGTCAGCATAAAGAGGCAAAAATTAAATTGGATAAATCTTGATAACTTACATTTGATAATTCTGGTCTCCATAGACAATGATTGTTTTTTTTTTTGCCATAGAGCTGGCACCAGGAGTTCCTCCCCACAGAAGGATGGCATTATGTGCTTGTCCACAGTGACCTCAATGCAACAGTGGTGGAGTGGTGGAGGAGTCATGGCACAGATAAGAGACCATTATAACGAACCTCACCTTCCATCTCTCATCAGGCTGAGGGTGTGTTAGGTATTAAAAGCATATCTTACAGTGGAGAATATTCCAAAATGGAATGACATGAAAATCTACTGAGTCCAGTGGCATTGAGAGAGAGGGGCTTACCAGACGGTTTGTTACTCCACCAGAAGAACCACATGCTGTCATTCCTTCACAGTGTCTTGTGCTTAGCACACTGTATTGTTACATCCTTCACAGTATGTCAGAGTAATCATAGGCATATCCATAAACAGCAATGGTCACTCAGGTGTGAGTCAAAACTAGGTACACTAAACATGAAACAGGAACTTGGACTAAACAAGGCTTGGACTTAACAACTAAATATGACATTGCAGCGAGTCAATCACACAACATGGTATAAATAGACAAACTAATCAGAACCAAACACAGAACAGATGAACACAATCAGGGAACAAACCAATGACAGGATGGGATGGAGACAGGACTAGAACAGAAACCAAACCAAACAAGCACATGGCATAAACCTCAATTTAAAGCATTAAAACACTAATGAGACTAATGATAAATTCTTGGGATGAATTGGAATGATGGCTGCTCACCAGGCCTTCTTTCCTGACATCTGTGCCTGATGTCTTACACTCTTGTGGCTGAATGGGCAAGGCTGTTATAGCAACAAAGGGGGAACAACTTAAAGCCTATTGTTTGGGAATTGAATGATCAATACTCAGGTGTCCACATACTTTTGAACATACAGTGTATTTTTAGTCATCAGTTGAATAAATTGCCATAAGTCTCCTGACCCTGGTCCATCATTGTTTCTAGGCTGCATCAGTGACAAACCATGCTGTTTTACGTCTACACTTTCAATACAGCGTAAGCCACAATTAAATAGATCACATTCTGGACTAATGACTATATATATATATATATTAGGGGACATGGCACCATGCATATTCTCCACTGTAAGATATGTTTTCATTACCTAACACACCCTCAGCCTGATGAGAGATAGAAGGTGAGGTTCGTTATGATGGTCTCTCATCTGTGCCCAGACTGCTCCATCACTAATATGGACGGGTGTGAGGCGGACCCACTCTGGTTCAACCCTAGGGTTGAATCAAAGACTCATTCAAATATTTTTCACTAAACAATCCTAATGACAACCTTAAAACCCTAAAATTATTTCCTTCTGCAGTACAGCGGCATCTCGTTCAGTGTGTCAGCCATTTGAAGAATTTCAAACCAATATGACTCACCTTCTTCTGCTTTTTAGAGCAGGCTGTGACCTCTGAGTGCATGTGTTACTGTTCTAATTAAGTATGTACTGGATATTCAAATATATGAGCATGTTTCAGGTTTAAGTAATGCATTCAAAAAAATTGTGCTAGATGTAATAACTGATTAAATAAAGAGGAAAAAAGCAGGTCAGGAAGTGTCTGAGTTTTAGGCAATAACCTACTTGTATGCATTATTGAGGGTCTCTGTAAACAAGGTCTTATCCCTGGTGGATATCATGTAGAACCATTTTAATCCTTTCATGCTTATACATTTATCTCTTGTGTTGGACAAGCCGCCTGTGCATGTACTGGAACAGAGGCAAATTCAGGAAGAGAGCATAACATGCAATGCATGCTGGGGAATAGAAAAAAGAAGAAGAGTCCTTGGGGGCCAGCTTTAGGAAGCACTTATTACAGCAGCACGCTTCTGTATACAACAGAGATACCAGCACGAGAAAGATGCGAGTGTGCGCCCACATCTGTGTGGGCACAAAACGAATATGTGTGTGTGTGTGTGCGTGTGTGTGAGTGTGAGTGTGTGTGTGTGAGTGAGTGAGTGAGTTGATGGGGGAGAAGGTTGGGGCTAATTGGCTTGGTTTGGCCTGGAGGTTTAAAAGATACAAGGTGAGATGAGAGTCACAGGTGAAAAGTATGTATGTATGTATGTATGTATGTATATATGGATGGATGTATTTACTTATTTTTAAAATCTACTTTTTTGTATCTTGGACCAACTTTACTGTTTTGAATGCTACACACATCCTGTGTGCTACATAGTTAGCATACACTTGGCTTTTAGTGTCCATCGCTTGAAATAGATGTGACTGTAATTGTTCTCTCAGGAACATGCCTAATTACACACACCTGGATATACAGAGAGCTGACACAGCACTGAATAACGATGACAGAATGGGGTTTAGCATCAGAAATATACAGGAATGTACAAGCTCTCAGGGAATCCCTAATTAGCATCTTCTCAGGGCACATACTTTTCTCTTGCAATTTCCTTTTTCTCTCTCCAGCAACCTTTCACACAATGCCTTTTCCTTCCATACTGGGAAAATTTAATCAGTATGACTCATGAAAACCTGTACCTCTGTCATGAGGATTTACTCTAAAATAAGGCTAAAAATGAAGAACAACAAGGGATAGACGCAAAAAGCAAACTGTGTTGAAAAAAAAAAAGCATTGTGGGACACAAACCTCAATTTAAAGAATTAAAACACTAATGAGACTAATGATAAATACTTTACTTGCTGTGTTTTAACAAGAAATAGGTTTGAGGGAACCAAATGCTAAGAGCAGCTTGCTCAACCCCTCCAACCCCCCATGCCAATTAACATGTAGTTGGTTGCAAAACTTTGTGAATGTGAAAAAGAAAATGACAAAAGAAAATGAAGTAGAACACAAATTAGTTAAATGCACAGCTGATATTTTCAATCTGTAGCAACAGGCATGCATTCATCTTTAACTGCTTTATCTTGGCGAGGGTTTTGGTGGATACAGGGTATATCTTGTGAACACAGGGTGTGAGGTAAGAATACACCACGGATGAGACATGAGTCCATTGTAGGGCATCTGAAGCAACAACAATAAAACTTAATAAAGGCCACCATAAGTCTCCTCACCCTGCTCCATCATTGTTCCTAGGCTTCAGTGAAAAACCATGCTGTTTTAGGTCTACGCTTTCAATACAGTATATGTCACAATTAAATAGATCACATTCTGGACCAATGACTATATATATATATGAGGGAACATCATGGCACTATTCACTCCTATTATGCAGTCTTGAAGCCTTTTTAGTCAAAATAGGAGCCGCCATCTTGCTATCAGGAGCCACATTGGAGTCTGTGCAGAAGCGATCTTGGAGCCAGAGTGGGTCAGCCTCTCACGTCCATATTAGTGATGGAGACCCATACATGAGCACACATGCTTCCAGTACCTGAGGTGCAACTTCCGACAGCGTATTGGTTAGCTCAAAGTAACAAGTACATTAGCTCAAAGTGGTACAGCGATATTAATTAATATGCACCATGCTAAACTGTAATTGTATAATTTTCGCAGCTACATTGATTTTACTATTGTCAGGAAAAGGTTTTAGAGCTTTGAATCATGAATGACTCAGCTACTATTTGCTAACTAGCTGACATTATCCATAATTTTAATCAAAGTAATGTAAGTATAAGTAGCTAATATAAGGTACCAACTTAAAATATACTGGTAAACAGCAGTCAACATGTTTTTTTTTTTTTGGAGAAGGGGGAGTCATTGCTCTCCATTATTTTCATGTAGCGCAGTAATTTACCCATCTGAATGGGGAAATGCTCCATTTCTTTCTCCACTCATTCTGTCAGCACAGTTCATTTAAAAAGGAGTGACTGTCTAAACTTAGAGTTAAAGATATTTTGAATGTTCCCTAAGCTCATACAGTAGATTATAAAATTTAACTAGTGTTAGCGGCCTTGTTCTGTTCCATCACTTTGTTCATTTACATTGGTTTGCTAGTTATAATATCAGTACAGTCAGCCAGCTTAGACATCAAAATGAGCAACATACCAGACAAACTACGAAGAACTCCCTGCTGAGGGTATGTTAGACCAGTTTACAGCAGAACAAGACATGGTTTTGCTAAAGAACTGTCAAGAGCTTTAGATGCATGCTGGAAAATGTGTGCGTGTTCATGAGCCTGGGGTTCCATATACAACACTGTCAATAACCTTATTAACCACACCCTTTTATTTGCCATCAAATAACTTCTATAAAATAATGGTGGAGATATCTGTGTCAACTGACAGAACACTATTTCAGAAAATAATTTGTGGAGCTGTCACTTAGAATGAAAGCTTGCCTTCAGTCCCATTCAGTAACATGGGTACTGCAGCCAGTCTCTATAGGACCTCAGAGACATTTTGGCTTCACTTTTGACTCCCTGTCGCAATGTCCACTTATATATACAGTCACTGGACTGGATACCATACCTGCCAACCGTTAGCTTAAAATAAACAGATACTTCTCTTACATGCTGCTTGCAAGATACGCCAAGATGGTTATAGAGCCTTATAGCCTTATAAAGCAGCCTCTGCTGCTCTGACTTTAGTGAGTCAAATAAACTCATTAGTACCAGGGTTTTTTTAGCTCCAAAACTGCTAGACAATCCATTTAGTTGCATGTTTTTGGGAGGTTGGATGAAATCAGAGACCCAGGAGGAAACCCACATGGACACAGGGATAACATGCACAGAAACTCCATAGACAGTAACCCAAGCTCAGGATTGAACCAGAGACCCGTGAGCTGAGTGAGAAGTGAGGTAGCAAAACTACCCGCGTTATTTCCAAGCAAAACATAACAATGAAATGAGAACTATGATTATACAGTATTTATCAAATAACAGGCAGAATACTTCCATAAAATAAAACAAGACAAAAAATTATAGCATTTAAAGTAGCTTTTAGGGATTTTAAGCAATCACAATGCTATAAATTTGGATGGCTCCTTGGATTGACGATTTACAAGGATCTATTTGGAAGGCAAAGTGGTTGCTAAGGTCATCCAAAAAGATCATCCTGTACCGTATAAACTCATGAAGAACCCTTTTGAAACCTGTTATATGGATGACTATATTTGAACAGCAGCAATTGAGATTAAATGAACTCTGAAGACACCCAGAGTCTTTAAAATACAACCAGGGATGTTAAATGTGCAACAAAATAGTACCCTTGAGAATTAACAGTTTGGTACACAGGGAAAGTCTTTATTAATGTCTTTGCAAGTTGAGCTTTTGCATTGATTTTCCCTGCTACAGCATGTATGCTGCTGTGTGAGTAGGGTAGGACACAGCAATGCATCTTGGGATTGGGGCAACATGAGGTTGCTCCGCTCTAGTTCTCCTAGCATAATTAGACATGCTCTGTTGTGTATGAACCAAAGCAGATCCAGAGTTAGCAGGAAAGGGACAGAAGACACGTTTCAAAACATTTGGCTTAAAAGCAGTCCATAACTACAGTTTATATAAAAGTAATTCTAATTCTTGAGATGAGTTTGAAAGAGTGATTTCATTTGGATGAAGCTGCAATTAAATACTAAAGCAAACCCCAACTTTCACCTTAAAGTGTTAGTTATATATATATATATATATATATATATATATATATATATATATATATATATATATATATATATATATATATATATATATAAACTGTGTTCCTCACACTCCAAAATGAGGTGTGTTGAAACATGAAAAAAAAAAACATAGATATATATCTAACTGTTTTGAGGCAAAACTGTGATCATTAATAGATGCAGTTTGCAGGATGCTAAACCAGCAACTATAAGCATTCATAACTTTCATAACACATTTCGACTGTAGCACCATAATGAAATTAAAGAAGCAAACTTCAGCCATAAAACATACCTTGGTCACTCAACTACTTTGCAGGTACACATTTCATTCTTGAACATTTCTTTAACCTTAACAATTGAGAACTGTACTTGGGACATTCCACCGAATGGGTAACATTTCTGTCCCCAGGACATTAAACGTATAAAAATGCATGAAAATGAACTCTAAAATACATTTTATTATTAAGCAAAGTGTCTTCACATTTAGCTAACTGCAAAATTTAGAATGTATAATTAAAATCATTAATAAAAACTACCTAGAACACTAAAGAAATAGCAGTTGTTGCATGTCCCCACTCCCTGCCTCTATAATTTACCATGAAATATTATGATTAAAAT
>CM040459.1:22375331-22419051 GCA_022758105.1 Pangasianodon gigas | reverse complement strand
TTAGTGAATTTTTAGTGACAAACATAAATTATTAAAACATTTTACCAACCATTTCTTTAAGATAAACACTTTTGTGAGTGGAAGACAAAGGAATTAGTTGACATTTTTTTTTAACATGCTTTTTAAAAGACACTTGATTTTTGGTAACAGGACTGAGAAAAATGCATCCATCCCCTAATTTGAAACCTTGTAAAAAAATAAAAAAAGGTGACTGAGATTGACCAATATACATTTCGAACAGTGAAATATGTGTGTTGTTAGACACAGTGTTGAAAAAAGATAAAAAATTAAGTTTAATTTTTAAAAGTTACAAAAGCAAATGTTACCCATTCGGTGGAATGTCCCACTTAATATTAGTCCAAAATCTATTAAAGGTCATGGTTAAGTGATGAGATTTCAAATTGGAGCGACTGTATGGGTTGAGCAGATGGCAATATGCCAATCATTAGCAAAGAAATAAGCCATAATATTCAGATCAATTTAAATTTCATATGAGGAGTTTGGTTTAAATAATGTATTCCTTAATAATACCCATTATCTGCAACGGTAAGAAAAAAAGTGTTACTGTTGATGGTAAACAGTAAATGGTGAAAGTGAAAAGTTTTCAGACTGGGCTCCTACTATAATTGGTTGAAGCCCCTTGGTTAAGAATTTGACAGCTGTTCCCTGAAGGATGTTTAGCAACTTTCCCAAAGTGACTTAACTTCCAACTTCACTCCTCATGGGTCACAGCAGTTCACAGCATCATGTTCCCTCTGTTTCACGCACACTTGATTTAACTTAACAGTCAATTCAATCAGGTTTAATCAGAGTGTGAGTGTGAGATGCTTGCTGTATAGATAAGTGTCTACCCATGTTTTTGTCTGGGAATCCCTTTGCATTGTGAAGGTTCTCTCCATTTAAAGCGAGGTTTACGCTGTACGATTTTCAGTTGTCTGCTTTTGCAGACAAAAATCACAAATTGTAAAATGATTATTTGGTCATGATCAGTGGTCTTAGAACACACAATGTGATGTGCTCACCACTGACTGATTTAGGGCCATTGCTACCAGACAGCTGGCAACAAATTTCAGGCAACGTTAGAAAATTTCCATTAAAATATACTGTGATGCTCATCTAAAATCCACCAATAGGAGAATATTATAAGATGAGAAAACCCATGACAGCTACAAATATGGTAGTGGCAATAGTGAAATGTAAATTAAATGTGATAATGGACTCACATTGAAGATGAATGGGAAGGAGTCACAGAGATCAAACAGGTAACGAGTGAGTGTTTACACCTGTGTGTGTTTAAGAAAAAGCAGATTTATACACTCTTCCTTTTCAGTGGGAGGTGGAATACCAGAGAAACAGCCAGGAACAGTACTTTTAAATACACCAAGCATGATAATTCCATGAAATAAAAAAAAAGTAAAAAAAAAAAAAAGGACATACATGCACTATTTAGTATGCAGAAAACATTGATTTAAGGATGCCCCTTTGGAAGAGGCATTTTACTTACCAATACCCATTGTTGGAGCCACTAGTGACATCTGTTTGGTAGCTGGAATTATACACATGGATTAGCAATCCAATTTCTAAACAGACAGGAACAATAAAGGGATGCCACACTTTTCCCACTCTTAATTTGAAGAAAAAAAAAATCCCTTGTGCTACAATTATTCACTCCTCCTAGGATTCTGCTATGACTGGCTACAACTCACTAATCCATTGTGTAATTAAGAAGCTATTTTGTGGAAAATTGATATGAATATACAGCAAAACAAATTTATTGGAAAATGGGTTGGAAAAAAATAGTGTCTCCAAGGTGATGGTTTTCAGGTTCCAGTGTTTTTCATGTTTTAGTCAGTCACAATGTGTGACAGGAATAGAATCTGGCAGTATTAACTGTATGTTATGCATCATATATTTAAAAAAAATGTCAGTTCTGCTTGAATACACTGCTTTTTTTTTAGTAAATTTCTATTTAAAATCCTGGAGCTGTAACAAATGAATTTGATAACCGATTAGTCAGGCAAATATTGCAAAGATTAATTGGCTTAGCTTTGTTTTAATGACTTTGAAATGAGAAGGGCTGTAAAAATAATGATGTCACTGTTCAGTGGCCATAAACTTTAATTCACAAAAATTATGAGGGGAAAAATATAAAATTTCAGCAGTGATGACTAATCATTTCAGCCCTACAATAATGGCTTTATTGACATAGGAACACAAGTCAAGAAAGGTTTTATGTATGCAAGTTGTGAAGAGTATGCTGTTATTTTTCAGGGGAAATACAAAACCACACATGCAGATTGACCAATCCTAAATATGATTAATAGTGAAGAAAATTAAACTACAGTAACAAAAGCAGCTGAAATATAATAAATTGCTCTGTCTACTATAAAAAAAGAAAGAAAAAAAAGGCACTTTATTAACTTTATAACATCTAAAAGTAACAGTTTTAATTGTTCTCATCTCTTAGTGAGTAACAACACTCAGTTAATAAACTCTTCTATGCCATTATGCATTTCCTTAACTACTGCTTTCAGTAATCAGAACACACTGTCTTGTACTTACATTAGTGAAAGATAGTGGAGTCTTGTTAACAGAATATATTATTACAAACATGCTTATGAACAGTTCTTTTCCTAAAGCAATCTCAGTCCTGGACTTGGACTGTTGGACCTCACTATAGAACCTTGAAAAATAAAATGGTCAAGGAAACACTTACTTGTCAGGAATGGGTAGTAGAGGTGGATGCAAGTGCAGAAAAACATTTCTTTATAGTGAAACAAATGGAACACAAAGACTACGAAAACACGAACAAAAAATAACAAAGCTAGACACCAACATAAACATGATATGCATTAAGGTGGCAAGAACTAAAGAGCAACAAGGAGTGCTATACAATATGTTACTTAAATACATGTGAACATGTGATAATCAGACAACAACGTGATTCAGGTGCCTGTGATCATGTGACATGGTAAGTGCAGTGAACAAAAAACAAACAAAAAAAACTTTATATGAAGTTGATTAAATTTTTGCGCAAATTTTTGACCATGTCACGACCACCAATTTCAGCGGTTTAAAGCTCAGATCCCGAAGGGCCTGATATTTCTTATCCCCCCTTTTATCCTTCAGTGTTTATATTTGAGCTGTTATTCAGTGTGATCTGAACCCGCTTTGGACCCCTTATATTATGCTTTGATGTTGACCTCCGAGTTATCTTTGGATAAATCTTTCAGACATGAGATGCAATGTTTGATCTTTTGTTGCTGTAGCCCAAAGAAACAGACGACTTTTCAATTAACTCAAATGCAGAGAGCTTTGAAGTCTGACCATGGTTGAAGAGTGCAAGAGTAATGATGTACAGTACTGTGCAAAAGTCTTACGCATATGTGAAGAAATGTGTGAAGAAAATCTGCCTTAAAAATAATGAAATTAAGTGTTTTCTACATAAAAAAAAATCTACTATCAAGAGAAATAGCAATAAACTAAACAAAGACAATATTTGGCATCACAACCCTTTGCCTTTAAAAGTGCATCAGTAGTGTTACATAATACTAATACTAATACTATTACATATGTTACCTTCTTAACTGATATAAACATTTATTTTTTGTTGGAAAAAAAAAAAAAATATATATATATATATATATATATATATATATATATATATATATATATATATATATATATATATATTACTGATTCAATCATAAAATAAACATCTGAGATAAAATATGTATAAAAAAAATAGGGTCAAAAGACCTTTGCATAGTACTGAATGTTGATTAAAAGACTGGCCTTAAAAAGAAATGATGAAATTGCCTGCATTCATGTTTTTAGTAATTAAATATTTATATTCGCAAACTGATCTAAAGAAGCATTCTAATAATGCCATTCTGTTATTTGATTGGATTTCATATGAAAGCCAATTGTCACACACTGAACATAGAACTTCATCAGATGGCTTTTTCCCCCATCCATTTATGGACATGGATAAGGAGTGATTAGGGCTAGACCTCTTTTTGGAGATATTTTGATGAAACAAAATCTATAAATCTACTTTTGATTAATTGTAATCATTGAAGTGTGATGGTGATTAAGTAAGTAATATAACATGACACATGGGCATGATGTTATAGGAAAATAATAATGTGTGAATACCAGCACAAGATAATTTCCAAACAATAACTCAGTAACCAGCACCAACATGGTGTCCTACTTTTTATCCATTTATCCATTTATATCAGTGGTGTGGGGGCATCCATGGAAGAAGTTAGTTCCTATTATCAGTTATGCTATAACGGTTATAAAACTTTATAAAACTATAAGGAAAACTTTAAGGAACAATTTTAACACTGTCGGTTTCAAAGTGCTGACAGTGGAGACTCCTTCCAAAAATGCTAAATAAACGTCATCTCACAGAAAACATCACCACATCAGAGGTTATGTTATAAAAAATAAAAAAGTTAAAAAAAAAAAAAAAACTTCAACAAACCAATCTGGCCATTTTCGTCTGACTTCTCTTATTAAGAAGGCGTTTGCACCCACAGAACTGTCACTCACTCAGTGTTTTTTTGTTTTTTTTGCATCATTCTATGTAAACTCTAGAGACTGTTGTGTGTGAAATTCCCAGGAGATAGTTTCTGAAATACTCAAACCAGCCCATCTGGCACCCACAACCATGCCATTAGCTGAAGCTTTGACCTGTATCTGCATGATTTTTTTGTATTGTGCTTCTGCCACATGTTTGGCTGATTAGATAACTGCATGAATGTGCAGGTGTACAGGTGTTCCTAATAAAGTGGATGGTGAGTGCATATACACACGATATTTTAAACAAGTTGAATTTTTCAAATATCACCTAGCTATCATGCGTAAAGGGTGAAAAGATCAGAGTTGAAGTAGAGCAAAAACATACAAAGATCAGATATGGCATGATCTTTTTCAAAGTATTCACAGCACTGTAATTAATGTGGTCATTTACTATGATCTCTGAGAATATTTCCTTCTCTGTTCTCACTTTTCCACTTGTAACATTTTGATCTCCCCATCAATGATATTCGAGAACATTTGCTCTTTTCTCATTTGTCTCACTTGCAGGTGGTGTCCTTGTTCCACTACACAATCAATTTCACAGTACTTCAACGAGAGCCTGGAATGATCACTTAAGTGGTATTATATGGAGTGAAAAATATATAAGAACAAAACCTCTATGCCAGAAGAGCTGCAAATTGATTGATTAATGGCTCACATCATTTGACTCAGAGAGATATAGGGATAAAGACGGAGATAAAGGGGAGTGTAAACTGATGGGAATGAAGAAATTTGGAAAAGTAAGAAGCATTCCTAGCATGGAAATTCATCATTAGGTTCCCTATATATATGCACAGAAATTACTTAATGCATATAGTCTGTAACACTGTGTTAGGAGAGTATACAGTATGTGTTAACATATCAATAATATATGTGGCATCACAACAAAAATTTTATCAATTTTTGAGAAAAGCACTGAGTAATTTTATGTGTAAATTGTCCATGTTAAAATAAAAATAAATAAATAAATTAATTAATTAATAAAGTGAATGCTTTGCTGCATTAACCAATGTAAATTCCATCCATAACAAAAAAAATAAGTCCACCTAAATTATCAAATTTAAATATATCATGTTAGTGAATGTTTATATTAAGTTGAAGTCAAGGTTGTTGGGTTTATACGTTGGATGCCAACATTTAGCCTAACATAAAAACTCTCGTAATTAACCAAAAACATTTCAGTTGTGGAAGTCTTGGCTTGGATCCTGTTAACTAATGTCATGAATAATGTTAGTTAAGGAAGCCTTAATGTAAGGTATCAACAATGACTCACCAGTGAATTGGGTGAACTGATTCACATACAAGAAAAAAAAATCTAAAGTTATTCTTTCCATGTACACACTACAATAAGCTTATACCTGTTTCTACATATGTATGTCAGAGTGTTTCTCTGACTGAAGTACAGTAGATATGGGTTTGGCATTAGAGTCTGCACTGGGTGGCCCTCCGAGTGGTGAATCCAATGAATCAAAACTTGCTTATATGACTCACTTAACCAGGTAGGTAACTGGTTAGGTACAGTATATTACTGATTGGCATTAGAACTTAAGTGAGTGTAAATGCCAATCTGTAATGTACGTTAAGTCAGCTGTGAAGCCATTGACCTTTGCACAAATCTCTCTTGCTCTTTCTCATTTGCCCACTTGATTTATCTTGTTAAACTCGGTGTCTTTCAGGATGATAATGTCACACATCATTTTTAACTATTCTTTTACACACAAGCACAATTTGTTCTTTTTTTCAGCCATAAGATGTTTTTCTTTGTAAAGTTTTTTATTACTTCCTGAAGGCCAGACAACACAAAATAATACTTAGAAAACGGAAACATACTAAGTGCATTTTAAGTGCACAGTCTTTCCAGATGATGATTCTTTGATTGCTCTCTTTTGAAGATCATTGTCTCCATTAGCTTTCTGGTACTCCATGCATCACAGTGTGATGGTTTATGACTGAACTCACTCTGAAATATCTGTACAACAAATAAAATCAGAGAGAAAGATAGAGAGAGAGAGAGATTGGAGCATGCATATTTGTTTATAATTACTGCATTCAGTCTGAATGTGAGGGCAAAAAACTTGTCCTGATGGTACAGATGGCAGATTAATGCAGCTGCTGGATAAAGGCCAGCATAACAAAAAAGCCAGTTTTAATTCTGATGTACCAATCTCATGCTGAGTATCAGTATAGGCCCTAAATGCTGAATAGTTATCCTATTAAATCTGAAATCTGAAACTCGAATTCATAAGTGTGATTTTTTTCATACATGTCTATTTATATGATCCACAAACATAGATTTTCATATAATGCATGAAATGTTGACACAGATCGTTTCAAGATATGGCTTAGTTACTGTATCGTATAGTAAATGAACAAAAAATGGTGTCAATACATCAAAAGTTTGTGGGCACCTGACCATCACACCCATAGGTGGGTCTTTCTCAAACTGTTGCCACAAAGTTATAAGCACACAATCGTCTAGAATTTGTATGCTATAGCATTACAATTTCCCTTCACTGGAACTAAGGAGCTCAAACCTGATGACAATGCCCCTGTGCACAAAGCAAGCTCCATGAAGACATGGTTTGCCAAGAAGTCTTGGAAGAAGTCGAGTACCATGCACCGAGCCTGGACCTCAACCCCACTGAACACCTTTGGGATGAACTGAAACACAGACAGCACCCTAGACTTTGTTGACATCAGTGCCTGACCTCATTAATGGTCTTGTAGCTGAATGGGCAAATATGAGTGTTATGGTGAAGTGTGAAGTGTCCACTAACCTTTGTCCATATTGTGTGTGCGTGTGTGTTGGTGTTGTCTTCCTTTCCATCTTCATCTGTCGAGAATTCATATTTTAAATCAAAGGTTATATTCCTGAAAAGTAGCATTTGGCATGTCCACTGATGTTACTAACTCTACTGTAGTAACCGTTTCAAACTAAAAATTTTATGTGGTGAACACAACGGGTGTAATATATACATATATATAACATTAAAGTGGACAGGGGTCAGCACGGGCACTCTGACTGGTCTGTGGCTAAGCAAGCTGCAATTGCACTGTGTGTTCTGACACCTTTCTATCATAGCCAGCATTAACTTTTTCAGCAATTTGTACTACAGTAGCTCTGCTGTGGGATTGGAACCGATGGGCTAGCCTTCACTCTTCACGCACATCACTGAGCATTGAGTACCCTTGACCCTGTCACCCGTTTACCGGTTGTCCTTCCTTGGACCACTTTTGGTAGGCACTAACCACTGCATACTGGGAACACTCCATAAGACCTGCCATTTTTGAGATGCTCTGACCCAGTCGTCTAGCCATCATGATTTAGCCCTTGTCAAAGTCGCTCAGATCCTTATGCTTGCCCATTTTTTTTCCACTTGCTGCCTAATATATCCCACCCTTGATAGGTGTCATTGTAACAAGATGTTATGCACGTCACCATTCAGTGGTTTAAATATATATATATATATATATGTGTGTGTGTATTTCCTATAAAATCTATAAAATAAAAATTATATATGACAGTATAAATGACAGTATAAATACCATAAATATGTGTTTATATAAAAGAATAGTATGCTTGAGCTGAACAGTGACAGTGTTTCTTTAAATGGCCAGTGAATGAAGCTTTGAGATTGAATATGTTTTTCATGGGCAGAGGGTGATGAAATGCTTGTGTAACTGGGCAGAAGATGCTAAATGAAAAATGATGAGCAGAATTTAATCATTTTAATCTTGCTAGCTTCATCTCCAGTCCAAGTACTGACCACAACTGACAAATCTCCAACACTATACTACCAGTGACAACAGCCCATAAATTGTATGGGATATTGTGATATTATATACTACTCGAAACAGCCTGCCAAAGCTTGACAAAGCAATCCCTAAATAAGACTTCAAGTTATCACCAGCGATGTGATTACAGGAAAACAACACAAGCATTTCATCTGAAAGTGCCCTATTGACACATGTACGTAGCATGACATCAATAGATTATCCTTTGGCCTGTTTGCACAGTTATTTCCTGTTTTCTAAATGCTGCCTTATTTGACTGACATTTTGACTTACAATTTTCACCTTCATGCATGGATCCTATCTCTCCCTAAGTCTCAATTGTTACAATAGGGTGTAGTGTCTACATTCATTCATTTATTCACTCATTCTTTTTCATTCATCTTCAGTAACCACTTTAATCTGGTCAGGGTCATGGTGGATCTGGAGCCAATCTTGGCAACACTAGCTCCAAGGCAGACAAATTCACCCTGGATGGGACGCTATTCCATCACAGGACACACACACACACACACACACACTCTCACTCATTCACACTCGTACAATTTAGCATAGCCAATCCACATATTTGGAGCTGTTTTTTTTTTTTAACACAAGTTCAGGTTTACACTAAAACACATCAGATGTGATTTTAGTCATTGTTTTTGTGTTTTGCTTACAGATTTATTTTTTTTTTCAGAATGGCAACTTGGCTCAGGTATATTTATAAATTAAGCGGTCCTATTCAAGTATTAAAACGAATAAAAACAGAGCCACAGAGTTCACATAACAAAGTCATAAATAGAGTTCACATAACTACCTGCAGGTGAAGTTGGAAAATGGTTCAGTTTTCCACCTGATTTTGACCTTAACTAGCTTTATATAAAAAAGCACACTTTCATAACCCTCTTTGTACACCTACATGATACCATTAATTTCCGTAAAAACAAAGGATTGCAATAAAGACAAACCTACTGGATCATGCTTTGAAACTGTGTTAACAGTTGATTTTATTTTATTTAAGTATTTTGAGGTTTCCCAATACAATATTTTTTATTTGCAGCAAACTCAGACATAAGCACTTCTATCTCTGTGTAACAATGGAGACTCAGAGCCAGAATGAGGATTAATAACAATAAGTTTTTATAACAATATTGCAAACACATTTGAAATTACAATTTAAAAAAGTACCACTATACCATTCTAGAGTTTGTGATACCAGTCAGAACATCAATCAAGCCCAAAGGACAATCCAAGAGACAAAAACAGAAAATAAGGCAAGAGTCAAAACACATCAAGGCAATCTAAGATTCAGTGAAAGGCTTTAGGACTTACACAATATCAGACATTGGCTTTGCGCTGAATGAATGCCCATCAACTGTTTATGTAGTGAAAAACCAAGAAGCGAACCATATAGGGGAAAATCCTGAGTGCCTATTACACTCAATGAAATGTATTTTTCAAGCTTGATTTACTCATTTCCTTCTTAGTTATCTACAGTCTGCTGGAAACTTTCTTTTTAGTGATTCACTGTCCCAGCACCTGGGTAAATTAGGGCATGTTTAAACTGCAATTCTGAAACTGTGATTCTTGTTTGATGGAAGTTTGAATCATCATGTATGTTGTTTATTTTATACAGTCACTTTTACCTGTTTTGCCAAAGGGTGCCAATAATTCCTAGAGTTCACTATAGATATTACCAAGCTTGCTGTATATTAGTGCAAAAATGAATCTGCATCTAGTTTATTATCTGCATCTAGATCCTCTAGCACTGCTTGACTGGTCCCACCATCTCTCAGGGTACAAGGAAGGCATGCATCGAGACTCTTCTCTGTTCTGGCACCAAGGTGGTGGAATGAACTTCCCCTAGATGTCCGAACAGCTGAATCACTGGCAGTCTTCAAACGACGTCTAAAGACTTACCTCTTCATAAAGTACTTAAGTTAGCACTTTCACAAAAAAAAAAAAAAAAAAAAGAAAAAAACTCCCCAACAGAGTTTTGGACTGATGGTACTCCTAGTTTGTGACCTAGTGAGCCAATATCAGAATGTACTTTTGATAGACTTCAAAGCACTATTGTAAGTCGCTCTGGATAAGGGCGTCTGCCAAATGCCATAAATGTAAATGTAAATGTTTATTAAATTGTCGTATGACATCAAAAGACATGCTGATTTAAGCACAATTGATGAATCAGCTTAGGTTGCATGGACACAGGCACGTGCCCAGTGGTCCCTTATTTACATGGAATATGCATGCCTCAGTATGCTCTCATGTGCATACAATTTGCATACAATGCATTTTGTTGGGTTGTCAAATTTCATATCAGTAGACACCAACTCCATAACAAAATGCTGTTTGAAAGCTGCTCTTGAGTGTCATGTAAAGATAGCTGAGACAGATGCAGCATTTAATAAAGCTTGTGCAAACAATCCAAAAAACGAAGGGCAATAATCAAAAAAAAGAAAACAGGGACAGGCAGAGGTCAGGCAATCAACAAACAGGGTGTCAGAGAGTAGGCAAAATGCACAAAACAAAGAACAACGTCAGCAGCAAAGATCAGGCAGAGAATAAACAGGGTTAGTAACGTCAAAGACACAAAGGAATTGAGCATATACTTCGCAAAGGTCTTGTGACTGAGAGTCTCTTTTAAAGGGTTTATGTGGGTGTGGGTATGGGTGTGGGTGTGTAATTGCATGCAGGTGTGCACAATCAAAAGTCCGGCGACTGAGAGCAAGGTTGTGTGTGTGTGTGTGTGTGTGTTGTGGGAAATGGAGTCCAGGGCGGCCATGTTTGGAGGCCATGGTGCATGTTGGGAACTTGAGTCACTAGACTGGGTTGACCAGACATTGAGAGCATTCCATAAAATACAGCACCTGAAATTCAACAAGTGTCACCAGGACTACAGCAGGAATCATGCATCGTAGTCTAATGAGGAAAAAAAAGAGCTTTCGTATTTTCAGCTTTTACACTATCAGCATGTTTGGGGAGAAAAGGGGTCTGCATACAAGGAAAAGTTCCCATACCCACCTTAAAATATAAGGTGGGAATTTGAAGATTGATGTTTATGATGTTAAATGTTTGTAAGGACACAAAATCAATGGTTTAAAATGGCCATCTCAGTCTCTGGATTTGAATCCTATTGAAAACTCTCAGTCCACTTGGAAGCAAGCACACACCTAAGAATATAAAGGAAACTTCTAATGTACTGCATGGAGGATTTGCTGGACTATGATGAATTAATTTCAATTTTAATCTTAATCTGTCACCCAACACACTGAACCCTAGTGATGTTTATTTAGCCTGTACCCACCTGCACTCCTATCAGTGTGACAAGTAGGCAAATAAATAAAAGGACAGAAAAGCTCATTGTGCCACTTCTGTAACATTGCTTTGCCACTTTCAATATGATCCTACAGTATATTTATCGGTATTAGCTTTTTAAACTATTTGGATAACAAACAATACAAAGACAAAGAAATGCATCACCCAGAGAAGGACTAGTTTCCTTTTGAGTTTGGTTGCTCTCAAGGTTTCTTCCTCATGCTGTCTCAGAGAATTTTTCCTTGTCACTCTAACCTCTGGCTTGCTCAGTAGGGATCTAAATATAAATCCTGATTTATGTAATGCTGCTTTGTGACAATGTGTATTATTAAAAAAGCTATACAAAAAAAAATGTAATTGAATAGAATGTACACAAAACACAGTGATACCTATTTTTTTTCCACTTGCCACAGCTGCTATGTAGTTAGAAAAGTGTCAAAAAATAAAAAATAAAAAGACAAATTCAAATAATTTTTAAACATTTGGAACCAGGTGGGAAGAGGGAATAATGAAGTTTTATTAGTTGATTGCTATAAATAATAAGTCTTTTGCAAAAAGTGTATTCAAAGTGAGAATCTTAAAGAGGGTTTTTATAATCCCATTGAGACATATTATACAAATATTCTGATGCACCTCCAGCCATTTTGGGTCAGTTCACATGGCATCCCATGTTGAATCTTCCGGGGTGACATACATAACACAGCCTTGTTGGGTTAAAACCTCTTCCTGTCTTTTCTCGTTACATTTGAGTGACGGTTGAAAGACAGGATCAGCACTAAGACTCGGGAAGAATCATGTGAAGCAGGAGTTTATCCAGCTGAAATTGACACTGAGAAAGGTCTCTCTTTCATGAAGCCCAAGCTCGAATGCATTTTGATAGAAGTCTATCTTTGCACTTGATACTTCACTCTGCTGTTCTGTGTATTACTCATAAACAGGGGACGAAAAGAAGAAGAAAAAAAATAACAAATGCAGATGCTCCCAGACAGGTATACTGCATGATACAAATAAGCAATTAACATGCTATCATACTCAGTGACATGTATAAAAATGATGATCAGGCCCAGTTGTCCTTGATTTTGTATCAAGGTGGCAAGAGGAAAAGATCTAAGTGGCATTGAAATTGAATGCATTATTAGGGCACGGATGGCCCATCAGGGGAGTGATAGGCTCGATAGGAGCCATAATTAAAGTAACATCTGCATGTGGATCTATAGGAAAGACCTCAGTAAATAGAAATTGTGGTGTCAATGATTGTGATGCCCATGCATTAGTCTGATGTGTAAGGAAAAACAGAAGAGCAACTGTTCTTCAGGTGACTGAGAATGTCAATACAGGACATGCTCAGACTGCCAACAACGTTTGGCCACAACCTGGTCTAGGTTGGGCCACAACATACAAAGGAAGAAAGGTGTGGTGAGATTGTGTGTATTTTATATAAAAAATACAATTTCTTCCCTCACTCCCTAGCTAACCCAAAACCAAGAGAAAACAGATTAAACATAAATGACGTTGACGTCCTACTAACCACTATTTACAATGTACTATTTACAAAAAGGTGATTATTAGTGTGTGTAACTTTGACAAGATATATACAAATGAAACAACTGAATCCAAAGGAGCAAAGCACAGTTGAGTTCAACAGCAGGCAGAGGGTCATATACAGAAAAAAATAAGCACACATAGCAAAATTCACACAGGACAAAGCAAAAGCAATTATCTGCACAGGGACGTAGACTGACAAGGTTTAAATACACATCTGCAAATGTCCATCCAACCAATCCTAAAGCACAAGGCAGGAGCAAGGCATGTGAGAGTTGTGATCTCCCAATGACAAACCAGATGCAGGAACCTGACATGTTGCAGTGGGCTAGGCCTGAAAGAGGAGCAGACAAAGCGACATAGACACACGAAAGCACACAGTATAGACAGAAATACATTTGAGGATATAACACATTCTATGATAAAATATTCCTATCCTGATGGGAGTGGCCTCTTCTAGGATGACCCTGTCCCCATTGACATGGCACAAAGAGTCACTGGATGGTTTGTTGAGTATAAAAAATGACTATATGCTATGGCCTTTACAGTAACCACATCTCAACCCAGTTGAAGACCTATGGGAGATTTTGGACTGGCGTGTAATAAAGTGCCCTTCCATGCCATCACTACACCATCTTTTGGAAATAATCATGTTCTATCCCAAGAACGTTACCTTTTTTATTCAAATTCACAATCAGCATGTACTAACACTATGATTGTTTAATCTTTGTTTACTTGTAGAGGGAAACCTGAAAGAAGTTTTGTGTATATATACATACATACAGTATATATATATATATATATATATATATATATATATATATATATATATATATATATATATATATATATATATATATATATATATATATATATATATATATATATATATATATATATATATATATATATATATATATATATATATATATATATATATATATATATATAAACTGCATAGCCAAAAGTTTGCGGACACCTGACCATCACATCCATATGTGGTTCTTCCCCAAACTGGTGCCACAAATTTGGAAGCACACAATTGTAATTGTACAAAATGTGTTTGTAGGCTATAACATTACAATTTCCCTTCACTGGAACTAAGGTTCACAAACCTGTTCCAGCATGACAATACCCCTGTGCACATTGTCATTATCACATGAAGACATGTTTTGCCAAGGTTGGAGTGGTAGAACTCGAGTGGCCTGTACGGAGCCCTGACCTCAATCCCACTGAACACCTTTGGGATGAACTGGAACGGTGACTGCCCCCCAGGCCTCCTCACCCAATATCAGTACCTGACCTCACTAATGCTCTTGTGGCTCAATGGGCAAATCCCCACAGCGACACTCCAAAATGTAATGGAAAGCCTTCCCAGAGGAGTGGAGGATAAGAGCAAATTGGGACCAAATCTGGAATGGGATGTTCAACAAGCACATGCTGTATGAATGTTATGGTCAGGTGTCCGCAAACTTTTGGCCATATAATGTATAATCATGGTTTTTTTCTGTTGTGAATTACAACAAATGTACCTTTTTTTTCTCTTAGTTTTAGGGGTAAGATTTGCCTTATATAATTATAAAACATATAATTAGAAATTATGGGTTATGGTGTTGAGATTTAAATAAAAGAACCCTAAACCCCAAATCTCAAAAATTCAAAAATGGCAAACATGAAGCACCTGGCATTCACAGGGAAAAGTAGACAACATATTTAGAGTTCTGAGGCAAATCTTACCCCTGTCAAGTTCAAAACTGAGAAAAAAAAATTGGCAAAAATGGAATCAAATTATTAATAATATAGGCCTTAACTGGCTAAAACCTAAACATTTAGTCAATCATGAGTTCCACCATATTAACACATGACAACATCGCATCACTTATGAACTATGAGCAATCAGAAAATTTCAACTTCCAAAGTCATGTATACCAAAAGAGTGAATCTTATTGTATAATGAACACAATTCATTATACAACACAGGGAACACAATTCTATTTGAGCACAACAGAAGGTCCAAACAGAACATAAGGGTTATGTTGAAACTCCTGGCTGGGAAACAGTTTTTGAATTCCCTTTCTGTCTGTACTGTTGACAGTGAGGTGAGAAAGTATGAGAATGAAGCATCACACAATGAGAAGAGTGCTAAGAGGGAAAGGCAAAATTTGTGTAGGTGTTTTGCACATAAAATACTCGAGGACAAATCAGACTCAATGGATTAGATGACTGCGTCTCTGATTTCCCACTAGAAGTAAATCTAACAGAAGGGGTTGCATCAACTGAATGCTTGGCAGCCCAGTAAAACTCCAAACCGGGCACACACAGATACGAAGAGTGATTGATTGGGCCTTCCGTACACACATGTTTCTTCCAGGAATGAAGTGCGTAAACTAATGAGATTTTAGTCGATTTTAGTCGATTTTAGTTGAAGCTAGAGTCAGTGTTTCTCGTTGCTAAATTAGATTCATATTGTTCAATATTCACTTGTTCCACTTACAAAAAAATATTATAAAAACATCTTTGCTGAAGCCACTGAGAGTCTATGTACATGTCCTACACACACACACACACAAGCACACACACACACACACACACACCCAGTGTGCGGCACAGTAGTGCAGCAGGGAGCATTGCCACACAGCTCCAGGGTATCCAGTTTGATTCCTCTGACTTCCCAAAAACATGCTAGAAGGTGAATTGTTTATGTTTAATTGTGAATATGTCTGAATGTGTGTGCATGGTGCACTGAAAGGGGCCGGTGTCCTGGACAGGTTGTATTCTTGCCTCATACCTAGTGTTCTGGGGATAGGCTCCGGATCCCTGATCGCAACCCTGATCAGGATAAAATGGTTAATGAAGATGAAGGAATGAATGAATAAATGCATGAATGAATGAAAAAATGATTGGATGAATGAAAGAACATAGGAAGAAATAATCATACTCGAAAACGATTGACCATAAGTAAGTTCTATTTTATTTACAAAAATTACACTAAGCGACAAGGTTATAACCTTATTTATATGAGTGTCATGTCTGCCATGGACTCACATTCTCAGAAACCACCACAGCATAAAAACATGGCCAATCCGGACTCCATTTCCTATCACACAGAGTCACTCTCACGTTCAAGGTCACCAGATTATTATTTGCACACACCTGGACTCAGTCAAACACACACACATAAATAACCCAGACTCACATGCATTCATTGCAAAGCTTCACTCTGAGTTTACTCACGGTGATTCCAAGACTGCTTTGGATCTTGTTCTGGATCTGTTTATTTATTTATTTATTGAAAGTATGTTTGCTAGTGGCCTCTGTGTTTGGATTTTGATTTTGATTTTGTTAAAAGCAGGGTTGCCTAAGCCCATTGTGGGGCGTGATGGTGGTTCTTCCACCCAAAAAAATGGCTGGACCCACATTGGCACTCTTGGTGCAAGGTGTATTTATTTTACAATGCCCAGTGACAAAAAAAAAATAAAAAAAATAAAATAAAAACCTGCAGGTGGAATAGACAAAAGTACAACAAAGAAAACAAAAGTAAATCAAATATATACACAACTTCACACTTTCTACAACAAAGTCTTTCCCACTCCACTTTCTGCACCACTACTGCAGTCATTTAGACTTTCACCACCTTTTAAAGACTTCAGCTCTGCCCCTTCTAGGTCATACCATCTTACAGGTACAATGCACACACACATATCAACATTTATACATAATACATATATGTATATAATTAATAATACATATATATTGATCTATATCATAATCATAATAATTATTATGTATTACTATATAATGCACATACATTATTATCCCAACTACCATGGCTATTCAATAAACATTAATCATGTTTGTCCCCTTCCAACATATGAATGGTATCATCTGACATCCGTAATGGTATCATCTGACACTGCACTGGCACACCGCAGATCTGGCAACATATAGCCAACTCATCTAGCCACCGCCCTGTTTGGCCGATGCAGCCCGCAACCCAGAAGACAGACTCAGCCCTCCCAGCAGCGTACACAGAGCCAAAATAAAACAACATTAAGCAAAACCTTGTGCGTGTGTGTGTGTTCCGTAACAGTGTGTAGCGATTGACATGTAAATGCCGTGGTAAACGTAGCGTGTTTGAATCCGGGAGCGCAAATGGAGTGTGTGCCCCCACAGGTCCTTAGTGATTAAACAGGGGGAAGGTGAACTATTTAGGATGTATGTAAGCCAGTGCTGCCTCTACTGGCGGTGACAGATTGCTCTGTCACATCACCACCCTCCTCTCCAAGCCGCGAACTGGCCGGGAATCTGGACAGATAGTTGGAGATAACATTCTGCCGAACTGGCCTATGGTAACTCTTGAACCTAAATGGTTGTAATGCGAGGTACTACCTTGTCACCCTGGAGTTATGATCTTTCATTGTGTGGATCCAGATCAGGGCTTGATGATCTGTCTCCAGGTCAAACTCTCTGCTGAGTAGGTAATATCTCAGACTGTAGCGGGACCAATTGATCGCCATACACTCCTTCTCTGTGGTAGGGTACCTGGTTTCTCTTGACAGCAGCTTGCGACTTAGGAACAGAAGTGGCCACTCTTGCGATCTCTTACACCAAGACTGCTCTGATGCCAGGAGCAGATGCAGATGCAGTCCCAGTCCATTTGTCCCAGTCCTGACCAGTGTCTGCCACAAGCTTCCGCAGCATGTTCTTAAGGGTCTGATTAAACCGCTCAACTAAGCCATCAGTCTGACGATGGTATAGACTTGTCTTGATGGCCGTTATTCCCAGTTGTTGGTGCAGTTGCCTCATCAGCTGTGATGTAAAGTTTGTCCTCTGCTCAGTCAGAATCTCATCAGGAAGTCCCACCCTGGAGAACAGTTGGATGAAGGTGCTGAAGATTTTGGGTATTTTAATGGACCGAAGCGATACAGATTTCCTACCTGTTGCAATAAGACCTATTTGCACTTGCGACCATCCCTGCTGCCTGACCATGAAATTTGATTGGATGTTTTAAGTATAGATTTAATTCAGTTAGGTTCAATAAATTAAATACATAACATATTAAATGTATAAATACATACAAATATTGTGTAATTAATTTGTACACCGATCAGCCATAACATTAATACCACGTGTCTAATTTTGTGTAGGTCCCCCTTGTGCCACCAAAACAGCTCTGACCCATCGAGGCATGGCCTCCAAAAGACCTCTGAAGGTATCTGGAACCAAGACGTGTCTGGTATCTGGAACCAAGACGTTAGCAGCAGATCCTTTAAGTCCTGTAAGTTGCAAAGTGGAACCTCCATGGATCGGACTTGTTTGTCCAGCACATACCACAAATGCTCGATCAGATTGAGATCTCGGGAATTTGGAGGCCAAATCAACACCTTGAACTCTTTGTCATGTTCCTCAAACCATTCTGGAACAATTTTTGCAGTGGCCTCTTCCAGCAGGGTAATGAGGCTACTGACGTTAGGGAATACCGTTGCCATGAATGGGTGCACTTGGTCTACAACAATGTTTAGGTAGGTGGTACATGTCAAAGTAACATCCACATGAATGTTGTTACCTTACTCTTGCCCATTTTTCCAGCTTCCAGCACATCAACTTAGAGAACTGACTGCTCACATGCTGCCTAATATATCCTACCCCTTGACAGGTGGCACTGTAACAAGATAATCAATGTCATTCACTTCACCTGTCAGTGGTTTTAATGTTATGGCTGATTGGTGTATATGTTCAGTATTATATTTTATAATTTATGTTATATAATATATAAAATAATTTTCATTATAGAAATTAATTATGTTGGTAGGCAAATTAAATAAAGACAATAATATATATGTAATGACCTTTCTAATTGGTAATAAGTACCCAGAAAATCTAAATGAAAATTTAAGGAGTGTTTTCTTTAAGAAAGAACACAAATTAACCTAAACATAGGTACCTGTACCTTTCCTTGTCACTTGGTGGTACCCTCACAGGCAAATTATTTGTACCTTTAGTATGAATCATTTACTTAGGAAGATGCATGTAGTGTAAAGTTAATGTTTAAACCATAAAAGCTAATTAAAGGTATGACAGTGGTTATTGAGATCCAATTATTTTAAAAGTACACTATATTCACATTTCCAGGTAAAGGATACACCCTAAAGATACAAAAGATGTACTCTTGAGGGTAGCACACCAGTGATGGGGTACTGTTAAGAATATTATGGGTGTAACTATCAGTATTTATGTCTATATCTCATTAGTGCTCTGAGTATCTGTATCTGCATGTGGATTTTAACCTGGAACTGGGCATGACTTATAGCAATTTGCAGAACATCACTTTACTTAACTCCTGAACTTCTACAGTTCCTTTGGTGGCCTGGATATGTATTGAACAATATGATATGCTATATTGTTACACCCCTAATATTTCCAACACACACAAACAAACACACACACACACACCAGCACCAGAAGCAGCAGCGTCACTGTTTGTATTTTTGGGGTAGATGATTCATTAAGTATAATGAAATTACTGAGACTGGCACTGGCACAGTCATTACACTATTACCATGAAATAGAATGTCATATATGGAAACAAGGTGACTGCATTATAAATAGGTGAATATCTTAGAGAAACTGTGTGGAAATTAAATGCAGCGTTCATTCACAGCTGTTGGAGCTGGTGTCCAAGGAAGTGAGATTTGACCATGTGAAAAAATTCACATTGTAGAAATGTATATTTAATACCTAATGCTAATCAAACACATCTCTTAAATACCCCACGTTGAATGTGTTGTGCAAACATGTTGCCAGAGATGTGTGTGTTTACATCATCATCAATATGCAGCAGAGTGGAAAGACCAGCATGGGTCAAAGGAACCATATGCTCTGCTGAGAGTGGCAGGGGAATTGTGGGTAATATGGTGACCTTTATGATAACCTAGGATCAGCAAAATGGTAAAATCAGTCTGTTAATAGCCATTAAGATCACAGAAATTATGTATAATATAAAGTTATGCCTAAATTACAGCTTCATTCATAGGAAATAGAGTAAATCAGTAAATTAGTTTCAATCATTTTGGATTTGTACCATTCTGAATTTGATTATTTCAGAGTTTAAATCAGTCTCAAGCCTACGCTTGCTTACTGTTGATATCTAGGTCAATCTTTTGAATAATGGAGGCAAGACTCATTGAGTTAAGTGGTTATGACAAGATATAGATCACAAGTCCTTCAGTATGCAATAGAATTAAACATAACCCTGATAGCAAATGAGTAATGGCTCATTGCTGGGCCACATTTAGCACTTCATCTGGGACACATACCATAGCTGAATGCTGCTGATAAACTTAACCAAATCTGACTGCCAGAACACAGCCATAACTCAAACTTGATGAAATTGGGCCACATTTGGCCCAGCATTGAAATATCACACAAGGAATGGTTGAATTTGGGCCATTTTTGGCCTGGATACTGTTGATCAATATCTTGCTGAAATGCATCAAGTTATGTCTTATTATTTCTTATTAGCTTGTTGGAGCACAACTGACTCAAGGTACCTATAAGCTAATGAGTTTACTCTCACTGAGACTGACCTGTGACAAACTAAGTAAAAACCATGACTGGTAATTAGTATTGTCTGGATTCTGTGTATGAATGCAAATGAATGAATGCCTTCACTTGTCTTTAATAGTATGCAGTGTGTTTAGGTGGGTGTTAAATAACACTGTATTATCTGTTTGGTATTAGCTACTCATGTTTTCTCATTAAAATCCCCTTCACAAACACACACACACAAACACACAAACACACACACATAAAGCTGCAGGTAGACTGTTTAATTATTAGTGTGTCATTATTTCTATTTCTTTCACAGATGTGAAAAGAACAATTTTTTTCAGCAGCTTCTTTTAATTAATGTTTGTAAATAACAAAAGAGGTGGCATTATGCATGGATGTAGCGTCATTCTTAAGCTTTTAACATACAGGTCGTCAAAACTGAATAAAATGAAAACTTCATACCTTTTGCTTAAATTAATTTAATTACTAATTAAATTTATTCATAAATCATTCACAGCAACAAATGTGGTATTGACAAAAATCTAGTTAGCTCAGAAAATCATTTTTATCCAACAAGATCACCTGAGTTTGTATAAATTTATCTATACTATATGACCAAATGTTTATGGACATCGGAAAATCACACCCATATGTAGGCCTTCCAAAGTTGCAAGCACACAATTGTAAGGATGTCTATAGAATCTATGCTGTAGCATTACAATTTCCTTCACTGGAACTAAGGGACCCAAACATGTTCTAGCATGACAATGCCCCTGTTCACAAAGTGAGGTCCATGAAGACATGGTTTGCCAAGGTTGGCATGGAAGAACTCGAGTGGCCTGCACAGAGCCCTGACTTCAACCCCACTGAACACCTTTGGCATGAATTGGAATGCATTTAAAACATTTAAAATATATGTAAAACATTTACATACAACTGTACTAAAAGCTCTATGTCATGTCTATGCCGGACATGGCCTACAAACATGGCCGCTGGGAACTACAACACCCAGTCTCCACAGACTCTGTCTCGTTCACATTCACCTGATTACTGATCACACACACACCTGGACTCAATTACCATCACAGCTACACTCACAGTATAAAATGACACTCATACCATACACTAACTGGAAAGTATACATTCTGTGTCTTTTGTGCCGGTCTGTACCAAGATACTGATTCACTGATTGTTTTTTTTTTGATCTAGTTTCTGTTTTTCTCCTTTTTGCTTTTGCCTAGTGTAGTTAATGTTGTTTGTTCGTCATCTGACCCTTGCCTGTATATTGACCTTGCCTTTGGATTATGTCTCTGTTCTGTTTGCTAAGTTTAAAATAAACATTGAACTCATGCACTTGCGTCCGTACCTGCATTGTGACACTTTACTAAAAGGATTCTAACTCTAACTATGATCAATACTCTTAGTACAGAAACTTAAAATAACATATTATATATGAATGTGTATATATTGTTGTACTCAATCTACAAAAGCAAAGAGGAAAGCAAGAGAAATATACAGTACTGATGTGTGTCCCTTTTCCTCTCCATGCTGTTAATCTTCCTGATGTCCAGTGAAGAATGAGAGGAATAAATCTTTGACGTAATTTCATATGTGACAACAGATGGACCAGCTAGAGGTCACGGACTGTGCCTACACACACACACACACAGCACCTGTGTTTGTAAGTTCCTATCACCAGGCTCTACATGGTTTCTGCCCTCTTTGTTATTGCTGGGTGAACATTTGCCATTGCGTCATTCATCTGCTATGGCATTAAAGAAAAATGGTGCTGAAGGTATCAGAGCCGACGTAGAAGAATTGCGGTAGAATATTTTTGCAGTGCAGTGAAAAAATAGAAACCTGCATTCTTATGTCTGTCTCTTTTATGTGTTCACACAGCAGCACTTTGATGGCATGAATGGAGGCTGGGGGCAAAAAATGAATGTGTGTGTTTGTAAATCTTTGACCAGAAATTCTCTCTGGTATACACACACACACACACACAATTATACTCCTTTTTATATCATTTACTACAGTTTTTTATACTATATTTTTGCTATTAGTCTACAGTACTGTAAAATATTCATTGGGGCATATATCAGCCCCAAATCGGATAATCACATAAATGTGACATCACACACAGAGGTTTCAGTTGAGATATTGGGATTTTAAGCTTATTGCTGACTATTTCAAACATATTTTTAAACCCTCCTTGTTCATTTCATTATGTCTCTAATGTCTCTAAGTAGTAAATATCTGGCTTAAATGCACAGCTTTCTTTCTTTCTTTCTTTTCTTTACATATACACTTTAGCTTCTTCACTTCTTATTTTCTTCTTCTTCTTCTTCTTTTTCTTCTTCTCTTTGTTTTCCTTCTTCTTCACTGTATCTTTTTCTCTTCTTTTAGGCCTTTTCACCCCTATTTTCTTTCTTTCTTTCTTTCTTTCTTGCTTGCTTATTCTCAATTTCGTTCCTTCTTCTTACTTTTATTTACTTCCTCTTATTTCATCATACGTTTATTATTATTATTATTATTATTATTATTATTATTATTTATATAAGTTAAGTCAAGCTCACAAGTTCATTCCTGTGACAGCATTTCTGTCAGATTTTACTCCCATGATCCTAATCTTCACCTTAACTTAAATATTATGAATATAAAACCCATAGAACCTGATGGGCACAATTTGTGTGCATTTTTGCACTCAGTCTTCTCTGTTTCTAAACACAGGAGCTTTTTATCACTCAGAAATAAAACATGCTTTGAAACAAATAGACCCTTTGCAAAAATCATTGAGGCTTCATTGTGTGATAAAGTCTCAGCGAGGAATCTGGATTTGAAAACACAAAAATGTTCAGCTTTGTGTTCAAAACACAATCTCTATACTTGATATTATCTCTTTTTGTTCACAATAGAGAGAATAAAGTTTCTGTTTCACACAACAGAGTTTTTTTTTTTTTCCCCAGTTGTGGTCCATATCTTATTTCCATGGTTTGTGAGTGTCTGGTAAGGATAATATTGTCATGCCAGAAATACCTTATTTGCTATCAAAGAACTTTGGCAATCCACATGAAACCAAGGGGATATCAATAAGAATATTTCCATTTTAGACTGATCAGATATTCTTTCAGCGAACTTAGCCATAAAATGTCACCTCTTGTTGATATACATGCAAAAATTCACTAATCTCAAGAGATGCAAAGTACATTTTCATTGACAAAAATATCATATCAAAATTAAAAATCTGTAATATCTGTTAATATTTACATATCGACTTATGTCATATCAGTGTAGCCTAGGATTGCCTGAATATATATATATATATATATATATATATATATATATATATATATATATATATATATTTTTTAAGGAAAGTGAAAATGCTCAAAAGTAGGCCATGGTTCTAAAGGTTAAAATGAATTATATGCAGAATTATTTGCAGTGATTATGTAGTCTATGTAGTCTAATTATGTATGGTTCCAGTCTTATTACTTTAAAGTATGTAAAGTTAACAGTGCCATGCCATATTATATAATGCTCTCCAATAAACAGTAAATGTTGCAGAAAAATGTTTGCATGTCAGTGAAGAATGTAACTTATTACATAACAGACAAGTTTTGAGACAAAAACATTATCTGCAAAAACAGAAGCATATGTGACAGTCAAAGTCTCTAGATGACCTGCTTAGTTAAACTTACCAGCCAATTTCCTCCTAAAACTGTATGAAGTGTACCTGAGACGACTGAAGCATTTTAAAGGTAAATGTTTGTCACAACAAATATTGACTTTATTTAGTTTATTATTATTTACTGCATTTTATAGATTTTTTTAAATGTATAAACATTAAATTTCCTTACTTTGAACGCATCTGTGCTTTACAACATTTCTTTACATGTGCCCAAGACTTTTGTTGCACAGTACTGTATATCATTGCATCTTCACATCTCCGGTTAAACTAAATATAGCAATACTAGATACACTATATGGCCAAAAGTTTGTGGACACCTGAGCGTCACACCCCAATCTGTCCTTGAACATCACATTCCAAACTCATGGGCATTAATATGGACTTGGTCTCCCCTTTGCTGCTATAACAGCCTCTACCCTTTGGGAATGCTTTCCACTAGATTTTGTAATGTGGTTATCGGGATTTGTGCCCATTCTTCCACAAGAGCATTACTCGGGGAAGGCTCTGATGTCAGGTGAGGGTTGGAATTCCAGTTCATCCTAAAGGTGGTAAGTCAGGTTGACGTCAGGGCTCTGTGCAGGCCACTCGTTGTATTACAAACCAACCTTGGCA
Organism: Pangasianodon gigas; assembly: GCA_022758105.1. NCBI lineage: Eukaryota > Metazoa > Chordata > Actinopteri > Siluriformes > Pangasiidae > Pangasianodon > Pangasianodon gigas. Next base: position 22,393,973 of record CM040459.1, on the reverse strand, counting down.
ATCCATGTTGTCATGGAGCTTGCTTTGTGCACAGGGGCACTATCATGCTGGAACAAGATTGGGCTAGTCTCCTTAGTTCCAGTGAAGGGAACTCACTGCTACAGCATACAAAGACATTCTAGACTATTGTGTGCTTTTAACTTTGTGGCAACAGTTTGGGGAAGGTCCAAATATGGGTCCAGTGGTCATGCAGTCCATATACTTCTGGCCATATATTGTATAACACAATGGCTCACGTTGAAAGACTTTGTTGCTAGACGTCAATCAGTGTTAAATTGGTGCAGAATTAATTCACACTGATGTTATATGTGACATTTTAATCATTTGAGGCCTTCACATAACAGATTTTGCAGAGGACATCCTAAATTGTCCACCTCTGATTTTCCTCACCTGTTTTCTGCTGCATATTGCATTTTAATGGCAGTAATTATTGTAATGAAAAACTGGGACTTTTTCAGTTACTGCTGTTCATTTCTTTCTTTCTTTCTTTCTTTCTTTCTTTCTTTCTTATATATTTCCACCAGTACATTCCACATCTAATCTCCAACATTAATCACTGAACAATGAATTACCCCTGCTTGTAGCTAATTATATTCATATTCCTGGGAACACTTCTGTCAGAATGTCTTGTGACCCCAGTAAGGGATGGTTGGATCTGTATGACCTAGAATCACATTAGTGAACCGAGTGGCAAATAAAAGAGAATTTTTGGATCATCTTTGATGTTTTAGGTCAACTTCTGAGAATCTGCTGCCAAAAATCTGGAACAGTGCATGACTATCCAACCAGAACGCACCTCTCTAGGGCTTCTGACATATTTTCTTTTCTTTTTTTCCTTGTTATATATAACAGTTAGGCACATGCTGGTGGTTCAGACCATGACAGATGTTTAACAGTGAGAGTATTCCAAACAAAGAGTGAGAAAAATGTGAATGTTGGCTATGTGATAGATAAAATGCTTAATTTTTAGATGTAACTAAATACAAATACATTGTTCAGGAATCAACAGATAGTGTTCCAAGCAGATTTATTTCGTTACATTATGTGAGGGAAAGTGAGTGGTCAGATCTGAAGATCATGACACAATGAAAGATCATGTTCATGCATTTACAGTGTTCATTTGTTCTTAGTAACTGCCTGGTCAGGGTCACAGTGTTTTAAATGAGCCTAGTAGTTTGTTTATATTTTGATGGACTTGAGTGATGTAGCTGATGTTGAGGAACTGTTAGAGCCAGAATTAATGCACCATCCGAATTAATACACCTAAACAAACTTTTTGTTTAGGCCACACCCATGTTTTTTAAAATCTGAATGCAGGTTTAGTACTGTTTGGAGCACTAAACAGATAAAAAAACTGATAGTGACATTGTGTTACACCCCTACTGCTTAACAAATGGACAGGTTAATGAATTTTAATAATAACTTCCACCACTTGAAAATAATACAGGGGATAATATATAAAAAAATAAATAAAATATCAGCCCTTAGTTTCTGTTGTCTTTTAAAAGCACCATGGTGGACTTGCCATTTAAATTTGCTCTGTTTGAATCTGTGCTGCTGTCCTTGCCTCCATTATAGCTATTACTTCAATTACTTTATCAGCAGAAGGAAAGTTTAGGTGTGTGCTGTTCAAACTGGGTTTTATTACTTAACCTCATCCTTCTGATCAAAACAACTGGTGGAACTTACTTTCATCTGCTAGCTGATCAGCATTTAGCTAGTGCACAAGCCAATATGACCCTGTTAAATCATTGAGTGCAAATCTCTAAGGAAGTCATCTCAACTAAATTATTAATGCCACAGTTGTCTCCAAGGACCAAGTGTACACTTATGCATTGTACTGTAGGTGATGAGGGGAAGTCAATATAAGGCAATATATAAAACATAAGGCAATATAAGGCAATAAGGGTGCATTATAAACAGTTTTGGAAGCAGGTCATATAACAGCAGAATCAAATAGCAGAACAAAAACACTTTATTTTTTTTTATTCAGTCAGTAGCATGGGATACTCACATGTAGGAGTGTGTAGAGTGGAGGAGATACCGTCTACTCATCCTGTAGCATTCCATTTGGTGTGATTTTTGCCCACGGGACGACACACCATGACTGGGCTATCTTCCACATCAAAGCACGACATCACTGGTGGCTTCACACCCACACACACCATGTTATTTTTGGGAGTTTCTTTATCCAAACACTCTCGCTGCTGAACCAGTAACTTGGCAGAGCCTTTGGTACAATATGTCTTCAGAGCACATATTTCAGAGAGATGTGAAATGAATGTGAGTGTTCATTTTTTGACACAGGTGAGGTTAGATTCTGTGCCAAATATAGTTCAGTCCCAAAGTCTGAGTCCACTGCCAAGATCTGTTTTTATTTAATGAGTTATCAAAATGATCAAGGTTATTAGTTCAAAATGTCATCATTCTTCACCAGTATAAGCAGAAAACAGTGCATTCTTAGTTGCCTGAAAGCAGTAGGGACAGTACCTTCAGGATATTATAGATTGAGTAAATAATATAATAAATATGGGAGCTTAGCAGTGTATAGTTTTACCATTTATACTGTATAATTTGGCATATATATATATTAAACATTATATATGAACCGAGCATTAGTTTTGGACAACTACCCATCTTTGGGCCTTTGGATGTTAAAACTGCTTTTGGGAATGATATGATACACTCCTGCAGGCCTTTTCCATTTCTTCTCAGATGTATCAGATTCTTTTTTTTTTCAGTCTGTCAGCCATCCTGGACTGTCACTAAAAAAGGAATATGAAAGTACCAATCAATCCACACTGTCCTGAGGCCAAAAGCTTCATTTATTTAATCTGTTATGAAAAAGCTAATTCAACATTTGAGTTGACAGTCAAATGAATTAAGACCCTCTACCAAATTCAGTCCAAAGCTTACCAAGAATTGTTTTTTTTAAGTTATTACAGTAAATATTTTTGTTACTTTACATTTCTCTATTTTACACAGTTCTTTGTTTAGTAAAATAATTTAAAAACAGTGTGTTTTTATTTAAAAAAGAAATAACACAGAAAAGCATACTAATGGAGTCAGCAAAAGATAGCAATTATCAATGCTGAGTTAGGCACATACTATGTTACTATTTGAATGAAATATATGATCACAGCAATTAGTAAAAAAAAAAAATGCAAATGCGGTGCAAGCATTTCTGAAACAGCTAAAAAAAAAAGTAAAATGTGTGTATTAATGTCTGACAAATAATGAATTAAATAAAGTTTTGAACTCCCCTGTACACACTGAATCGGCGAGTGATGAGATGTTAGATACTAACGGAAATGGTAAGAACAATTTGGCCCGAGGACAGTGTGAGTGGAGGTTGATTGACATATTCTTGTTCCTTTTTGTGCTTTGAGAGTCCACGATGGCTGACAGACCGAGAAAAAAATTCTGACATATCTCAGGAGGTATGGAGAAGGTCTGTGGGAGGCCTGTGCCACTGTCTTCCCAAAAGCATTTTTATCCCCCAGATGACAAAGAAAAAGAGGAAGAAATGAAGAAAAAGAGGGAGAAATCCCTCTGCATGGACACACTAATGGTTCAGTCCCATACTCCCATGTCTACTATACAAACTGACACTATTTTAAATTCACTGAACTGTTACAATGACAAGGGATATGAGTGGATAGAATTTTGAATTTCTGAATATGCAATTGGGTCCAAAATTCTGGATTGTCAACTAATAACTTAGTTCATGAATTCTAATATTGTAATTCGAAAACTAATATGAAAATATTACCCAGTTGATATTTATTATTTAAGAACACATACAGAATTGAATGTGAACATGGTGTCCTGCAGTGGATTGGCGTCTCATCCAGGGTGCGTTCCTGCCTCAGTATTACCGGGATAGGCTCTGGATTAGCTGTGACCTTGATGAGAATAAAGTGGTTACTGAAGATACAGTAAATGAATGAATGAATGAATGAATGAACATGCACATAAATGAATGAACATAAAAAATGTATGCACATACAAATATATTTAGTTCAAATGTTAACACTATCTCCTATCTCCTATCTCCTAAGCTCCCATTCATATTATTGATACTGATATTGATAATTTAAGCATTTAATCAGGTATTAAAAACTAATACAGTGTTACCTATATATTATTTGATACTACAATAATCTCAAACTAATCAAGATATTGCTTGTATATAATTGAAATCTATCTGAATAGTTCGTTCACACACTTCCTGATTCCTGATTCCTGATTTTTTTTTTTTTTTTTACTGCCTGGTTTTCCAGCTCTAATCTGAACAGTTCAGAACTGCAGAATACAGTATAACTGGATACACTGTTTCCCTTCCATGTGTTTCATTGTTTACAGTTATGTATTTCTGTAGTCATGTATTTCTCCTATTTTTCAGGTGTTTGTATTTCTATCATTTGTTGCTTTTGATTAGTACGGTATCTATTTTATTTAGTTTCTAATGATGGATTTGCACCATTTACACACTATATCTGGCTCAAAGTTGTTGCAAGACTTTACAAAATAACATATACAAAAAAAAGGGCTGTAAAAGATTTCTTGAACTATGAGCACTGACGAGAGAAACATATAAGGCTAATAACAAATAATAATAATAACAACAACAACAACAACAACAATAATAATAATAATAATAATAAGTACTGATAATGATCAGGGATGTGGTTCATATTAGCGACCAGAAATTTAAATCCCAGGACTATAAGGCAAAGCTATAACAGGATTGAGGGAAGCAAGTGGGTAGAAAACAGGAAAAAGAGGTCTCTGAAACACACATCACTCATTTATTTATTTATTTATTTATTTATTTATTTATTTAGTTATCACACCATATACTACCTTAAAACTGTCAGAAGGGTAATCTCCTAACACATGGTTAACTGGTGTAATTTTTTATTACAATTCCTGTGCCATCATCCCTGCAATTTTCAAAGTTAATAGTAATATCATGTTTTGGACATCGAGTGAATGATGATGCAGTCTTGTATGTTAAGAAGAATGAATAGAATAGAATGAAGAAATAGAAACCTACTTTACCATGCATACTGAATGGAAGAGACACTTGAAGCAAAATGGTGAGAGCAATTTGGCACAAGGACAGCTTGAGTAGAGATTGATTGGTACGTTTGTGTTCCATTTTTTGTGCTTTGAGAGTCCAGGATGGCAGACAGACTGAGGAAGTAAATCTGACACATTTCATGGTGACTGGAAAAGGTCTGTGGGAGTGTGCCTCTTCCTTCCCAAAAGCATTTTATCCGGAGGATCGAAAGAAATAAAATGAGATGCAGACTTTAGACTATACTGTATGTTCTGCTAAGGGTAGCTTCCCATCTTCCATCTGCCATAAAACCCATAACCAGGGAAAAAATGGTCAGAAAAGAAAAGATATGTTCATAAAAATTTAACAGAAAAATGGAGACTGGAGTAATCCACTATAAATATGAATGGAGTGAAACAAGGTGGAAACTGTGAAGACATGGATGGAGCAATGAGTGCCCTGACTGACAGCCTGACAGGAGCAGAAATAAGAAAGGACTCTCTTGCAGGAGATTGAGCGACAGCTTTACACACCGCTGTTCACCAAGAGGCACCTGCCGCTCTTCAACACACTGTTATAACCACTCTGAGCTCTCTCTCCCCTACTCTCTCTCTCTCTGGCAGTAAATACACTCTTTGCTTCTTGATATCATGCCTTGCACTGAAGGGCCAGCTGAAGTCCTCCAGGTGATGTCCTACTGGGGCATTAGGTTGCCCTTCCTCTCTTATGACCTTTCCATCTGGGTTATAATGCTTAAGTAATCAGGAATATTCTGTTAGTATAATTGAGCAATGAAGAACACAATCATCACAGTGAGGGAAAAAAGGAGAGGAAGGGCTTAATAATACTAATACTCTTGAATAATAATAATAATAATAATAATAATTAATTTTCAGATTTTTTTTTTTTTTTTCAATTCTGGTCAGGGTCCTGGGGGATCCGGAGCCTATCCAAGGGATACTGGCCATGAGACAGGAATACACCCTGGATGGAACACCATCGCACAAATCACACACACATTCACACACTCGTCCACACCTAAAGAAGTGATTTAACATAGCCAGTCCAGTGAACCCAGAGGGAACTCACTCAGACACGGGGAGAACGTAAACAGAAACTCCACTCAGGATCACAATGCTACCCGCTGTACTACTGTGCCACCTAATAATAATAATAAATCATATAAAATTTCATTATTATTATTAGTATTAATAATAATAATAATAATAATAATAATAATAATATGAAATTATGTAAATATTTTTGTTAAAATAAAATTTGAATTTTTATTTAGTTAAGAAAATATTTATATATTATTTCTTCTTCTCATTATTATTATTATTATTATTATTATTATTATTATTATTATTATTATTATAAATCCTTTAGAATTCTGCATGTGATCATAGAGATGTGTGTGTGTGTGTGTGTGTGGCGGAGAGGTGGAGTCGCAGATCTCGGTCGCCCACTACAGGACAGGCTTGAAAAATAAAGATCTGCTGAAGAGAGATTGGTGTGGAGACAGAGAGCCTTTCATGAGTTCAGCCTGCTGCAGAAAGATCGAAACCAGACTGAGAGAGGGAGAGGGAGAGAGAGAGAGAGAGAGAGACCGTACACAGCTGTGTATCATTATAGAATAAAATAGTTCTGAATAAATAACAGAACACAATTAAACTGAAAAGTAGATATACAGATACGGCAGCCTCCAATTTGCCCCCAGAATAAAATCACACAGGTACATGTGCTGATCTACACCAAATATATAACCATGCAGAGAGAGAGAGAGAGAGAGAGAGAGAGCGCAATAAAGAGAGAGAGGCTGATGCACTCCCTCCTCCTCCTCCTCCTTCCTTCAATCTCTCGTCCTCCCTCCTGCTCGCTTTCCTTCAAGCTCATTTCACAGTGAGGTCTCGCACCGTGCCGATGTACCGCGTCTCCTCTGTGCGAATCCACTCTGAGTTGATGCCGCTGCTGCAATACAGACGTGAATTAATCTGTATCTCAATCGCTTCTTCATCTGAAATGCAACCATAAACCAACCTAACAGAGGACAGAGGGAAAAAGGGACATTGCATTCTAATCACGTCTTCACTTCGCCTCGTTTGCCTGGGAAGAGCAAGGAGAGATAGAGAAAGACAGAAATCAACACAGGAGATGATGCTCAAGATGGAGAGATCCAAGAAGCTTTAAACTCTTTGATGCCCCCTTTTTTGTGGAAGCTACTGAAGTCCATTAGGAAAAGAGGTGAGTGTTGCCCTGAATCCTCGGACGTGGGAGGACAAACGCATCTCAGTCTCTATTTTTAATCCAAACCTGCTCTCTGCTCATTGATTTCTGCCGTCAGAAGGACCTCTCTATATGATATTGTTAATCTCATCAGGAAAAAAAGACTACATTACTTTGATTGTCTTTTGGCAAAAAAAAAATCCTTATATCACCATCACCATTTTTGGAAAGGTCTGATTTTATAGTCTATACAGGAATGTGTTATGGAGTTATAATGCATGTGCAGTTATGTTATGGAGATATATTGCAGTTGATGGACTCTATGGAAAGAAGATATTTTTTTGGTTTTTGTTTCAGTGCATGTCTCCCTCCAGTCTAAAACCTCCGGAGCACCTGTCTCTACATCCATCCTGGCACAGGAGATGTAAAGTTGGAGCCCACTGAAAAAAACCCAGAGTAGGTACCCGCAGCATTGGGAATAGAAGTGACGTTGTATTATGAGGCGATCATTTAAATTTGGGATTTGGGAATGCATCCTCACATACACACACACACACACACACACACAGACACACACACACACACAGAAATGCCGAGGCATAGGCTTTGCCTGGCACAAAGTGTGCTATTCATCTAAGACAGCAACTACCATTTTGCCCTATTATGCATGGATGCTTAATGGAAGTCTTTCATCCATTCTGAAAACACATTTCTGATCAAAAGTCAGTGTGTTTGGGACCATAGCACACTTTCTAGTGTCTGGGACTGTAACACATTTAGCAGATCTCATCTATCAGCGTTTCCACCAATGTGCCGATAGCTAATTAAGTGTGTTCAGTGTGTGGAAAAGCAAAGAGACTTAGATACGCATTGCTGATCTGATAGATCTTTTGGGGGAAGCAACAGCATCTCTTTCTCTCTATCTCTCTTTTTCTCTCTCTCTCTATCTATCTATCTATCTATCTATCTATCTATATTTCCTGACCATTGTGAGATGATAAAGAAAGCTAACATAGAGATCTTTCTGCTGTAAAATCAGAAGAGTAGAACGCACGGTGCAGAGCACTGCCTGAAGTGTTAAGTTGCTAAATGTCCGCTCTGTCCCACTAACCATGTGTGTGTGTGTGTGTGTGTGTGAAGGTGGGTGGATGAGAAAGAACGAGAGATAGAGCGAGAGAAGATGAGAGCTCCTGTCTGATCTGATGGATGTGAAGACCAACATGATTAATTGGAGGAACAGTTGTGCTATGAAAATATGCACTGTCACTGGAAAACCAAACAACATGCGTGACCTTTCCAGAAAATCAAATGATTTAGCCGTAAACATGGGCGTGTACTTAGTCCCGACAGAAATGGAACATCACGTCATTATGACGCTCATCCTGATTTTTGTACTGAATTGTAATGCAAGTGCTTAATTGATTTAATTCCATGTTGGTGGAATTTTATGTATACATTTTTTATTTTCCTGATGATGGAGTGAGGCAGCGTTTGAGTGTGTCATTGTTGCATATAAATCCGCCAAACATTTCCACAAATTTTATGCAAGCATTGCAGCCACTTGCCCAAGTATTTATGTCTCTTATTCTTCTCTCTATGTCTGTTTCAGTGCAGTGAAGTGGCACTCAGCCGCGACTTCATCAGGTTTTGGAGGAAGGATGCTGTGGGTAACCCTGCTAAGCACAATAGCTTTAGGGTGGACTACGCCGATCCCCTTGCTGGACGAGTCTGAGGAAATAGATGAGCCTTGCTTCGACCCTTGCTACTGTGAAGTCAAGGAGGGCATTTTTCATGTGCACTGCGACAGCAAAGGATTTACAAATGTCAGCCAGATTTCCCAGTCATGGACAAGGCCCTTTAAGCTCAATTTGCAGAGGAACTCCATGCGCAAGCTGTATTTTAACAGCTTTTTGCACCTCAACAATGCTGTGTCACTCAATTTGGGGAACAATGCGCTGCAGGACATTCATGCTGGTGCATTCAATGGGCTGAGCATTTTGAAAAAGCTCTTTCTACATGAGAACAAGCTGGAGGTGTTCAGAAATGACACTTTTCTTGGACTTGAGAGCCTTGAATACCTTCAGGCAGATTACAATGTCATAAAGAAAATAGAAAGTGGTGCTTTTCGAAACCTGCACAAACTCAGAGTGCTTATTTTGAATGACAATTTGATACCCATGCTCCCCAATTTCTTATTCAGGTCTGTATCATTAACGCACCTTGATTTGCGTGGCAATCGGTTAAAGACTCTTCCATATAAGGGGACACTGGAGTATGTGGGTCGTAGTCTGATGGAGATTCAGCTTGAAGAAAATCCGTGGAACTGCGTATGTGAGATTGTACAGCTCAAAACATGGCTGGAGAGAATACCATACACAGCTCTGGTGGGTGATATCACTTGTGAGTATCCATTTCACTTTCATGGAAAAGATCTCCGTGAGATCAAAAGGAGTGAGCTATGCCCCCTGCTTTCTGAAGCTGAGATAGAGGTAAAACTCGGCATCCCGAGGCTACCCTTCAGTAATGAGAACATGTGGCCCACCAAACCCTCATCCATGTTGTCATCTTTTCATAACACTGCCTCCTCGGTGGAGTACAGAGAGAGACATGTTAAGCCAACAAAACGACCCAGACCCACGAAAACGCCACCAACTCCACGAAGCCTTTACCCTGGTCCGAACCAACCCCCTGTACCTGGCTATCAAACGAGACCACCTATTCCAATCATCTGCCCAACGGGATGTATGTGTAATCTACACATCAATGACTTGGGACTCACTGTAAATTGCAAAGAGAAAGGATTTCACAACATCTCTGAGCTCTTGCCACGGCCACTAAATGCCAAAAAACTCTATCTGAGTGGGAACTTGATTCAGAAAATATACAGGTCAGATTTTTGGAATTTCTCCAGTCTGGATTTACTCCATTTGGGTAACAATCGGATATCATATGTTCAGGAAGGTGCCTTCATCAACCTGCCCAATTTGAAAAGTTTATACTTGAATGGTAATGATATTGAAAGGTTGACTCCAGGCATGTTCCGTGGTTTGCAGATGCTCAGCTACCTTTATTTAGAGTACAATGTTATTCGAGAAATTCAACCAGCTGCTTTCAGCCTGATGGCAAACCTGCAGCTGGTTTTTTTGAATGATAACCTGCTGCGCACACTTCCCGTCGATGCTTTTGCTGGCACCTCCCTGTCTAGGCTGAATCTGCGCAACAACTATTTCTTGTATCTGCCTGTGAGTGGAGTGCTGGAGCACCTTGACTCAATTGTACAGATTGACCTGCACCAGAACCCGTGGGAATGCTCATGTGACATTGTTCCACTCAAGCAGTGGATCGAGAAACTGAGCTCTGTCATTGTGGTTGGGGAAGTAATTTGCAAGACACCGGAGTTTGCTTTTGGTAAGGACCTTCGCACCCTGGAACTTGAGCTTATCTGCCCAGAACTGAAATTTTCTGCTGCTTCTCCTGGACTTGCTAATGATGTCACTTCCACCAGTGACTCTGGATTAGGATATGCCCCTTCCACAGGAGCCATACCACTTTCAGTTCTCATCCTCAGTCTCTTGATCTTGTTCATCTCTGCTGTGTTTGTCGCTGCTGGCCTATTTGCATTTGTACTAAGGAGAAGGAAGAAACTCCCATTCAAGAAACGTCAGGAAGTGGTGGATCTGACCGGGATCCAGATGCAGTGCCGGATATTTGAGGAACAACAAACATCACCTGAGAAACCGGCCTCTGGCCATGTTTATGATTACATCCCCCACCCTGTTGCTCAAATGTGCAACAATCCCATTTACAAACCACGTGAAGGTGAAATAGATGGAGAACGGTTTTCAGAGACAAAGGAAAACAGCAGTAATTATCGAACTCTGTTGGAAAAAGAAAAGGAATGGACTATGGCTGTGTCAAACTCTCAACTTAACACCATTGTCACGGTCAATCAGTCTGGAGATGTGGCTGGATTTCATGAGAATGGCGTGCTTTGCCCCACAGTAATTGACAGCCAGAGACCGACTCCAACCGTGGGGTTTGTAGACTGCCTTTATGGCACCGTTCCAAAATTAAAGGACATGCACGTTGCACATGCACATCCTCCAGGAATGCAATACCCTGACTTGCAGCAAGATGCCAGATTAAAAGAAACTCTACTTTTCACTGGGGGAAAGGGATTTCCAGAGCAAAATGAATACCTCGAGTTAAGGGCCAAACTCCAAACCAAGCCAGATTACCTCGAAGTCTTGGAGAAATCATATAGGTTCTGATGACAGAGATTAAGCTCACTTCCATATATAGCAACCCCCATGACCACTACAAAAGTATTGAAAAAAGCATGATAAATTATATATATATATATATATATATATATATATATATATATATATATATATATATATATATATATATATATATATATATATATATATATATACATATATATATAAAATCACTGAAATATTTTCCCCCAAATTACTTTGGAGGAAAGGCCATACTCAGATATTCAATGAAGTGCCTTTTTTCAGAGTAGCCAGCAATGTTATGACCCTTATTTTTATACGGAACAGATTTGTTTGTGCCACGGGTGGCATGGGGAGAGCGTGACACAGCATTACAGCCGCATGACTGCGGGAGAAACGTCACATCTTCACCTTTTTTCCTCTCTCATGCACATTCGGATATTTGCCCAAAGGCCTGGCACAGTTTGTAGAATATTGCAGCTTGCTGCATGCATTCAACTGCTGGGGTGGGTACTGCTGAAAATAACAGATACTTCACCTTCAATGGAGATACTGTGCAACGCATTACTGTTTGGTGGTCTATTTATTTTATATATTATCAAAAACAGACATGAGAAGTCCTCTCGCAAAGACGCACCCAAGGATCAATGTTTGTGAATACATAACAACACTCAAGATTTTATGGAATTTAACGCACTTTCGTAAGACAACCATGCTTCTGGATATTACCACTAACGGCTTTGTAGGAAACACTTTTAATGTTTTCTCTCTCACACAAAGATTTAAAAAGAAAATGTGCATATATTTATTCTGTAATTTCAGTGAGAATTTAATTGTAAAGGTAATGTTAAATCTATGTATAGTGATTATGCGTCTGGTATAGCCTTCTTAATAAAACAAGGGGGGTACAGACCCTTTTAAATCAAATAAAAATGGTATTGATCAATACCGTTTGGGAGAAATACACTTCATGGAGTGCTATGATGATGGCATATGGTGCTGCTTTTTTTTTTTTTTTTTTTTTGCTGTAAGGCAAATTAGAAAATGCCTATAAACCTGCTGAGGTCTGCCGCTGTGCATCAAATAAACCTACTGCTGCTATTCAGTGGAAAAATGGGGCCAATATGGGCCAATATTTCCCATAAATTTACTATATATAAATATATATATATATATATATATATATATATATATATATATATATATATACACACACACACACACACACACACACTAAGCGGTAAGAATTTAAGAATTTAAGCGGATACAAATGATATTAGATGGCACATTCAGACTAAGTCACCAGCTTGGAGGCTAAACACTAGGCTAAACACAGGCTGTGTCTAACCAGTGAGATTTGCAGTTGATGGCAGTTGTCACTACTGATTCTGTCCACAGGAGGGCAACAGCAAGACAGCTTAGAATCCAATTTACAGGACTTGCTGCCAAAAATAGATGGTTGACTATTTGAGAGACAAATATAAGATGAATCTTTCTTTCTTTCTTTCTTTTAATATATTTGGAAACCACAATATTGTGAGCACTCGATTTTAGTATATGGGTGCCAGTGCAGTTCCTTGGATAAATTCACACTGGTAATATATTTTTGTTGAGTCTTATATATATATATATATATATATATATATATATATATATATATATATATATATATATATATATATATATATATGTTGGAAACCTTTTTCATTTAGTTTAAATATAAAAATGCTCATGCAATACCCAGTTCACAGTGTGAGAGCAGCAAATTGATCCAATAAAAGCACTTATCTCTTTTTATATAAGTCTCTTTGGTACAGAGGATGAAGCAGTAAAGTCTTGTATTATGTAACTGGTCATAGCGGTGACTTGTCTTTCAATATTGAAGTTGTTTTGCCACAAACCAGAGGTCAGCTCTACTGCACAGTGAAAGGTCATTTAATATTTATTCACTCATGTGACATAATGACACTGACATGACATTGGGCTCTGGAGGTGTTGAGTGGCATGTAAATATCTTAGTACAACATTTAATTAGAAGCTGTTCTCCATTCTGAGACTTTTCAGAGACTGACATAGATAGCCTCATCTGTCAAACCAGTTGTCTTCTCTGTTTACGGACACTGTTATTCTCAAAAGAGAGTTCTTCAGCTCTCACCACTGAGTCTTGATTTGTATTGCAAATATGGAGTTGTTTTGTTTCCCCAATGTACTCTATAGGTCTGTACATTTCTCATGACACTGGACCGTGTATGTTATGCTGCCCTGCTTGCTTTGAATGCAGGTTCTGTCTGAGCGCATCATGTGATTGGCAAATAATTTTCAAGATTACAACACAAGTCCATTCACCTTAAGTTTCTATGGTCCTAAGATGACTGAAACAGTGAGTAAGCAATCACATCAGCCCATATAGTCCAAAGTCCAAATATGATCACGCTTTATCAGTGTCGGTACCAAAAGATCAGTGTTAGATTATCTGAGATTATCTCAGGTATATTCATATCCCATCTTCAGTTTCCGCGAATATTACATGCTTGCTCACGTTGTTTTTTTTTTTTTTTAACATTTGTTATCAGTGACAATGAAATGACATAATCGGATGGTTCAAATGAATCACGTGTATCCCTGGCTAGCATATGATTCCATTTTCCCCACTGATAAACATGTTTAGCAAGACCAGCGTGACAGATTTGTTTTCTGTAATGTGAAATTATTCTCTTGAGTGTATTATTTATCTCAACAGTGGGATATATGTGGAATCAGCCACTGTGCTCGAGAGGCCATTTGTTTATGTATGAAAAACACACTTTTTTTCACATACACAGACAAAAAGGGCAAACTATTTTCACTGAGCTGTGTTAAATTTGTGTGTGAAAGAGTGAGCTTCTTTTGCTCTTAAATTTGGATAACAGCAGTGTTGCCAGGCCTGCGGTTTTCCCACAGAACTGGTCTACTTTTGAGTCTGTGGTTTAGGCATTTTGCCTACATGAGTTTAATTATACCAATCGACAATATGGCAAAAGCCAATAGTTACGCTGATTTTTATAAACAGCCAATGCAGTGGCTATAGCACCTGCATGTACTGTGGATATGATGAAATGATGTATCATTAAAAATAAGGTTGTGTAAGTACAGCAAATGTATACAACAAAAAGTAGTATGGATGTACTGTATAGATGTATTATTCTGCAGTGAATTGGTCTACTCTACACTCATAGCATAACATAAGAAGTAAGGAATAACACATGACAGACCATGTGGTTATACGAAAACAATGTACACCAGCAGAGGTGTTTTTTTTTGTGTTTTTTTTCGTATAGCCACACAGTTTGGAGTGAGCTATTCATCACAATGATGTTTACAGTACAACGTTTACTTTATTAATGAACAACCCGTCACACATTTTAATGGTTTTTAGTTAGATTTAATGTTGTGGAATATCCGAGAGACAAGTTAGTTCTTGTAATCACTTATGTTATAGCCACGATAAACAGTTATTCCCTCACCAGCCTCCCTCTCTCTCTCTTGCACACATGCTCGGATTGCTGTCTCTCTTGCAAGCAGTAGCTTGTTCTCTCTCTCTCTCTCTCTCTCTCTCTCAAAAAAAAAAAAAATACAGACTGACATTTTACAGAGAAACTGGAACTCCTCTGTCCTGAAGACTTTCCTTTGCTGGGAAACTTTGCAAAGCACCATGACTGTTATAAGGCTCTTACAACCAAGAATCTTTCCATAAATGTTGAATAAATGTCTCCTAACAAAAAACATCACCCCATCAATGATTATACATTTTACTTTGTTAAACGTGTTTTTTAATCCGGTTAACATCAGTCTTAGATTATGTGGAGCATCTGCCATATAAGTCCCTCTGTATGAGCTGTTACTATAGAAACAATAATGAACAAGCACATTAATATAACTCTATTGTTCATATTACAGCTGGAACTACTGTCTGAGCTGTGCTGTTATACAAAAATAATGCACACCTTCTGACCAATCAGATTTAAGAATTCAAACTGTTACAAACTGTTTAGAGAAACTGAATAATTTCCACAGGCCTACTGACTGTTTAAAATATATTGTATAATCTCACTTTGCAATAATAGTGACAATAGTCAAAGAAATACTGAATTGTATAAGTGTACACATTTGAGAGGGGCATATGTTGAGTTTCGTTTTTGTGCTAATTTTGGGGACGAGTTTGTCATGCAGACTTGGCAACCCTGTATAAAACACAGCATTTATACATAATTTGTTTAATTATTATATTAGTATCTTGTGTACACCATGTTTTTATGGAAAAAAATGCAATTAGTGAGAGTGTGAGTAATTTAACTTTCTTTAAATCTGTATGATTAGTAGTCTGCACATTCACTCAGTCACGGCATAATACAGTATGAAGCTCCATTGTGATCTGTTGTTGGCATACGTGCTTGTGTGTATGGTTTTTTCTTACTGTTCCTTTCGGGTCTTTCCTCTGGAGGTTGATCTTGGCTTGTTAGAGCTCTGCTGGGCCAATCATTAGTTGGCTGCTTGACGTTTATGTAATCTATACTTGGCTGATTTGCTGCATCAAATGGCTTTTCTACGTTGGTGTGTGTTGCTGTCCCCAGATGGACGTGTTGACATTACCCTTCTTTGTAGTTTGTCTGTTACTCTGTTGTGCATCACTCTCATCGCTTGTTTTCACTTGTCATTGTTTTCCAGCACTCTATCTAATACTGCCAACTCCATTCCCCCACCTCTATCTCTCTTGCACTCTCTTTTTCTCTTCCCCTCAACGATATGTGCCATTAGTGCTTTCCCTTTTTAAAGGTCTTAATCAGCCAAGAAGCAAGGGAAAATAAAACAGAGTGACATACAAAAGAGATAAACATACAGTTTTGCAGTGTTGACACACATTAGCTTCTGACATTATTTTTTTTTTATTTTTTTTTTTTTAGAACCAAGGGTCATGAAATAACTCATTCCACAGACAAGGTTGAGTGCTGAAACATATGAACTGATTTTCACAACACTCCCAATTGGACTATTTTTCAAAATTCAAAATCAGACTCAATTTTCATAAAATTATGAATAGTAAGTTTAAGGTGAGAAGCAGGTGGCTGATTATTTGCAATGTTATTTATTTATTTATTTATTTATTTAAATTGGAGGCCTTATTTTATGTATCTGAGTACATTTTTTTTAACTTAACTTTTTGTATGAAAACAAATAGGTCTTGCAGTCCAAATGGCCTCAAGCTTTTGTTGTTGCAATAGCATAAATAACACAACAGAAATGAATATTGACTTGTGGTTGGACACGGCTGCTGCTTTGCTTCAAAAGTCTGACAGACTGCAGTAAATTGACCTATTCATTATTTATGTTACATTTTGTATTTAGTAAAACTGATGTCAGAAAAGCTTTTATTTATTTATTTATTTTTTTTTAGCTACAACTTTGAAATGCTGTCAAAGGTGCTCTTTAATTTAGGTTTATATATCACTAGATAAACTAATGCCTGATTTTAACTATGTGTTGTTGCCATATGACAACATAGCACTGTTTCTGATTTCATTTTTCATTTCAAAATATTCACAAATAATCCAGGTAATTGCTTGGATAAAGTTATATGAATTCTCCCTCAGAATCTCTTTTCTTTTTAGAGTTCCTGAAATCTCTTGTCTTTTCATGGACGCCTGCATATTGCTGTGGTATGGAAAAAATATTGACCTGTTGTTAAGTAAGACTTTATTTAAAAATGAAATTGCATTCATCGGTAGTCAAACAGACTTAAGTACTATTCAGTTACGCAAGAGTTACGCACACAGGGCAGACTTTGCTCTCAGTTATATCTTAATTATTTTCGATTCTGACCTTGGATTTAAGCCTATTTTTTCTTGTGTGATAACGGCTCAAGCGAAGAACAATGTATAGTCCAACGCTTTTGAGCTAACCGCACAGTTTGAGCTAACCGCAATGTTACACTTAAATTTCTGTTTTGGCTGTAAATTCATTTAAAAAAGGTGGACTGTAATTTGAAGCCAATATTAAATGTATAGAAAATGACACACTTAATTAATAGTATCGTCTAAAAAAGCATAATAAAATATCTTATATCCTGCATACACATTATGATTTCATCATCTAGATTTAGTATCTTGTGACTACATTAAGTTATGCATGAAATTATCTGTCAGCACACAATCTATATATAAATAAATATCTATATATAATATAAAAATTAAATAAAAATAAAATCCAAAATGATAGGATGTGCTGGATCAAGTACTATTTTAAAAGCTGCCTATTATATAAACACATTTTCCTTCTATAGCCTACATTTTCTAGCCCTGATCTCTTTTTTCTGCCTTAAAGGCAAGTGTCTGTTATCAAGGCAGTGTTCTAGATTTTATTGAAAAACCCTGTCTCAGATGCTTCTAGTCAATAAAAATTTGGCAAACTCAGATGAGTAGACTGCACGCAAGCATTTTGCATAATCTCAGTAGAGCACACAGAAACCGATTTAAGCAGCTGTGTAACTCAGGTCTGAATACAAGCAGTTTTCCCCCTCATAAATATTGACATAACTATTGGACTTAAGTTGCCTCTATGTGTTTCATAGAGAAATGGAGAAAGAAAACTTTAGAAAGGTGCTAAAAGCATTTGAGTATTGATGCAGTTGCTAGAATTTCATGAGCCAGTATTATGTTCTGTTCTGTCTATCTTTTAGGACTGAAGAGAAAGCCATTTTCCGTATCCACATTTGTGTCCACTTTTCTGTGTGTGTGTATGAGAGAGAGAGAGAGAGAGAGAGAGAGAGATGTTGTCAGATGGGAGAACATTGGAACGGAAGAGGAAGTGAACCTATTACAGAGATGCAGGTTGGTGCTTAAAAAGTCAGAATCAGAAGGGGGAGGGACACAGAGATATACAGTCAGGTCCATAAATATTGGGACAGTGACACAGTTTTGGTAATTTTGCCTCTGTACACCACCACAGTGGATTTGAAATGAAGCAGTTAAGATGTGACTGAAGCGTAGACTTTCAGCTTTAATTCAAGGGGTTTAACAAAAATATTGCATTAACCGTTTAGGAATTACAGCCATTTTTTACAGAGTTCCTCCA
>CM040459.1:22256486-22375231 GCA_022758105.1 Pangasianodon gigas | reverse complement strand
AATGGAGGAACTCTGTAAAAAATGGCTGTAATTCCTAAACGGTTAATGCAATATTTTTGTTAAACCCCTTGAATTAAAGCTGAAAGTCTACGCTTCAGTCACATCTTGATTGCTTCATTTCAAATCCACTGTGGTGGTGTACAGAGGCAAAATTACCAAAACTGTGTCACTGTCCCAATATTTATGGACCTGACTGTAAGTGGCCCTACAATCTGGATTTGAACTGACATTGAAAAAAAGAATAAAATATCATCATTAGTAGCTTACAAACAATGAGGAAAATAGCATCAGTGTAGAGTGCCTTTCATCTGTTACAATACTCACATTTTCTGGCTTTAATTTCTCTTTCCTTTAATTCTTTTATATCTACTAATAAACAGTAGACACATTGCTTAAATTGTAGGATTATACACTACCAGTCCAAAAGTTTTTGAACATGTGTAGTTTCTCAAATTTATTACAGTTTAATCACTATTATTGCCATAGACCAAAAATACAGAATAGCATGAGAAATAAGAAATCTAAATCTTTTGGATTTAGATGGATCTGTTAGCTCAGAAGTCTAAATGAGTGCTTTATTAAAGCAAGCGCACTTGAAGGGTAAACCTGTTAAAGCTATAGATAAAAGACTTTTAGACTATCAGCGATAGTATTAACTGTGGACAATAAATATGGGTGCTCTGTTAGATTGATACAGATTTTGGCCTATTCCAACTAGATCAGATATTTAAAATAGAATAATTTCTAACATTTCTCATTTCAATAAATATTTAATAATAGACATTTTTATTTACTTATACCTATTCCTTGGTTAGATTTTCAAAACGTAGTGTAAAATGAGGTCACTTAAAGAAAAATGTTTAAAAAAAAGGATGTTCATAAACCATCGACTGGCACTGTATATTAGATGAACATTCCACTCTTCGAAAAAATAATGGGCCAATAATCAGAGCTGTATCCACTTTTTCAGGGATATACAATACTGTTAAAATGTTTACAATGCAATTTTATGAAAAAAAAAAAAATTCAGACATGTGAGACATTCCTTTCATAAACATGACTCATTGGCTACTTTAAAATTCTAAGCAACTTTATTTTAAATACTTACACAAAAATCACACAATATGATGTCTCTCTTAAACATCCCTCACCTTTCACCTCTTTATTTTTGATTATTTTCTTTATATGTGTCGTACAGAACTCCAGATTTTATTGAGAGTTGTGAATCTCACACAAATACTGTAACAATCTACTTTTTTTCAGTATGCACAAACGGTGCAATATAGGTACAGCATGGAAAGTATATAAAAATTGTATGTAAAGAATACAGGGTACACAGTGTGTGCAGCATTTAGCATGCAGAAAGTCTAAGAGTAATTGCATTTGACAGTGAAAAATTCTAGCTGCCATGCAGGTGTAGTGTTGTTTTTCTGCTGTAGCAGTATAATGGTAGTGCTAGAAGGAAATGTACAGTCTGTTATTCACCTGCTTGGGGGACGAAAGTGTCTCATGTTTTTATAGTCTGCCATCTCACCCCTGAAGGCTGCGGGATGGAAAATCGAGTAAGCAAAATGTGATTGGTGACAATCTTGCCTGCACAATTTTGAGCCAAATGTTCATGGAACGGTGTGGAAATGCTTTTGCCATCTTGTGTTTTTTAGTTTCAAGCATCTGCATCCTTTATTCTGCACGCAGGTTAGCTTCCCGCTGCTCCCTGCTGTTTCCCACCTACAGTGTAGCACACACACAGCTGGGAGTATTGATCGACTTTGAATTGCCTGGCTGTGCACTGAGAAAAATCCACAGAAGCATTTAATTGTGTGTGTGTTTGTGTGTGTGGGGTCACATTGCTAATACATGCATGTAGAATTTATGAGTTTAAATGACCTTGTTTTGAATTGATCTCTGCAAGTCCCACTTGTATTAGTGGTTGTTTACTTTAAAGTGTATGTATATGTATGAGCTTGTGTGACAAATTACATTTACATGCACATATAATTTTAAATGATGATGCTTTATGGGTGGGTGCATTGTATGTGAGGCACAAAACATTAATGACTGTGTTTCTGACATTTGCTATTCTTCCTGAGAGTGCTGTTTTCCTGTGGAGGCTCAGAGTGCAGAGGCAGCATAAGGAGGTTTTGTGTGTGTGTGTGTGTGTGTGTGTCCTGTGATCATACTTAATTATACATGCTTAGATAGGAACAATAGTGAGCTGTGATAATGCATAATAGGATAAAGAAAAAGAAAGAATAGTGAGGTTGTTGACAAGTTCAACATGCACATCATTCTCTATGGTTATGAATCAGCATTAACAATAGTGTGTGTCTTATTAGAGGTGAGAATAAAGAAACTTTATGTATGCAGCATTGGCCTTTCTAACAGTCTGGCTCATTTCTCAAGCCTTTTTGTGCAGCTCATTTTTTTTCCAACAAAGGACCAAAGTCCCCTCTTGTTTGAGAAACATAATATGGAAGTCTTCATCCTTCCCCTTCGGTGTTTTAGCTAGTACAGTGGCATAAGAATAGCACACCTACATAAACATATTTCTTACTTTTTGTTTTTTACTTATCTTTTCTCACCACTGATACTGTCCACCCATACAACATAATGTATAAATAAGACTTTTATTTTTTATGACTACTTTTCAGCTAATTCTGTTGGCTCACACACTAAAGCTGTGGTGCAATTAAAAGTGTACACTGGAACTGGGATCCCAGAAGATCTCAGAAAACATTTGTGGGCATGGGATATTTCACTGTCAAATGTGTAAGAGCAGGCACTCAAAAATGAAGATTGTGGGAAAAGGAAACCTACCACTACTGTTTGCTTTTTAGTTGGCTTACATTTCCAAGGTTCACAAATCTTCAAGGTTACACTAATTGGTAGCAAAGAGAGGTTGCATGACTATGTATTTTTTACCAGTCTTCCAGCAAGTTAAAAAAAAAAGTAGTCAACTATTTATATTTTCTATAAAAACTGTTTCAGGCCATTGCAATTTTATGCTGTTTTCTTTGTGCAACAAAGAACATGTCACACTGCACATCAATTAACATCCATACGCAGGCAACAAACAAAATTTCCAGCTTTAATGCTTTTTTAACCTACAATGTTAATGACAAAAGTAAATAAATTGGTGCAATAAATGTGCAAAATATTACATTTGTATAGTACACTATTTATAAGAAGTATCAGTTCTTAAAATGTGAACAAACTGGTGAAATCTCTGATTCTGAAACTGAGAGCACACAGCATGGCACAGAAGCTCCTTACAGCTTAATTATGAAAGGAGCATGCCATGTCTACCACAGCATCTGGGAGGTTTTTCCACCATGTTCAACTCCAGAATTCACTATGCCACAGTGCAAGGATTTTATTTCAGATTTTTTTTTTATTAGATTTAAAGGACGACAAAGGTAACTGTGTGAGGAATTTATTTGGGAGTAGGGTAGAAGGAGGATTAAAAAACACCTACCGCACACCTCTCAACTTCATGCAAAGTGATATCAAAGTGTTAGAGTATTAAAGCAAAAGAAAAAGAAAGAAAGCCTTTTTCCCCAATGTAGTCTTATGCAGTTCACTGTAGAATTGGCTTTATCTAGTCTGAAATATTTTCAGACTAACAAAGTACATTTAGCTTGCTTTCATTACCATCTGCCTGCATCTATCTATCTATCTATCTGTCTGTCTATCTATCTATCTATCTATCTGTCTATCTACCTATCTATCTATCTATCCATCTATCTACCATAAAGTCACTACTACAAAGCACTGAGAGTGCTGTTTGGTTTATGAGTTCTAATCTTTCAGCCTGACAAGCCATATTCCATTAACCACAGCTGAATTGTATGAATTACAATAGATACTAGGTAGAACATTTATTAATATATCACCACACAATCACATTGTTAAAACCTACCTGCACTGTATGCAAGTTTCATGTTAACACCTACAGTAAGTGAGAGCTTTATGATCCTACCATTTAGCCAATGAGTTCTGAAACATACATGCTGAATGAAGGAGAAAGGTTTTCTGTAGGGGCATTTCTGTTGCTATCTACAGAGATTTTCAGGTAAATCAAAGTGTGGGTGGCCTTATAAATATAAATATAAATAAATCCTATTTTATGAGAAAAGGCATAAACAATACCAGTCTATATTTAATACATGACTTTAGCACACAGCTTCTTAGCACACAAGCACTCAGTAAATTTAAAACTATTAGTGAACACACCATGTTTTTCTTATGATTTGCTACATGCACAGATCACACCAAGCATGTTGGATAGCTAATTAGCCACTCACTAACTAAAACAAACATCTATTAGTTTCACAAGCTTGAAGTATTGTTCCTCAATAAAGAGATACTGAAGCATCATAGTCAGAAAAACAACATAAACATCTTTATATTCCTCTCCTAGGGTTCTGACCATTAAAGCTGCCACTGCTGAACTGAATAATGATGTCCCCACTTAGACAACACAACAAATTCACTGTCTATATTTGTCAACAAATCTACCTAGACAATAACTGTGTCTGAAACTAAACCCTATTTACTATATAGTGACTTTTATTATGATCTGCCATTTTGTAGTGCTTTCAGAAAACACAGTCGAGAATATTCAGTGGACTATTTTAATCCCATAATGCACTGCAAAATGTAGTGTACAAATGATGTATCCTAGCAGACCTGAAATACCCAAAATGCACTGCATTGTTTGGTTTGATTTGCACACACACACACACGCACACACACACAGAATACAGCAAGTTACTATGGCAACATCCTTTCAGACTTCCAAGACTTTAAAATAATAAAACTGGAGGAATAATTGCTTTGTCAAATCATTTATATAGTCACGTGTCATTGATAGGTGGCTCCATTAAATTATTGTCCTTAGATTTGATACAGCGCAAATAAATGTGTGGTTTGTGAGTTAGCTAAAATATGTATTTATGCAATGAAACATTACTACTCAGTGAGAGCTTTGTCCACAAACTGAGCTCACATTTCACCATCACAAACTAGTACAGCAACTGCAACACTACTGCTGCTGACTGCTGCTGGCAATCTCACACTCTCTTTTTCCATCACTCATGAATAAAATCCCAAGATACCGAAACTCCTCTGCCAGGGGCAAGATCTTTCCAATCACTTGAAGGGAGTATCCCACTCTTTTCCCAGCTAGAACCATGGACTCAGACTTGGAGGTGCTCATTTTCATCACAGCCACTTCACTCTCAGTGGTGACATGTTCCAGTGCATGTTGAAGGTCCAGTTTGGATTGTGCCAAAAGAACAACATTATCTTCAAATAACAGGGATGTTACTTCTAGGCCCCCATACTGAACACCTCTCCAACCTTGGCTGCATCTTTATATCCTGTCCATGAAAACCACAAACAGGAGTGGAGAAACAGCACATGTTACAGGGGTCCTTGAAGGAGTCTAACTCTCTGCACTCATACAGAGACCAGATCGCACAAAGTTGCGACCCAGATACCCTGTACTCCTGCAGTACTTTCCACAACCAGTGTTGAGGCACATGATCATAGGCCTTGTGCAAATCCACAAAACACATGTAGACTGGATTAGCTTAATCCCCTTACCCATCACAAAGCTGTGCAAGAGTAAAGAGCTGATCCACTATTCCATGACATAGGCAGAACCTGCATTCTTCTCCTGAACCCTACATTGAAATATTGGATGGAGTCTTCCTCCTTTCCATTCCTGGAAGGCTGAGGAGTATAATTTTCCTATATTTGGAACACACCCTCTGGTCGTTGTCCCTCTTTCATTTTTAAATAGGACCATGATCCCAGTTTGCCAGTCCAAGGGCAATGCCTTAGATTGCCATGCTACATTGAAGATGCATTGTAACCACACAACCCCAACCTTGTCCAATGGCTTCAAAATCTGTGGCCAAATCTCATGCACTCCTGCATCTTTGCCACTGTGATGGTTTCTAACAGATAAGGAGTTGCTCAAAGTATTCCTTTTATTGCTCAACATCACAGAGTAAAGATCAGTGGTCAACACTCCCCTAAACCTAGCTTCGCAGAGCTTGTGCATGATCTCATCTCCCCTTCCTGAGGTGCCAAATGATTTTCCATTACATTGGGGTTGGGGTCATCCAAAAGTATTTTTCCATGGCCTCTCCAAACTCCACCCATGCCAGAGCAACTACTTTTGTGGTAACCCTTCTGGATCTCCTATAGCTCTCAACTGAATCAGAAGAGCCCCCTGTGACCATTTCTTGGAAGGCCTCCTTCTTCAACTTGATGGCTTCCCTCCTGGTGTCCACCTGCATGTACTAGGATTACCACCATGACAGGTACCAATAGCCTTCTGATCACAGTTTCTTGCAGCTGCCTCTATGATTGAGGACTTCAAAATGGTCCATTCATACTCATTCATATTCATGTCCCCAATCTCTCTCAGAGCATGGGAGAAGTCCTTTTGAAGGTATAAGTTAAATTCGTCTTTCTTCTTGTTTGTTATTGAAAATCCCTGGCTTGCACACAGGTCTAATAATAATTCACTCAGGTTCAGATCAGGAAGGCCATTCCTCCCAATCAAACCCCTACAAGTATTGCCATCATTCCCAACACAACCAAATCCCCCAGGAGCACTGTGGAGTCAATACACCAAATAACAAAACAGATTAATCAGCTTATGTGGTGCAAAGTATGGGGCACCTGCCCCATACTTTGATTTGTTATTTGTTGCATATGCACAAACAACAGTCAGAGCTTTATTTCCTGAGGCTCAAAAGCTAATGAAGGCAAGCCTCTTGTCCTGTGACAGGACAAGAAAAACTGTGATATCTCCACACTGGCATGAGATATAACTCCTATAAGAACTCTGGAGTAGGAGAAAGACCAACCCTGTTTGGTACTGGAGCCCTTACCGGGTGTATGTAAGGCCAACAATATTTAGTCCATACCTTTCATCTCACACACTAACTCAGACCCTGTGAGCAAAATGAGATTCCATGTTCCCAAAACCAGTTTCTGTTGCAAGGGTCTAGTCTCCTAAGACTGTCGTTCACTTGCCTGCCACCAACTGGCATTGCACCTGACCCCACACTTCATCTTGCAGTTGGTGAGCCCACAAGTTGGTGCCACATCACAATTTGTCCTGAGCCTGACCCGTTTGTGTGGGTGGCCTGGTCACCAGGTGCTCACCAGCAGACACCAGATGATTGCCTGCAGACACCCAGGCCTGGCTCCCTGGTTGGGTCCTGGTAACCCTAATCACTTATCTGTAGTATATCTGTAGTAAACTACTTTTCTGTAGTTTGCATTGAGAGTCATTACAGGATCACTCATTGTCTGACGTTTCATGGACGTCCCACTGGATGGAGAGCCCAAGGCAGACCCAGGGCCCACTCTGGAGATTATATCTTTCAGTTGGCTTGGGAACATTTGGGGATTTACCAGGAGGAGCTGGAATCTTTGGCTGAGGAAACAAAAGTCTGGACAGTTGCCACCCTGAGGCTCACCAGGAAAAGCAAAAAAATAAATGAGTCAATGAATGGATGAATGAATGAATGAATCAGTGTATGCACTTCAACATCCCTGCTTTTCACTTGATTATCTACATTTGAAAGTATTAGAAATTTGGATAGCCTGCTAGTCATTAGACAGCAAATGTAAGTTGCACAAAAGAATATAAACATTGTTTTTCTTTCTCTTTTCAAATAACACAACACATTTCTTCTTTAGTGGTGGCATTCTGAGAAGTCTGCATCTAATTTCTCTGCATTTCTAGCCCTGAATCATTATTTATGTGGGTAAAATATGTGTGGGTAAAACCTCTGTGTGTTCTGACCTTGATCCTCAAAGCTTTTATTATAAATAAATTGGCAAGATGTTGCTGTATTAAATGTATTAAATGTCTCTGAGTACCATATCAGCTTTCAATGAAAATGTGTAAAATTGGCAGCTGTAGACAGGAGACCTGCAGCAGATACTTCCAGAATGATATTCTAGTATTCCACAGAGACCAATTTTAGTAGAGCATTGTGTTTTGTATATGGGTTATGACAATATATTATAATTCCTTCTGTTCATACATTCTAAGGTTGAAAACACAAAGAAATTGGCTGGTGTTTTCCAAGATAGGTTTCCATCATAAGACAAGGAGCCAGCTGTGGGTTACTTATATGTATTTTATTTATTCTTTTAGAAAAAGAATACTGTGAACCACAGAGAGAGGGACACAGCTGACAGAGGTCACACATAACACACACACACAAGAACCCTGCCCAAAGCATGTGCTTAGTAAGTGTTGGTGAACTTGACTGAGGGGAACGCCTTGCAATATTGGGACTGTGTGTCATTTAGCTTTTTCTGTCAAGCATGCAAAGCATGCAAATAAGCACAGGTTGGAAAATAAAGTGAGCCCAGAAGCTCTGTCAAATTCTGCCTGTCTTCTGAGTCCTCCATTCCACCAACCTTCACATGCACACAACAGATTCTACAATGGTGCCAAAATCTGGGAGGAGGTATCACATGTCATCATGGAAAATTTTCCACTCAGGGAGATCCCTCCTCTCTCAACCAGCTGTGAACAACAGCAGCGATTTGAGGTATTCACTCAGGAGCAATTCATCACATGGTTTCTGGCAGGAACAGCAGAGTGGGTCCAGTGCCACTGACCGGCGTCCCGCGACGAAGCTAACCAGCTAGCAGAGGATCACTTAGAAGTGTCTGCTGTGGCAGGGGGCCTCCTTTTTCTCTCTCTCATTCTCTCTCCTCCTCTTCTTTCTCTGCTCCCCCTCAGCCCATGAGCAGGGTGCCAGGACTCCAAAACCAGCCCCCTGAACCAATAAATTCCAAGCTCATGCTCTTGGAGAGTGTATATGGGTGTGTGTTATTGTGTGGCCTGTTTCAGCTCTGTCTCTCTTCTCTGGTTCACAACATTCTTTTTCTGAAAGAACAAACAAAGCACATACTGTATACCAATCAGCCTTAACATTAAAACCACCTAATATTGTCTAATATTGTGTAGGTCCCCCTTGTACCACCAAAACAGCACTGACCCAGAAAGGCATGGAATCCACAAGACCTCTGAAGGTGTGCTGTGGTATCTGGCACTAAGACGTTAGCAGCAGATCCTTTAAGTCCTGTAAGTTGCAAGGTGGGGCCTCCATGGATCAGATTTATTTGTCCAGCACATCTCATAGATGCTCGATCAGATTGAGATCTGGGGAATTTAGAGGCCAAGTCAACACCTTAAGTTCTTTGTCATGTTCCTCAAACCATTCCTGAACAATTTTTGCAGTGTGGCAGGGTGTGCTGAAAGAGACCACTGCCATTAGGGAATACCATTGCAATAAAGGGGTGTACTTGGTCTGCGACAATGTTTAGGTAGGTGGTATGTGTCAAAGTAACATCCAAATGAATGCTAGGACCCAAGGTTTCCCAACATAACCTTGCCCAGAGCATCATATTGCCTCCACCGGCTTGCCATCTTCCCATTGTGCGTCCTGGTACCGTCTCTTCCCCAGTTAAACGACACACATGCACCCAGCTATCCATATGACATAAAAGAAAATGTGACTCATCAGACCAGGCCAATTTTTCTTCCATTGCTCCATGGTCCAGTTCTGATGCTTGCATGCCCATTGTAGGTGCTTTCAGAGGTGGATAGGAGTCAGCATGGGCACTCTGATCGTTCTGTGGCTACACAGCCTCAAACGCATCAAGCTGCAATGCACTGTGTGTTCTGACACCTTTCTATCATGGATAGCATTAACTTTTTCAGCAATTTGTGCTACACTAGCTCCTCTGTTTGATTGGACCAGATGGGCTAGCCTTCACTCCCCATGCACAATAAGCCTTGGGCCATGATCCTGTTGCCTTTTCACAGGTTGTCCTTCCTTGGACCACTTTTGGTAGGTACCAACCACTGCATACCTGGAAGACCCCACAAGACCTGCCATTTTGGAGACCCAGTCGTCTAGCCATCACAATTTGGCCTTTGTGAAAATCGCTCAGATACTTATGCTTGTCCATTTTTGCTGCTTCCAACATATCAACTTCGAGAACTGACTGTCCACTTGCTGCCTAATATATTCCACCCCTCAACAGGTGCCATTGTAATGAGATAATCAATGTTATTCACTTCACCTGTCAATGATTTTAATATGCTTGATCAGTGTATACTGTAGGTGTAACGCACACCTATAATAAAAATTAGTTTAGTTTAATAAATCTCACTAAATAAATAGGCAGGGCCCTGGGTCATTGTTAGTGATGCCAATCTATGAACTAGTTGCCTTTTAAAAGACAACAGACTTTACTTATGATCTAACAAAATGTTTATACGTTTGGTGCCTCCATGTATGAATATATAATCGCTATATGAATACCAATTACAGAAATATACCTAATATACCTCTGGCCAACTGAGAAAAAAAAAACAAAAAAACAAAAGTAAAAGGATATAAAAATTACAGGTATATAATCAAATCTACAACTGGCATTGCATGCAATATAAAGTGGGCCCACATTCTCACATCCACAGACACACACACACTGACTATTGCTGATTATTACTGAAATTGTTACAGGCCAAGATCATTGCTTGTGAGCGGTGGGGCTTAAAACTAAATAGCCGCTTCACTTGCCTCATGCAAGTACCCAATGTGCAAAAACTGAATAACCAAAAAATAATGTGCACACTACTCACATCCGTTGCCAGCAGATAAAGTGCAAGTCCAAGTGAAGTTCAAATACACACTCTGCTCTACAAGGAGGATACAATGATGGTTTAGGTAATGTGTGGGGAAAAGTCTACCCTGCAATTCTACGGCATCTCTCTGTCTGTGCTGCAGATGAACATTTCTCAACCATAAATAAAAATCTCCACAGAACATTGTCCTGTAACCAAAAGCACCATGTTTGTGAGCAGCAAATTGTGTAAAACTATAATACAACTCACTAAACCACAGTGGATATGTTTCTACTTGTAGATACATAACAAACAACACTCTACAAAGCTAGCTAGTGCTTTACCACTCTCAGAACAAGAAAAATACAGCTCAAACTGACATCTTCTCTCAACTCCATCCAGAGTGCTATGCCCTGCATTCTATTCTGCTTTGCCTGCAAGCCCTGCCCTCCTGTTCCTAATGGGAGCATATCAGGCTGCAAAGCCAGTAAGGTTAGGGTAAACAGTAAATTTGACCAATTAAGAAAAAGGAAAATACAAACAGATTAGAGAATGCTAAGCACATGTTTTCCATGTGTGCCTCAGGCTAACTGACTAACTGTATTTACCTATAACACTTTTGTACTATAACCTGTACTATATTGTTATTTTATATCAGCAATTTTTAAGGACTTCATTGTTTTTCTTATGTGAGAATTTGTTCTTATTTGTTAAGAAAAAGGCAGGCAAAAGTGTTCTTACAGTGAATAACACATGCTTTTCCAATGCTCTCTTAATGTGATCTGTGCTCATAGTCAACCCCATATTTATTTCTCTCTCTCCCTCTCTCTATCTCACACACACACATACACCCTGGATGGGACATGAGTTCATCACAGGCACCATGTGCACACACACTCATACCTAGAGGCAATTTAAAACCACCTACCAGCATGTTTCTGCAATGCCAGAGGAAACCTGAGAACCCAGAGGAAACTCTGCGTCTCCTTTGGGCTCTCAGTGAGGTGGAAATGCTACCCACTATGCCACCGTATGCCCCTCATTTATACATTTATCACTGTCCACTTTACTAGTTAACACCTCTTCACTTGAACATTAATGCAGTTCTCTAATCAGCCAATCATGTGGCAGCGGCACAATGCATAAATCATACAGGCGCATGTCAAGAGGTTCGGTTAATGTTCACATCAAACATCAGAATAATCTGATACATACAGAATATTGAAGTGACTTTGACTGTGGCATGGTAGTTGGTGCTAGACAGGCTGGTTTGAGTATTTTAGAAACAGCTCATCTCCTGGAATTTTCACACACAACAGTCTCTAGAGTTTACACAGAAGGGTGCAAAGAACAATATGTGCGGCAGTTCTATGGGCAGAAATAGTTTGTTGATGAAAGAGGTCAGAAGAGAATGGCCACACAGTGGTTCAAGGAAGGCTATTGTAACATAAAAAACCACTCATTACAAATGTGATGAGCAGAAAAGCATCTCATAATGTACAACATGTCAAACCCTGAGGCAGATGGTCTACAACAGCAGACCGCAGTAGGTTCCACTCCTATCAGCCAAGAACAGGAATCTGACACAGGGGGCACAAGCTCCCCCAAACTGGACAGATGAAGACTAGAACAAGACAATGTGACATTTTCTATAACTGAGCCAGCATCAGTTTCTAGTTCATATGTCTGGCACTGTAGAGATTCTCAGCCAGACCATGCTGTCTTTTAGTTGCCTCCAAGTGTATTTCAATGTTTCATGCGATAGTGTTCCATAATGGTTCCATTGTTCTATAGGTGTTACAGTGTTCCGTGCTCCTCCAAATTTCCATGCATTCATAACCCACTATTCCATAGTTGCTTCAATATTCAATCTTGCAATGGTCTGAAGGTGTCGCATTATCTCCAAAGTGTTCTCATATTCAGTAGTGATTCCTATTCTGATTTTGCTCTATTTTGGTTAAGTCTTATTGGACTTTTGCAATGCAGGAATGAGTGTGCTCTGTGTTTTGTTGTGTAACAGGGTTAGTGAGAACCTGCTAAGAAAAGGTACTATTTTCAGGAGTCAGCTCTCAGGTCAGTAGCACTTTAAAACACTGTTTTTGGCTGCATTTTTTTTTTTCATGTTTTCCTTTGGGTTTCCAGAATCATTCGAAGAACTCTTTCTACTTGTCTCTTTGTCTACCTCTTTCTTTATATCTCACTCTCTCTCTCTCTCTCTCTCTCTCTCTCTCTCTCTGCACAGTTTGGTCTAGGCATCAAGGTATGCAGAAATTATTCAGAGCACTCTGACCTTTCAGAAATGGCATAATTTTTTTTTTCCTTGGAAACATGAATTATTCTGTCACATAAGATGCAGATGAATGCAGTCAGAACCCGGACTGAACAGCTACAGCCTGAGACACTCCTGAAGTTTCAGAGGCAAAGCTAAAATATAAAATAGAGTAGAAAGAGGTACAGAATCACAACAGTGCAGTTTCTTCTCTCTCTAAGAGTGTTTACGCAGCAAAAGTGTGCGTGCCGGGTGATTCATGGCTCGGACGACACAGTCTGACACACTCCCTATGTCGTTTCTCTCCATCCTTCTCCTCTATGTCGTTCTCATAATAAATATATATCTAGTGTTTTTCTTCTCCTCTCTCTCTCTCTCTCTCTCTCTCTCACTCTCTTTCAGTCTTGCAGCTTCTTGGGGTCAGCCAGCCACCAGTCACGCTGTGCTTACATTACGTAGCCTCACTTGAACTCTTATATTTATAAATGTCTGTGTGTGTGTGTTTGCAGGCATCTCAGTGTCAGCACACCTGGTGTCTCAGTGGGGGAAAAGGACACAAAGCTGAATAGGCCCCTGCCCCCTCTGAGCCTCCCTGCCACCCTCTCATGTGTGTATGTGTGTGTGTGTGTGAGAGAGAGAGTTTCTCTTCTTAACATTGTTCTACATTTGAAATAATCCTTTTAATGGTCTATGGTATTTTTTTTTTATTTCTCACTTCATTCCTGACATTGGATTACAGACATTCATACATAATGCATTATTATAATGCATAAATAGAGGGATACATGCTGCACATGTTCCCACATGTTTGTGGGATATGAAGTTTTATTTTCAAATCAGAGAAATTCCATTTTTTTTTAACATTTCAGTTAGGCTTCTTCATGTTTATTTATTTTTATTTTTTTTATTAGTAGCTTTTGATTTAATGTCTAGTACACACATATTGCTACATTAATGATAATTCATGAATAGTTTGATTAGTTCTCATTCATTTATTCATCTTCAGTGACCGCTTTATCCTGCTAAGAGTCGTGGGAGATCTGGAGTCTATCCTGGGAACATCGGGTGCAATTCACCCCGAATGGTCCATCGAAGGGCATCATGCACACACACATTCATACACTGATTCATACATAGAGGCAATTTTGTGTAACCAATCCACCCACCCATAATGAGTTTTCATTAAATGTAACTCAGATGTAAGTCAGGTGTAAAAAAAAAAAAAAAAAAAAGGAAAAAAGAAAAAAGACAGAAAGTAGCAACTAACTCTAAATATTATAATTAAATTGAAAATGCATCATTTGTAATATTGAAATGTGTTTTTAACTCTTAGAGAAAAAAAAATCTGCAATATTGAGATGCTGAGGATCAGGGTAGTTTGATCATTTCAGGGTTCTGGCTAAAGTTTTCTGGCCTGGAGATTAGAGCTGCTCAGCTCTGCCCCTTTTCCCTAAAAGGCAACTGACGAGGCACATGTCATTTCAACAGAGGAGGAGGGATTGGCTAGTGTAAGGGGAATGCTTGTCAATGTTTTCATTGCAGTTTCTCTCGCAGGTTGCAGAAAACTCTAATTACAAAATGCTTATTTAAGTGCTAGTGTACATTAGTGCTACAAGTATTACTCAAAAAGCAATCACTGGAGCTACAAAATTGTACAGTCATGACACATATTATTACACACTAATAACAAGAATAGAGTAGTATGAGTCACTGTGAGGTGCAATGGTTTACCGAATAGATTTTTATTCAGTGAATTGTCTTTCTGATTTGTAACCTCTTGAGAATATGAGTTCTCCATTTCTCTCTCTCTCTCCCTCTCTGTGTGTATGTGTGTGTGTATGTGTATATTCTTCACTACTAGAAGGCTAGAAGGGCAATGCTTCATTCCCTCTTTCCACTCTCTAGCCCTTATTTTACTCATGAAGCATGAGTTGTGTATTTAGTCTCCCTAGGCCTCACACACTGGCTCTAATTAAAAAGACCGTGCACGAAGTGCATGAATGTTTATAGCCTGTGTGTGTGTATGTGCGTGCATGCGTGCATGTGTGTGTGTGTGTGTGTGCATATGGTTTTATTTTATAGCTCAGTAAGGCAGTTGGGCTAAAATCAAATAGGTCATCTCCAATCATGTTAATGACCTTTTCTAAATTCCACAAGTAGAGTTGCCAGGTTCCTTGTTTAATGTCCATGTATTGTGTATATATACTATGAATTAGAGATATGCACCACTGTTAACTTGGTTCCCCCAAAAAGACTGAGAACAAATAAAGAAAAATATGTCTTCCTCTTCCTATGTGAGATTTTTGGCTAGTTTCAATACTCTGTCTTTTTCTCAAATGCATGACCTGGTTTTACCAAGTCGCCACTGTCCTGAGGTCCACAGCTTTGAAGAAGCGCAGGTGTCAACAACTAGAACCAGCCAATCAGCTAATCACAGCCATGCTGATATTCAGTATAACCACACGATTGTAAGTGTGATATTGCTTTTATGCAACAGTTCTATAAACAAGAAATGAATATTGAGTAAGTACACAATAGGGGCAAATGTTCTGTTTATCTTTGCTCCGCAAGCGGAAATAGATCCTGAAGAAGTCACACTCACTTTATAGCACATCGGCTTACTGACTAGCTAACTCATATTGATTTGACCATTCCCATTAAAAATGGGTAAAATTGGTAAAATTGGCATCCCTTCTTCCTTTTCATCTTCATCTGATGCGCTTTCATATTTTATTTCAAAAGTTATATTCCTGAAAAGTATCATTTGCCATGTCCACCGAGGATGTCGCTAATACTACTGTAGTAACATTTCAAACTAGGAAGTGGAATTTTATGTAGTGAAATCAGCCAATCAGAGTGATACAAACAATGAAACGTCCCAGTGCGGGTATAGTAAATATAAGCACTCTTGGAACGCCGCTGCACCAATCAAATTAGTGGACTGGAACTAACTGTTGTATAACAGAACATAATTAATAAGGCTGAGGCATTGTTTTATTCCTATTGGCATAAATCAGTTCATATTTTTTCTGGTCGCTTTACCAGCATGATACCCATAGCAATAGTGAAGCGTAAATAGTGTAAATAGAAGTATACAATATGATGCCTACTTTAAATCTGGAAGAAAATGGTCAGTTCTTCAAGTTCATGGATCGTAAATTATAAAGCAGCAGAGTGTTTGTGTGTCAGTTTGTGAAACTCCAACAGAAGATAATTAGCTGTCAGCAAAATTTCAGTCCTGAACCAAAGGCAATAAATTTATTACAGAGTTTTTGACAGTAGCCGTGGGTGTTCTCACATGGTCCAATACTACATCCATCATTCCAAAATGGTTAAAAACAATCTGCAATGATGAATTCATTTTATGGTAAGAAGAAATGCACGATAAAAAATCCAGACAGAACTTACTTGTGGGTAATTCTTTGTGGTGTGTGCTCCCTGAACAAATCACTGTACAGTACATGCTGGAACAAAAACAACATCTTAGCTGAAGAGAATGACATTACAAGCAACACAAAAAGCACTGGCGCCAGTGTAGAAGGAAATTGAGTCAAGTGCAAAGTCTAAGGGACTATTAAAAGTATTTATTGATTGATTTATTTATTTATGATTTACTATTATTTACTGATTAAAGAGATATAATTATTTACTGATTAAAGTGAAATGCAATGCAATAGAGAATCACATTCACTTCTGACAAAGTCAGTGTTTAGCTTTTCACTAACAGATCAAGCGACATAAGGACAATGGTAGTGAAGGTTTTGTTTTTCTCTATGTAACATTTTTTGCATGTCACTACTGAAAAGCTGTTTTTTTCAGTGGTGTGAATGCTTTTACTTCTATCTGAAATGGAATCACAAAGTGAAATGCAACGAGGCAGCATGGATTGCTTTGAAGCAGCAAACCATCTGAATCCATGAAATAACTGCAGTGTAATTAACTTGGTTTTATTACTATAGACTGCCAAAAAAGGAGTTATTAAAAACAGCATCAAAATATAGGGTGCGAGGTTCTTTGCTTGAACAACTGATAAAAGATGTCCTGTTTCTCAACAAAAAATTGTGTACCACACTAGAATTTTCCCAGTTGCAGTACATTTATCCTTAGTTTATCTGTATTTGAGATTTTGTGAGCCTATGTGGCTGTTTTCAAGTATGGATCTGTGCTTGGCCTTGACCATTCAGCCATATTCATACCTCGAATAAAATACCACTTCTTCACACATGAATTCTGCCACCTATGGCTACAGTACAGTGACTCTAATCCTCAACAAGTGTAAGAGATAACCATTTACATTTTTTCCCATTTTCTCCAAATCAGTTGCACTTCATTAATAATTTATATACCTAATTAATAATTTACCTGGTATCACAATTAATGAGATTTATTCATAGGCACAAGACATTATTGTGGTCTCTAATTTTATTTCACTCTAAGAATAATTGTACTCATCTTATCTTTGTGAGACACCTCCTTGTCAGTTGTGGAATTATCAACTATATTGCAGGTAGGTAAGACAGTCGAAGTGCACTATCCATATATGAAGTTTCTGTATGGTCTTATATATTGCACCTTGGCATAATCCTAAAGCAGGGATATCCAAATCCAGCCCCAGGGACAAACACGGCCTGAGGACAGGTCTGTGGCCTCTCTATTAGAATGGATGACACATTACAGTTTTTCCTTTCACCTGATGGTGGCAGCAGACTGTGTTAACACAGTTAGCTAAAATGCAAGCGCCTTTTTTTCTCTGACTACACCTGCAAATTAATTAATATACAGAAGGATATTTAGTTATGGCTAAGCGCAAAGTTAATAGTGAGAAGAGGTGATTTTAAAAAAGCTGGAAACCACTAAGCATGGAAACCCTTTCATGAATTCTTGAAAAAGTCTTTACCTAAAGTGGATTTGCAACCAATTATTCAAAATGACAATTTTAATATAAGATTATGATTATGGGATTATGTTAGTTTGCCCAATTATTTTGGTCCCTGAAATAAAGTCTAATCAGCCATCTTTGAAAAAAAAATTTGAACTCCTCTGTCCTAATGACTTGATATTTCATCCCAATATATGACAATTTATTTAAACGTGATGTTAATATAAACATTTACTTAGCTTGACTTGACCATAATTTTCCCTCTCACATACATGTAATAATGTCAGTAAATCTAAATCAATATCTATCAACAAGATTGTGTATCAAAGATAATATTAGCAAAATTAAAAATAAAAAATGTCTCAGGGATGCACCAGTTCTATCTGACTAGGCACATTTATAATTAAAGAGTAATTCCAGTGGCTTTTTTTCTGTTGTCATGCCCTCATGTTCAGAATACCATCTGAAACACCTTGACCTAATTACTGGGTCTAAAGACACACAATATTATATTGTACACTCACCATGAACACATGTACACCTGCACATTCATGCAGTTATCTAATCAGCCAATCATGTAGTAGAAGTGCAATGCAAAAATCATGCAGATGCAGGTCAAGAGCTTCAATTAATGTTCACATCAAACATCAGAATTAAGAAAAAGATCTTTTGATCATGGCATGGACACTGGTGCCAGATTGGCTGGTTCAAGTATTTCAGAAACTGAAAACAAAAATCTCCTAGGATTTTCACACAAAACAAAAAATGGTGCACAAAAACAAATAACAGAGAGTGAGTGACAGTTCTGTGGGTGGAAATGCCTTGTTGATAAGAGAGGTCAGGAAAATGGCCAGATTGGTTTGAGCTGCCAGTAAAAATATTGTAACTCAAATAATCACTCTTTACAACTGTGGTGAGCAGAAAAGCATCTCACTATGCCCAAAACATCAAACCTTGAGGTGGATGGGCTACAACAGCAGAAGACCACATCAGGTTCCACTCATGTCAGCCAAGAACAGAATATGAGGCTATCATGGGCACAGGCCATGATTAGAAAAAATAAAATCACCTGGTCTTTTTCCAGTTTTTCCAGATGATGTGGTATACTTTAGAACATGAGCCCTTCTTTCCTTCTCCTCATCATTCTTTAGAGGTTTTTTAGCAAGTCTAATCTAGCCTTTCTGTTCCTGAGTGTAACCAGTAGTTTGCATCTTGAGGTAAACTTGGCTAATGTTGTGAAGGAGTTTTTCCTTCAACAAGGAAAGAATTCTGCAATCATCCACTTTAGTTGTCTTCCGTGGTCTTCCAGGCCTTTTGGTGTTGCTGAGCTTGCCAGTGCATTCCTTTTTTTAAAGTTTCTGCTATCTCTCTGATAGGTCTGTTTTGTTTTTCTCAGGCTAATGATGGCCTCTTTCACTTGCATCGACACCTGTTTGGACCACATACTGAGCGTTCCTATGAACAGCTACCAAATGCAAATTCAATGCTTCAAATCAACTCCAGACCTTTTATCCCCTAATTTTGTCATGAAATAATGAAGAAAAAGGCCTGGCCATGAAACTGCTTATCAGTAAATTGTCCAATTACTTTTGAGCCTGCAAAAGTGGAGGAACTCTGTAAAAAAATGATTGTGATTCCTAAACATGCAACATTTCTTTTAAACCCCTTGAAGTAAAGCGGAAAGTTTACATTTCAATCACATCTTGATTACTTCAATTCAAACCCATTGTGCTGGTGTACAGAAATAAAATTACGAAAATTGTGTCACTGCCCAAATATTAATAGACCTGACTGTATATTGATTCCAGGTACAACTAGAGTTTTCATTCTTGCTAACCGCTAACTTCTAGTTAAATAATTGCTAGACAGTTTTCAGTGTTAGCCAAATAAGGATAGGGTCCGCTGCCTAGCCTAGGTTTCTCCCAGGGTTTCTGAGGGAGTTTTTTCCCTTGTTTCTGTTGCCTCAGGCATGCTCACTGTCAGTAGGATGCCCTTGGGACAGCTGTATTAGAAAAGCACTAAAAACGTAAGCCTTCTAAGTTTTACTTCTACATCACTTCATTAGTCACTTTACCTACAGACAATGCAATATAGATACAATACACATCTAATACATGGATCTCTTCCAGAAAGCAGGTTTTGTCTCACCTTCAACTCTGAAGCTGCATTGCTCTCTGACTCGATGAAATTACCTTCTTATATCAGGCAAGCCCTCAACCCATGATAATCATACACCATCATCTTTGCTGTCCTGTGGAGCCTTGAATAAACAGGTCTTTCATTGTATCCCCTTACACCCCTTGTAAGGGCTTCCGGATCACATTTCCAGATCACAAATTCACCAGGAGCTTATCTTCTACACACAACACAGCCACACCCAGACCAATATACAGAACTTTCAAAGGCACAGCAGTTCTTTGGGGCCTGGCTATCTAGTACAAAGTGGAAGCTACCCAGACCAACAGCCAAGTTCTCTGAGTTCCCAAACATTCAATTTCTTTTAATTGAAGGTGTGACCTACACTCTCAAAATTAAGTTATGAAATAACTGATAGCTAACAACTGGTAGGAAAACCTTGCCTGAAGCTCCACCTTCTTTCTAGTTAACTTCCTCTGAATTGTCATCTTTCCCTTTTGGTAATACATTGTTTGTTAATGTTTGGCAATAAAATATTTATAAACAAGTAATGCACGGTTTACTAATTACTTACTAATTATTTATATATTAATAAATCTAAATTAATCATGAAATTTGATGGATTTTCTCTTGAACTATTACTGATACAAGAAAATTGGGTATAAAACACAAGTGTCTATTTTTAAGTATGTTTTTCGCATCTGGAAAATTAATTTTAGAAAAAGCAAAAAGAAGTACCATTATTTTTGCCATGGATCAGAGATACATGTAAGGTCTAGAAGTGGTAGACAGTACACTGCAAGTGTGGAGGAGTCTTATTTTCTTCCAGGTATCAAAATATTAACAGTCAATACCAAAGGCAGATCTATACTCAGAAACAGCCAGACAAGCAAAGGCAACAACCTGAAAAACAATAACTACAGATAAATTATAAATAAATATTTCAGCGGATAAACTGTCCGTGCACATTTGTTGGACAACAATACATCCGTCAGCAAGCTACTGAACCTGCATTTTTAAAATATATTTTTAAATGCACTGACTTTAACTTCCCTTTATGACATTACATAGCAAAAGTATGTAGGACAAAGAAGGAGCATGTAGTGTCTAAAACAGGAACACATCCAACCTCAGGAGCAAGAACAATATCCACTTTAAAAGAAACACCTGTGCACCTAGCTAATCAGCCAATCATGTGGCAGCAGAACAATGCATAAATTCATGCAGAGACAGGTCAAGAGCTTCAGTTAATGTTCACATCAAACATCAGAATGGATCTCTGTGACTTTAACCGTGGTATGGCTGTTGGTGCCAGATGGGCTGATTTGAGTATTTCAGAGACTGCTGATCTCCTGGGAATTTCACACACAACAGTCTCTAGAAACTCTAGAGAATGGTGCAAAAAAAGCAAAATAACATCCTGTGTGCAGAGGGCATGCAGGCTGAAACACCTTGTTGATGAAAGATCAGAGGAGAATGTCCAGACTGGTGTGAGCTGACAGGAAGTCTGTAGTAACTCAAGTAAGGACTCTTTACAACCATGGTGATCAGAAAAGCATCTCAGATTGCACAACACATTAAACCTTGAGGTGGATGGGCTACAATAGCAGAAGACCACATCAGGGTCCACTCCTGTCAGCCAAGAACAAGAATCTGAGGCTATCATGGGCACAGACTCACCAAAACTGGACAGTTGAAGACTGAAAACACACCAGGTGATTTTTTTTTCTAATTGTGCTGAAAAAAAAGCTACCAGACATTTGGATGGTAAACATTTTTGATGGTTTTATATATTGGCAAAATAAAAAAAGCATACAAAAACTGCCAAAATAGCCCCAGACATTAATATAAAGCTTATGATTTGCCTTGCACCTGGAACCACTATCAGAGCCGTTCTGTTATAGAAAATTGATCATCACTCTCTGACCACCTTCAGGGTCAAAAATTAACACTGTTGTGGTATAAGGGCAAACTTATGAACTATACTTTCTTAAAGTGTAACAGATGAGTGCTCAGTCAACTTATTCTTTAAGCTGATCCTTATTAAGCTTATCCTTTATTATTTTATTACTTCACCTAATAAAAATAACAAATTAAAAGCATGATAAAATCGCTTACATCCCATGCAAACATAATTTCATGATCATAATTTAGTATCTTGTCACTATACTAATTTGTGTGCACAATTAACTGCAGTACATGATATGGAAAATAAAATAATATATAAAATATATATTTAACCCTTGTCTAAACTTCATGCATTCTGCTTCATGCATTCTGTAGCTCATTGTACTCTTACATTGTAAGAATGACCTGGTTCCAGATTTTTATTTATTTCCCAGTAACCTAATTAGAATACAGGACAACTTAAAAATGTTCTGCTAATGAGAGCTGGTAGCAGTTTTTAGAAATAAAAGCCACTGTTTTTTTTTTTCGTTTTTTTTTTTCTGTTCCTCTAAAAGATAAACTGCTGATTTATGAATCTCACTCTCTCCTCCATTTTTCTTCCACTCTGACACTCTGAACCCAGGTCTACCCAGTCAAACTCAGTTCTCATCCTCACACCTCACCCAAGCACTCAGTCTAGTTCCCATGGCTGAAACTGGAATTGGCAATTCAATCCTGAGTATTGATTCCTCCAGTTGGCACTACTTCTATTTGCGTGAAAGCTGCCTACCCAGCGTTTGGTCCATGTAGAGCAATCTAAGCCTGAATAAAAGTGCAGACACAAAAAGCCTTTGAAAAAATTGTCAATTGCTGGTTGTGCTGTTGTGTGTTATCTTGAGAAACAAAGCTGACTGAGATATAACAATATCTAACATTTTAGAAATTGGCTCATGTCAGACATAAGGTTTATATTGATCTGTAGTTTCAAAGTGAGAGGAAAAAAACAAGATGGGGAAAGCTTGTATATTTCTTCAGCTAATGTTAGCCATGAGGTCATTGAGAAAGTATTCACCCATGTTGCAATGAAAACTATAAATTAGTTCTGGTACAACCAGATGTCATCATAGTCACATAAATACAATCATATACCTGAACTCTCTGAACAATTCATTATTATGGGCTATTTTGTGCATCTTCATAGCATATAATCCATTCCAACAATTCCAGGTTGTAACACTACAAAATGTGGAAAAAGTTCAAGGGGGTCGAATACTGTATTATCATAGCAACACTGTATTATCATAGCACTTGTTTGACTTCAGAGATTAGCAGTTAAAGTATGATAAATCAAAGAAATACTCTGTGAATAAATATTAGCTGTATAATATAATAGCTAATATAATGTCAGCTAATATAATATAACAGCTAATGTAAGCTGTAGCTGTTTTGTGTAAAAGATATCCAATTTTTTTTCTGCAATACACAAATAAATTTTAACTTAAACTGGAACAGCAAGGACATGATGGGAAAATTTTCTACACTTTTCTAGAATTTTCCATTTTCTCTTCAACTCACTTCATAATCCTTGACACACAGAAAATCTCCTCAGGCCCAAGGTCAACCTTCAGATCATAAATCAACCAGGCCTTTGTGAATGTGTTTCAATGGGTTGTGTAATCACTTCATTATAAAATATTTATTATGTCATGAGGACACATTATCTCAAAGCTGTATTAATATATTGCAGTTATACAATCACTTCAACTGGCTATCCCTGGGAAGCACTATATTGCACTCATTCTTTTGAAGCATTATATTCTCATTATATTTATTAGATTTTAGAAACAATCACTTATCCTATTCTGAATGTGGAGCTGAAAATGATCCAGAAGA
Organism: Pangasianodon gigas; assembly: GCA_022758105.1. Taxonomy (NCBI): domain Eukaryota; kingdom Metazoa; phylum Chordata; class Actinopteri; order Siluriformes; family Pangasiidae; genus Pangasianodon; species Pangasianodon gigas. The sequence goes on along the minus strand of CM040459.1, from coordinate 22,351,489 downwards.
TCACTTCAGCCTTGTCTTTGCAAGATCCTGATAGAGCTCTTCAAGCTTGGAATCATTGACAAGCTGAAGTTTTATAACAGCTGGTTATCATTTCGTAACTCTGCTGAGTTATTGCTGCAATCACACATAGACAAACCCACAAGCACTCCCCCCCAGCAAAAGATAAATACATCAGACTATCCTCCACTAAAGGAGCTTTAGAAGTCCAGGAGGAGCTCTCAGGAGAAACCACTTCCTTCTTGTGTGGATTGCTGTGAGGAGTTACAAGCACAGCAAAAGGAACAGCAAAGGTAGGACTAAGAATGACCTCAAATCTTACCAGCTCTTTTACAGTAATCCTATTTGTTCAATGAAGGCTATCATGACTATACATCTATAGAGAATGGAAGAAAACTTATTGGAATATAAACATGTGCAATGTTTATGTGCAACCAGAATTACTACAACTTAATTGAGCTAAACTTATCTTTAAACAGCCATGTTTCCATCTATGAATAAAAGAGTAGGGCTACCATAATGGACTAAATATTTATAGCAGAATCATGGTTGAAAACACTCACAATTCAATACAAACCAACCCTACCAGTGGTTTTAGGAAGTTTGTGGGTAGCCCCAGTACAATGTTTGTGTTTTTATCCCTTTACAATGAAAAAAAAAAAACCCTCCATCCCAAAATACATACTGATTTTCAATTAACTCATGGGCAGATTGACAATTTGCATGATTCATTTCATATTTAGTCCCTAACAAAAAATCATAAATCATAACAGTAACTGACAAATAAATATATTTTTAATATGTTGTTATTGTGTCTGGCTTCATTAAGAAACACTAGTTGATTAGATACACTAATTAATATTAAGTAAAACCATTTAAATATAATTTTAAAGTATCGAACGCTTATGAACTTGTTGTGACCTTTACAATTCAGTTTGATTAGATACAAGATAGAATGATATATAATGGTAAATATGTAAGGCTGTATTCAGAATCAGTGACTTAAGGCCAAAGAAGTTACTTCAATATTTAAGCAGGAAAATTTGCATATATTCAGAGTTGGGTTATGCAGATACTTATGTCAATTTTCTGGGCGTGTTATATAGATTATGCAAATTACCTTTCTCTGAGGTTGGCAGATTTTTTTTTTACAGAGTATTTCAATAGACCAAAGTCATTAAAAACAAGCACTCACCTTTAAGCCCAACATAAATCAGAGACAGAAATTATAGACAAAGAAGGAAATAGAAATAAAAGAATATTTTCCTTTGCTGTCAAATGTAATACAAAGCAAAATAACAATATGCACAAACTACACCACAATAACGTTCTTGTGCATAAAAAAATATACTTGTGAATAAAACATAAGCAATGTATAAGCACCATTTTGTCATTCATTCACACTTTTCTAGCACAAGCACATTTGTCTGCAATGTCAGACACTGTATGCGATCAGTATGAAGTGTATGTACATCCGAATGTGATCTGACTTGCCCACAAAGTTGGGATTAGCCAGAAAATAGGTGGTTCGTAGCTTTTAGTTACAATAAAATTGTAGTTAGGTATATACACAAATATAAACTAACACAAAACTTACTTAATGAATTTTTAGCACCACAATCTTTTTTTTCAAAATTTGGAATCATGTTGCTAGGGGCTTTACAGCTAACACTTGAAAATTAAAATAAATGTTAAAAATAAAAATGACAATAAATATTGCCGGGAATTAACCTGCTGAAGTCTGTGACATCTGGTGTAGAGATTTGTTAAGCTTGAGTATCAAAAAGGGCAAAAGTAGTTGCAGACCTCTTAGAATTAACATTTAGACCCACAACAAGATTCTATCAGCAGGCTTAGAATAACATTTCTCTTAAGTGACCATGCTTTGGTTTAATATTTATGCTTATTACTGTGTGTTGGTTTAACAAGGACAGATGCAAGGTAATGAAGTCCCCAATTACAAAAGTTCAAAAATCATTCTCTTGCAAAACTTCCTTAATGTTTACTCATCCACTTTGGCTTACACTTGTTGCTCAATTTCCTTTAAGATGTGGGGGGGTTGGTGAATGAGGTGAAAAATACATAATAATAGTAATAGTGAGAAGAAGAAGAAGAAGAAGAAGAAGAAGAAGAAGAAGAAGAATGTATGCATTTTGTATAGGAGCGCCCCATTTTAAAATTGACGTATGCTGGAATGCACTCCAAAATGCACAAAAAGACCTTCTTTTTAGGTGTTTTGAATTCTATGATTATTAAATGACACTCTCTGGAAGCCCTGCCCCATTCCCATTTCATGCTAGCAATGTTTTGGCCCGCCTGCTCACTGTGTTTAAAAGATGCACTGATGCGGCACCTTTGCTTTCTGTATCGGAAAATGGAGAACGTTTTCAGTTCCCTGAAATTTTTCAGCTGAACATTTTGACCTAAAAAATAACAAACAAGCTCAAACTGAATCTAATACTTTACAAATGATGTTAATAGTAATGATAATTGGACAAAGTTCTCAAAAAACTGGGAGTTGAGGCTTATGGTGGAAATGTTTGAATACATGTCTATTATCATTACGTTAATTCTGTTCATTTTCTGTCCATTGCCTTGGAGCTATCAGATGACCATGATTAGTACAAAATCCATGGAATTTGGTTCTATCTTGGCTGTCCAGATGTGAAAGTCTTATCACATAAGTCACCCTGAGAAATAAACACTGTCCAAAGACTGCTTTTTTCTAAAATATACCTCCCAGCCTAAGCCCATTTTTCATGTGTGATATAAAATACCCGAATTGGAACCAATATGGCCACTCTGTCTCCAAGATTGGCTGAAATATTTCTAGAAAACAAAAGAGTTTAGGCTATAGTTATGAAATATGTGAATCTACTACTGGGAGAGGGAAAAAAGAGAGAAAGGGTAAAGTGTACTGCATGCTGTACTTTCCCTCTGCTAAATTTCTCACTAAAAGCATGATGAACTCAGGAAGCATTGGCTCATAGGTGTGATCTTACAGGTCAACTCAGAAGATGCTGTTTATTTTCATAAATCAAGCTCTCAACATTTGAAGAAAAAAGACATGACATAGTTTATTTTTTTATATCGACTGTGACTGTGTGCTTGTACAGTTAATACAGTTGGTGAAAAGAGACTTGGCAAGAATAAATTAATAGCGCAAGATTTATGCATTAGGCATATGCTGATAATCAGTTATGAAATATTGTGTGATATTCAGCATGCACCATATTGTTATTTGGAGAGGGCTTTCTAGGTAGGAAGGGTTTATGCCCCCTAAAGGATGTCTGTCTCATACAGAACGATTATGCTGCATTTGACTAAACCTTGTTACCTGGAATTCCTTCTTGAATAGCTGGGATGGTCTCCTCAACGCTGTGTTTAACACATGACATCAAATCAATATGGCTGCTCAGAGCATCAGCTGTAAACAAAGTAGCACTTCTTTACTATTATGCTGTACATAATAGTATTTATTTTAGATCAATCAACATACAGACATATTAGCTTGTTAAAATTATAACATTGACTATATAGTTCGCTGTTTTGAGGAGGTAAATATACATCATTTGTCACAGTTAGCTGCTGGACTTTTACTAACTAAAAAACAAACAGGTGTCAATTTTTTTTTTTTTTCTCCACTTTGTAGATCAAACACACGGAGGCTGAAAATGACATAATTCCAAGTTCTGACTTCCTGCTTTTGTGTTGTTGAAAGTCAAATGCAGCATTTTAATGAGATAATCTGTAAATAGAACTATCAATAATTAATAATCTTATACAGATTTTATATCAAGACTTGGCTACAAAGACATAATTTTTGGGCAGTGTTTGTGCATATGTCTTGTTTTTGTTTCTTATTTTTCAAGGAACACAATGTGTCCTTCTGAGCAAGAGAAGTACTATCATTGTGCTTACCAACAGAATTGTCGGTTTTTAAGTACACTATTGGGAAAATGTTGTAAACTGTGACAAAAAAGTTTTAAAAAGTAATAAAAATATATATTTGAATTTAATATTGGTACATGCTTACTATGGAAATGATCAGCGTTTGATGATGGCTTTTATGTGTGTGTGTGTGTTTATATCAGATGGGGAAGAAGAAGTTCTCCGGGTTAGAGATAGCCCTGATGGTGATGTTTATCATGATCGTGATTGTTGCCATAGCACTGATCATCCTGATTGCCACGAGAAAAGATGAGACACCGAGTGAGTGATGCACATTTCCTCATACAGAATCTCATGATTAACAAAATCACAAAGAATCTGACAAATATAAAGCTCTTATTGATTAGTAATAGCTTTCTATAAAATCCAACTAGATCACCCTGATGGCTTGATGCTGGAGATTGGATTGGGTTATCACAGAAGTGTACTATATCGTATTTTCTCTGATTCCTAACACTAAGACTAATACAGAGATGAATATGGTTCACTTAACTATAATCCAACTTAACCATTCATCAGCTAACTGATTTTTCTTACAAGCTTTCTGTTTCTTTCTTGGTGCTGATTTTTTTCTCCTCATTTCTTTCTTTCTTTCTTTCTTTCTTTTTACACAAACCCTAATGATATCACAAATATATAGTCACATTGCTAAGGTCTAATAAGAGAAAATGATTTACCCCATTCTCCCTGACATAAACAAGCTGCCTTTTCAGCAGAGAGAAATACAGAGAGTTGATATCCTGATAAAGCATGAAGAACACATCTAGTCTGCCTATCATCAAGGGCAACTAATGAAGTGGGTCAGCCAAGAGCGATATTATTCCCAGGCAAACAGAAAACAAATGGATTCATAAGGGCATGATAAATCTCAGCTGAAACCACAAGGTCATGCTTATTATGACAGTTGTCACTCATAATCATAATTTGAAGCCTTGATGCCACTCTGGCTCACTGCTGGCTTAACCTGGACAGACAGTTATGCACCACAGGGTTGTTGAAGACCACAGAGATTTGCATATTTTTTTAATGGACATTCTAGCTTGCCTGTTTAAAAATATGGAAAAATGTTGTGCGAGCTTAATCTAACTTTATCCAGATGGCTCAAATCATGGGCTCTGACTCACAGCTGATTAACGTCTGGGTGCTGACTAGCTTTTCTAAAGAAAACTGATTATTATGTAATTATCAGAACATTAGAGAATTTGCACTGCAAATGAACATCAATCAGACTTTGCAAATTATTATTTTGGATGAATTACATTTATTTATTTTTATTATTTATTTTATTACAACAACAACAACTACAACAACAACAATAACAATAATAATAATAATAGTAATAATAATGCATTTTCCCAGTTAGTATAGTTAATACACTCACATCCTTGCTTTTAAAAAATAAACCAATAAATAATATTAATGTTGAATTAATCAGAAAACTTCTAGTGGGCTGTACTGTATCATCTTTCTTATTTTATATTTTAAAAGCACCATTTGTAGCGCAGTGTCCAGATATTGCCCTGGCTGAAAGAGTGGACTGTTATCCAGACGCGGGTGCCTCTCAGGTAAAATATAATTTTTTTTTGCCTTAAAGTTCAAAACAACTTACAAATTCTACATTCAAAATGTACAGTAAGCCTGCACTACCAGTCAAATGAGCTTACATGCTGAAAACAAAGTTCATTTTGTGTTTATAGAAAAAAAAATTAGTATCAGAATGACAATTATTTGAACATTATTTCATGCAATTCACTTATTTCTTGCGTATCATGCTTATATAAAGTGCAAAAGTGCACATATCATGAAATATGAATTCAAAATAATTTTATGCGGTAATCTCCAACTTACTTCAATGATTAATAAAAAAAATGTTTGTGCAGTTGTAGATCATAATGGAAATGCTAGTTTAAGGCATACACAGACCTCTGACACTACTTAGACTGACATATCTTATTATAATCAATCTCTGAAAAATGATCTTTACTGGTTTTTGTTTCCTGTCCCTACAGCAAAGCTGTCAGGAGCGTGGCTGCTGCTGGGGTCCACATGATCAAACAAACGTTCCTTGGTGCTTCTTCTCTAGTAATCATGGCTACACTGTGGTCAGTGAAAATCAACCAAGTAGTACAAGTGAGTACTAAGTATGTATTAGATATTTATATACTTATTAGGTGAGTATTGGGTGGTAAATGGGTTTAACCATATATATAAGAAAGTTAGATGCTGCTTTAGGCGCTGTTATTAACAAGGGGAAATAATCTATTGATCTATTTATCTAAGCCAATGTACAGTAGGTTGATGAGGAAATGCCGGTCTACCCTGATATAATCAACTATAACTTGCTTTATGTTCAACTTATTTTTGCAAACTTTGCTTAGCAAGCATATTACTGCTTTCAATACTTTTAAATCTATTAACATTAAACACAATTAAAAACAACTATAATGATGTCCCAGTTTTACTAAATCAGACTAGAGATTCTAACAGTTATTTCTGAATTCATATAAAAAGACTCATTACTTAATTTATAAAGCAACCTAATGTAAGCTGAAGCTAATCTGATAGATTTTATATCTATGTTTATACCTATTATACTTTCAACTGACCATTTGTATATATCATATTCTGTGTAAATTGTTTAAGAACTTTGCAGTAGGCTCCAAACATTACTACAGCATACGAAGACATCCTATACAATTGTGTCCTTCCAACTTTGTGGCAACAGTTTAGGGATCCACATATGGATGTGATGTCAGATGTCAAAACACAAACTTATGGCCATATTGTTTATTAATATTGAAGTCCGAAGCACTGAAACAGCTGTGTCAGTTATAAATAAAACTTTACAGGAAGAAAGATTGGACACCACACATCCTAGCACTAGCACATCTGAATCTATATCCCTATAAAAATGTGTGTGTGTTTGTGCTAAAATGGCGGCACTTTATTTCGCAGAACTGGAGGCCAGACTGAAAAGACAGGACGCACCCTCTCTGTTTGGCTCTGACATTCTTGAGCTATCCTTCGTGGCAGAAATGCAGACAGAAAATCGCCTTCGATTCAAGGTATGCTTATTGTATGCATACTTGTATTGGGGACTGAATGTGTGTTTCTCTTCACTCACACACACACACACACACACACACACACCCCATCATCGACAGGGATGCCTCTGCTACCAACAAGTCTAGTCCTTCTTGTTTTTAGATTGTATGTCTCATAGAACCTGTAAAATATATTTCGATCACATTTGGATCAATGGCAAAATGTAATCAGTTCAACTGCTGTTGGCAAGGATAATTCCATTCAAATTCTACATTCAACTACTTATTTTTGAGATACTGCACTACCAAGAACTTCCTAGCAACAAACTGACAGATGGACTGACAGACTGATGGAAAATTGACGAATAAACTTTCTGATTCAGAGTCAGAAAGTTTAGTCAAGTAAGCAACTTTGCAATAAGAACTAGGCCAAACACCTGTGCTTAGAAGACAGGTGTGTTGTACTGACTTCCAAATTGCTTAGTCTTCTTCTACAGAGTGCCCAAATTCTGCCAAAAAAGCTGATTACCTAGGCAGCCTGCACACAAGACTATATTTAAAGTGGCATGCTAACAATATTGTGGGTGTTGAATGTTAAGTTGTATCCTATAACTGATAATTGGCCTGTGCCTTCTTTATGCCTTGTTCTACAGATCACTGATGCAAATAATGCCCGGTTTGAAGTTCCTCATGAACACGTCCAGTCTCTGTCCAGCTCTCAAAATGGACCACTGAAGTATGAGTTTGAGCTTCTCAAGAGTCCATTTGGAGTGAGAGTCCGCAGAGCGTCCAACAAAAAAGTCCTGTAAGTCTTTTTTTTTTAATCTAGGTCCTGATTTTTCCTGTCCATCTCTCTTAGACTCAAATTGATGTCCAGAAAGCCATGGCTACATGTTTAGTGTAACGTCACCATCTGCATCCTCTGACAACACAAATTTCTCACGATCCTCAGCGCAACAAGGAATTACTAAATATGACACGTGACCAGTCTCGGGATCCATATGCCAGTTCACAACCTTTGGAATTTTGAGTAATTTCACCTGTTTACAATCATGCACTTTTACAAATAACCCAAACATTCATTCAGTCATTGCAGTCTTTCTCCTGGTTTTTATTAATGAAATATTGAGCCTTTTGACAATTTGTTCATCTGATATGTGGTTTTCACTCAGGGATTCTATCTATGTCTAGTTTAGTTTCTTTGCTGATTGCATAATCTTGTGCCTGAATTAGGGTTTTGAGTTTACTTTCCCCTCAGTCACCCTATTTCCCACCTAAGTTGTGAGCTCAGGAATATTATTTGAAGAAGTAAACCCAGCATTTTAATTGGTCAAACAGAATCTTGTTATTTTGGTTGTCCTCCAACATCTACTGCTGTGTTTATTTGGCCACCATCTCATTTGTGTGGTGCCGTTACTGCATTGTATCTTGTATTCTTCTGTGGATTCTTTTCCCCTTTTCCCCAAGTTGATTGCCTCACCACTGGCAGGTCCTGTGTGTTCTTTTGGCTGGTTGTGCAGTTGGTCTTCCAAATCACATTTGATTTGGCTCATGGCGTTTGGCCTAGAGACATTCTTTTATCTGTTCTGTCGATTGTCGGCTACAGACTTTGGTCTTGACTGGGAAGTGACTTTGATCTTGACTGTTCTAACATTGTTCATGAAGTATTAAGATTCAACTTTATTGTTATTGTGCAGAGTACGAGTACAGAGCCAATGAAATGCAGTTTTCACATATCCCAGCTTCCTAGGAAGCTGGGGTCAGAGCGCAGGGTGATACAGCACCCCTGGAGCAGATGTAGTTAAGTGCCCAATGTGCTCAAGTGCCCAACAGCAGCAGCAGCAGCTTGACAGTGCTGGGGCTTGAACTCCCGACCTCAGTACCTAGAGCCTTAACCATTCAGCCACCACTGCCCTACAGTGTATACAGTGTATACAGTATAAATGGTTAGTATTATCTGCAATACTCTGCTTCCTTGAAGAACACATTTTGCACATTAAAAAGGTCTTACAAAGAAACAAAAAAGTGGTTCACATGAATTAAACCAAATTGCATATTGTCATAGAATTGTTGGTCTCCAAAACCACCAAAGACCTGCAGAAATAACCGGGTTGCATCAATTGTATGGCTCATGTGGACAAGCTATTCAATTACTCAAGAAAACATTCACTGCTGCACCTATTCTAAAGAATTCTGGTCTATCCTGTGTTCCCAGGATAGGCTCTGGATCCACCATGACCCTGAACAGGAGAAAACAGCATTATTGCTGTATTATTCTTTTAGGCTATATATCCCTGGCAATACAGAATTTTTATATTTATGTGTATACTCTATTGCAACTCTTTTGTTGTTTATTCTCAATTGCATGTCTCAATGACACATAGTCTCTTTCGGTATTTTTCAGTTTTAATTTTATGTGCATGAGAACACACATGCAGTCTTGAAATTACCTGTGAATCACTGCTTATGACTCCTCCATGTCAAAAGATAAAATAATAATGACAGTACTTAGCTGTCATTAATGTCGTGCTTCTGTATTTCACAACTGGGCTGGCTCATTTTTACGCTCTGAGCTCATTATTATGCATTATTTTAAAATAATAGGGTAGTTTGTTTGACAGTGGCATGCCAGTCAGTGCCAGACTATGAGACACCATGATTATAGCTGTGTCACTCACATGCACATGCACACACAGTCATTAGAGGAGTCAGTGCTTCCAAAACCAGCCAAAACAATTAAAGCTTAATTATTAATGCACTTTCAAAGCACATTCAAGGCACACTTCAAAGCACTGTGTTGTTTAGTAATGCTTATGTATGCAAGAATTCTACGTAAATCGAAAGTTATTTACAGTGATTATACAATGACGGTACTTTGACCTTGAGTAATAATTTGCCACTCACACTTGCCTATCATGGCTTTTACAATAATGGTGGCATGTATGTATAATTTGTGAAGTATTGTACCTTCCTTATCAAATTATATGATTTTAATGACTGTTGATAGAAGTAGGTAAAAAGAGTGCAACTAATCGAGCTGGGTCCAAAAGTCCAAGAGTTAAATGACAAGAACTTTTTTCATCAGTTATAGATGAAATAGAAATAGTTATAGATAAGTAATAATATTAATTATCCAATAATTTATTATTAAAAACTGAGTATTCCTTGTATGATTCTAGTACATTACCTATGTGTTGTGTGTTATCTTCCCTACTGCTTTTAAGAAAATATGACTTTGCCAATGTGCCTAAGTATGACTAAAGTATCCCCATGGCAAAGCACAATTTAGTTAATGAATCTTTCTCTATAACAATGACTGAACTACAAATAAATTAAAGCTAGCTTTGTCAGCTAACCAATTAAATTGTTGCTTTGAAGGAGAAAAAAAAGTCCTTTTTTTAAATACTGCTTTAAACTCATGCTTTATGACTTTTTGAACTCATTTTCATATCTGATGTTTTACTATACTGTGTGTAAGTAATAACTTTTTCTGGGCATTCTAGCACTAGTATATCTGTCTACATACAGTAAGATATATACACTATGGGTGTGATGGTCTGGTATCCACAAACTTTTGGCCATGTAGTGTATTATTGAAGATGAAATCCTGTTTGAAGAGATAAAACATTTAAAACATTTAAATATTTTAGAGAATAAAAACTCTTTGAACTTGCAGAGTACAAATAGGTCTTTATCTTGTGACTGTGACCCCAAGTGGGTAGCCTATGTGTGGTCCCTGGTATGTCACATGCATCCTCTGGCCATTCTAGTCAACCTGAGTGGACCATGAAGCCTGGCCTTGTACTTCCTTTTGTTCTGTATTGCTATGTGATGTCTTTTGGAACTAGTTGAGGCTGGACATCATGAGTGTTTGTAACACATCCTGATGACACACCTGACCAGACAATAACAGACACCACTCACAAATAGTGCAAATACAATACTATCAAATGCAATACTGACAATCACTCAAAATGTTAGTACTGCTTCCTATTAAGGATTAGAATCATTCAGCATTCTGATACTGCTCTGAAATTGAGGAGGAGAAACACAAGGGCCTGATATTGTACTCTATAGAGGATAAGAATCTCTTAGTCTTAATGCTGCACTTTACTGAGGGTGAAGATCACTCAAACTCACCACAGAGCACATAGGTTGCGATGAAGCAACATTCAGTCTGTAAAATCTCCCAAAGGTAGATATTGAACACCATGTCACCATTTCACAGATGCAAGTGCCAAACTTCTTAGTATCTTCCAAGAGGGTGCCATATAATTTTATTGAAAAAGGCATCTTTATCAAATGGCAGCCACTTACACATAACACTTGATCACTTTCACTGGACATACGTAGCCTGGGCATATTCTTATTTGCAAGAGCAGGCAGGTTGATTAGTTTATTGATATATTATGGTGTCAGTATCTTTGTTACAACTACTACATTTGTGTACATTGTTTCATGCTAGAATTCTGGATCCTAATACAGACATTGTTTTCTGGCTGATAACACATGCAATTCACAAAAATTGCAGATGTATTATAAAATTCCACGGTAGTCTTAATACCAGTCTGCAGCATATTCAGTGCAACTGCTGGGCAGTGCTCCTGTTTTACTATCATAAGACTGATATTGAGTTGGCAGCATTCCCTGAAAGTGAAACAATTTTGAAAACTTTGCTATTGGTACTTGGCAAGTAAATAAGCAAACAGGAGTACCCCACCCTGGAATGAAGGGAAGTAGAAGTAATATTAAACAGAGATGCAAATTGAAATACGCAAACTAGTTTATGTATCAAACCTGTGACAATTAGGAGAACACAGCAGGGGCATCCGAAGCTTTGATTTCTTGTGCAAATTGTAGTAAAAATTTGGTCATGTTTTCTCTTGATTGCTCTCTTGAGCACTCCTGATCAGCTGACCAAGTAGATTAGCTCGGTTTAAGTACAGTTCAAGTGCATTTTGGCACAGAGTGCAGTGCACAGAGTGCATTCTGGTGTGATGTGCAGTGAGATGGTCACATAACACTGAGCTCTGGCCCTCTTATTGGACCTGATTTTCTTCAGTTTGTGATTCAGAAAATATCCTAACATCAGATATCAATATCTGAATATGCTAAACTGAAAGCCACATCACTGAAAATGATACTCTACTCAGATTCCTAAATGGTGAAATAAACAGTAATGCTAAGAGCATAGATACATGTCTGCAAAAACAATACAAAGAAAGACACAAACCAGTGTCTGATAGAAGTTGAAAAAAGTGGAAAAACAAAGTATGGGATAACTGAACACTCCATTTTTTATGAAACTGCGCAGTTAAAGATCGGCAAAGGACCAGGCAATGCCCTCGTCCACTAATATTTTTTAATTCTCCTTTCTAATATTTGATATGAACATTAAGTGAAGCTCTTGACCTGTATCTGCATGATTTTGTGCATTGCTCTGCTGTCACATGATGAATACGTATCTATGTATATATAGAAATGTAATCTCCTGTTTCATTTATATAAGATGTTGATATTTCTCTTAGCTTTGATACCAGTATGGGACCGCTGGTTTTTGCTAACCAGTACCTGCAGCTCTCTGCCAAACTCTCTTCGGATAACATCTATGGACTCGGTGAGCACGTTCACAAGAAATTTCGCCATGACCTTGACTGGAAGACGTGGCCTATATTTACACGAGATTCCTTTCCCAATGGTGTAAGTGGACTACATACACAGAGTTTGGTCCTAAAATCTAAGTCTACTACTAAAAACTGCTCTAACTTCATCAGTTATCAAACTGATATAAATACATACACAGTATGTATTGATTACTGACATTAATCAAAAACATAGTTTTGTTTAGATTGAAATCAACTTTCTTGTATTACTTGGCTGCACTAGTCTTGTAGCTCCAGTGCAAAACTAAAGAGGCAACCATTCCTAGCCATATAGATTGTATTTGGAGTAAGAGGAGCATTGTTTTTTTTTTTTTTTGGTTTCTTAAACAGTTGTATCTCTGTTTTCTTCTCAGGGTACTCACAACCTGTATGGTCACTACCCCTTCTTCATGTGCCTGGAGGATGAAAGTGGCAAATCCTTTGGTGTTTTCCTAATGAACAGCAATGCAATGGGTAACCAAATCCCAACACTCTAATGCACTGTAATGCACCGTAATCAATTTAAAAGCCTAGAATGTTAGTATATTGATCTACTGCCTAATAAACTGGCAGCCCAGCGTAGAGCAGGGTCCAACAGTACTAGTGTACTTCTTCCAAACTACATTTGAGTTGAAATTAAAGTGTACAGATTTCAGCTTGAATTTATGGGTATTTGTGTCCAAATCAGGTGAACCGTGTAGGTTTTTTTTTCTTTTTTTTAATGTATGGGCCAAAAGTAACTAATATGAACATAATTTAAATTGTACATTTAGGTGGTTGCAGATACTTTGCAATCAAGGACTGTGTATCAATTTAATGTCTTGGCATGTGTTTGTAGAGGTGACTTTTCAGCCAGCACCTGCGGTGACCTACAGAACGATTGGAGGAGTTCTGGACTTTTACATCCTGATTGGCGACACACCAGAGGCTATTGTACAGGAGTTCACAGAGGTAAGATTCAATGCGAATAATCAAATATGGCTGATCAATCACAGATATACTATTCAGTCAATTTGATTTGTAGGCTTTACAGCTGAATTGGTCAAGAACCAATAAAATCAAAAGATCAATTGCTCAATAATTCGAACTTAGTTTAACAGACACAACAAATTTTTTTAACTCAATTTGCAATTTCCTATAAAGTTGTAAATTATACCGCTTTGGTGCTAACTCAACTCATGGATTTCTCATGGAATATTAGAATGAGCAATAATGAGCTGTAGAGTTCAGGGATATTTGTTATGCCAAGTTCATGATAAACTTGACAAAGAGTACTATCGAGATTTTGTGAAATCCAGTCTTTTTATATTATTGGCATTAATTAAATAATAATAATAATAATAATAATAATAATAATAATAATAATAATAATAAAGTAAGTGAGCCAAAACAAACCCATAAATTAAGACAAAAAAAAAAAAAAACCTAGACATTCAATTATGACAAAAGAAATGCTGCCATAAATGGAGGACAGGCCAGTCTGTCTCCACATAGCCATAAGTGATAAACAAATGCCATAAATAGATTTAGTGCTCACTTATTATCATTAATATTATACAGTATATTATTAATAATTAATATAATATATTTATTAGCATGTAAGTGAGTCAAAATAACATCCACTTCTGCCTTTCAGCCTTTACCCTCATGGTTCAATCATAGTTCTCCCAGCTGTCTGTGCACTTGAACTTTTATGGTGTTTTGGAGGCGTCACTAAATGCAAATTAGCTGTGTCAGGAATGCGCTTTGCACTGAAACTTTTGTAAATCCGGGGGAAAATTTTATTTCAGTTTGTCTTATGCAAATATTTACATACTACTTTACTAAAAGATATATAAATGAGGTCCAATGTCCTCATTCGGTGTAGTTAAATGTCTTTATCTTTAGTTAGGGAAACGCTTTGTATCACATTTCAACAATCCAATTATTCGAGTTCTCATGTAAAAAGTATACTACAATATCTTAAATCAGATTACAGCCGGTATCAATAAATAAAATGCCTCGTTTGATCTTAATAATTGAGTTATCATCAATCTCATATCTTAAATTTTTCTATCACTTAAAAGGTACCAGACTGAGAGAGAGAGAGAGAGAGAGAGATTGTACAATATATGAAGCTCAAAAAAGGACACTTTGTTATTTGCAATTTGTTACCATAAACACTTTCAAATTGATCACTGGAGTCACGTGTAGAATTGACCTCAAATCAGAAAATAAATCAGTGTAGCCTTTTTTGACATATTTCTGCTATTTGGCCATTAAAAGAATTTACAGTTACAAAATACTGTCCTTAGACCGACAGCTTTACTACAAATACTAATGTCAAAAAAATCCAGTTATTGAAACTACATTACTACATTACTACACTACATGCATGTAAATGTGCTCAGTGAAAAAATAACAAATAATCTTTAGATATTTTTGTCAGATTATTTCCATTTTGTGTTAGGACATACTTGTGTTACTTTTTAAATGAAATATATTGTGTAACAACAAATTAAACAAATCAAAATGAAAGGAAATTGGATTTTCTGCATTGACAATGTGGTCTTATGTATAATAAGACAAACATTATTATGTATAATAATGTTGATTCAACATTGATCTTTGGTGAGGTTGGAAGCAAAAAAATGTAATGTTTGTGGTAATGTATCTCTCTCTTTTAAAACTTTAAAAAAATTGGCAACATTTAAAAAAAAATAAAATTAAGATCATTATTTTTTTTTGTGAGCACTTTCACAGCAAATGTGAAATTAACTCAATGCGCTAAGTAAAATATAAACATATTAGCATGAATTAATTTAGTTCAGGACTTTTAGTAATTTTATTAATTTACTTTGTTGTGTAAAAAATTACAGATCTGGTTTTTTTTTCATATTTACTGAATTTCTGAATTACTTTTTTTCAATGTATACTTATGATGTGTGTATGTGTGTACACCTGTATATACCACGATGTATGTGTGTTTCTCTAGCTGGTTGGCAGGCCAACTATTCCTCCATATTGGGCTTTCGGTTTCCAGCTCTCTCGCTGGGACTATGGCAGCCTTGAAGAAGTGAAGAATACGGTGGAGAGAAATCGAGCAATTGGCCTTCCTTATGTAAGTTCCAGAAAACTCATTACTGGATCTCCTTCTGTTCTTTCTCAAAACCACTTCCACCAAATTCCCCCCTGAACCAAGTGACAGAAATGACAGAAATTTGCTTATGAGACCTTTTCATTTCTTAAATAACATGAATCATATTTATGTGATGAAAACTATGAAAGTGTCACACACAGTGTCTGCAGTATGTAATGTTTCACCTGTAATTGCTGTAAGACACTCTGAAGGACAATGTTTTGGTGTGACGACAAAGGGGGAATTAGTGCAGCAGCCTAATATGTCTCCATATGATTAGCATTTGCAAAGACCTGGCAGGAGCAACTCACCATCTGCTGAGGCTTTATGGAAGACTGAATATGCCAATGTAATGAAAAGCAGTAGGCAATGGTGCAGCTAACACTAGCATGAGCAACAGGCTTTGACTGTGCCATTCATCAGCTAGTGGATGCTAATGATGGGGAAAGCATATTTGCCAAGCTTGAAGCTTCAGAAACTGTGTGAAGGTCATGCCCTTCAAATAATTTGAGTCTCTGTAACTTTGGTTCCTACATTTACGTATGAAAATCCCCAAAATATTGAGCATTGCATTAGAGCTAAGATCTACAGCAGCTGCTGGTGGGTGCTAAAACTAGTGAAAACACACTTCATAACCTTGAGAACTCAGAAAGGGGAGTTAGAAGTCGTTACTCTTTGAATCCCACATTCGGGTATGTAAATCACAAAATAATAACCCATACATCAGACCAGGCATCTCTGGAAACAGATAGCAAACACAAATGCTGGGGAAAAGATAATTGCCAAGCTTGAGACCTCAGAAACCAGAAACTAGGATGTACACATTTCAGAGACTTTGATTTGTAATAATATGTATGTAAAACCACAAAATAATATCTCTAATAAGCCCTGCAACAGTGCTGGTCCCTGCAACAATAGCCAGCAGAGGCTAATGACGGAGAAGGCATGAATTTTCTTCAAAACATTTGGGATTTCTTTTGATACACTGAAAAAAAAAGTAGTATTAATACCGAGCAATTGCAATTAAAAAGTTAGCTTTATGAATTTATTTATGTATCACAAATAATATGCGACAAATATAACCAATGTCCAGCAGCAACTAGAAAATGCTAATGTTTACAAGCTTGAGACATGAGAAATGTTACATTGGGTTTTTAGGCATGTTCTTCCCATAAAACCCAATTTAATTTCAGAAAATAAATAATTGAAAACTATGAAACCACAAAATAATAGCCATGCATAACCCTTAAAGCCAAGGATAAAGGCTAAGCCATGCAGCTTTAGCTATTACAGACATGAATTCTGGGGTGAACATAGTTAAAAAAGGAAGATTTTCCAGACCCAAGTGAGGTAGTATGAAGGATGAATTTTAAGAGAGTCTTGCATTTACATATGAAAATTACAAAATAATAATCCATGAGGAATGCATTTCCAGGCTAACGCATAAAAAATGTTCAGCCTGAGAAACGTCAGGTGAGGACGATGAAAACTGGGACTCTCCCAGGCGAATTGGTGGAACTGGCAGAGAATGAAAGAAGGAGATAATAAGGACAAATACACTCATTTATTCTCCTGCATCACCTGTTCCAGGATGTGCAGTACACAGATATAGACTACATGGAGGACAAAAAGGACTTCACGTACGACTTGGTGAAGTTCAAAGACCTCCCACAGTTTGCTGACTACATGCATGCAAAAGGACAAAGATATATTCCCATACTGGTGAGTCATCTTTTTTTTACCTGCCTTTTTATTTGGTCAATTAACTTTTACCTCTCTTTGTGAAGAGGCAATTTGCTGCAGAAATGTGCTGCCTTTCCCACCTGTGCCTCAACACCTGTGCTGGTTTGATGAATGACTAGCAACCATCATAATCAAGCTGAAAATGTGCTTGTTTTGTTTTCCTTTTTCTTTTTCTTTTTCTTTTTTTTTTTTGTGAAAGGATCCTGCCATAGCCACGAGCAAGAGAATCAACGGACCATACGAGTCACATGACAGAGGAACACAAGCTGATGCATGGGTCACTGAGGCAGATGGAAAGACTCCACTAGTGGGAGAGGTAAATAACGATGGCTATAAAAAGAAAATATGTGCCATAAAGTTGGGAACAGTGATAACTGTTATGATAACTGAGAATGTACATAATCATCTGCTCCCCCCCCCCCCCTTTCCAAAACCACATAGTTTGTTTTACTTTTCTAAATTTTCATAGACATCTCTTTTACCTAGTTACTACTACTCAACACATACACATTAACAAATGTGACACTTCACTTAATAGACCATTTTAATAAATTAAAAATAAAGTCAGCAATTTTAGAACTCAAGACTCAAACACAGCCCCTCCCTGAAGCTTTGCAAAAGCTAAAGTTAGGTCTAAGTTTACCCCAATCACGTTACTTGGTGTGCAGCAATGACAGTGGATAGCTTTTACATCTGATATGGATTGTACCTGAATTCGGTGGCAATAACCCCTTGACAACTGTTGCTAAGAGATGTTGGCCAATTTTGACCAAAGACAGCCAAAGACAAAGTTCTGGCAGAGTCAGAATTTTTTTTAATGAAAATCTTGTCTAAAAGCCACCAATAAGAGGACAGCATAGGATGACATTACTTGCAGACAGCTACAAATATATTAGTGGCAGTGGTGAAACGTAAAACAAACATGCACACAATGGACAGAAAATATCCTATTTACTTTAAGCTCACTTTGAAGAATGTTTCTGTTTGTGCGACCCCATTTTCTGCACAATCCTGGATCACACTGGATGTTGACATAAGCAGGAGTTAATAATTTCCTTTAATCACAGGTTTATCATTAAAGGATTTTCATTATATAATCTGATATTGTTATAGAATTCATTCAACATTTTACAGTGTGATGAGTAATAATCTTAAAAGACTACTGAAATTTAAACACCCTCACCCTTCCAGAATGGTAGCTGTTGTGTAACCTTTTCTCATTCAGCTACAGGAGCATTAGTGAGGTCATGCACTGATTTCGGGTGCACTGTTGGCATTCCAGTTTATCCCAGAAGTGTTCAGTGGGGTTGAGTTCAGGGCTTTGTGCAGGCCATTCAGGTTCTTCCACTCCAACATTGGCAAACCATGTCTTTATGGAGTTTGCTTTGTGGACAGGGAAATTGTCACGCTGGAACACGTTTGGGCCTCTTATTTCCAGTGGAGGGAACTCTTAAAGCTACAGCCTATAAAGACAATTCTGTGCTTCCAACTTTGTGGCAGCAGTTGGCGAAGATTATCGTCCACATACTTTTGGCCATCAAGTGTAATTCAAAGTTCAAAGATAATAATAATAATTAAAAAACCCTTAGCTTTAAATAATGTTTTACTGTATAATAATAATTACATAATATGTAGACTCAGACTTGGGACACCACTGAAGTAGTAGAAATTATTTCTAGAGATAATAAAGGCAGATAAGTATATGTTATAAAACATAACAAAATACACACTTGCAAACCATGTATTAAAAGAGAGGACTGTTTTTAAATTATACTATCAACACAATAAAACAGATTATTGTGCAATTATTATTGTGCATTAGCTGCAATTATTCACTCTTGAGTTTTGTGGGTTTATTTCAAGTCAAGTATGCATTGATTTTAGATTAGTGTCTAATCTCATTGGCTTTTGCCTCTCAAAGTGAATGCAGACTGTTCTGCTGCTCTAGATGAAACACAATTTTGCCACTGCTTCTAAATGTACATGTTTACAACCAACAACGCACAAAATCCAGTAAACCTCGTCCCCAGATATACAAGTTAAATGTTGTAGCACTAATCTGTTCACACGTTAGAGTACTCATAATAAAGTACTCTATAAAATAGTCTTCATATAAAATAGACTATAAAGCGGTAACACTGTTAGATGGTTTGATGTACAAATAATGCAACAACCGAGTCTTTGCATAACTCCTACAATAACTTAGGTCCAAAGCTCAAACTTGATGCACTCCTCCTGTTTTTCATTCTTGGTATCACTAAAAAGACAACCCAAACAAAAGAAAAAGGCAGTACATATGTATATTTACGGTAACATTTGTTTGTTTGTTTACACATAGTCTATTACAAAACTATTTTGGTCAGATAAAACAGACCTATGTGCCATGTGTGAGGCCATTACCTATATTTCATTGTTGCAAATTTCTCAGTAATTATTTTTAAATTAGCAACAAATAGACCCTAAGCTTAGGGTGATACAGGTTCTTCTGTTATAGTCAAACACAGGAATGTATTTAAGATTCACATTTTTTATTAGAAACAAAACCTGGAACACTCAATCTAGTCTTTGTGTGTAAAATAAATCTAGTTATAGACCATAAAAAAGTATAGTTACAGAACATTTAGGAACATTTAGCTACACAGAGCAGTACAACGAGGAGCACAAAAGAGGTTTGACCCTACTATCAAAAAAGTTCATTGAAATTTGGCCAGAATTTTTTCATAACATTTTATTAAACATAAAACCACATGTTCCTCTTTTACAAATGGTATTACTATACTATGAAGACATGTCTGTATAGCTGGTCATGGTGGCACAAGGCCTTATAGCTCTGATAAAGAAAAAAAGGATTTGGATCAGCATTAGGGAGCTCAGCCTACTGGTCTCAAAGATCAGTTAATAAATGTCAAAGAGAACAGATAATCAACAGATAGAGGGTGATAAAATGATGTGTGGGTGTGATACAAGACAGCGAGAAGAGACACTGGAGAGGGAGATCTTGAGGGCATCAAGAGTACTGTAGATCGCCTATAAATTCTCCTCCCGATATTTTTAACAGGGCTTGTTTGCTTGTGTGTGCGTTTGTATTAATCTATTCATGGACACAGTATGCTGTTCAAACATTAACTAAAGACATCATGAGAACAACATTTCCCATAGGGAAGTTCATTGAAATCTTGATTGGAGAGGATAATTCGGAGTCCAATTCTCATTTTGGCTTTGGTCCACGAACATTGACTAAGTGTGTATGTGCACGTGACTTGTGTGTGTTTTTACTGTCGAAGCTAAATGTGATGATATGATGAAGCTAAATGTGACAATAAAAAAAAAATGATAAAAACTTTGTGGACCAGTAGAAGCATCAGACAAAAGGACTTTTACTGGCGTTATAAAAAAAAAGTTAATACCATAAACACAGGAATGATAGTGACGATGTGAAGAAAGAGATTTATTATATTCCAATTCAAATGTTGACTTATCAGTTGACTTGCAGTAACTATCCCTCTCTGCCTTTGGCTTGAACAATGTACAAATGTTAAAATGACAATATAGAGCTTCATAGTGAGGTTTTGGGAGTAAAATTGTCTTTCCTGATGGTCGTAGGGAATTTGATTATTAGCTAAATTCTAAGACTGACCTAGCATTAGCTACAAGATTGTCAATGCTATCTTATTTCGCTAGGTTTGATTGTTTACTTAGTTCAGATAAGCAAGTAAGGTGACGAAAAGGTACTATAAAAAAGAAAGCCTGTTGACGTTTTAACAAGGTGTAACAAGTGAATTTTATATAACTACAAAGGTCACAGCATAACCATAACATGTTTTATATGTTTTAGATTTTTTAAATTCAAAGAAATCAATAAAAAATTATATTAAGAAAAAAAAAAAGTTTTCTGCAGACATAGCTAACAGAGCTAGTGTAGATAACTATTGCAAAGAAATGTGATTATTTTTGATAGTCAGTGCTTGTCTTTCTAGATGTTGCAGAATCGTGGAGCAGTGCGCACATACAGTTATTATTCCACTTAGTAGTGAAAAGTGAGAACTAAAATAATCACTAATAGAGGTGCATTTAGGCATTACGCTGCCCAATGTTCAGGTGAGGACCAGCAAATGTGACAGTTGATGGGTTGCCAGATTGGGATAGTTTTAAATTATTACACACCATGCAAATCTGTTATTGCAAATAATCAGAAGGAAATCTAATAAAGTGCACACAGTGTGTCTATGATTTACAGAACCCTTTCTCTTGTAAGATATATTGCAAAGATTGGGAGAGGAAAAGGGGGATTATGGAGTAGATAATGTACGTACATCAGAAATATGTGTGCACCGTGGTGCTGTTTCACATGCAAAGACTGTGAGAAAAAGAAGAAAAAAATTGTCTTCCTTGTTCCAGTGGTTGAATTTTTTTGGCCTAGTTTTAAGTCTTTTGTGTGGATTTTGAGGTGTAGCTGGGCTGGCAATTTTGCTGAAACCTGGCAATCCTGGTCAGTGTTAGTAGCTTGACTATGTTGGTCTCTCACACAGGAAACACACATGCTGTATCAAACCCAGTTGAATAATGTTATGTCTAAAACTGCCTATTGTCAGTTTACTTAAAAAATTCGCTAGATAGTAGACTATAGCAGGAGTCAAGTGTGATAGCCTCTTGGCTTAATTTTATATTTGGCTATGTTGTTAGTAATGCCATCCTTCCCCACCAACATCTACAGTCATGAGCCACTGCTGCTAGAGTCATATGTTGAACAGCATGTCCAATTTTAGCTGTGTGATATGTGTTTGTATTGTTAAATTAGGTGATTTGAGATAGCTGGTGTAACTCCTTCTACTCATATTCATCCATCCAATTTTCAAGATTTATAGAGTTTTATGAGATTTCTGAGTCATATACGGTGTGTTTCGTATTATGTGCAGGTTTGGCCTGGAGAAACCGTGTTCCCTGACTACACCAAGCAATCCTGCATCAAGTGGTGGGTGGATGAAATGGTCCGGTTCCATAATCAAATTAATCATGACGCAATCTGGATTGTAAGTAACTCCGTAGAATATAAAAAAATGACAAGAAAAAAAAAGTTTTTACTTTATATTTTGTCTCTAATAATGTAGTAGTATACTATGTACTGTATAGTATGTAATAATGTAGTAATACATAAACTATACAGGCAACTACAGTGTAACTACTGAGGAGTTACTGATGGAAAACAGTAGTACATCTTATGTAAATAGATATATGTATCAATGGCAGTTTTGGTTTGTGTAAATACACGAGCGTATCTTGACAGTTGTAATGTGACATTCTCTCTCAGGTGTAACAGGGTGAGGGTACAAGTAAGCTTTACTTTATGACTGTAATAGGATTTTCACACTACACAGAAACTGACCACTTATTTTTAAGGAGTAGCTTTATATATAAATTACCCTTCAAAATAAGTGGACAGTTCTTGGATAGGTAGTATGTAGGAACTGTCCAATTGCATATTAGTAACCTAGATCAGTAATTCATCCATCTGATTTTGTTAGGTTAGCATATTTCAAAACAGATGAGTGGCAGCATGGAAAAACACATGGTGCCTTTTCTATTATGAAGTTCTGAAAACTGAAATATGCTATTTTTAATGTATCTCTTGTGTATCTTTTGCATGTATCTCAACCACAGGTAAAGTTCTAGCATTTTAAATTTGGAGTACCACTAGAAGTGAAAAGAAAGAAAATTGCATTTAAAGGTTTAAAGCATTTCAGATGTCAGGTTTAGAGCATTTCATTATTACTCAATTGAAAGACGCTTATAAATTGATTGTCTAAAAGCAACTGCTAGTTATTGATTAATGATGAATTTGCTTTTAGTGTAATATGTAATACATAAGACAAATTAGAAATTTGATAATGAGATCTATGTCTACCTTCATACCAGCCTTTAAGAGTCAAGCCCATTCAGGAGTCATAAAAATAAGTATGTAATTTATTTAATTTTAAAAAAGGGAAACAACGTCCTTAAATGATTAGAAGCTCATAATAACTGTGATGTCCATTTTAATATTGGTTTGTTTACCATTTGTTTAAATATTATTCTGAGCTTCTGCCCACCTCTACATTTGTAACCTATCATTCTTATCAAAAAACTACACATTGCTGATACATTTTCAAAGACTTCTAAGTGTAGAATGGGAAATGTGGAAATGTGTAATCATTTTGATTATCAGCATCATCCATATGAGTCACAGAAATCTTATAACCTAAGGTAAAAGTCATTCATTTAAACAGGAAGCTCATCTGTTATGAAATAATCCTTGATTCATTCAAGACATTCTGCTCTGAAAAAATTAAAAACATTCTCCCAAACCTCTGCACAAATATGATGCAGTAAATAAAGTTAGTTACAAAATTTAATACTTGTGTATTTACATAAGACCACTGTAATCCTCAGTAGTTACATTCTAGATGTCTGTCTAGTTTATGTGTAACTACACAGGTATTAGCAGCCCCTAATAATGTGGTACTTAACAGTATTATGTGTGGGAGTGTCTGCTCTTAGCTGATGATGTATGCTGAAATCAATAGCTTTTTGAATGCCTCCATAAAATTCTCAGTTTTAATGTGCTAACAATTAGCAGCATAGAGATAACGGAGCTGAACTAATTGTTGTTCATTTATAAGGACATGAACGAGGTGTCCAGCTTTGTGCCAGGCTCCAATAAAGGATGCGCTGATAATACTCTGAATTATCCTCCATTCACTCCAAGTAAGTCTCACATACAGCTCTTGATGTGCAATTACAAAATTTTAGACTCAACGCTATAAGCTTTTTTTCAGTGATTTAATCCATTGTATTTAACTCCTCAGCTAATTACCGATAAGTAATTCCAGGATACTTGTATAGGCTCCATCTATGGAGGGGCATTGAGTCATTGCCCCCACCCTCCAGTTGCAAACAAAAGTCACATGACACTCATTCCATAACTTCAACTGATAGCACAGTTTGAATTCAGACCTATATGCAGCCCCAGCAGTGGAGTTTATGTTAGCTGGTCTAGGACCCATGTTCAAGCCGGAAGCCTGTAGTATTAACATTCATTCTGGCAACAATGCCGAACCTAATGACAAAAATGAGACCGAAGATTGTGGTCAAGATACCCCAAACCCTGCTAAACGAGTGAGGACTCATAAAAAGTCTTGTATAATCATCTGCCCCTCCACAAAATTTCACCAACATTGAGACCATGGATTTTCTACATTATATAGTGCTGAAAACTACACGTATTCCTGAAATTAAATTGCTTTATATATTTATTTGCACATACTGTATCTAAATCACAAGTAAAGTAAAGTAAAGCATTTTAAAATCTGTTTACCCCAAAAAGTTAAAAGTGAGACGATCATATTTAAAGATTTATAAAGATGCCCAAGCTACTACTACATTATAACCTAATCTACTTATGGAGAAGGAGAAAAAAGTACTGCCAAATTTTAAAGAATTTACAATGAGAATGATTTTTCACTTTATTATTAATCATTATCAGTATCATTCACATCAGGTCTCTGTCTCATCAGCTGAGCTAAAATGTCTTTGGTCACCTTTAAACACGTTGTCTCTTCACTCAACTGATCACTGATTGCGCTGTGTGGGGAAATAATCAATGATTTATTTAGTGAGTTCCGGTATGTTGGCTAAATTTCTTTTTTATTCATGTTTAAATAAGTAAGTTAAACATTTTAAAACTTTGTTCGCTGTCATCTGCCCAGAGTATGTAGGCACCTTTCTCACTTTTGATGAGCATTGCAGACATTTTGACAAAGTGGGGAAAAAAAAGGGATGCCTTCCTGAGTGCTTGTCATTTAGGTCAGGGTTGAGGACATTTTCACAACTTTCTGAGAAAGAAATTCCAATTTGATGTTTGATCTGTGCAGCTATATTTCTATTTTTTTAATAACTTAGAAATTATTAAATAAATAAATAAATAAATACATAATCAAAAGAGGTAATGACTCATCTTGTGATTCATCTCGTAGGTGTTTGGTTTGACATGTTAACCTCTTTATTGAAAAAAAAAGGTTCTGAAAAATCAAGAGAAATGAAATTTACTTTCAGAAGTAAGACTGGTGAAAAAGTGATCAGTGTTGAGCTCTATTTGGGACTCAATGAGAGAATGTTGTCTTTCCATTTGCATTAAATTTATTATTATTTTTTTTGATTATACAAATCTGGCTTTGACTAAACTGCATGATAAATATATGTTTGAATTTAGTTACATTGGTTAGAGCAGGAAAATAATAAATTGTATACTACCATTACCCTTGTGGATACTCATGAATTATTAAATCTAGGAGATATGCTCTGACGAGCTGCATGTCAATTGGATGGCATGCATTTACCATTTTACAGTCCAGTTCTCCCTCCCTCCCTCTCTCTCTTTCTCACCTGCTTAGCATCTTTCCCCAGGCCATAAATCTCATAAACTGTTTGAGAAAATCCTCATATAAAATTGAAATATGTGCAGATATCCTGCTTACAAACATGAGAGCACTTGCGTGCGCACACACACACACACACACACGCACACACACGTATTTATCTTACTTTCCTTGCGAGGACCTTCCATTGACATAATTATTAATGCAGCTTATTAAGCTATGTATACATTAAATCTAACCTTAACCTCAGTAACCGCAAGGATTTTTTTTTTTTTTAATTAATAAAAAAAATCAGTTTTCCTAGACAAATATCCCCAAAAGGTCAAAACTATCTGATATTCCTAGCTTTGTGGTCCCCACCAAGTTATAAAGATTGTATATTCTGTTACAGAATATTATATAATCTCTCTCTCTCTTTCTCTCTCTCACTAGACATCCTTGATAATTTGATGTACAGTAAGACTTTGTGTATGGATGCAAAGCAGGCCTGGGGGAATCACTATGATGTTCACAGTCTTTACGGATATTCCATGGTGCTGGCAACAGAAGAGTAAGTCCTTCAAAGTGCCGTACATTTGGGCCCAAAAGTCTAAGTCCACCACTCTTCTTATTTCATCAGTTATCAAGAACTAATATATTTCAGTAGAGAAATCCTTCTATAAATTTGAAACCTATTTAAATAAGTTTAAAAAAACATCTTTACTGTTGATTAATTGTTGTGATGACATATCACTTCACTGAAGGCAAGACTATGACAAATAATATTTTCCATTTGATAATATATTTGCATACTTAGAAAAATAAATCTCTTAATAGAAAGACTAATAGAAATAAAAATTTGGGATGATAATCTTTGCTTTTTCAAGAAAATACCATGCTCTGATAGAAATGATATTTAAAAATGCCAATTATGATTTTTTTTTTTTTCAGTTTTTTTTTTTAAAGTCTAGCATAAATCCAACAACATTTTGGAAAATCCCTCTGTAACACACTTCTAATTAAAGCTGGGAATGGTCACAAGTGGACAAAAACAGTTAAAAATTTGAATTGTTGAATTTTGATATTCTATTACTGCAGTATAAGACTAGATATAGTCTAGACCTGTAATGGTTTGCGTTACTCATACCACCAAAGAAAGGATTTTTTTTTTTCTCACAGGAAACTTTTGAAACAATTCAAAAAGCATATTTACATAGAGCTATTCAGCTCATTTTGACCCAGAAAGTAATGAATAATCTCTTTTTCCACTCAGGAGGATTTCAGACCATGGTAATGGCTTTGATGGCTTAGTATTGTTTATTATGATAATTGAGATGAAGTGACGGGAAAAAAAATGTAGTTATAATAATATGAAATGACCCAGAATTAAGGTTTCACCTGCTCAAAAACACTCGTTTTTTTTCTGTGCTCCTTGTCCTCTAGGGCCGTGAGGCAAGTCTTTGGCAGCAATCGCTCATTCATTCTCACTCGCTCCTCTTTCCCTGGAGTGGGAAAGTATTCAGGCCACTGGCTGGGTGATAACGCTGCCAACTGGAATGATATTAAATGGGCAATACCTGGCATGCTGGAGTTTAACCTATTTGGAGTGCCTTATGTAAGTACAACCCTTCTACAATCAGAATCCTCTGCCATGATATGTTTTATCCCATCAGTTATAGAAGCAGTACTACGAGAATGCTAACATTTATTGTGCTGTGTCCTTCTCCGCTACATTAAGTCAGTACACATTCAGGAGAATTTAAAACTGCATCCCAAGCTGCATAAAGTCCACTAAGTACTATGCTTAGATAGTAATGGCACCAGTGGTATACTGACAAACTATTTAGCATGCTAATATGCAGTTGGGAACAACCTTACAAAAGTATTTGCAACTCTGATGATGTAACAGTCTACTGCAGTTGATGCTGTTTCCTCAGTATTTCAGAAGCCTGTATGAGGATAAAAAAAACTTAATTGTGCATTATCAATGTGACTGTCACAGTTACTGAGTAGCAGATGATTGAGCAAACCATCTCGGTTGCTCCACTGTAATCTCACAGTGTTAGACTGCAAAATGAATTTTTATCCAGGCTCTTTGTATCTCCGAGGCCAGAAGGCTAGCTAGTTGGAGACTCTGTGTATTTTATTATCTAATCAGTGTATTTGGTTCTCTAGCCTGTCAAAAACATTTGTCATGAGCCAATATTGTTAAGGCATTAACTAAAACACAACGCATAAGAATATACACCGATCAGCCATAACATTAATACCACTGACAGGTGACGTGAAAAACATTGATGATCTTGTTACATTGGGACCTGTCAAGGAATGGGCTATATTAGGCAGCAAGTGGACAGTCAATTCTCGAAGTTGATGTGTTGAAAGCAGGAAAAGTGTAAGGATCTGAGTGACAAGGGCCAAATTGTGATGGCTAGATGACTGGGTCAGAGCATCTCCAAAACGGCAGGACTTATGGGGTGTTCCTAGTATACAGTTGTTAGTACCTACCAAAAGTGATCCAAGGATGGACAAGTGGTGAACCAGCGACAGGGTCATGGGCACCCAAGGCTCATTGTTGCACATGGCGAGTGAAGGCTAGCCTGTCTGGTCCGGTCCCACAGAAGAGCTACTGTAGCATAAATTGCTGAAAACATTAATGCTAGATATGATAGAAAGGTGATCATAATACACAGTGCATCATAGCTTGTTGCATATGGGGCTGTGTAGCTGCAGACTGAGTCCAGCGTCTACAATGGGCACATGAGTATCTGAACTGGACCATGGAGCATTGGAAGAAGGTGGCCTGGTCTGACGAATCATATTTTCTTTTACATCATGTGGACGGCCGGGTGTGTGTACGTCGCTTACCTGGGGAAGATATGGCACCAGAATGCACACTGTAAAGGAACATGACAAAGAGTTCAAGGTGTTGACATGGCCTCCAAATCCCCCAGATCTCTATCCGATCGAGCATCTGTGGGATGTGCTGGACAAACAATTCCGATCCATGGAGGCCGCACCTTGCATTTTACAGGACTTAAAGGATCTGCTGCTAATGTCTTGGTGCTAGACAAGCACCAAGTCCATGCCTCAACGGGTCAGAGCTGTTTTGGTGGCACAAGGGGGACCTACACAAAATTAGGCAGGTGGTTTTAATGTTATGGCTGATCAGACACAGGCAGAGGCAGAGATGAATGATGTGATATATAATGAATGACCTGCCATTTTGGCAGGTTTAGTCATTATTGTGGGAAGCTGTTGTTATCACTGCCAAAAAATAAAAAAGTAGTTCCTGATTTCTAGTGTAGAAGCAAAACAAAGGAAGCAAAGTTTCAGAGGTGCTTATTTTAACGGCCAATAACACAACAGGGCAAGCATTAATAGAATTGCTGTGCAGAACAATGAGGGCACTGTAACTGCAAAATTAGCTGCATACCTTTGTTCGCACAACTGTTTAATCACATCCATCTGTAAACTGTACTTGGGTGTACTTTCAAGTTACTTTTGGAAAATGCACACACTAGATACTGTATGAATATCAGGAACTGTAAGAGGAGCTAGCATATCCAGAGCATTGCTACACTTGTTGTTTGAGAGTTTGTATGGATCCACACCACCCTTCCCTTCCCACTTTTAAGCATGAAATAAGTATGAGAAACCACAATAAAACAGCAGTCTCTTTAAGCTCTTAGTGTGCATGAATGTATTTGTAGCATGTTAATACAGAACTAGTCCTTCTGAAATGGTGTAACAATTCTCGCAATGCAGCATGAGGTGAAGTCGATTCCCAAGCCCTATAGAGAAATTAAGTTAAGTAACAAGCCAATGATTTTACAATAATCTTAACTTTTATGTCAGATACAATTATAGATTGATTAAGGTTGTAACTAATATGAAGGATAACATTATATAAATGCTCCCTGTGTTTTATGTGAAAGCCTTCAGAGAAGGTACCGTCTATTGACAGGAGAAAGCATATTCAATGGAAAAACAGAGACATTAAATGATTCTGATAGTTTAAAAAAAATGCACTGAGAACTCTAAGCACTGTAGTGTGCTTTGGAGCATTTTTTTAGTAGGAGTAAAACTATTTGAGATCTTAAAGTGTATGGCATATTTCAACCACAAATAATTACTTGGTTGCATGCTTATCTTGCCAAGAATTTGTCATTGTCACATCTTTCTCCCTGCTTGTTGTGTAATCCATGGGTCTTCTTTAGTTTTGGTCCTGTCTCCACCCCTGTCATTTCACTGGTCTGTTACTCATTGTGTTCACCTATTTCGTGTTAGCCCTTGATTAGTTTGTCAACTTATACCCAGTCCTGGCTATTGTATCATGCATTTCTGAGCCTTGTATTCTGTGTTCTAGTTTTGGGCAGAGGTAAAGCCTTCTTCAAAGTTGCTTTGCTGTAATTGGGCAAAAAACAGAAAAAAAAACATATTAATGCTGAGTTTTTATTAATGTAATTTAAAAGTAGACGAGTTATAGATGCAGTTTACCCAAAAATCTGAAAAAAAATGATTGACGTGACCAAAATCTTAATTTCTACCTGTAATGTCTTGCCCTAAATTTCTATAACCTTCTGTAGAGGTTACAGAAAACATTGTGCGCTTTTACAATCAGCAACTTTTTCAGAGATGAAAAAAAAAACAGAGATGAGCAGGGATAAAAAAAAATTGCAGATGGCATTGACTGAATTAACACAGCCCAAAACAAGACTGTCATGTGGAGCAGGTGGATTACTGGGTGGATAATGCTAACAAATTTATGTACCATTATGATTGTTACAGAGTTTCTCAGTTGATATAACACATTTCTCCAAACTAATAATTGACACACCTATCTGAACGGCTAATTGTACAGTTTACCTAAACCATGTCTTCAAAAGAATTACACTTTGTCACAAACTCCCCCTGCTTTTGTGCTTGTTTATAATGCCATGTGCTTTGGTTTTTGTTCTGATCCTGTCTCCGATACTGTCCAATCATTGGTCTCTTACTGATAGTGTTCACCTATTCTGTGTTTGGCTATTGGTCAATTTGCTTTCTTATATCCCCGTATATATATGTCATTGTATGTTCATTATAAAGTCCCATGGTATATTACTGAGTGTTTGTCCCCATGTAGTTTACCTGTTCTACTTCTCGTTGCTTTTGACTCATGCTTGTGTACTGGAATTATGAATATGGATATATCCATGAACCCTTTCTGCCTGTGCTTGGACTCCTGCTTTTTCAACTTGCACAATTTTTTTCACCTTCAAATAATGTACCCCCAGATTGAGGTCAGCTGGGTTAGCAAAGCACACAACACAGGACCTGTCAGATTTTTTTTGTATGTATATAAAACACTCTGGAGCCTAAAAAACAATAAAGAAGAAGAGACTAGAGAGCGAATGGCACAGAGAAGAGGCGTAAAGATAAGAGGAGGTAGAATAGTTGATTGAGGAAGAGGGCAAAGAGTGGAATAGGATAGAGGAAGAGTGGAAAAAGTAAAAAAAAAAAAAAAAAAACAGATGGCAGAAGAAGGAGAGGACAGGTAAGAAGAAGAGATCGAATTGACCCACCATCCAACAAGATAAAGGGAAGACATGCATCAAGACAATCCCTGAGTCAGGGATTGTCTTCAAATGAAGACTGAAGACCTACCTCTTGACTAAGCACTGAAAAAAAAAAATGCACTGTATTTGCTGCTGCACCAACTTGTTGTACTAACTCATCTCTAACAGTTTTAGAGTATTCATAGACTCAGGCCTATTTGTGCTAGCATAAGTATATTGTCTGATTGAGAGTACAAAGCACCTCTGTAAGTCAATCTAGATAAGCTGCCAAATGTTGTAAATACAAGTCTAAGGTGATGATGAGGAAGAGATTTGAGAGGAACAGCACAAAGAAACAGGATCTCAAATGAGATGAAAACCTTCAACCATGATCTCTCCCAGATAGACGCTTGACCGAGACAATACTGTCTTGGGGCCATCTAAGCAGTACGATTCCTATTTTGTATGATTCATAAATATGAATTATTCATAAATATGAATATCAGTGACATCCTAATCAAAGGCAAGACCAGGAGCAACTGGAATTGAGGCAATTTATGGTAGTTTGGGACAATGTTCCACCATTCAGCACTGGTATACAAGGGGATTGAAACATATCTGCATTTCCTAATGGTGTTTCTTCCACCACATTCACCATTTCTGAATCCCTTTGAATTTCTCTTCTTCTAAAGATAGAACATATATGAAAACACAGGCCATGTAAAAAATTTTCCCCTGCCATTTCAGAAATTGTAAATTACTACCTTGTCCTTTTACTAAAAGCTATTTTACATACCATACTGAAGAACTTTTTTGCGTATGGAACTATAACTATATATATTTAATCAAAAGATGATTGTAGTTTTGAGATCATTTGTTGTGTATTAAAAATGTGTCTGAGAAGAAAGAGAAGTATTTCCATTTGCAGTGGAAGTACACTGTTCTGCAAACTTCAGAGTAGGTTTTCATAGGTGTGTTAATTGGTTTGAAGGCAGTGATTTCAGTTTGGAAAAAAAATGGGTTATATCAATTAGAAAAACTGTAATGTGTTAATTATTTGTGTGTGATGAATTGCCTATATTTACCTTCCCTCTCAATAGGAAATGATTGATGAGTGTGAGTTCAATTTGTATTTTAACAGTTAAATATTTTGCTTATATTCATATTTTTATGCAGATTGGTGCAGATATCTGTGGCTTTTTTGACGACACAACCGAGGAGCTGTGCACACGCTGGATGCAAGTCGGAGCCTTTTATCCTTTTAGTCGTAACCACAACGCCCAGTACTACAAAGTAAGTATATGCACTAAATAAAACATCACTGCTAACAGTAACATTATGCACAGCAGAGTCTCCAGTGTTAAATAATTACATTGCTGAATCAACTCTTATAATGCTCTATTAACTCATACACATACAATTTCCCAGGAGCTATCAGCAGGTCCAAATCCTCACTTTCATACTTCATACTACATACTTTTTCCTAGTAGTTTTGCTGAACAATATGCTTTATGAAGAATAACCGAATTTATAGTTACATACTATAAATTATATTTACGTACAGTGATTGTTTAAGTCTCACACTGTTGGTTGAAGTTACTATTGTATTATAAATAAATAAATAAATAAATAAATAGATAAACATGTTTAATAAGTGTTGACTTGCAGTGTAGTTGTTAAAGTACCAGTCCAATGAGTCAAGGCTGCAGGTGTTTTTTTTGTTTTTTTTTAAATATATATACCGCAAGTGCCAGTTTGGATATTAAGCAGTCTCTGTGTAACATGCTACACTGTGCAACTTAATATAACCAAATATTATAATGCACATGCTCATTCAGCACTAATGTGTTAAATAAGCTCTGTAGTGATTAATGAAACAATTAAATGATATAGCTGTAAATTCAAGAGTCGAATTGTAAGAGTTAATTTAACACTAAAACCAAACACTTTTTGTACTGAATATTTCGGTCACTGCAAACCCATGTTAAACCACACCAATACCTGCTAAAAAATTTATTATACATTAGCATCTGTAAGAACTGAAAGAGTCACTTGGGGTTCCAATGTGTGTCCTTCTTCTAACATTCTTTGTCCATGATTTATTCCCCAATCATAATTGTTAGATTAGAGAAAGAGAGAGCGACAATCACAGAATATGTTATGAGCTTATGTGTTTAAGGGGCCAAATGAGGATGAATGGAAAATGATTTCCATGGCGAAATGAGATGAATAAGGCTTGACCTTTTAGTGAGTGAGTAATCAGTCCTCCAAAGTCTCCTCTGTCAAGATTAGCTTTTACACACGTAGATCCAAAGCCTCTCTCTCATCCCATAGCAGATCATCTCTGTTTTTTCGTTTAGCTGCAGTACATTCCAAAAGCCCACTACCAACAACAAATCCATCGTTATCAACCTACCTACAATCATTGGTCATTTGATCAGACAGACTCTGTTGAGGAACTATATTAGTGTACAGTAGGTCCAGAAATACTGACTGTAGCCTGCCCATTTTGCTGACCACCATTGTACTAGTACTGACCAGATGCAGTATTATTTGAATGGTGGGCCATACACACTCACAAAAGTAATAAGGATGTAAGTGGCTGTGATGCTGGTATGATTGTATCATGCACAACATTGCTTCTGAGGTTTTAAGTCCTTCCTTCCTTCCTTCCTTCATTTCTTCCTTCATTCATTTTCCTTCTTTTTTTCTTGGTGGTGGTCATGGTGACAGCAGGCTGAGAAAGACTTCTCTATCCTAAGCCACAGATACCAGCTCCTCTCCAGGCAACTGTAATATATTATTGCTTCACCAGGTTCTGGGTCTCCATCCAGTATGGTGTGCCATAATACAACTCTATTTTCATCCCAGTTTCTTCACACTCAGCAGCAAAACATTTGAGTATATGTTGGAAATGCCAAGAGAACAATATAATCTGCAAATAACAGGGGTGGTACATACCAGACACCAATCCAGCCTTGGTTGTGTCTTGATATTTTGTCCATGAAAGCCAAAAACTGTAGTGGAGTTAAGGCTTTGCCCCAGATCTCCATGCAGCATTGAAGAGAGGTATTAACCACACAACAGTAATCTTGTCCAGGGCTTTCAACATCTCCTGCTGGATCTCATCTACCACTTCAGCCTTGCCGCTATGGAGTCACATAGACGAACTCCAAAACGCCAGATGTCTGGCACTGCTTTTTGAATAGAGGGAATGTCCAGTGGTTTAAGGAGTTTCTCAAAGTGCTCCTTCCCTCACTCAAGAATATCCCCACTAGAGGTCAACACTCCCCACACTTCCTCATCAGAGCTTGAACACCCCAATCATGCACTCCAAGTATCCCCATGTACCCCAACATGTTCACTGAAGTTCCCCAGTAAGCACTATGGAGTCAGTATGAGTTACCCCCTTGAGCACCTGATCCACCTTCTCCAAGAAGGCTAAATACTCTGAACTGCATTCATTCCCTCTGAACTGTTTTCTTTCCTAAGTCTTGAAATTGAGGCAATGCTATTGTTCATGTATCGCTTGCCTGCGGACACCACCCCAAGGCTTGGGTCCAGGGGTCAGGGTACACTTATTCTTTTTTGGGGGTCTTTAGGATCATTCTTTTCCTTTCCTGCTCTGTTCTGTTCGTGAGTGTTGGCCCTACTGGGGGCATTAAGCTCCTGGTGACATAGGGTCTCCAAAGTACACAAGCCTCTTGACAAGGTCTTGAATCACGAAAAGGATAATAATAATAATAATAATAATAATAATAATAATAATAATAATATTTTTCCTTTTTTAAGCCTCAGGATCCTGCAGCTTTTGGTGCCAACTCTGTCCTGGTGAGAAGTTCCAAACACTACCTGAACATCCGCTACACACTCCTGCCGTACCTTTACACACTCTTCTATAGGGCTCACGTGAGTGGGGACACCGTGGTGAGACCCGTCATGCATGAGTGAGTTTACTACCAAGATATGTTTTTATTTTTAAAGTGTCACTCTACTAACCAATAGAGAGTGTTGAAGCAGTGAAGAACAGTAACTGAAAAGCAACTTAAGCAGTGAGAACAGTAACACACAATGTATAGAGCAGTCTATTAATTGAGCCAACATCAGGTTTTAGTTTTTAATACTCTTAACTATAACAACATTATTTATCCTGGTCTAGACTAAAATTAGACTAAGAAAACTACAAAATATTAACATGGGAACCTCATAAACAGGGACCAATATTGCAAGGCTCAGAATTATAGTAACACATGCAAGACTTCATAGCCCTGGAACAGAAACACAGAAAAAAAAGTAAGAATAATAGTAAAAATAAATAAATAAATAAATAAATAAGACATAAGTAGAGTCTAAAGACAAAGCAGGATATAAAACAAAACAGAAATACATGGTGCTTGTTGCCATGGGAACCACAACAGATAGGACTCGGGTAGGGTAAACTCATGATGCTATTATCGATCAATTTTACTAATGGCATCAAACAGCGCCAGCAGCTTGTTCAGTGTGATATGCGTGGCCTTACATATGCTGTGAGCATTATAACATGCAGACAGGAACATACAATGCAAAACTGTGTGTCTTGCAGCTTTGGATTAACATGTTATACCACTTGCAAAGGAAATACTTAAGATAGTTTAGAATTCATGTTTTTTTTTTTAATTCCCTTGTAGATTTGCAAATAGATTTTATTTAAAATCATAAATAAATAGAGTTCTTTAATCAAACAAATTCATGCAGTGGTGCAACTTGTGGCATTAGTTATAAGTTTGTAAGTGTAAAATGTGTTTGTTTTGCATTTTGTTTCAGATTCTACTCAGACCCTGCAACATGGACAGTGGATCTTCAATTCCTCTGGGGAGCACATTTGCTTATTACACCTGTTCTGGATCCTGTAAGACACACACACACACACACACACACACAGAAATATACATATTTATTTTAATCTTTTATTTACACAGACATGGCCTTTCTGATTGATCTCTTCATTCTACACACGTCTCTGTCATATGCATACACAAATACAGAGATCTCTGTCTCTCATACTTACTCCCATAAGCATGGCCGTGTTACTTGGCTCCTGTCTGCTCCCTCTGGGTGTGTGTGATGGTGACCTCCACTGGGACTTGCTGCAAAAAAAGAGAGGGAATTATTTCTCCTTTCCATTTCCCTCCCTCCTTTCTTCCTTTCTTCCCTTCCTAATGAGATCGTCGACCTCATTACAGTGAAATTAGAGCAACAGATAGATTGCGGTCATGTTCAAATGGGTGATTAATTGCCAATTTAACACGCTCTCACTCGTTATGAAAAATATGTGAAATAGATTTGATTCATAACAAATCCTTGGGAAAGTTTTATTTTTTTAATGAAAAGTGCAGCACTGTAAAAGTGAAATGTGCTGAATAGTATGCTTACTAATATGCTCAAATATGAGTGAGAAAAACTTCTAAGTGCATGGTCAAGGGCTGTTTATATTCCATCATTTATCAAAAACTAATACACAATTTTAAAATATACTGTACTGTAGGTGCATTTTCAACAGGAGAACTTTTTTTTAGGAACTCAGGAAATTATTCATCTCAGGGAGTTTAGGCACTTTTCCAGCAGATGAACTAATTTTAGATCCTGGGTCATGCATAGCTCCAGGAACAACTGTAGGCTTGCTATTTAAATGCAAGCTTTACAGAATGACTAACTCTAATTTTATAACAAAGTTGGTGCAGCAAAACAGAATGTTCCAGCAGCCCTTTATTTATATATTTATTTTGTTTTTGGGCTTAGCCCTCTGCATGTCATTGTGCTTTTGCAGCCTAAATAAATTTGTCTGAGTTAGCGACAGCACAGAACCGTGACTAGTCGAAGCACTGTGTAGTTCTTATTCAGGACAGTTCTGCAACTATTTAGTTCCTCAGAAGATTCCAGAACCAGAGACAAAACACACACAACCTAAACAGCCCGGAGAGCGAGTTCCATAAGTAATCACAGCCGTGCCGAAAATCAGTATAACCACAAGCTTGCGAGTGCAATATTGCTTTTATACAACAGTTTTATGAACAAGAAATTAATATTGAGTAAGTGATATTTCGGACACAATATGGCCAAATGTTCTGTTTCTTTTGGATCCGCTAGCAGAAATAGATCCTGAAGAAGCCACACTCACTTTATAGCAAGTCAGCTAGCTGACTAGATAGCTCATATTGATTCGTACATTCCCATTAAGGGTGTTTCTGATAAAATTGGCACCCCTTCTTCCTTTTCATCTTCAACTGACGAGCTTTCATTTAAGCCAAATGTTAGATTCCTGAACAGTACTGTTCGCCATGTCCGCTGATGATGTCACTAACATTATTGTAGTAACCATTTCGAACTAGGAGGTTGAATTTACGTGGCGAACACAGAAGAGTGGAGAGATACACAAAGTGAAACGTCCCAGTGTGGGTATAGGAAATATAGGCACTCTTGGAACGTCACTCGACCAGTCAAACTAGTGGACCAGAACTAACTTTCTATAACAGCACAGCTCAAACAGTAGTAAGGCAAATCCCAGGTTTATATTATTGTGCCTAATACGTTACTGTTTCTGTAGTAACAAGTTAGACAGTTGTTTTTTAATGGATATTTTGGTTTTTTTAAATTGGTAGTTGTTCCGGCAGAGAGGCACTACACTGCGACCAAAATAGTCCAGTTTATAATGTGTAGTATAACTATATAGTGCATAATGCATAGCCTAGAATTCAAGTCTAGTGTCCTTCTTAGACTGTCAGCCCCAAGCCTCTCTCATAAGCCCTGAGTAACTTGAAATTTGTGTGTAAAACCACATGTAAACTGTGCGAATCCATTAATTGTGCACCTTCAATGCGCTTTCATAAACCCTAAGGTCACTTTAAGCATGGCACTTGAATATGCAAATTTGCAGAAGCCTGTTTCTGTCAGTTGAAAACAGTTTGTTTTTTTAACCATTTACTACATTAAATCTGAATAATGTGTAATGAACATTCTGTCTCAGAATGATGATTTATTATTGCCGCTGTAAACTTGGTTTCATATTAGATATTCATTGCACATTTACATGTCTATAAACAGAGACATTTTCCATTACTTCATTAACAAAATATACACTCATGTCTACATGCTTTTGTATTATGCTTATTTTGTTATTTGTAAATAAATGCAACACCCCCAATTTATCTGATCATGGATGTAAATTAGTACTCATAATTTGGGATGTCAGTAAATAAGGAAGAATAGAATCTGTTCTGAGACTTCCTGATAGAAATCATTTATGTGTATTACACCTAATGAAGAATAATGGAATCTTTAAACTTTATTACTATTATTATTATTATTATTATTGTTGTTGTTGCTGTTGTTGTTGTTACATTAATGTGTTACATTCATTAAGTATTTTTAATGATTTGTTTTGCTGTTGCAGGGTGCGGTCACAGTGCAAGCATACATTCCTGATGCCGTGTGGTACAACTATGAGACGGTAAGAACACACACACATGCACATGCACACACACACACGCACACACACACACACACACACAGAAGTCTAGAGATGTCATGAGTATTAGGACTTTTCGATATTCTTGTTCTATATTCTTGAGATGACAGCAAGATAGCAAATCACAAAAATTCAGAAGACACTCTTAGCTCCATTCATGTATCCATTCATGAAAACTTTTAATAACTTTTAATAAGCACTTTATTTTTGGCATGTCAGTAACTAGGCATGTCCGTGAGTAGTCACTGCAAGTTCTCATACAACATATTTGCAGCACCTTCTATATGATAAATATCAATATTCTGTCACAAGCACACTCGACTTCTCTGTAGATGACTTTTTGCATTAATGTAGCCTGACCCTCCCATATCTCCCCTACACTATATGAATAAGATTGAGATGTAATAAATACATTTAGATCATCAAAAAAATGAAGCCCAATTCATGTATAATTTAGTGCTGTTCACAACATGATTAAGGCTTGAGTAGAATGTCTGTTGTCTGTAAAGTGATATATGGTACTAATGATAGGATTTAAAAAAAAAAAAAAGCTATTCAACATCAGTATTTAATGTTGCCCTGACAGCTACTGCCATAACCAGACGCCTTGTCCCATCCCACAGAACCAACCAATCATCGCAGTCTTTATGAATTCGTAATTTATTGAAGTGCAAAGTGCTATTGTTCAAGCTGTACTTTTATAGAACATCTTTTGGCCAATCAGACTTATATTTGATAAGTCAACAGCACTGTGGTTTAGGTATTAAATAAATCACAACAGGAAACTAGGAGATTGTTATAGGAAACTAATTAATATTTATAGCCGCTATTACATACTGTAAGTGATAACAAGTACCTGTTATCACTTACAGTACGTTATAATGGCAATAAATAGTTTCTCTTTTTTTCTCTTTTGAAGTTTGTTAGACAAACAAGCAACTTGTCATGTTACAGAGAAACTAAAAAGTGCAAAGTCATCTGTTCTGGAAACAGACTATTAAAAAGTGCTGACACTGGAGACAGATTCCATAAATGTTTATAAATGTGTCCTTACAGAAAGCTTCACCATATCACTAATTATGTGTTTTTCTTTGTTTTTAAGATCTGTTTATTGTTAGCCTTAGATTACGTACTGTAGATCGCCACCATACAAGTCCCTGTGAATGTTGCTGTTACTATAAACCTGTCATGACAGTCAGAGCTGCTGTTATAGAAAATTAATCAACACTTTCAGACCAATCAGATTTAAGAATTCAAAAGTTTTTTGTTATAGATAGATAGATAGATAAATAGATGGTTGATATATTTATAAGTATATCGAATATATATATTGTATATATTGTGTGCTGGTGACAGAATGTTGATATTCATACTATATATGGTGCAGCAAATAAGTTAATATTTTGTACTGAGTCTTGGTTGAAAATGTATCATTATGTTTTCAAACAAACACAAATTTACAGGCAGGTCACAAAGGCTTGTCAATATTCTACAGGCTTTGGTATTTTGCTCCCAGCAATTCGGTAGCATTAAAACTTATACACACAGATAAAGAACAAAAAAAATGTCTACCCACATAAAAAGTGCAAAAAGTTAAATAAATTCATATTGTAATACATAAAAGTTGTTTTCACATCTTGTACTGTGATACTGGAGCTAGGAATAAAATAATTAATGAGCAAAAAACACAGGGAGAAAAATTACTGAACATTTATATATAATGTAATTACATTCATGTTAATAAATTAGTGTAATGAGGCTGAAAATCATGTTTTTAGATGTTCTACTTGACCAAAGTGCATGTACCAACTTAATCATTGAGTTCGTTATCTCAGTTAGATGTCCTTGGTTATCTTGTAGTTATATTGCTCTTTCACTCTCTCTCTCTCTCTCTCTCTCTGTTGTTTCAAACTGCATAAAGTACAGGAGGCACTAAATATGAATCCCTCAGATAAGAAGTCACACAGAAGTCTGTTCTTTACAAATCGTCTAGATTACAATATACATTTAAAACTTTAGGTCATAGTATTTTATTGATAAAAACTCAAAATGAATCAAACACCAGTATCAAATTTTGCTCACTATCTAAAGTGGTCTCAAAGAGAGAATGTTAAATGGAATAAAAAGAGAGCTTTTGCTTCGAAGTCATGTACAGTAAAACACACCACCTGATATAATGTGTTTATTAGGGGTAGTTTTGATGCCATGATTAGATTAATATTTATAAGCACATAAGTGTAAGGTTATTTAGAAACCAGTTGCAGGGTGAAGAGGTGAATACAGACTGGAAAAACTGGTGCATTTTAATGTGTGTTGATTAAGAACAAGAGCTACTCCAGCTTCTTGTCAGAGGTTAATGAGCACTGATCATGCAAAAGATAAAATAAGCTTAATCTCAAGCCTCTTTTCATGGACAGTGTTTCTGTGTGTGTGTGTGTTACACGTTGTCAATTATAGGCTTAGTCAATTGTCAATTGGCTATTGGGTGAGGAGTGATCCCAGCTGAGATGGATGGATGAGTGGATGAGTAGATGAGTAGTGAAGAGAAACACTCCTCATGGAGTTGAGCAATGAAGAGTATGAGATAAGATCTAAAATTGCTCATAAACAGCACTGTGACAGTATAGACTGAGACAGAGAAAGAGATCAAGAGAGAGATAGAGCAAGAGAGACATAGAGAGAGAGAGAGATAGGGGGCATAAAAGAGGGCATAAAAGGCATAATAGAGAAATGGTGTGATTATGGTCATTTTAAATCCATATATTAATTATTTTTGGAAAGTCATTTTTCCTGTAAAATAAGTCAGATTAACTTTTTTTAATGGATCTTGTCATCAACATGTTTATTATAACAGATAAGCGTTTGTTCTGTTTTAATAAAAAATATTGCTTTCGATAGTCCTGCCCATAAAGCTCCACTGAAATATTATGGTTTTTTTTCTTCTACCGCTTTTGCCCAATTTGAGACATTAAAAATAAGTTTGTGCATTATTAGTCTGCTTTTTTTTATCCCCCGATTTTATGAGCTAGTGTGTGATTTAAAAGACATGGTCTAGACACAACTGAAAAACTCCTGATCCATGAAGAGAACACAAGAACAATCTAGCATCTTCAGAGGTACAAACTGTATGCAGGCAAATTTAATAATCTGAATCCAGAAATTCAAGTTAAACACCTGAGTACATGAATACAGAGACCTCTCCCAGTGTAAACATTGATTTAACTTTTGAACTTTAGTTGCTGACCTAAGTCAATTATATTATTCTCTATATCCTTAGACAGTACACTTAGTGCTGGTCAACTGTATATTATATACAAGATTCATGATTTATAATCCCACTTTTTATTTTCACACCAAAGAGGAGGGATTCCTTTTTCAGTCTGGTTCATCTAAAGGTTTCTTCCTCATGTTGTCTCGGGGAGATTTTCCTTGCCACTGATGCCTCTGGCTTGCTCATTAGGGATCTAAATCCACATCTGGATTTGTGTAAAACTGCTCTGTGACAATGTTTATTGTTAAGAATGCTATACATGTAACTGAATCAGATTGAATATTGACTGTCTAGTACCTGCATGTTTTAGTTTTTTTTGATGAAGATGATTAGGAAGATGATGGTAGAAGTTATTAATAAAATGATGATGATGATGAGGAGGAGGAGGAGGATAGTGAAAATGAAAATCATGATTTTTTTTTTCTTTTGATTTGGCAGGAAGAGAGAATCGAGGAGCGTAAACAAAAAGTTGAACTGTCACTGCCGCTAGATAAGATGGGTCTTCATATCAGGGGAGGAGCCATTCTGCCAATCCAGAGACCTGCAGTCACTACTGTGTATAGGTAACCCTGCCCACTGCCTTCATACACACACACACACACACAATAGGAATCTTACATTGAAAGCCATTTTCTTAAGGAGGCAGTTCCATAGTGCTGACCTTGATGATGATGATGATGATGACTTGTTATGCATCAAATGATGATGATACATGTATTAAGCATCAAACTGATAAAGCAATGGTGTTCTGTTAGAGTATTTAACTTGTAACATTTAGGATATTAAGGGTGTAAAATTTAAACATATTTAGAAAATATTGTGAAGTTTGAAAAAAATTATAGTGGTGTAACACAATGACACTATCTGTATCTGTTCAGAGAATATGTAATTTATGAACCCTAGCACTATGCCCTAGAAACAATGGAAAACACTGGTAAAAAGCCCAGAGGTAGAAATGGCAGCACTGTCAGCGTGGTGTGTGAATTCTGGCCCCGGCGGTTCCTCAAACTCAGCTACATCATTCGAGTTGATAACTGGTCTCAACAAGAGATGTGCGAGAGATTTTTGTATTCCTGCTCACACAGTTATTTTTCTTTGTACTTGCCTGCAATATTTTCTAATGAACTTAGTTTGTTCTAGTTCCCGAAATATAAACAAACTAGTATTAGCAGTTACTAAGGATGCTGTAAATGCATTGTGCAGCACTGCACGGTTGTGCTACTGAACATGATGTCTTTTTGTCTCAAGCTTCATATATAACTGAAAGTAAAAACCTCTCGCTGGCATGCTGAAATTATGACTATGTGCTTCAAAGGCTCTGCTTTTCACTCCCTCTTATTTAGTTCCTTGTAAAAGTAGTGTGTGATGATGAAAGCGTGTGTGTTCCTGCAGTCGGCGTTCTCCTATGGGCCTGATCATTGCACTCGATGACAACAACCAGGCATCAGGCGAGCTGTTCTGGGATGATGGAGAGTCTCGAGGTACTAATTACAAAAAAAAAAAAAAAAAAAAAAAAAAAAAAAAAAAGTGCTGATTTTTCTCTAGTTTCTTCTTATCTGTGTGTGTGGGTGTGTTTGTATATCTTCTTGTATATGTATACACCTTGTTTATGTAGTGGGTGTGTTGTATATCTTCTATGATGATTTCCTTATCAGTGTTATTGCTGTATAAAGCGTATCTAAGTTGTTATCATTTGAAGAGGGATTTATTATTTTATTTCATCATAACAGATACATGTGTCTTCCACTGATAACAGTGTGGGTGAAACAGTGTGTGGAAGTGTGTTTGTAAGTGTGTGTGGGGGGGTGGTAGTTGCATGGATGGGTGTGTGTGGGGGTGAGAAAGAGGGAACAGAGATGCAGAGAAATATAATGTAATATATTTGTGTATGAGAGAGAAAAAGGAAATCTGAGTGTGTGTGTGTGCATGTGTGTATCCTCTCATTGTGTAGTGTTTTCTAAGGAAGTGTGTGAGTTCTGGGTGTGTACATGAGCAAGAGTAATTTTGTAGTCAAGTGCTTGAATTTTGCAAGTTACTTAGAATTTAAAACAAACATCTGATACAAGAGGTACATTTTGCTTAATTACCTGCCCCAAGGACACAGAGCAAGGACAGTTATAGTGGATATAAAATAGTCGATAAAATGAAACCAAGATAAAACATGACAGATCTTTTTCCACATTTAGTGTGATATAGCAGCCAACAAACTTCAAGTGAAAAATAGAACCTTTTAACATTTTAGGGAAAAAAAATTACAATAACCTGGTTGCACAAGTGTGAACTAATACTTTGTTAAAGCACCCTTTGCTTGCACTACACCACACACATTTTTGGGAAAGAATTATATTCCACTCTCCCTTGCAAAAATACTCCAAATCTATCAAATTTTAAGGGGATCTCCTGTGCACACATTCAAGTCATTCCAAAGGTTTTTGGTAGGATTTAGATGTGGGTTCTAAATGGACCATTCCAAAATGTTGATCTTCTTCTTCTGAAGCCATTCCTTTGTTGATTGGATTTGTGCTTTGGGTCATTGATATGGCTGGAATGTA
This sequence comes from Pangasianodon gigas, assembly GCA_022758105.1. Classification (NCBI taxonomy): domain Eukaryota; kingdom Metazoa; phylum Chordata; class Actinopteri; order Siluriformes; family Pangasiidae; genus Pangasianodon; species Pangasianodon gigas. The sequence continues at coordinate 22,306,734 of CM040459.1, read as the reverse complement.
ACATTTTTCTTCATCTTCAGCTTTCTAAGAGAGGCCTGCAGGTTTTGTGCCAAAATATATTGGTATTTGGAGCTATCTATGATTCCTTCTATCTTGATTAGAGCCTTCGTCTCAGCTGAAGAGAAGCAGCTCCATTGCATGATGCTTCCACCACCATGCTTCACTGTGGTTACAGTGTTCTTTGGGTGGTAGGCTCTCTTGGTTTTAGATCTTAGAATTATGCCCAAAGAGTTCTACTTTGGTCTCATCAGACCATAACATATTTTGTCACATGGTTTGGGGTGACTTAAGTGGCCTTGAATTATTATTATTATTATTTTTTTTAATGATAAAGGGTTTCAAGTTTCAAGTTTATTTGTCATATATACAAGTGTCAGTGACAATGTACATTGAAATGCTGTTTGTGAGGCTTAGGCAGTTAGGGTTTCTGTCTAGCCACCCTACCTCATAGCCCAGACATGTGAAGAAGACGAGAAATTGTTGTCACATGCAGGGAGTGAACAATACTTGGCAGATTTTCCTGCAGCTACTTTAATGTTGCCATAGGTCTCTTTTTCTTCTTTTCCTTTTGTCAATTTTGAAAGGAAGTCCTGTTCTTGGTAATACACCGTGGTGCCCCGTTTTCTTTACGTGTTGATGATTGCCTTCATGGTGTTCCATGATACGCCAAATGTTTTGGAAATTCTTTTGTACCCCTCTCCTGATCGATATCTTTCAACAATGAGCATCACCAGCATCATTAAATTTGCAGATGATTCTACACTCATTGGACTTAACCCTGGGGTGATGAAACAGCATATAGAAGGGAGATCTGGTGGTGTGGTCACAGAACAACAATCTCTCCCTAAATGCCAGCAAAATGAATAAAATGATTGCTGACCTGCAGTAGAGGAGGGAGTAGCACACACCACTGCACATAAGTGAGAAAGAGGTGGAGAGGGTGAACCCCTTTAAATTCCTTGGCGTTCACATCAGCAAGGATCTTATCTGGTCCTGGAACGCATCTTACCTAATAAGGAAGTCTCATCAATGCCTGTACTTAGTGAGAACACTAAAGATATTCTGCAGGTGTACCATCGGGAGCATTTTCACCAGTGGCATCAGTCTGGTTTGGAGATTGCTCTGCTTAGGACTGCAAGCCTCTTAAGTGGGTGGTTAGAACTGTTCAAACCCTCACAGGAGCATACGTCCCATCACTGGAGGACATTTTTTGTAGCAGGGTCATCAGGACAGCCCACAACATCATCATGCACAGAACCCAACACAGCCTCTTTACAATTCTTCCATTAGGTAGATGCTATAGGAATGTGAAATTCAGAACCACAAGGCTAGGGAACAGCTTTTATCCACAGGCCATGAGGCTTGTCAGTGACTCTCACTTACTGGCCCTGCTCCTGACACAAACAACTGCCTCTGTCTAGAACTTTGTTCTTGCACCCAAAATGATCTGTCACCCTTATTTTGCATTTTTTTCTGGCTGCAGCCAGGCTCACTGTTGAATTGAAACAGCCCAAAATATTGACGTGTGCTGCTTTATTCTCAGTATAACAACATTAAAATTCAGTGTGTGTAATAACAGCTCAGTAAATTGACATGTGATGCGTATTACTGATTAAAGCACCTGTATCATCCTTTTGCCCTGTGATCTTTGTGTATCTGAACTCGGCTGAATGCTCTTTCTCTCTTTCTTTCTTAGATACTGTTTCATCTGGGGCCTACATCCATTACCAGTTCTCTGTTGTTCAAGTAAGTATTTTAAATATCATGTTCACTATTATCAGTGTTGTGTCCCATTGTCCTAGGTTGTCTCTTTGTTATGTAGCATTATAACTGTAACACTGCTTATATACTAAAAAAATAAATAAATAAATAAAAATCAATATTTCCTGTATTCACATCGACAGCTATACTGACATGCAGCGTAATAATCTGTTAATAATCCAACTAATAGCTCAATCAGAATTTATGTACATCTAAATCAAATCAAAATAGATTAAACTAAGCTTAATTTGGATTAAATTACTGTCAGATAGAAGGCAGTGAATGATCTATTTCATAATCTGTTTTACGGGAAAACATGAAACTACATCACCATTACAGTTGTGTACATTCTGTGGATGTGCATTTGTGTGACGATACACAGTGACTACATTTGCAGCCTAATCAACCGTTAATCTTCCAACTAAGATCAGTCAGAATAAAAAAATGTTCATGCATACATCTCAGTCGGGGCTTCCAGAGAGTGTCAGTTAATATCACTGAGTCCAAAACACCTGTGCATTTGGCTCATCTGCTGTTTTTACTATGAAAAAAGACAGCTCTTTTGGCCTATTTTGGAATATGCTTCAGCTTACTCCAATGTTAAAATGCAGAGCTCTTATGCAAAATGTCTAAAAGGTTGGCAGTTTTTTTTTTTTTTTTTTTTTTCATCTTATCCGTGCCCCTTGCAATACTTTCACACCCCACTGGGGGGATACCCCAGAGTTTGAATACCTCTGGAGTAAACCAATTGAGGCCAATCTGAGTGAACTTTCTATTCAGTTGAATGAGGTGGGTGATTCATGGTTGATTCATTTCTGTTTGAATCAGCTTGTGTTTCTGGGTCATGATGTGCTCCTTTAAAGCGGTCTAGTTGTAACACAGTGTACTTCAGCTCCACACAACTGACTAGGTAACTGTACTCAAACTGACAGGCAAATCAGTAATTAGTAAAGAATAAGGCTGAAAAACACCATCTAAGAAGTTTGCCTTACAAACTACAAAGGCCTATCCAAGCAGCATAAACTTGTTTATTTATATTATTTGCATTTTCTTTAAAAAAAAAAAAAAAAACTTTTTTAAAAAACCCTATCCACATATTCAAGACATGAGCACACCAGTACAGTTGTCTTAACTTGTACTGAGGAACAAATCAGTGATCAAAAAAAGAGTAATTGGTAAATCAGAACAATCCTGAGGAAAAGCATGTAACAAAGACATTGCCTTACAAACTATGAAGGTCTATCCTAAGCAAGCAGTTTGCCTTTTGGGTGAAAGTTTCCCAATAGCCAGCTCTAAGAAAAGGCAGGTTACATTAGAAGATCTGTAAAGACATTATACGTGTATCTGTGTATTTTACTTTATTTAACAACCAGAGCCCTTGTTCCTGAATCTTATTTTCTTCTCACTGTCTATTAGGGAACAGTTCATTGGGAAACTGCCAATAGAATGAATCCATTCAGATTGGTGAAAATTTTTGCATGTAAACAATGACACTGATCAACATGGTGGCTGAAAAGCAACATTTGAAAAAGAAATGAATTAATTTTTGAGAGGTTGAATCAGGAATGAGGGACATCTAACAACCATTTTGGAACAGAATGATGCCAAACGAATTTGAATTCTATTCCCCTGCTTCTGTTCAATAAGGACATTTGGATGACATTTTGCTGAGACTGGCATAGTATAAAAACTGTTAAAAACCACAAACAAGTTGAATGAACACTTGTTTAACCTGCCAAATTAATATTAAATACTTGCTACACTCACACATCTAATTGTTGTGGTAATGTTAACACTAAATGCCTCTGGACAATTGACTAGTGAATGATGTGCAAACCATGAGGAAATTAGAAATACCTCTGCAGCTGAATACAAAAGGACACAGTCATTTGTGTGTGTGTGTGTGTATGCTTGTACAGTATATTACAACTAGCTGGTATGATAGCTTGAAAATGTAAAAGGTTTGAATTGATAAGCAACAATCGTTTACTGTCCAAAAAAAAAAAAAAAAACCAAGGCGAGTTTCTCTCAAACTGGCAAACTAGATATTGCAATATTGCCTTCTGTATGCAATGGCAAAGGGGTGAAAGAGGTACTTATCAGACAAGCTCCATCTTTGGCTTCCTTTTTAATTATTTTCGGCTTGGTTTAGTTTCTTCTTTCCTGTCCTGCCATGCAATGCTACATGCAACATCTACATAATTGCATACCGACCTCTGTATTCTGAAAAAGGGACTTATTTTTAGTTAAACTAGTAAAATACATCTGTCTTGAAGGTGGGAATAAATGAGTAAAACTATGATATGGTGAAATCAGTGTGGGCAGTACTTATGCTGTATTGTTCTTATTCTGATTACTTGTTCATTTTCTCACCTAGTCAAAACAACACAACTTTAGCTTGCTAACTAAACTAAGTTGCATGGTATGCTGGATGACATATGTATTTTTTGATGTAGTGATATGCAGTTATAACCTGCTGCAAAGCTGTAGAGATAGTCAACAATTATTCTTTAACTTTAGAGAATACCAATTTAGATGTTTACCGGGTAGCTTGTGTGTAACATATCCATGTCACTTGTAGTCCAGACTGTTGCCAAAGCTCTTTTGGCTCACAATGTGGCATCAGTTCTAGTTAGCTCAAATAAACACATATGAGTGTGCTTGATGTGTTATGATTAGGGCTTCAGGAAGAGGAAGACAATCAAATGTAGAGCGATTTAACATCTAGAATCACCTCTTAACATCTAATGATCATAAATTTGTTTTGGATTACAGTAATGTAAATGGACTTCAATCAAGGTGAATTTATTTGGCTTGACAAAATCCAACTTAAAATGTAAGGGATTAATAAAAATTGCGTGTTTCTTTCAGGGAGTGCTGACCATGCAGGCTCTCCACAGTGGCTACTCTGATCCAAACAATCTGGTGTTTGAGAACGTCACCGTTTTAGGACTGAGCATCCCCCCCACAGCTGTGACCATCAATGACGGTAACGTGGTCAGTGCCTTGCCGGAGTCCAACATTCATTATGACTCGGTGAAGAAGGTAAGTGCATGTTTTCTTATACTGTGATAACCATCCAATTCAAATGCATAGTCAACATAGTGACAACATTAACAAAACTGTTGCTGCATAAGGCTAACACACTATAAGCAATTCCATATAGGAATGTATTGATACAAAATGGTAATATTACAATAATAATAATAATAATAATAATAATAATAATTTTTATTTTTTTATTCTGAGAGTATTACAGTATCATACGAAAAAATCAATATGATAAAAAACTGTATATATATATATATATATATATATATATATATATATATATGAGTTCAATGTAAATGAGATTATTCTGTGTATGTAAGAGGTAATTTGAAGTAATTATCAGCCAAAACAGCATTTCAAATCAACATCCTGCCATATTCTGAATTCATTGTCCTCACTCGTTTGGCCTGAGAGGTGTGTGTGATTGTAAAAGTGTGTGATAGGGATCTGTTTTGTAGGTGCTACATCTGAAGAATCTCCCACTGCAACTGGGGAAAAATTACACACTCACCTGGAATTCCGTCGTTGAAGATTTACAGCGGTTTAACTGCCATCCTGAGGAAATGGCCACTGAAAATTCCTGCAGAGAAAGAGGCTGCATCTGGGTGGTAAGTGTACATTGAATTAGACAGAGACTTAAAGGAAAGGTCCAGCCTGAATGACTTGCATATACAGTATTTATAAATAATGCGTGGTATTCAGTGGTGTCAAAGATTTACTTTATGATTCTGAGTTGACTTTATTGGTTTTAACTTATTTCATAGACATACTGGTCTGCTTTAATTAATAGATATTAATCAATCAAATTGACTTTTTTTCTCTGTATTTGTCTCTAGCCTTCAAATCTGAATGGTGTGCCATGGTGTTATTTCCCCATGGATTATGGCTACATCTCTGATCCTGCAGAGGAAATGCCAAGTGGATGGAGCTTTAATATCAGGCGGAATGATAAATACCCTGCTCCACGTGCTTTATCCAAAGACATCAACACACTGAAGGTGGAAATCACATATCTGAGTGGACACTCCCTACGGTTTAAGGTACAGACCTGTATGGCTGCCAGAGCTTGGACTGTGGCAGGGCATGAATTAGGTTGTAGGTTATAGCACTGACAATTTACAAAAGTATGAAGGAAATTAAATATAGAGAAAATGAAACAAAGAAGAGGAAATAAAAGCTATCACACAATTAAGTATAATGATATTTAAAATAAATAAATAAATAAATAAATAAATCTTACAGACTGGCCATTGTTTGTATCCTGCAGATCTTTGATCCGGCTAATAAGCGTTATGAAGTTCCTGTTCCTCTTGATTTACCATCAACACCGGAGATACAGGAGGATAAGAGGCTGTACACAGTGAATATCACACAGCAACCATTCGGTATTCAGGTGATCAGGAAAAGCACAGGAACCGTCATGTGAGTTTATAGCTTAACAATTTTATTCCAGATATATGTGATTGGATCAGTGTAGTGTGATCAAAGTCTGTGACTTTGATTTTATAAAGGTTTGTGTATGTAAAATCATGCAAACTTGATTTCCAGAAAAAACCACTGCAAGCTAACTTAGTAACAGGATCAGGAGAAGATGCAATGAGCAAAATCATGTTTTTCAAATAAGCAAAACAGTATCTTGCATTTTTGCTTTAATAAATATCCAGTGTGCGGTATTTCAGATAGGACAAAATATACAGCAAATTCAGTGCAAACAGATTAATTTAGCATCTGCATTGTGATTTACCACTGCCTGAAAGTCACATCAAGAACGGTGATTGTATGTATAAATTATTACAACCAAAGGGCACATATTAAAGTTTTCAAAAGCCTCTAATTGAAAACTAAATAAAATATTATTTTATGAAAACTTCTCGGAATTATGAGAAAGCTTCTCAAAATTTTAATTCTTATCACAATAAAACTTAATAATAAATATTTGTCATATGTTCACTTCAGTGATGCCAATAGCAATTAATGTCTTTAATTGCTGCCTTTAATTGATGCCTTTAATTGCTGCCTTTAATTGTTGTCATACATGACATAGATGTCAGCAAAATGTACATAATTTACATAATTATTATTTGTAAATCACCTACAAAAGGCCCACAATGTAATATATCAGATTACACCTGTGCACCTGTCAATCATTACTCTTTACTCCTTATATGAGAAGAAAATTAGTTACAGTACCTGGTAGTGCACTCAGATTTTCAGATCCAACTGTAATTGTTTTGATTTTAGGGGTGCCACCTTTGAGAAATGAAAATAAGACATTCAACCCAATTTTTCTGCCCCCTCCACTTGATATTGTTCCCATCGCCTCAGTGTAGCTGGAAGATTTAAACTAGAAAAGGGTATTTTGTGACCTTAATACTGTAAGGTTCCATCTGGGTTGAAAATGATTGCGAGAGGAACCTTATAATACTAAGGTCATAATATCACTACTTGCACAGTGCAATGATGGCTAGCAGTCAGAGTATGACAATAACCTGTGCAAGTGGCATTTGCATGCACCATGCTACCTGATGCATAATCTTTGCATACCTATGCAAACCTACACACAGATATTGTGAAGGAGATATCTCATAAACTATTCTTTTATAACAAAATTTTTATATCTAGTCATAATTTTTGAAGAAAAGGTATCATTGTAGTTCTTAACTGTGTTATTTTCACTTTATTACTAAACAAGGAATTAATAAGATTCCCTGGCACCTAATAAGGATCATTTTAATTCATTATGAAATTAATTCATATTATGTTAAGGCAAATTAGAAACATATTTTCTGTGTATTATTTCTGTTTCTGTCATTTCCTGAAGATGGAATTCGTCTCTTCCTGGCTTTATTTTCTCTGACTTGTTCATACAAATCTCAACTCTACTTCCATCACAATACATCTATGGCTTTGGGGAGTCTGAACGTCTAAGCTTTAGACACAACATGAACTGGCACACATGGGGCATGTTCTCTAAGGACCAACCTCCAGGGGTGAGTGAATTACACACACTTTCCTTATAATGACCATGCTATGCCTACTCTTAAATCCAGCCCCAGTCTTAACCCCTGTAAACAAAAAGGAAAGCATTTTAAATAAAAGCTGCAGTTTTGGGGGAAAAAATTCTCCTGGAAAACTGCACATGTCCCCACAGGATCTTTTGTATTCTCTCATTTGTATTCTTGTGGAGAGTGGTGTGTTTATAGTCCTTATAACAGTTTCATTCATTGGTCTGTAATCTAACCTTTATTGAAAGTGAGTTTTTTATTCCAAATGTAAGTAGAATTGAACGCTGGACGAGTGCAAAACTAGGGGACATAGGGTGACTAAACAGGCCATGTGATTGGTTTACTACATCATTAGGCAGTCATGGCTCTGGTTAAAGTTCTGAATTAAATATATGAAGGTTTGAAATTCAGATACAAAGACTGCTAGAGAGCCACTACATCTCTTCCCAAGTGAAAAGTCAGGAGCCTCTTTCTGGGACATTAGTAGAAGCTCTGCCTGTCGTGCCTTTTCCTCTTCTTTTGCCATCTTTTATTGTTTATTAGGGTATTCATCTTACTGAGGTTGTGTGATTTATTCGGCCCTACGATTCTTTGTAAGGTTGTTTGCATCCCCTTACTTCTTCCACGCCATACCTCTCTGTCCCCATGCTGAATATAATGGTTGTCATCATCTGTAGGCTCCAGAACCATGTCCACAACTTCTACCACACAACTCTATTATAGGATTGAGGATGGTTCTGCTCTTTTCAGAGTGACTGCCTGAAGGGACAGTCTCTTTGGGGGTGTATCCGTGCCCAGCTTCTCCTCTGTCTCACGAGGTTTACAACCTGCACATGTGGTGCTTGTTGTCACTCCTTCCATTTCATCCTTGAGTGGTGACTCTTAAGTCTAGCTCATTCTTCAAGATCTTGCCACACATACACTCGATAGTTGTTTGTCCATTGCAGAAGGTGACACCTGGGGTATGTTTCCTTCCTTACATCCACAGCTTGCTTAGGGTCCTTCTTAGGGTTCCCAATTTTCAATTTCTGGAATCTTCCAGACTGCTTAAAGAGTCAGTTAACTTGGTGTATGTCAACTTTTGACCCACTGGAATTGTGATATAATGAACTAAAGCTGAAATAAATCTGTCTCTAATAGATGGTAGCATGAATTGTGTAGAGTTGTGAACAATTGAGTTTGAATGTGCTTAGCCTAGGCGTATATAAACTGTATAAATTCCAAAGGTACAAAAGATATTCCCTTGAGAGTACCACCCCAGTCACAAGCAAATGACCAGTGAAAGATGCAATGGCTAATTCTTGAGTTGAATATAATTCAAATGATATAAAAGGTTTTATGAATTTGTTGCTTGATGTAGGGTAGTAGATGAAGCATTCAGCATTCAACATTTTTGGACAGTTGAGAAAATGTGGAGATGCTGTTAACTAACTGGTGGCAGAAAAAAAAATGTTGAGAGTTTCAGTCCTTTAATTCACTTTTTTCACTCTCTTCAGTATAAGTTGAACAGTTACGGCGTGCATCCCTTCTACATGGGCCTGGAGCCGAGCGCTCATGCTCACGGAGTCCTGCTGCTCAACAGCAATGCCATGGGTGAGACACACACACACACACACACACAATTCTGTATGGGAGTTTTTCATTTAATTTAGTGTCTGAAAATAAAACCTAGTTTATAAACTAAATCTGCATGTTGTTTAAAAACGAAAATAAAAGTAAATGACAAATTTTCTCTCACATTTAAAGAAACTGTGATCAAAAGTACATTCAGACTCACTCACATTTAAATATTCTTCTCTGTGACCATAATCGGTATCCAGTTTTAATACTTCTGATACTGTAAATACTTTAATGGCTTCAGACAGAATAAGTTATCATATAGCAAACCACAGGAGGTGTGTATATATATATATATATATAGATAGATAGATAGATAGATAGATAGATCAATATAGGCAATCTTCATTTTAACATAAACTTTATAAACTTGTTTTCAAGAGGTAATCATTTTAAGCTCCTATATAACAACTATATACATATAGAACCAGCACCATATACACATTGGAATTTAATTTGGGATTTGGCCAAAGGAAAACTTGGTATATACTGATATACAGACACGAAAACTACGAGAAAGTAGATTATTGCCTTAACAGGTTTGCTTGAGTATGAGTAACAAGTAGGCTAACCCCATTAGAACTATTGCAAATAAAAACAATATAGTAATTATTACTACCTACTTCTGTGGACAATATCTGAGCATAAAATTTGTTTATTGGAACAAATTAACTGAGAGTAATATTAATGTTGATATGTTTTAGATGTGACAGTTCAGCCGACGCCCGCCGTCACTTACCGCACCATTGGCGGGATCCTCGACTTCTACATGGTGATGGGACCCACTCCAGAACTGGTGGTACAAGAATACACTGCGGTAAGTGTGTGTGTGTGGACAGGATTGTGTTTACACACCAACATCAAGGGGACTAAAGACTAAAAAAAACCCCAAAAAAACCAGAAAAACTTCATTCCCAATAGAGAATGGCATTGAAAAGTATAAAGAAGACTGTGTAAGAGCCTGGCATTTATATCGACTTTATATTGACTTGTGTGTGTTTGTGTGTGTCTGAGACTTTGCAACATCTATAGAGGTGTTTCACTGAAGGGGAAAGGACACAGAATCTGAAAGTCACATTTGTTTTGGGTGCTGTTATTTTCGCTTCACCCTGACTTTTATCTAGGTGACCTGTAAATTTGTGAACCTCAGCCTTGTGAGCCAATAGGGAAAAAAAAAAAGGCTATACTGTTAACCCTTTGTTAAGAATGAAATGAGGTGCTGCTAATTATGATGTACACTGGATATTTGCCTTCTTATATATTAGTGTAAAGACAGTTTCCATACTGTACTTAAGATCTATATATATCTGCATATAAGGAAACTGATAAACAGTAAATATCTTTAACTGCAGTTGCATTGCAAACAGGTTATTATGATGTGCAGTATCATATGGACATGCATTCATGTTAATTAATTATTACATTAATATATTAATATAATGTAATATAATGTAAGCAATATAATGTAATATAATTAATATAATGTAAGCAGTTAAATATCAGTTTATTCATATACATGTTTAATGCTGTTTTATTCATACTGTTAACATGGAGCTGTCCTGTTCACCAACATACGCTAGTGTTTTAGTAATACATTTCTTTTTTTTTTCCTCTCAGTCTGCTAGGCTTTTCTTGTTATTAATGTTGGCACGTGTGTGATAAGCAGAAATTGCACAAAAATAAATAAATAAATATATAAATAAATAAATAAAAATAATAATAAGAAGAAGAAGAATTGTTGTTTATTAAAGCGATAAACCTTGAGTGGGTTACTCATAACCCCCCTTCCCATGATAAAATCATTGTAACACACTCCCTCTCATGGTTTTTTGTTTTTACAAAAAGGTGACAAAAAGTAACATGATAAAATCCTGTGTTCAGAAAATAATTTATAATTAATAATATTCCCTATAAACAATTGATTCCACAACGCAATGTAATCTGTTAACAGTAAGTTCTGGTTGCTAAGCAACACCACATGAACAGATTAGTGTGAACTATGAACAGAACAATGGCTTAAGTGTTTTTATTGGTTTAAAACCTGCCGCATTAATGCCGAATTCAATTATTGTGACATGGTCACAGATGTGTGTATATCAAGGATTTTACAAGCATGGCTCAGCCAATCACACTGCCTGTTACATAAAATGATTTGCTTGTGAAAGGTTTTACTTTGTGTGTGTGTGTGTGTGTGTGATTTACTTAATCTTTTGACTTTTATTTTTCGACAGATGATTGGCCGCCCAGTTCTCCCAGCTTATTGGTCTCTGGGATTCCAGCTTTGTCGCTATGGCTATGCTAACGATACAGAAATCGCAGAGCTTTATGCTGATATGTTGAGCGCCAATATTCCTTATGTAAGAGATTTATAATCCCATTTTCAATATAATTCCCATTTAATTTTTCATATCATGATTAATGTCAAATCTAGAATTCATGTACATGTGTTCAGATACACGAGTAATACACAGATCCCCCTGGGATAAAAGTGTGCTGACTTTGACCTTTGGTCCCTGACAGGATGTGCAGTATGCAGATATCGACTACATGGAGAGGCAGCTAGACTTTGTGCTCAATAAGAACTTCATCAACCTTCCTAAACTGGTCGAAAAAATGAGAGGGGAGGGCATGCGCTTCATCTTCATCCTGGTACTGGGCATTTATTTTCACTTGTTCTGATTTTGTCGAGTGACATGCCCCCTTTTCTCACTGAGGTCAGAGTTAAAGTTGATCAGTCATTTTAGTACTAGACTAATGTTAGCTAGCTTGCTAGCAAACTTGTGTTCTGGTTTTGCTAATATAATAATCTGATATGCTATGCTAGTGTTACTATCATACAATCAGTTTTGGGGATTGGCTGATCAAATTTAAGCAAAACCTAAATCCAAGCATCACCCTTGTTAATACAGTCATATCTGTCACCTGGCAAAATCAGAACTTGTGTTTCTTTTCTATAATGATAATTTTCTTTCTTTTCTGCAAATCGAAACAAGGCCATTAAAGCCATCCAGCTCGCACCATGTGTTACAAAGCTGTAAATGAGATTGCTTTTGAATTCATTTTTAATGAGAATGTGTGACAGGTGACAGAGGCTGAAGGAACATGGTTTAGTGAGAATGGTAATTAAAAAAAAATGTATTAAGGTGAACACTGTATTATAAAGTCAGATTTAAAAGTCTGAGGCCACTGCTAAGGATAGATTATTTTAACAAACATAATACATTTTATCTAGCTGATATAAGAAGCAGTGGCATAGCCAGGAATTAACATCAGGGAGGGATGAGGAAATATAATAAATAACCACGTGATGTGAAATGCATTCTGGGTGGATGCCAGACAGTAGTAGGTGAGGTGATGAGACAAATTTGTAATTTTAATCATTTCATATCATATTAATAACTTTGCCATAATATGACAGTCCCATGGAAAAATCGTTAAAATAAGATGCTAGGATTTGGGGTGGAGGATGACATTATATCTTATAAACCTAGATCTGCACTTGTCTTTCTTCTTCTGCAGTAAACCTCCAGTACTTGCCTTTTACCTCATATATCCCTCAAACCAAATATTCACCCCCACCTCTGATCAGAAGCCATAAAGTATTAGTTTCTTAGTGTAAAGGTCAACAGAAATTCCAGCAATATACATTTTAATTAGTAATTTTTAATAATTAATGTGATACCAAGGATGTATACTGATAATAATATGTACAATTATTTTGTTTATATGCAGTTATGTTCACACTGTAGATGAAAGTGCCACAAAATTAAATAACCTCTGTATGTTTTTACTCAACAGAAATTACACTAAAAAATGAACAACTTGATATTATTTTAATTTTTAATATATTTAGTATTAAATTATTAGTTAGTAATACTTAGTGTGCTTTTTAAATTACTAAAATTAGGTTTAAATATTCTTTTAAAAACTGACAATATGCTGCCTCCAATTGTTATATTCATACCAGAAAACATTACTGGACATAAACGATATCTTGCCACATGCCACAGATATGAGATTATGAAAAATGTTGCACATTTCTTTCCATCTTGACCAAGTGGTAATTAGATGTCCTCCAACATAAACATGAAATAAAATTGTTTCAAAGTCATCAAATCTGGATGGGATTTTTAAGTTCGTCATGAAATTGCATCGAAATAAATAGCTGTAATTTTAAATTTTAAATACCTGGAATGATCAAAACCTAAAATTTTATGTCACTCCCAAACTGTTTTGTTTGTTTTTGAGGATTGACAACTTTGTTTCAATATCAACACTCATTGAACATAACATTAAATATCATAATTTTACATTTTTTCCTGATGGAGCAATTCAATGAGAGACACATATGCCCATGAGCAGAAGAGAAAGACTGCATGAGGAGAAAGATAAACAGAGGATTAACAAGGACCCAATACAAGACGATCAAATATAAAGTATATCCACTGAATGAAGGGAATGAAATGAATGAAAAAGAAAGGGAATGAAGGGAATGAAAAAGAAAGCAACAAGGAAGACTTAAGTTACCAAATATTTGTCTAAATTAACACATTAATGTCACTACTAAAACACTTTTTTAGGAAAAATTAATAATATAATTATTAAAATAGTTAAGACCAGAATGCAGTATACACAATTCCTTCAGTGTATGATTGTACATTTGATTCAGTTTAACAAAGAAAAATGAGATCAATTTTCGTAGTAGTTATATAAATTAAAGCTTAATAGGGGATAAAATGATTATGAAATGACTTGACAGCTAAAACCATTACCAAAAATAGAGATAATTTTGCTTGTTTGTTTTTTGTAACTAGATAAGTTCTATTAACAAGAATGAAATACACTATTTTGTTCTGTTTTATGAAATATCATAAAAAATACATGTATGCTTAATCGGTTTATACATTTTAGTTAGTCACAAAAGTAAAGGAATTTGAATTGTGAATAAATTCTTGCACTCCGCCATCCCTGAATTTGCATCATTTGTCAGCCTTTTAGACCCTTGTTTATGGCCCATATTTCTGTATGATTAAATGTCTAATAGTTTGTTCCTGTCCTTAAAGTTTACCTATTTAATGTTTTTGTTCAGGATCCTGCAATTTCAGGCAATGAGACCAATTATCCTGCCTTCGATCGTGGTGTTCAAAATGACGTGTTTATTAAATGGCCAGCTGAGTTGGATAATGGCATCGTCTGGGGAAAAGTAGAGCATCCACATACAAAATCTAAATACAAAATAATAACAATCATCTGAAGTTTTGATGGAGCAGAAGTTCGATTTAACTATGGTCAATTTCTTTGTTTTCCAGGTGTGGCCTGACTATCCAAATGTCACCGTTGATACCTCTCTGGATTGGGAAACACAAGTAGAGGTACACTTGTCCATTTTTCTCCTTTTCAATGAACAACCTGATGTTCTATATTTTATCTCACATTATCTGGTACTTTTTCCTCATATATCCTCATCATAATGGAATCATCGATACAATGTGCTGTAATTGTGAAGTTGATAGAGTGAGCAGTGATGATTTGGGATGTGTCACTCTGTCATGGATCCAATCAGAGCACAAAGGCATGATGGGAGCTCATCATAGCTGACCCATTGAAGACATAATCAACTGTCTGTGTATGTCTGTGTGTGATTTCTTCGTCTCGCTCAGCTGTACAGGGCCTATGCAGCATTCCCAGACTTTTTCCGGAACAGTACAGCAGCGTGGTGGCAGACAGAAATCAGTGACTTCTATGCAAAGATGCGTTTTGATGGCCTGTGGATTGTAAGTCCAGATATAATGCTCAGCAGTAATGAATTTTATTAACTTAAAACTGTTTAAGATGTGGGCAGCCCAGTAGCATAGAGGGTATCGTAGCATTGCCAGCTCATAGCTGCAGAGTACCGGGCTCAAGTCTGAGCTCGGGTTACTGCCCTCATGCCACTGTAATAGACTCTGGGTCATCCACAACCCTGACCAGGATAACACAGTTGTTAAATGTTTAAGATGTGCTTACGATTAATGATATTATATGCTTGAAAAAAGTGTGACCTTATTTGCAAGGAGTTGAAGAGATAGTAGTGTTTCTTCATTATTCTAATAACTTATTAGAACAAAGTGAACCTGACACTCACCATTCCCTAGACTGATATCACTCAATCCTTACTCATGACTTTTACTGTATTAATACTATATTTTGTGTCTGAAACTAGTGAACAAATGTAACTAGCATATAAGAGCTAACTAATGAGTAAACCTAATAAGACTAGACTACTGTACCAACTCTATAATCAGGTCAGTTGAGACAAGCCGTCCTGAAGACTTTCCAATTCTGGGAAACTTTAAAAAGCACCGTGACTATTACAAAGCACGGACACTGAAGACTCCTTCCATAAATGTTAAATAAATATCTTCTAACAAAAAACTTCACCACATCAACAATTATACATTATACATGCTTTTTCTAAATTTGTTCATTATTAGTTTTAGATTATGTGGCATATCTGCCAAGTCCCTGTGAATGAGCTGTTACTATAGAAACAATAAATGATTAGAATGAGTAATATAAACCTGTTGTTCATGTTACAGCTGGAACTACTGTTAGAGTCTATTTTTATACTCTGTTTTTTATAAAATTAATGCATATCCTCTAACCAGTTTCAAGAATTCAACCACATTGTGGTATAAAATAATATACTGTTTCCTCTGTTGTATATACTATATGCTCTGCTCCATATCATTCAGGATTTTACTATTGTTGCAGTGATTTTTGACTTTCTGTTATCTGTTAAGGACATGAACGAGCCAGCTAGTTTTGTCCATGGCACTGTTGGAGGAAAATGTCTAGGCCCAGAAATCTATGATAAGCCACCATATATGCCACGTAAGATAAGATTTCTTTCTCTTTTTTTAGGATATAAAAGTGTATGTTCACTAGCTTCTCCTCCTCCTATTTAATGCTGAAAATGTATTTATATTCTTAGTTTTGTGCATCTGAACTACCCTCAGATTGAGATTTTGATTTTATTGAGGATGACAATTTGTTTGCACATATTTCAAATATTACTTGGGGTGCCTATGATAAAAAGTAAGAGTGGCTTTATTGAAGTAATTGTTCTTTAATTGGTTGAGTGAAAATTGTTCTGGAATGATTATTCTAAAATATCATTTTAAGGATCCCGGAAACTCTGGAGTTAACTGTGCTTCAAATATTTTACTTATCTAGGTTCTATGACTGAAAAAATTTCATGAAGCATTCAGGGAAAAAAAAAAAAACTGGTAACACTATATTTGTATAGCACAATTTATACACTCTACAAACCATATACAGTCTGACATGAACCAGCCTGAGTGCCAAATGATGTTTATCTCTCATTCAACATGATAGATTCCATAAAGCATAAAATTTATCAAAAGAATGCTCATGAAGTTGAACATTTGATAGGACTAGGGATGGGTTGAGGCTATACATGATCCACTAAACATCAAGAGTTAGAAATATAAGTATAAGTATATAAGGGCCATATAAGTAAAGCAAAAAAAAAAAAAAAAAAAAAAAAAAAAAAAAAAAAAAAAAAAAAAAAAAAGCCGCATATTTATAGTATATCTAATAAACAAAGATTTTACTGTGGAGGAAAACTTACTGTTATATATATATATATATATATATATATATATATATATATATATATATATATATATATATATATATACAGTCAGGTCTATAAGTATTTGGACAGTGACACAATTTTTGTAATTTTGCCTCTGTACACCACCACAATGGATTTGAAGTGAAGCAAACAAAATGTGTTTGAAGTGTAGACTTTCAGCTTTAATTCAAGGGGTTTATTTAGAAATTAAATGTTCTTAAATGTCTGATGACCTCAACCCAATTGGGCTGCTTTTCACCTACTGAAGACAAAACTGAAGGCAGAAAGTCTCATAAACAAGCAGCAACTGAAGATGGCTGCAGTAAAGGCCTGGCAAATCATCTCAAGGGAGGAAACTCAGCATTTGATGATGTTCATGGGTTCCAGACTTCAGCCAGTCATTGAGTGCAAAGAATTTGCATCCATGTATTAAAAATAATCCTAATATTTATGATTATGTTAGTTTGTCCATTTACTTTTGATACTGTGAAAATGGAGGGACTCTGTAAAAAATGGCTGTAACTCCTAAACGGTTAATGCATTATTTTTGTTAAACCCCTTGAATTAAAGCTGAAAGTCTACGCTTCAGTCACATCTTGTTTGCTTCATTTCAAATCCACTGTGGTGGTGTACAGAGGCAAAATTACGAAAATTGTGTCACTGTCCAAATACTTATGGACCTGACATATATATATAACTTTATGTAGACTGTCTATATTGGACAATCCAAATAAAGTGTTACCAAACCACTCTGGTCTTTTGAAATGCCATTTTGATCTTAACAAAGGTGTTTGATTTATTTGCAGCACTGGAGTCTAAAGAAAAAGGGCTGACCCACAAAACCCTCTGTATGAACAGTCAGCAATTTCTTGCTGATGGCACTCCGGTTAAACACTACGATGTGCACAACCTGTACGGCTGGTCTCACACCAAACCAACTTACGAGTGAGTGAGCTAGATTTATGAAGGTTACAGTCACTGCTGTTGCCTTTCAATCGATAAGAACATACTGTTTTGGACTGATATTAAATAAAAATAATGCCATGCTTTGTGATAAGTACCTGAGCTTGGGTTACTGTCTATGAGGAGTTTTGCATGTTCGCTCCATGTCTGCTGATAGGTGGGTTGGCTATGCAAAATTGGCCCTGTGAATATATTTGTGGATGGTCCCCTGCAATGGACTCAAGTCCCATTCACGCTGTATTCCTGCATCACACCCAGTGTTCTTGGAATATGCTCCAGAGCCACTTGTCTAGCAACTGACAAAGTCTTTTAAAAATTCAGATTGCAAGTAATTAAAGCTATAGTGCACATGATTTTATTTGGAATAATAATAATAATAATAATAATAATAATAATAATAATAATAATACAATATTCAGGAGAAAAGAGTCAGGAGATCAGGAAAAACAAATATGAGCTGCTGTGTGTTTTCCTGACAATCCTGTAATAGTTATAATAATTTACATCATAAGCCAGCTAAGAGAGATAAAATATTATCATGCCCCAACATTAGACACCAAAGAAGTCTGACTACTCAGTAGCCAACCAGGAGAAAGAGAGAAGGAATAAGTACTTCAAGATGTAAACATACAAGTGTCAGATAGAGAAAGAATCTTAAGAATAATATAGTATAAGAGTGGAAAAAGGATTAAGGACTGATTTTTTTTTTTAGTTTTATTTCTTCCTGGCCATTTATTTGTTCTCTGATTTGGTGAATATGTAGTGAATGATAGTTGTTTAGCTAGAGAATTCATGATAGCTGAGAGATTATGTTCTTTCAGCTGGTACTCTTTAAGCAAGTCTGACAGTCACATGTGAGCACAATTCTTTTTTTTTTCCATATAATACTCAATGTAATACCAAAGAAATAACAGTATTTATATTCTCAGAATCATGAACACTTGGTCTGAGTCCCAAATTGCAAACTGCTATACTAAGTTGTTTGTCAGTACGGCATTGTCATTACGATTCAGAATGCTACTTAAAGCACATTATGCGGTTTGAGACATACCCCTGACTTTTCTCTGAATGTTTACTGGCACTTGTAGCCATCAGATTCATCTGTGTGCAGGACAGCTAATGCAAGGAACATCTGATATCTTCATTTTCATTTATTTATCTACATGTGCGGGCACACCCACTTTCACATAACTATTGCCAACTATTTTGGGAGGCTGGAGGAAACCAGAAACCTACTCCCATAATCTGTCAATAAGAAAATATGATAAAGATTTAAAACATGTCTCTGGAGGGGGTGTATTTACTGCGAGCAGGTGGTCAGCTATGAAGGTTGGGGGACAAAAGAGAGATAATACTGTACATTTCCAGTAATATGCAATAGCACTGAAAAGTGTTAAACTACAGTGAACACTAATCAGTTACCTCAGGTTTACAGTTTAAGAACACTGGAAGCGACACTGCACGAAGGGCACATTGCAGCCTCTTCACAATGCTTTCACTTTCTCCACTGGATGCTGCTCTCATGTGGAGCATTCATCTCTGTGTCTTCATGTACTGGACTGACCATCAGATTATGATAAACATCCATTGATGCTGTGATCACATAAAAATCACTAATCCACTGAGATTTTCTCTCCTAATCTTTGCGGCAGATATAACCTTTCAGGTTTGAGAGCACCCTGTTCCCGTAATGGCTAATGGCTGAAATACTGAGCTGACATTAAATAAAGCTGACATTCAGTAAAGCTTTTGCTGTGTGTTAAGTATTTCTGTACATTATTTATCTATATTATGGCTACCAAACATATGAACATGTGCACTGAAGGTTTAATTGCAGTGCAAAATGATAATTGATTATGCCAAATTAAAACACCACATTTTCCCCCTTCAAGCAGTTAAGGTAATATCTGTTTATTCCATCCAACTCTTATGGATGATATTCATGTATTAAAATTAGGCGGAAGGCACAGCTACCTCCTACTTGTGGTTTAGACGTGATCATATACACAAGTAGCTATACACTTTAATCAGTATGTTTTGTTGTTCATTAGTTGGTAATTTGTAGATACATGGTTTCTCTGTTTAAGCATGATTGTTTGTGTGTGTGTGTGTGTGTGCAGTGCCTTGCTGAAAGTAACAGGGAAGAGAGGAATCGTGGTGACTCGATCGACATACCCGAGCAGTGGGCGATGGGCAGGGCACTGGCTAGGAGATAATACGGCTGCCTGGGACCAACTCTTCAAGTCTGTAATAGGTGTGTGAGTATGTATGTATGTATGTACTGTATGTGTGAGTGTGTGTAAGAGAGAGTGAGAGAGATATAGAGGATATGTTGTGTGTTGTGTCGTAGGTGTGTGTGTGGGGGGGGGTGTTGAGATGAAAGATGAATCACTACTTTGTTCCAGTAAACATACACTTGCTCTGCTGGACAAAGACGCCTTGTTGTTTTTCACATACTGAGTCAATCTCTCTGTGCCCCTCCCTCCTCTCTCAGGAATGATGGAGTTCAGTTTGTTCGGAATCTCTTATGTAAGTAACCTACATTGTCTGACTGATTTGAGACCTGATGTTCAAGGTGTTCAGCTGAGATTAGTTCATTAAATAGCCACTATTATAAAATATAAAACATGCCTCTAACATCTATTTTACTGGTCACTCATTCATTTGTTATAGTTACTACTCATTTTGTAGTAAATGTTAATTCAATGTGCTCGTCTCTGTGGTACAGACCGGAGCTGATATTTGTGGGTTCTTTAACCATGCCGAGTACGAGATGTGCCTTCGCTGGATGCAGCTGGGAGCATTTTACCCATATTCCAGAAATCATAATGGCAAGGGAAGCCGGGTGAGCTTACACACTGCATATAACATGTGGAAAACATTCACAGAAAAAGGAATGTGCAGAATGTGGATATTTAGGGGAGAATATTACATTTCTGGAAATATTAAATATTATAAACAGTTTGTCCTTACACCATCTGGATATGATTACATTTGTTTAAGATGTGCCTGGGGTGGGGGGGTGTTAGTACCAGTTACCTTAACCACCTATAGAAAACTATGATAAACATTAACATTTAGTGATAAGGTGATTTTTACAAAAAAAAAAAAAAAAAAGAGAGAGAACAAAAAAGGAAACAAAATTCCGTTGCATTTATCTGTTTGAAAGAAATAAGTAAGATTAGAACAATAAAAAGACTAATAGCTAATTAATGAACAAACCAAAATGTTATGTAAAATCATATGTAATTAAAGTAACTATCAGTTGTCCTTTATTAATTGACATAAAACACTAGATGTTAACAAATAAGGCATTGACGAATATTATCAGATATTAAGACACAAGAATATTAACACTGTTTAGCCGTGTTACCATTTCAGCATTTCAAGGAAAATCTAGTATCTAGTAGTAACCTTTAAGATTTTTAGACTCAAGTGTAGATATGTATAACTACACTATATGAGATCATATGCCAAATCCCTTTTTTTCCCCATGAGTGCATTCAAGGTCACTAAAAGCTCGATATCGCACCTGCATTGCTGTGTCATAGAGAAAGAATTGGCATTGTGGGTGTTGGTGACTGATGTCAGAGGTCGATGGACCATCGTGTTGTCAGGTATTCACCATGACATTCGTTTAAAAAGTGACCTTTGAGTGCGAAAAATCCAATAAACCCTGAGTGTGTGGGATCGATGCGGCGCGGCTGAATTTCCTCATCGAGCAACGCCATAGCTTTGTCGCCAACCGCGAGACACCAGTATAATTGAATTTTTTTAAGTGATCCGAGCAGCCGATCTCCCCATTTCAATCATTTAATAATGCAGTGCAAATGGATGTTTAAGCAAGAGAAAGGTTAAATCAAAAACCCACGACTGAGGTCACTTACAAACACTCAGTCCTCTATTACTGAAATGCTGAGCAATGTTGGCTCTGAATAATGTCTATTTCATATAAAAATAATTGCCTAACCTTGTATCACAGGTTTATGATATTATCAGGATATTCCAATACATATCTTGTTGCACAGAGTCAGCTCTTCATACAGTATATCATTATTATGAGCACCTGACATTTTCTGAAAGTGCAAAAACTCTGAAGACTTTCCTGTGGCGGAAAACTTACTGACCATTACAAAACGCTGACACCTTAGACTCCTTTAGTAAATGTTACATAGTAGTAAATAAGTTTATTATCAGCCATAGATTATGTACAGCATAAGCCATAGGAGTCCCTGTGAATGAACTGTTACTATATAAAAATAATGTATTAGAATGAGTACATTAATATAAACTTTGAATTTCAGCTGGCACTATTGTCAGAATTGTGCTGTTATAGAAAATTAATCAAAATGTAACAGCGAGAATTTAACAGCACTTTGATATAAACAGTATTTTAGCTAGTAACTTATACTGCCTTGATACAGATTTGATTAAAAAAAAAAACTAGATTCTTAGAATAACAGGGTTTTCATGGATTGTCTTCTCTGAGAAGTATCCATGCAATTCTGACATCAAATTTCTCCTAAATAAGAGTGCTTAGAAGAGACTGTCACCTGAATGAGATAGAGAAATTTTCTTGGCAGGGCAACACAGCTCCGCAGAGACTCTACAAAAATACTATATAAAAAATGCACAAGGTCAAGAAAAATGCTTGAGTCAGCACCCCTCCTACCCCCCACCCCCCGTTTTGTTGAGTCATTTATCCTGTCTATTCCTACTTCATACTCCCAACACACACAGACACACACCGTGAGACAGAGAGAGAGAGAGAGAGAGAGAGAGAGAGAAAGAGAGCTACGAGGGTTTTGTGTGTAACAAGCCTCAATGACAGCCCTGAAAACAGAGCGTCCTCATACCCCTGTTTATATGAGTTCGTCCTCTCCATGTTGTAATTAACTCACCAACGTATCATTAGTGCTAATGTGTCTACGCTAGGAGCCCATTTACAGCCCTGAAGGAGTTGAGAAAATGGAAGGTCATCTATGTCTGGTCAAGATGGAGTTCTTCAGAGGAAGAGAGAGAAAGAGAGACAGAGCGAGAGAGAGAGAGAGAGAGAGAGAGAGAGAGAGAGAGAGGAAATGGAGACAAAACCCTTGATGAATGTGAAAAATCAAACTACATACGAGTGAAGAGATATAGAAACATGCAGATAGGCATAGTCAGAAGACAAATATGAAGCCAGAGAAAAGGAAGAAAGAGAGAGAAAGAGATCACCTTGTTGACGCCTAATGTCTAGCAGAGTCATTTGCTGGTGTAAATTCACCCATCGATATGAGTGAGAGAGATGCACTACCTTCAGACAGGCCTGTTTTTCTCCTGCTGTTTTTGGTGGAAATGAGGCAGCCTGAGGCCCGTGGGTGGCCTTCCATCACATTCAGCTTGCCGCTAATGGAGTCAGAGCCGAGTACATTTGGAATAATTCAGCCTTTTGTTTGAGAAAAGCGGTTAGCCCCAACAGGGGGAGGTTGACTGCATTCAGCATGCTATAATGTGGAAATATGAGTGCCATTCCAGGACCGTGCAAATCGTTCTTGCTGGTAGGAGCAGAGGAGAAACTATAGGCTGATAGATCGCAAGAGATATAGATCGGCCATAACTTAATAAACAACTCCAGCAAGGACAGGACATCTTGTTCCAGTCCTTCTAAATACTTTGGTGTCTTTTCCAATACACTGAACTATTTCATATTGCGCACAATAGCAGTGGTTTTAAACTTTGCTTCAGTTGCGACTGTAAAAACTTGCAGCTAATTTACTTTTCTCTAGAAGAATGTTACTTTTCCAATGAGGGCTCAATAGTTTTATTCCCCATAGGACTTAGAATTTGTTTTCTGATTCAAGGAAACCTTATGCCTATACACCAATCAGCCATAACATTAAAACTAGTGAGAGGTGATGTGAATAACATTGATTATCTCATTACAATGGCACATGTCAAGGGGTGGGGTATTAGGCAGCAAGTGAACAGTCAGTTCTCGAAGTTGATGTGAGGATCTGAGCGAATTTGATTGTGATGACTAGAAGACTGGGTCAGAGCATCTCCAAAACGGCACGTTTTGTTGGGTGTTCCCAGTATGCAGTGGTTACTACATAACAAAAGTGGTCCAAGGAAGGAGAACCGGTGACAGGGTCATGGGCGCCCAAGGCTCACTGATGTGAGTGGGGATCGAAGGCCCCCTGGTCTGATCCCACAGAAAAGCTACTGTAGCACAAATTGCTGAAAAAGTTAATGCTGGCTATGATAGAAAGGTGTCAGAACTATTATGCAGTAGCTGTTGTTTCTGTCACTGGCACATTATTATTATTATTATTATTATTATTATTATTATTATTGTTGTTGTTGTTGTTGTTGTTTCCTAACTACCTAAGCTCAATAACATGATTTCTAGTGCCACAATGCATCTATTATCAGTCCTGTTGCTACCTAATGCTGCTTACGTTGCCTTGAGACCACACAACCCCAGGGGTAGCTACTAGATTGATTGTTTGTTTGTTTGTCTGTTACTTAAAAATTGCTGAGTCATCAATTTGAGACCACTTGGAATGCTAAAACCAACTAAGTGTGAAAACATACTCAATTAGTTCCAACATGGAGCTTCACACCTTAAACACAAAAAACCTCCACTTCGGTGCAGTGATGAAAGGTCCACAGTGTGTTTAGGTGCTAGCCTGTTAGCACTTGTTCTTATTGTCTCCGCCCCCAAAGGCGTTTAACAGTGCAAAGAGTGCATCGTGTCACACTCTACAACATTAACACAGAGCAGTGTGAACACTTGTAAATGCAGAGGGGGGACCTAACACAGACCAGAGTTTCTAATATCACAGTATTCTCTCTCTTCCAGAGTTTGTGAATTTGCAATGAAACTTTACTTAGATAATTTTGGTATAAAGTAAAATGAACTGTTACAAGAAGTTAAATTTCTTTTTCAAATTCCTGAAGATGTTTTGGCATTTTGGCAAAAAAAAAAAAAACACATTGATATAGTTTTTTTTAATTGGTTTTACA
The DNA here is from genome assembly GCA_022758105.1 of Pangasianodon gigas. Classification (NCBI taxonomy): domain Eukaryota; kingdom Metazoa; phylum Chordata; class Actinopteri; order Siluriformes; family Pangasiidae; genus Pangasianodon; species Pangasianodon gigas. The sequence continues at coordinate 22,281,693 of CM040459.1, read as the reverse complement.
TATATAGGTGCTTGTGGATAGAGATTGATCATGTGACTGGGATAGTCATTCAGATCTCTGATCTCACACAGTGACATTAGCATGCACTATGTTCTATTAAAACTTTAACACTGGTACTTATTTTAAATGGACCATGAAGTGTCATTTTCACCCATTGCCATGTTTTGGTTCCTGTTGTCTGTTAAAACAGTTTTGTCATTGAAATTACTGGCAAGATGTACAACACTAAAATATCCTTGCATATGTCGCCATATACTTTAAAATAAAGTAGAATAAAACCAAACATGTTATATTACACTGCAACAAAAGCAAAAGGCTTCAGTTATTAGGTTATGCTACAATATTTATTAAAATTAATGCTCTCAGCCTTCAGTGTATCTGAACAACATAGAAATATCAAACTGATTTAAAACATTTTGAAAAATCATATAGTATTCTCAAAGAGTTTATTAGAATATCTAATATATTTTGTGGCATTGTTATATTTACCAATGCAGCATAAGGCTAGCAATATAACTATTTCAGACTTCGTTATCACAGTGTATTGTTAGACTGCAGCATCAGCTAGTCCATATATTAAAATCTTTTTGTCTTTGTATTATGATGTGTAACAGAGACAAGATCCAGTGGCGTGGGATGATGCATTTGCTAACGCATCTCGTGACGTGCTGAACATCCGCTATACACTCCTCCCCTACCTGTACACACTCCTGTTTGAGGCTAACACTAAAGGCAGCACTGTGGTCCGGCCTATGCTGCATGAGTAAGTATCTATTTCAATGCCATGCCCAATAATTTATTACTTTTACTTCACAGTTAATGTTATCATTCCTAGAATCATGTACACTATAAGCAATGTAGTCTGTTAAAAAGTTATTCAGAGATAATGGCAGCATGAATTAAAGTACAGTTCCCATACTCCATTTTATATGTCAGTACTGGCCAGTCACTGCGAGCGCTTTTCTTACTCTGCAGCAGCTTCAGTCCTGTTCGGAAGGGAACATTAACCAGACATTAGTCGTTAAAGGAATTTAACAGTGTGTGTTAGGTTACAGCTAGAGTGAAGTGTATGGGGTCATGACAATTATGGGGAAAAAAAGTGTAAATAGCATATTCAGACTTCAAATAATTCAAACATGAATAAGAGCTATCAACATAGTAACATTTTGGATACAATTTTGAGAACTGATGGTATAAATGCAGGTGCATGACACTTGCCAGAAGTCAGGCATAAGCAAGGCATAAAACACTACAGGCAAGATGCCATAAGCAAGGCATAAAACACTACAGGCAAGATGCCATAAGTAAGGCATAAAACACTACAGGAATACTGTTACAGGAAAATAATCAACGGGGCGGTGTGATGCATCCCGACACAAAGCGGAGTTACCAGTTACATAGTTTATCATTTTCCAATTATTGTTATTTTTTTTATAACATTGCAATTTGCCAAATGATTGCAATATTAATAACAAACGACAACATGCTTTCAAACCTACAGTTACATTTAATGTTGTGGAATGTCAGTTCCTGTCATCACTTGCATGATAACATCTGTAACAGTAGTTCCTCAGCTTTTTTTTTGCTTTTTTTTGAAGTTGATAAGAGAAAAAAAGCAGGTTGTCATGTTAGAGATAGGTCTGTTCTGAAGGCTATCAGGTAGCGCATAATGTTACTGGTATAAAGAAGTGGTTAAACTGAATATGAATAAAGTTTGCCTGGTGAAAGGACATGGGGAAAAAAAGAAGAGAAAACAAGAATAAGGAGTTCTCCTTCATTAGTGATTCTTCTGATCAAGTGCTTCATCTATTTGAGAACCTTGGAAATGTGAATAAATGGAAAACAAGAGGGTAAACTGTGGTTTATCCATTCTGGAAAAATAGGAACTCTACATATGCATACACAAAAAAGTGAATCATATCACATAACTGTGTGTAGACATTCTTATTATCCCTCTTCCAATGTTTATATTTACTTTACGCTGTTGAAGTCCTTGAATACCTTCAAAGTGTAGTGACTCAGCAGAGCATGTCACTTTGTCCCTCATATTCTTCAGCCTCCATTGATTAGACTCATTTCAACTCTACTCGTCCTTATCGTAACCTTCCTGTTGCCCTCTTACTTAGTTACACACACACACACACACACACACACACTGATTCATATAGTGTACCTAGCTGTTTGTTTGACTGTCTTTTTTCAGTCTGTTTTTATTCTCTGCTTTTATTCTCTAGGTTTGTGGATGATAAAGTGACATGGGACATTTACAAACAGTTCCTGTGGGGTCCAGCACTGCTCATCAGTCCTGCTCTGGATCAGGTTATGCACCCAACACACACAGACACACACACACACACACACACACATACATTTCCAATATTAGCAGAGTATCACACATTATATTATTGTTGAGTAGCATGTCTAGTGTTAAAAAAATGAGTTAATTAGGTTAATTACAATTAATGGATTAAATTATATTGTATATAGGTTCATGTGTTGCTGTACAGCACCTGCTAGAGGGCAAAAAGTGATTATCATCTATTATTACAGTGCTGTTCTATTGATGAGTGAATTCTGTTGTTTTTTTTTTCATGATTTCTTTAGGGAGCAACTGAGGTTAATGGCTACATCCCTAATGCTCGCTGGTACGATTACCACACGGTATGTTTAACTGCATCACATGCATTTATGCTTTATCACATTAATTCAGCCGTGTGTATTACCACTTTATATAATAACTAAAGCAAGAGCATCTATCCATTTCTGTGTGTGTGTGTATTGTTTCTGTTTTAACCTGTACATATGTGTTATTTGAAAATACAACAACATTAACATGATATATAAATATTAATATGAAAGTAGGAGCCTCGAAGATGAGAGGGGCTTCTGAGGCTCTGTTTCCACCAGAATATTTTATATTGATCATCACTAAGACAAAAGATGATTTTAAAAAATGTTGATATAAAATCTAAAGAGGGGCCGGTAAGGGGCTGGTAAGTTGTAGTGAAAATTGCAAGAAGGTTAAATCAAATCTGTGCTATCTTTCTGATAAGTGCGTTTTATCATCTTTCAGGCAGAGCCACTGAATGTAAGAGGCAAGTTTCTTACCATGCCCACTCCACTCGATCACATCAACCTACATGTGAGAGGAGGATTCATCCTACCATGGCAGAAACCAGAGAACAACACAAGATACAGGTACAAAATTCTAAATGTAATATCAAGAATCATACATACATATATATATATATATATATATATATATATATATATATATATATATATATATATATATATATATATGTGTGTGTGTGTGTGTGTGTGTGTGTAGGTTTTCATTCCAATCAAGCGGGAGCCACACCTGATTCCTCCTGTTTAATCAGTCGATCTTGGCTTTCAATGAACTCAGGTGTGGCTTCCGCTTGGTTGGAATGAAACCCTTTCCGGATAAGATTGGGCACCCCTGATATATACACACTTGTTGCACACTTTATTGTGTTGTGGATTTCATTTTGAATAGATATAATTGCCATTTTTAACGATCAATCTACAATTAATCACCCATAATGATGAAGTGAAGCATATTTTTAGAGATGTTTGAAAATTAATTAAAAATCAATAACTGAAATCTCTTATTTGCAAAAGTATTCAGAACCTTTGTTGTGGTACTCCAAATTGGGGTCAGCTCATCTTGTTTGCTTTGATTATTTGCATCCTGCTTGCTTTGATTATACTTGAGATGTGTCTAGAACTCAATTGGAGTCCACCTGTTGCAATTTGAATTGACTGGACATAGTTTGGAAAGGCACACACCAGGGTCTATAAGGGCTCACAATTTACACTGCAGTGTCAGGACAAAACCCAAGCCATGAAGTCCAAAGAACTGTCTGTGGATCTCTGTGATCAAATTGTGGCAAGGTATAGATCAAGGCAAGGATATAAAACAATTTCTAAAGCTTTAAGTGTTCAGTGGCCTCAATAACTGAAGAAGTTTGGCACAACCTTGAACCTTATTAGCACTGGCCGTCCTGCCAAATTTGGCATCCAGGAAAGAAGGGCCTTGGTCAGGGAGGTAAGAAAGAACCCAATGCTCACTCTAAAAGAGCTCCAAAAGTCCTGTGCAGAGATGGATGTGCCTGTTGGATGGGCAACCATCCCTGCAGCACTCCATAAATAAGGCCTTCATGGCAGAGTGGCAAGACGGAAGCCACTGTTGAGGAAAAGGCATATGATGGCATAAATGGACTCTGGCAACATGTGGGAAAAGATTCTCTGGTCTAATTAGATGAAAATTAAACTCTTTGGGCAGAACAGCAAGCACTATGTCTGGTTTAAAACTGCACATCACCTGGCCAATACCATCCCTACAGCGAAACATGGTGGTGGCAGCATCATGCTATGGGGGTGCTTCTAAGCTGCAGGGACGGGGAGGCTGTTAACTATGAGGGACAGATGAATGCAGCCAAACACAGGGACATCCTTGAAGAAAACCTCCTCCAGGGTGCAGGCAAACTCAGACAGGGGTGACAGTTCACCTCAACATGACATCGTGTCAACACGACAATGACCATAAGCATACAGCCACAACAACCACTGGACTGGCTTTGGGGCAAGTCTTAATGTCCTTGAGTGGCCCAGCCAAAGCCTAGACATAAACCTCATCCAATATCTGTAGAGAGACCTGAAGATGGCAGTTCGATTTTTTGAAAATCTTAAAAACATGTTTCAACTTCATCATTATGGGCAATTAATTGTAGATTGATGGGTAAAATGGCAATTATATCCATTCAAAATCAAATCCACAGCACAATAAAGTGTGCAACAAGTAAAGGGGTCTGAATACTTTCTGTATATATATCAGAATCAGTTGTATTCTGTCTGAAATGTCAGACAAATTCTCTCTCTCTCTCAAAAGTGGTTATTGGGCTCCAATAGCATAACAACAACAATGATACCTATTAGGTGTTTATTGCAGCAAGCTAGATAATGTTAATAGTTTGAAAAAAAAATCCTCGTATCAAATTTACACGTGAATGGAAAACTTGAGGACTGTGTTGAACTTTGAGGTAAAAACATCAGAACTCAACTTTGTCTCTGATATGTGCATGTTTTGTTAGAGATAATTATCTATTGAAATTGAATTAAATTTAATTATCAAATTAAATACAATAATACAACACTAAAATAAAAAGGGCAGTGTTGGTGGTTCTCATATTATTACTGTTAACACACCAGCTGTGACATTTGCATAGACAGTATTCTGTATATAATTGAGTTGTGTTTATAATTGTACTAGAATAATAACAATCTAAGTGTAGACTAAAAGTTAACTGGCTTATTTCTTTTACTTTTTACCTTTTTTACTGCTCCAGTCGTAAAAATCCTCTTGGACTGATTGTTGCTCTTAATGATGATGGAACAGCATCAGGTTCTCTGTTCTGGGATGATGGAGAGGGAATCGGTGGGTGTTTTCAGCTGTACACATACAACATTACACTATTTACACACAACAGACTGTGTTTGTGCTAGAGAAAGTATTTGTCCACCTTTTACTGTAATGTACACTAATATAGTGTGTGGTACTCTATATTTCACTCTATATATCTATACATCTGATGATGTAAACAGTGTGAGTGTGTGTGTGGTGCCGTGTGTATGTGCTACTAATTCAGAATACACACTGTCATACTGTAATAGGAAATTAAGCATGTGTTGGTAGGCTTTGGTGTAGAGAATATAAATTAAATGACAAAATGGTTTTCCTTTTAATGTCACCATCATTCTCTTTCTTCCTCTGTCTGTTTTTTTTTTCATTTTCGACATTTCCTTCCAGGCACTTATGAGAAGAATGAATACCTCCTGACACACTTCAGTGTGCTTAAGGTACAGTACTACATTAGTCCCATTTCCCCTGGCCATCTCTTAAAGCAACTCTCACACCAAGCTATTTGTCTCTGGCTACCCTTTTCACATTACTATGAAGCTGTTCATGCAGTCAGATCCTATGCTGCAGCTGTTTGGTTACATCCCACAGTGAATCCTAACACACTGGTTTGTCAATGTAGTATGCCACTCTAGGTATTGATAGTGGTACATCATGGGTGGTATGGTCTTGACATACTATTTAGTATACTAGTGTACAGTTAGGAACTGTTGATAATAGGTCTTCTGGTTTTCCAGTTTTGATTATGAATACAGATGTCTTCCTCTTTTGGTATGGAGAGGTACTTCCTATCATGTAGGCACAGCTGTATCATCTGGAGCCCGTGCACGGTGTACATTTTCAAAGAAGACAGGACGTAGGGCTCCCGAGTGGCCCAACAAAAAATTGTCCGCCCTATCATCAGGAGATTGTGTATACAAATCCCTATGATGACTTGGCCAGGAGTTCAAGAGAGCAAAACTGGCCATGCTTCCTGGGTGGGAGGGATGTAATTAACCTCTCCCCTGTCAATCAGAGTGACACTAGCCCATCGTAGGCATTTGTCAGCTCATGTATGTGGAAGAGGGCAGATAACAAATTCCTCTGATTATATTAAGCTGCCCTTTGATGAAGCATGAGCAGCAGTTCATTAAGATGCACTGGGTAGCTTCAGGTGTCTCAGAGAAAGCATGCACTAACCTCCAACCTCCTTGGTTGGTAGCTGTCACCTGATAGGGTAAAGCTAGTTAGTGGGTGTAGCAAATGATCACATCTGGAAAAAAAACCCTAAAAATTAAAAAAAAAAAAAAAAACATGAGGTGGTGTGGGGTAATCATCTCAATTATCTTAAAGTATATTTAATAAAAATTGAGCCAGACATAAACATTGATAGCTAAACACTCCACATAATCTCTTATAATCACTTATAATCTCTTATCTCTGCCTTATTGCTGTAGTCTTCTCAAATAATAATGTGTCTGAAAGGAGACATGTGTTAGACTTCTACCCTGCATGACCACTTCATGCATATAGAGTCAAGCAGGAAGGCCCCAGTGGAAAAATAATTTTGCCATCAGCATTTCACAAGATCAGAGTGATGATTGTTTTGCTAATAATATTGGATTGCTAATAGACCAGTATTAAATGTCTATATGAGAATAACTGCATAACCATTTAACAGTGTTTCCAGTATTATCAGATATAGTATCCTTAAAAATACTAATATATATACATATATATATTAGTCAGTCAGAGCAACAGTTATATCCACCACATTTGTTTCAGATTTTTTTCTCCTGGTGTGTGTGTGTGTTTCAGAACACTCTCTCGAACTTAGTTATGCATAATGGTCTAGCTCCAGCTGATCAGCTCATACTTGGCCAAGTAAAAGTTTGGGGTGCAGGAGATCTCCCCATCACTAAGGTGACCATGAAGACAGCTGGAACTGAAACACCGCTGACCACATTTTCCCATAATTCAAACAAACAGGTAAGACACTGCTGTAGCACTGACAACACCATCTTCAAATTGATGTGTTTGTGTGTAGTACATGCAATTTATAATTAATTTAAGAGTACTTGGGCTACTGAAATATAATAACTAAAATTATAAATTATTATTATTGTTATTATTATTCTCATCCATGTAATTATCCACTCATCCAATCCTGTGTCAGCAGCGCAGTGCATACAATCATGCAAATACAGGTCAAGAGCTTTAGTGAAAGTTCACATAAAACTTCAGAATGGGGAAAAATGTTATCTCAGTGACTTTAACCAGTATTTCAGAAACTGCTGATCTCCTGGGAATATCTTTAGACTTTACACAGAATAGTGTGGGGGGAGGAAGAAAAGTGACCGGCAGTTCTGTGGGTGGAAATGCCTGTGTTGATGACAGAGAGCAGTGGAGACTGGCCAGACTGGTTCAAGATAACAGGAAAGCTATGCTATTTCACATAATCGATGTTTACAATTGTGGTGAGCAGAAAAACATGTCAGAATGCACAACACGTTGAACCATGGGTTTAGGCATTGTGCTGCTTTCACATGATTGGCTCATTGGATAACTGTGTGTGTGTTTTATCTGCATTTATGTATGTATCTATGTATCTGTCTAATCATCCATCTGTCTTTCTATTACTACCTCCTCATTTTATGAGCTGGCTCTGCAAATTTTATTTTGAATTGATTGAAAGTTCACACCTTGATAAAGTCAAAGTGAGCAGGACTTTGAGAAGCAAGAATGTAGCTGAGCTTAGTGAGAGATAATGAATAACAGGGTATGAATACTTGATTACTTACAAGGTCTGTATTTGAATTCAGTTGAGTCATTTATCTTTGTTATTTTTATTTATTTATTTTTTTTACATTTCCCTACTGCAGGCCAAGTTTAATAAGGCTAGCCAGTTCCATCTGTGTGTGTGTACATAGAGAAAAATCATTGTATTATATTTAGACTAGCATAATCATATTATGTCTAAATGAGATTTAACACAATTGTGTCTTCTTCTGTTTTAGGAGCTGATCATCGACGTGACAAGCAGATCACATGTAATAGGACAACAATTCTCTATCACTTGGAGCACAGGAATATGAAAAAGGAGAATGCAAACACAAATCAAGATCAACTCTTTACTTCCCATTATTTGAATAGTATTTATAGAGTCAAGTAGCATCAGCAATGAAAAGCAAATCTAAGTGAATTCTGTCTTATGTAACTTGTACATGGTGAGCTTATTTTCCAGAGAACATCCAAACTGTAAAAAACTAATTGTAATAAATTAAAGCTGAAAAAAAAAAAAAAACGTACCACATGGGGTCTGTTCGTACAGTACAGAGTGCTTCATTGGAAAACTGTGTCTGTGCACCATGGGAAGATGATAATAATAACCCCTAATTATCAACAATCACATTTTTTTGGCCGACAACCTGCCAGGCCGACTTCATGCACCATTAGGTCTCAGCTATAATAATATGATCATCAATTATTCATTTCACGATAAACATAATGATATCAATTTAGCGATGGGAATTGCAAATTGATTTCTGCTCTAATTGGCAATCAGCATGTGGTATGTGAGGTGCGTGTGCTGGTTTGGAGGAGGGTGAAGGTGCCTTAGGTGGTCGCTAATGACGATTATACCGGAGACATATCCTTCCCAAGATAGTGAAGGTCCAACTGTGCATATAATTATTTGGTGTTTCATTTGGAGAGATGGTGCATTTGAAGCAACTATTCAATTAGCAGAAAACAGCAGTCCTGTTTCCCTGGTAGGAAAAACTGACATGCACATGGCAGGATGCTGAAACAAACACACACACACACACACACCTGCTTGTTAGCAAAAAAGTTTAATGAAGACTGAAGACTTTAGTTATTTATAAGTCAAGGACTGTGGTGCACACAACATAAAACATAAAACAAGTAGGACAGAAGTATGAACAATAAATCAAAATCAATAAACATAGCATACTACCCTTCAAAATAGACACTATGTACACAGGCAAACAGAAATATTAGGATCAGCTGCACTCTTAGGAAAAAAAGGATTTCTCAAGGGTTCTTTGGATACCAGGGGTTCTCTACTTTCTCCACTTAACTTCTCTCACATAGAAATCATCTGCTGTAGAGGGACAACCTGACACATGCTTTAAGGTGTAGCTAGCTAATGTGCAAAAGCTGTAATGGTGAATTATGTACATATGCAATGATGCATAAGTGCAATGAGCTTTACAGTCCTCACATTTCACTGTCTCCTATCACACTGACAATACTGTGACATAGTCAGAAGCCCACCTTTTACAACACTACAAATACAACATCTAAGGTGACTGCCTCTAAAGGCTAGCTATTTTGCAGTATCAATATGGTATCAATATACATCAGTACTTTTTTGCAAAGTCATTGTTGGCAGTTACATTTTTGAGATGTCTATCATAACAGCTATTAAGTTTTTGCTGCATTTATTTTTAGCCCACTTCTCTTGGCAAATCATCATCAGTTCCCCAAAGATACGAGGGTTCCTCTGATCGACTCGCGATTTCAAAACCCTCCATACATTTTCAATAAGAGTCAAGTCAGGAAACTGCTTTTAGATGCACATATCTGTGCTACTTTTTTAGCAGAGGAGTTCTGCGTGGGGTGTAGAAGATGATTGTGTTGCTGTTCATTGCTTATTGTTCTCTGTGTAACTGTTGTTCCTGCTGCTCTCAGGTCTTTCAACTCTTTATTATTTGCTTTGGCTCTGCAGCTATTTTCCATGAGTATTCTTTAATAATGTTCATCCTTCATCCTGGTGATCACCTGCAAACTTCAGTCTGGCTTTTTTATCATCATAAACTAGCAGTTTCTTTCTTGCACAACACCCTTTCAGGCCATGATGAAGTAGGACTTTCTTAATGGTGGACGTAAATACTTTGGTGCCTCCAGCTCCTTCACCTTTCTTTGTTGTTGTCTTGGGGTTTAGTTGAACCTTTCAGACAAAAGTTAATTCATTCCTAGGAGTTACTTTGTGCCTCTTTCCTGAATAATGCAGTATCTGTATGGTCCCAAGATTTTTATATTTGCATACAATTGTTTGTAGAGATGCCCATGGTACTTTCAGTTGTTTAGATTGCTCATAAGGATGATCCAGACTTATGGAGGGCCACTTTTTTTTCCCTGAGGTCTTGGCTGAGTTGCTTGGAATTTTCCATGATATTAAGAGCAAAAAGGCACTCTCTCTAAACGTAGGCCCTTTTACAGCCACAGGGGTGCTCCCAATTAACTCCTCATTATGACAATTGGCCAATAAGAATCTTCCAGGCTGTTTAAAGAGACTGTCAACCTGATGTATGTGAACTGTTGACCCACGGGAATTATGATATAGGGAATTAAAGCTGTACTAAAAAAATTACCTGTCATATGAAAAAAAATAGTTGCCATAATTTATACATGGAGATGGCCACAGCACTCCCACCACTAAGAGGACGAACATTACCCTTGTGGAACCTAGAGATAGTGCATGGTGATGTCCAAATAGCAGCAGTGTTATCTGAGTGAAAAATGAGGGTATCATTAGCTTTTGAGTACAGGTTTCCTGTACCTGTACCTTAGCCACAAACTGCTAAGATATCTCTATATGGGGACTTCTTGTAAAATGTCTTGTAGAATGGCTTTTTAGGTTAACTACACAGTATATATTAAAAAAAAAAAAAAAAGAAAGAAAGAAATAGGGAAATCCAACTCAAAGCGAAGCCACAGACCCACTGCTTTTTTTTGTATTGTGCGCAATTTAATGAAACCATGATATACTAAACTGAGGTCATGAAATCATAATGTGTGTGTGGGATGAGGGCTATTTTAATCACACTTTTAATTTCCTATTTTAAGCTGTTGAATTAACAAAATAATGCCAATGTTTTGTTTAATCCAATATGCTCTGCTGTTAAGAAAATGTCTCCTCCGTTTAGTGAATAAGCTGACAAAGCACTCATCTGCTACATGTAGCTCATAATTTTATTCATAAAAAATTCAGTCCTCAAGATAAGCAGTGGCAATGATTAATATGCTGTGTCTTTTGATGTCCTCCTAGCCAAAAAAAAATAAATAAATCTTTTTGCTGACTATTAATAATGATACTATTGATAATGTTATACTGTATTTATGTGATTAAAATTGACCTATAATGGTATTCCATGTTGTGTTGAGTGTATACTCACAATTTCAACATGGCATATTGTGGTTACATCAAACCATCAGAAAGTGGTACTGGACTTAATACTGCTCCTCTCTGGAGCTGATATTGCATGTAACTGAGAAATGTATCTGTTTTAGCTCCACTCCACACACACAATTCTCACACAACTGGATTGTACTTATGTTAGTTTCATCTGCGGTCTGAATATTGATGTCAACTGATATCAAATGATTCCTTTATTGCAATACTGACAGCCATGGAGACTAACCTCAGATCATCTCTAAAGACAGATTGTATAAACGACTCATATATAGTTCACAAGTGATATGTTGTGCCACACTGTTAGTTACATTTAAACAAAAGAACTCTGTGCCCACTGGTTACACCTAACATACCATCTTCTACTCTGCCTAGCCGCAGGACTTGTTTATCTGTGCCAGCAATATGTGATTCGTGGTTAGTCAAAACAAGGACTTTTGGTCCATCTCTGAGAGCTGGTATAGCACTGTACCTTGGGTACAACCCCTCAAAAAACAGACTGTCTTCTACATAAGGACAAGTGGTTGTACTTTGCATAGTTGATTTTATGATTGATGAAAATAATTCCTCCACAACACACAGAAGTTTGTGATCAGTGTCTTGTACTTAAGAGTAATTTACTGACTGAAAAATATTACTAAAAATTATTACTTAGAGCTGACGGATTGGCAGTTCTGTCTGCCGTGTTTTAAAAAAGTTTCATATAACTTTGATTCACAGGAAACTTATAGCACCTTTAATGGTTGAAATATCCACTATATCATTTTGATCTAAGAATAATACATAATGGCACAGAAGAAAAAAATGCTGGAATAAAATTATACATGTTCACCTCAGGGGCAATTTCTCAGTCCACTGCTGATTTAGAGGTGTGATTTTATGCTAATATCTGCTTTTAATCCTGAACTTACCTCGTCTTGTTTTCTTCTCAATTTCCATAACCGAACAGTCAAGCAGCAGCCTGTTACAACAGTAAGATCTGATGTTCAAACAAATCAAAGCAGACACAGGCTGCTTTTCTGATTCAACCTGCCTACCTGAAAACAAAGATTCTTTGTCTGTTCAGACAGAGAAAGAACAAAAAGAAGGCATGAAAGTGGAAGTGCTCACAGAGTCAATTCAAAGCACTGATGGGTAATTCAGATACTAGAATACATTAGCCAAAATATGGAACAGAGACAAAAGAACATGACATGACTCATGTCTTCTCTATGTGTTTTCTGTCTGCTGTATTCTTTTTATCCGAAGAGGAAAAAAAAAACCTCTAAAACATTTCCTGTTGTCAATTAATAAGTGAAAACCTGCATTTGTTGGGTGGGTTTTACAGTTCTTACATTTGTTTTGGAAGCATTGTCTCCATCATTGTCCTTTTGAAGTGTGAATGTTTCACTGAAGGTCACGTTACAAGATGGCTAGTCTGTATAGCACTGCTAGTCTCCAAGCCTTGTGCATTTCTTTCTGTGTTGTCTGTGTGGGTTTGGTTGTGGCTGTCTCTGTTCTTCCTGTGACTTTGACCGGTCAGTGAAGATTCGGAAATGGAGCTCTCTAATCACTGTTGTTGCATTAACAACTCTGTAATTGAATTGGATTTTGCTTCACTGTAGGATGCTTTGGATAAAAAGCATGTGCCAAATTACTAAATATTATTATAAAAGGTAATAATAAACTAAGAATTAGCATGAAAATCAGAAAGAGTTGAGGGGATGGACAGCTTTCATTATGACATGATCAGAGAGAACACAGTTGTAGCTCTTTCGTTTTAGGCTCCTTGGTTAAGATATTAACCAATAAACTCATGAGCTCTTGTTTTTTTACTAAGCCTCTGAAGATATCAGATATTGTGCCCTAGAGGGTTTAGGACTAATCGAGACTAACACAGAGTAGTTATACTGCTCTTAGTGTATCGATTTGATGTCAGAAACAATGATGTTAACACTTAAACCAAATGACATGCAGCTTAAATTAGATGGACCCCATATCTTTAAATGTGCATAGGCAGGCATGATTAAGTCTGTCTAGTTTGATTCTCTTCATAAATAGCTAATGATCTCATTTCTATATTACTCCTTCAGAATAAAGTGGATGCTTTATCATGTTAACCCTTCTCTTGTGTTCACTACATAGCAATGTTTTGTCCTGTTTTACAGGCCTTCTCTTTAGAGTTTATAGCACTCATAGGTAGGTAAAGAAGTAATTTCTATTGAAAAACTATTCACGTAGCATGCTACTTTTTAGACAGGTTTAGATTTATAGTTCAGAACAAGCAATGATGATGAGACCAACAACATTTAAATAAAGAAAAAAAAATCTAAATATGTAGTGTCATGCCACAGCCTTTCATGGACTCAACTTCCCAGCAAGCACAGCGGCATACAAATATGCCCACCATGGACTCCAATTTCCAGAACACACACACACACACACGCTTCCCTTCTCGCAATCACCCAGCTTCTAACACAGCACACCTGGTTTGAATCAGTCAGTATACTCTTTGTGAAGTATACACTCAGTTTCCTAGTGTTCTATCATTACCAAGCCTTATATAGATTCTCCTGTTTTTGACCCATTTTCTGCCCAGTGGTTTGTGAGTTTTGCCTTGCCTAGTTTATCCTGTTTGTTCATCGCCTGACCTTGCCTATTTTTTGATCTATGATTCTGCATTACCCTTTGGATTGCCTGCCTGATTTTCTAATAAACTGCACTTTGTACCTGCCATTGCATCCACATCTACTCATTTACGTGATATGTATTAAATCATACAGACTAATATGCCAGTTTAGTATGGAGTACCAAATAACTAAATCTTCTAAGTACTAATAGTAATGTTCTAGAGACTGTTGTGTGTGAAAATCCCAGGAGAGTTACATAAAAAAAAAAAAAAAATCTTGTCTGGCACCAACAACCATGCAATGGTTAAAGTGACTGAGATCATATATATATATATATATATATATATATATATATATATATATATATATATATATCTCCATTCTGTATATAATGCTTGATATAAACATTAACTGAAGCTCTTAACCTGTATCTCTGTGATTCTAGGCTTTGCACTTTTGCCATATGATTGGTGGAATGGATAATTGCATGAATGTACAGGTGTCCCTAATAAACTGGATAGTAATACATATTATACTGTATACATGAATACTATACACTCACTAAGCACTTTATTAGGAACACCTGTACACCTACTCATTCATGCAATTATCTAACCAGTCAATTGTGTGGCAGCAGTGCAATGCATAAAATCATGAAGATACAGGCCAGCAGCTTTGGGTAATGTTCACATCACCTGGTGTCACATCGCCTGGTTCAATCTTACAGATAGGCTACAGTAACTCAGATAACCACTCTGTACAATTGTGGTGAGCAGAAAAGCATCTCGGAATGCACAACACGTCAAACCTTCAGGCGGATGGGCTACAACAGCAGAAGACCATGTTGGGTTCCACTTCTATCAGCTAAGAACAGAAAGCTGAGGCTGCAGTGAATACAGGCTCAACAAACCTGGACTTGGACCCACCCTGCCTTGTGTCAACAGTCCAGGCTGGTGGAGGAGGTGTAATAGTGTGGGAAATGTTTCCTTGGCACACTTTAGGCCCATTAATACCAATCAATCATCACTTGAATGCCACAGCCTATTTGAGTATAGTTGCTGACCATGTGCATTCCTTCATGGTCACAATTTACCCATCTTCTAATGGCTATTTCCAGCATGATAATGCACCATGTCACAAAGCAAAAGCTGTCTCAAATTGGTTTGAGACAATGGGTTCAATGTTCTCTAGTACTCATTCACAGTACTATCTTTTTTCACAGCACAAACTGTTTTTTAAATAGATTTTTATTTTAAACCAGTTTGAGATGACTTTTGCTTTCATGCAGGAAGTAGCCATTAGAAGATGGGTAAATCGTGGCCATGAAGGGATGCATATGGTCAGCAACAATACTCAAATAGGCTGCAAAACTAATGTTTGAAAATCTAAAATGTTTTTGTACTGACTCGATAACGTAGAAGTCATAAAATTATATATATGTGTGTGTGTGTGTGTGTCACTGTCAAAAATGTGTGAATATATAACTTACAACAAATATTTGACCACTTCAACATTTTGTCACTGTCTGACACTTTATATATATATATATATGGGTTGTGGACATACTTCTCTGTCTACACATAGCAGTTGACATCTAAATGACCAGTGTAAGTCTGATAAATCATAGCATTAATTTAACTAACAAAAACCACACATCTCCACTCACTATCATGTTCTTTGAGGAAAAAGCAAAACTGGCCTTAATAAATTGTGACCTGAGTGGCTTTCTATTTGATGTTTATGTAAACTATTTAACTTTAAAAAAAATTTTTAATAAATTAAAAATTAAACTATATTTTATTTAAATACTATAGTATTTAAATGGACTATTAACTTGGTTTGTGGTGGGCTGAATGATTAATTATTCATAATAAAAAAATATTGTATTTTTATAGCTTTGACTGGTAATTTAGATTCTTCTTTACCCAGTGCTTCTCCAGGGGAAGCACAGTGTTGTATGAAACTATTAAACTCCCTGACAAAAAGTGAAAACCCAATGTTTGGCAATAAATGGTTGTTTTCTTACATATACAGCTCAGGTTTGTTTGCATGAACATGTCTCGGGTTATCAGTTGTCAGCTATCGGAGATAACAGCTAATGTGGTGTGTAAATTTGTTATTTTTTCCCCATGCACAGCCATCTCACATTTGCACACCTGTCTCTGTAAGGGAAAATTAAATGCTTTATGAATTAAATAAATATACCAGGTAAGCATGCACTGTTGTGGTTAATGCCCCAACCAAATTTGTCAAAACTGATACTGAAAAATTAGTACAGAGGAGAACCATGCAATGTGATATTGTATACAAAAAATTACATTTAAATCTACACAGGCAGACAAGTGGCAGACATGCAAAGTATAATGTTAATTTTAAGAGAAATGTTTTTCCTAGTAAAAAATTCTGTCTATTCATGACTATGTGATTTACAGTTAAACTGAAACTTGCTGAGGAGTTAACTTGCACATTTGCACACATCAGTTAGAATAGTGCAGCAGTAAATTGCAGTGGATTGAACATGCTAGGTTTAATAGGAAGCAGCAATACTTGTCTCTGCTAATGTGAAAACTTATTAATAACGGCTTTGTTTTAGGAATATAAAGAGATTTGTAAGAGATCTTTTTTTATTATTATTACTTCTAATCTGAAATGTGTTTAAATTATTTTATTTGGGATTTATTTTTTATGAAAAATATATATAGTTTCTTGTTTATGAAATATTTTGGAGAGTTTTATTCGGACAATGATGATACCAGGATGTTATGAAATATACTATATTATTGCAGCCACTGGCCTGAGTTACTGGCCTGAGTTGAGAATATGAGAAGCAGTATTTGCTTTACTGATTGGTCCGGCTATCTCTGTGTTTCACATGCAGGCTTCAATGACAGGTGCCAGGAGTGCAGTGCTGATCAAAATCACAGGAAATGGACTAGTGATAAGACAATTTGCGAAAATGGGTCTCTGTCACTTGCCACAAAATAAAATGTGAGCTGTGTATATCTGTGTGTAGTGTAGAGAGACAATGGGCCGGAATCCTATAAGCAATAATAATATAATTAAGGTATTTAGTGTTTTTAAACTAAGCTATTGTTGGTTTAGTTTAGTTTAGTTTATATGTGGCTTTCTTTGATGTTATTATTCATATACTGAGAGAGAGAGAGAGAGAGAGAGAGAGAGACCTGTTACCTAAAAAAATTACCAAGATTAAAGTTAGGCTTTATGTCAGGGTTAGCATTTGTACCTTTTTTTGGGTTAATTTGTGTGAAATACAAACAATATCACCCTTGCTTGTTCAAATTCTATCCACCATCAACCAGTTATTAATGTCAACTTAGCTTAGCCAGTTTAATTAAGACTCCAGCCATAGAGACACAGGAAAGCATTTTACTTAAAATGTCAGCACCTCCAATGTATCATATAGTATGTGGCATGAGCTATGATGTTACACCAAATAATAGTCAAATAATTTTTCTTTTAACAGAGAATGTGTGTTGATTACAATAATTATACCACAGCATGGCTTAATTCTCAAATCAACAAGTGTTGATTAATTTTCTATAGTAACACAGATCTGAATAATTATGACTGTAACATAATAGTAGGCTTATAATAACATGCTCATTCTAATATGTTATCTTTTCGGTAGTAACAGTTCATTTACAGGGACTTGTCTGGCAGACGCTCGACATAACGTGGGCTTAATTATAAACAAGTTCAAAAACATGTTGTATAACAAAGAAACGTGTGTAATCAATGATATGGTGAAGTTTCCTGTTAGGAGACTTTTATCTAACATTTATGGAAGGAGTGCTTTTTAACTGTCAGTCAGTAAGTTTCCCAGCACTGGAGTTACTTCCTGTTATCACATATGTTATAACAGCTATATACAACCATTCCCTCACCAGGCTTTCCTTTTTCTTTCTCTTAAAGACTCAAGTCTCAGGGATGTTCCATAACATTGAATGTAACTAAAAGTAAGAAAGTGTGATGAATCTTTCATTAATAAATTAAAAATCATAGTCTTTGGCAATTAACTGTACTATCTTGGACGTACAAACCCAAAAAACTATTCATAATAGTCAATTCTAAATTTTGTTTAGCCTATTTCTTTATTTGTTTATCTATATATTATTATTTTAGCAGTTGCAGCTACATTGCAGTTAAAGATATCCTGAAAGTCAGTGGACTGCAGCACCCTCAGCACCCCTACTTCCCACATCCTTGCTTAGCTGTGTCATCAATGGTGCACCATGCATTGTCTTCTTACACTATTGTTTCTGTATTTGAGTATGTAGCACCTGAATGTTCACTGTAGCAAATTCAAATTGAATAGATGACAGATCACCACATGATACTTCATGTCAAGAATAACACCAAAACAGAACCTGGATATTTTAACCTAACTTGTTTGGGTGTGTTGACCATTTAACAAAATCACATTGTTTCATTTCTTTATGTGTAAAAAGCAACATTTTTTAAAACATTTAATTTTTCACAGTTCTAGTACATCATTCAGTAGTTTCTTGTGTTTTGTTTTTTCACCGCTTTCAGGTCTCTGATTGGATTGTGATTTAGGAAAGGAAAGTCTGAAGAGCTATTTCTTGTGTCTCTACTAGACAGCAATGAGATCAGATGGAAAGAAAAATGGTGTCTTTTGTTTAAGCTTCCTACCCACAGCCTTTTCTCCAGAGCCAAAGAATTCAGTAATATTACACATGACTCTTTTTGTGTTCCAGTCAGACAGTGTGCTCAGATTTGCATCTGATTGACAGAGCCTTCAATATGAACTGAAACATTTCTCATCTGAGACTAACAGCCTCATCAGTTCAAAAGATGTGAATTACTGTTATAATTATTATCTGGCCTATTGTTCTGTGCTGAGCTTCCACTCGATACCACGAACAAGTCATCGTCACTCCCACCTATTTCATGTTATGGACTAATAACGCCCCTCTTCTATGAGTGGCTTATCTTTACAAAAGGTCGTCTTTACAAAAGGACTGTAGGGTTTTCTTATCTTGAGAATAATCTGCTAACACAGAAAAAATAAATGAACACTTGAAATCAGGTTCTTTATTGTCATGAGAAGCTTGGGCCTGCAGGTCCAACCATGCATTCTACGGAGCAACAAGCCAGAGTCTTCTCTGAATCAAGCCTCAGAATTCAGAATACATGGAAGGCTGCATGACAGATACTGTAGCAGCGGACAGGACAGATCTGCTGCCACCAAGATCTTGTTTCATAGCGAAATGGAAAAGTGTAAGCGCAGACAGTGTGTGTGTATATGATGTACAGAATCACTTTTTATTGTAGGATACAGTATTTTACAAGGATTGGGAAAAGGGGATTATGAAGTGGATAATGACTGTACATTGGAAATACATGTGAAATACTTGTTTTCCCATACAAAGGCTGAGAAAAAGAAGAATCATGTCTCCTTTTTCCAATGCCATTTTTTTTAAAAAATCTAGTTTCAGGTCTTCTGTGTGGTTTTCATGATGTAGTTGGGCTGGAAATTTTGCTGAAACCTGTCAACCATGGTTAATGATATTACCTCGACACAGTTGAATAAAGGTTTGTTTAAAACCACTCAAAGCGAGCTGCTAGACTGTATGCTGTATGACTGTACGTTGTTGACTCCCACTCACCTATTATAAGTTCATTCTAAAAATATACTATATTTTAGCCTATAGCATAAGCCAAGTGTGAGAGCTTCTTGACTTTGTTTGAAGCTATGTTGTTATTAATGTCAACCTGTCCCACCAAAATCTATGGTCATGAGCTGCTGCAGCTACTGATTCTCAACAGCACACACCTCACCATGGTATACTCATCACATGTATACACTTTGTCACCATTAGACAAATATGCATTTGATATATTTTTTTAATGTGTTGAAGGGAAAGGACAATTATAATTTCATTTTAATGGTTATACATAAATAAAGACATTTATCACATTTGAAGTGAAGTGAAGTGACTTGTGGCCAAGTATGGTGACCCATACTTGGAATTTGTGCTCTGCATTTAACCCATCCAAGTGCACGCACACACACACACACACACACACACACACACACCCTGAGCAGTGGGCAGCCTTTTTTGCTGCGGCACCTGGGGAGCAGTTGGGGGTTCGGTGCCTTGCTCAAGGGTCTCACCTCAGTCGTGGTATTGAGGGTGAAAGAGAGCGCTGGTCATTCACTCCCCCCACCTACAATCCCTGCTGGACCTGAGACTCGAACCCACGACCTTCAGGTTCACCTTCGGGTTGCAAGTCCGACTCTCTATCCATTAAGCCACGACTGCCCCTTGGATTTGTTTAAGTTTTATGCATAAACAGTTTTGCAGTTTTGTTAAATTGGACATACGTAAACATGAAATCAGACAAACAATGCTGAGAACGAAGGCCATATGAGCATGGCTTCCACAGTCTTTTAATGCACCACCAGGGCAGGCAGTTTGATTTGAATTGGCTTCCTAGTTCTTTTATGAACCTGGCAGTTAAAACAGTGCTCAGTGCCAGGAGTCAGATTTCATTAATGTCTGTTCTTCTCTGTGTGAGTTTATGTGTATATGTGTGATTTAAGGCAATCCATATAATAACACTCCAGGCAGCATCACACACAAAAGTGCCACCAAACCAACAGCTTTCATGAACATATTTTTAGAGTGCACACAGGAAATGGAATTGCGTTGTAATTAATCGCCAGACACATCTGCCATCCACAAAAATCCATAAGGTGGGTTAGAGGTTACTCACCACAGTAATCACTATAATCACACCACCAGGTTTTTATTCCACCAAATGGATGTGTATTATTGGGGGACGATCATTTCTAGTGGTGCAGAAACAATTTGGGTGGTACATTATACAAAAAAAAAAAAAAAAAAAAAAAAACACCACCATGGTTCACATTCTGTCACAGGAAGGTTGCGAGTGTAAACCCCAGGACTGCCACAATAAGGCCCTTGAGCAAGATCAGCATCAGAGGGTTATGTATTTTGATCTAAGAGTGAATAAAAAACAAAAAAGCAATATATGCCTTCATTTGTAACTGTGATTTTATGCTAATATTTGCTTTTAATCCTGCTTCGTAAACCTTACCTTGTTGCAAAACAGATGTTCATTAACAAGAAATTATGCTCAATTTTAACAACCAGTTCAGCTCTTCACAACTAAATTAAACTTATTATTATTTTTTTTCTATTCTAATAGATCATTTAGTTGAAAGGAGAATTGTATCTTCCTGTGATAATGCAGTGGTTAAAGTGGGGAAAAAGACATAATTGCCTCTTTATAAACATAAAAGTTTTTCAGTGGTTTTTCACTAGATGTCTGAAGCTAATAGAAATGGAAGCTTATAAATGCCAGTTTAGCATGGTGCAAACAACTTATATAAATTATTTATATTTATTTTTATATTTAAATTATTATTAGTTATAAAACCTTAACCTAAAAACCTAAAAATACACCTTATTGAAATTTGTACATGAGCATGAATAAGTTCAAAATTTAATCTTCAGATCATATTATTGCCCAAATAACTTCCAGCTTCTAATTAAATTTAACCTTCAGACTTTGCCCCCCACTTTCTACCTGAGTCGCATACTTGTGTGGAGTGACATCAACTTATGTGCTGAAGAAGAGAGTGTTCTGACCTCAAAATGGCTATTGTTACTGTTTTTTTTTTTTTTTTTAGCTCTGTGAAGTCTTTCTTCTCCATTTTTATAGATAACAGTGTGTAATATCATGTCAGAAACCAACATAAGCAAGTCTACTTACTGATACTGAATAACTCAGTTCAGGTTAAAGTGAGAGCATGCCATCTGCATAAATGCTGAACTGGAGGATTTAAGACTACCTTACTCGTTAGATTCTTTAAACACCATGTCTACAGATTTTGGGTAAGTGGATAATTATTTTCTTTCTTTTCTTTTCTTTTTTTTTCACAAACTGCCTAAAGATACCAGATATTACACATTAATGCAGTTTATTTGTGTTGTCATCACTGATCTTTACAGCTTTAAATGAGAACAGAAACATGGAAATATACATTTTCTGAATCACTGTAGCAGTGATTAAACAAGCTCACACACACACACACACACACACACACACAATCTTGTAATTATAACATTGTGGGAACAATAGTCCAAGACCTGCTTTCTGGGGACACCACTTTCCTGTGATCCAACAGGAGTGAAAATGAATTATAGATGTATAATTTAATCCTGGGAACCCAGAATTTTCCTAAATAATTATGGATTTAATTGACTAGGTTTGCTTGGCTATTTTTAACATGCAATGGGGAATTAGGAACTCATTACTGGGGACCTAATTTGTATACATAGAAAATAAAATATAATTGGAAAATGGTGGGAAATTACAAGAAAACTAATTTGCATACATAGATCAGGTAGTTTATGTAACACCAATGATACATGCTTAAAACAAACAAACAAACAAACAACTCCACACAATACTTTCACTTTTTTAGCCACTGTCAAAAGCTCCTTCACATAAATTCTACAGCTATGTATAACATGTAACTCTCAATGTTTTTGTACCTGTTTCCACTGATGCCAATTTTAGTTCCAGTGCTGTGGTTCCAAGCACCTTTTTTAGGATACTGTCATGTCTATTAGTCAATTTGCTTAGTCTGAAACAGTGACATATTGATACATTTGTTTAGTTTTTTACTTGGTTCAATTTGTTTTCACATGGTCATTTGAGTTCATTTGTAAGTAAACCACAAACCTTTTTTTATTTATTTATTTAATTATTTAAATTACATGAACTGTTCTTTAACTCATAATATTTTAATAATAATAATAATAATAATAATAATAATAATAATAATAATAATAATCAGCAACTGGTATTGATATGACCTCATGAAAATTAATGTCAGTATCTATTATTTTGCGTCTTGTAAAGTAATTTTACATCACATTAAGCTTCAGAATATTCAGAATGCATGCATAGTCAGTCATCAAGTTATGACATTATTTTACACAGTTCAGTTGGCTGGTTAAAATGTAAGTCAAAATGTTAATATCTTTGCTACAGGAGCATCTGGGTCTGTCCACAGTCTTGTCATTGGTGGCAGGATGTCAGCAAACAGAGGACTGACAAAGACTGGCTAATAATTTTCAAGATGAGAAGAGAAGCCTTTTATGAAGCCATGCAATATCTTTCAAACTAGTCTGAGTCTCCACAACATCTGATACTGGTAACCTGTCCCTGCTGAACTGTGTGTTGATGTGCGTTTCCCACTTGTTTAGAATAGGAATGTCAACAGCCTGCAAGATTAGTCAGAAAGTAGTTACAGCCATTAATGATTATGAAACCAGTTTATATAAAGAAACCATCTCCTGCAGAGTTGAGAACTATTATGCAAGCCTATCAGGATAAATGGAGGTTCCCACAGGTTGATGGGACCCATATTAGCATCCAAGCTCCATATGGCAGGCCTGCAGACTATTGTCATAGGAAAGGGCTCTATTCACTTCTATTACAAGGCATGGTAGTTCATAGAATGCTGTTCTTGTACATTAACCTTGGGTGGTTTCGCAAAACACGTGACGCCAGAGTGTCTGAATAGTGCCAAGATGGTGCTTTGTTGCGAGGATGGACAGAGCAATTTGAAGAGGTGGATGTTCTGCTCCTTATTTTAGGTCATTCTCCTGTAGATACTGAAACTGTATCAGTTGGGCAGATTACTGCACTTTTATGTATGGAATATTCTGTTGAGCTTAAATTGCTTATTTTTCATTACATTTACAGCGTTTAGCAGACTGCCTTATCCAGAGCAACTTATTGAAGTGCTTTGTAGTCTCAAGCTAGTTCACCAGTTAGGGACTAACTTTGTGAAAACCAGTCATTTTATATTTCTGACATTAATTAAAGAATATGAAAAATAAAGAAAGTGAGCCAATACATAAATTAAGACAAATAAAACTCTGTTCAATTATGACACGAGAAATCCTGCCTTCTAAATGGAGGATGGGCCGATTTGTCTGCACATATCCATTAGCCATAAACAAATGCCTCAGCTGACAGAAAATGTAGTGCTCACTTATTATTATTAATATCGTATATTATTAAATATTTATATATTATTCAATTGTTATATGTTATTAACATTGACATAGAAGTGAGTCCAGTTGACTTCCACTTCTATGGTATGGGCTGCTGTGGCACAGGTGAAGGAGTGGTATGTGCTGCCATAGGTGGGTTCACCGGGTGTGGTGGTGTTAAGGAAGGGGGAATAGGCTGCTCAGGAAAAGAGCAGACTGAGGAGGCATGTGAGTTGTTGTACAGGGGGTTGAATGGGTGACCCACCACATGAGGATGGTATAGGTAACCAGAGAACAGAGTGGCCATTAGCTGCATAAACATTTGTTGATTGGCCTGCTGCTGAGTCTGCATTGGAGCAAAGCGCCACTCTATAATCGCTTGCTGCTCCCTAATAAAATTATAAAATTTAGCTTTTTCTTGCCTAGCTTGCCTTCGTTGTTTGGCTTAGTTCAGGTCATCCCGGTGTTGTTTTGTTCCTTAAAATAATGTAGCCTTGGATTTGGTATGCTATATTGGATGTATGGGTCCTGTTATTTACTGATGGCACATTAGAATCACATTAAAGTACATTTTAAATAGGCAGTGGTTCATATGCCTACATGACAATGTGCTACACAAAGAGGTAGAAAATGATAATGGCAAGAAACAACAGTGATGCTATTAATAGGTATAACAGGTAAAATGTTAAAGAAGGCTAAAAATAAACAGGTTTACATAGTTACATAGCATGATTCAGATAACAAGCACTTACCACCGGATGCATCCGCGTCAGCTGAGTGTCCATTATCCTCAGATGAAGGAGGTGGCAATGTGCAAAAACTGGTTGTGCAAAAAAAAAAAAAAAAAAAAAAAGGCTAGGGTTAGGCTAGAAAGATT
>CM040459.1:22225932-22242731 GCA_022758105.1 Pangasianodon gigas | reverse complement strand
CAGGAAAAGTTGGTGACCTGTATCGTGTCCAAGGAATATTGAACCAGCATGGATACCACAGCATTTTACAGCGACATGCTATTCCATCTGGTCAGCGCCTTATTGGTCATTGCTTCATCTTTCAACAAGACAATGACCCAAAGCATACTTCCAAGCTGTGCAAGTCATATCTGGAGAAGAAACAGTCAGCCGGTGTCTTATCTATCATGGAGTGGCCTGCCCAATCACCTGACCTTAACCCCATTGAGCTGCTATGGGAGGAACTGGACCGTGATGTCCGTAAGAAGTGTCCAACCAGTGTGAATCATCTTTGGGCAATCCTCCAGGAGGCTTGGGGTAATATATCAAGTCAATGTTTGAATAAACTGACTGCTCGGATGCCTAGAGTATGTAGAGCTGTAATAGCTGCTAATGGGGATTTCTTTGATGAATCAAAATTTGAGTATTTTTCTATGTTATGTTCATGTTTATGTTCATAAACTTTTTATTTAATAAAATATGTTTTCATAGTTTGTGTTGTCCCTTATTATCAATGCAAAATGGTCACTAACTAAAGAGGATTTATGCTGATATTGCCCAAAAACCCTATTTTGTTCAGGCATTTCCAAACTTTTGGAGGGCAGTGTATATGTATATATCTTTTTTTATATGTACATATTTTCTAGATTATTACATAGTCATATTAAAAACATTTAGATGTTCAATGCAACTCAATATGTTTATCAGTTTGAGGCTTCAATTATTTGGAAGGAATTACTATTATATTTTTATTAAGGAACCTACAGCATTTTTTTCCTTAAAGTATATTGCCACACCCTATTCAAAAATAATAGAGGTATATTAAAACAAGCAATAATGGTAAATTGATAGTGCAACAATGTCAGTGTACTCTAAAAGGTACACTGGTGGTCCAATTATGTTGTATAAATGACTTTTAAAAGTACACAACAACCTTTAGGTCCCCTAAATTTACAAAAGTTTAGTACTTTTTTCTGAGAAAGAAGCTAACAAACCACTATTGGGAACAGTTTGGACCTCTATTTATTGCTTTTTTCTAAAACATAAAAGTATAAGTGGAACGATCCTGAAATTTCAAGTTGCTGAACAGCAAGAAACTGCGTAAGGATGGATAGGTAAATTCTCTCTTTCTGCTTCTGTCAAGAAAGCCCCTAAATCCACGTATTCCTTAATTTATTCTCTGAAACTTAAACATAAAACGTTTGGCACTTTAGCAAGACTGCCACAGACTACAAAGAATAGAGAAAGTGTGAGAATGAAATATTAGTGAAAAAACAAAGAAAGAACAACAGGAAAGGCAAGAAAAAGCTGAGAAACTTGCCAGGACGTTGAGAAGAGGCTAGTAATTAGCTCAGTCCACAAAATTGCAGAGTAGTTGTGATGATGAGGAAGGAAACTGTGGAAAGTGAGAGAAAGTGAGAGAGAGAAAGAAACTGACAGTAGCCAAAAAGAAGTGGCTTCATAATTTCATGTGTCAAGTGCATTTAATTACAGGGACTTAATTACTGTGCTGCTTTGGAGTAACATTTCAGGATTCATCAAGATCACTTCCATTAGCCATCCAGCTTTTTCTGCTTGGTTAATAGTGATCCATCTCTCGTCTATGACCTCACAACCCCCTCAAAAAGAGCTTGGTAATTACTGAACATTACTGAACATAAAGAATGCTTGCTGTGCATTTTGCCTTAATTACGCTCTCTCTCTCTCTCTCTCTCTCTCTCTCTCTCTCTCTCTCTCTCTCTCACTATCTTTCACATAATTCCCTTTTCCCTGTTTCTCTCTAATATTCTGGCTAAGATTTCCCAGTAAAATTAAAAAGGATAATTAACCTAGATAATGTTAGCTTAGTTAGAAGATTCTGAATTCAACTATAGGCAACTCAAACTTAAAGACTTATAAAAATACATGAGCTTTAAAAAAATCATGTTGCAAAATGGCCTCTTATGTCTTAAGCTTGCTCAAAACTGCTTAGTAATACCAACTGATAATGGCAAATGTTAGCTAGTTCACCAACTGAGTATGATTAAGGAAAATGGCACAAAGTAAACCACTTTAGATCTACTATATTTTTAATAAATATTCATATGTTCATGCTTCTGTTTATAATGGGGCATTTGACTGATTCAGAATTAACCAATCACATTCAAAATCATGTCCAAAAGTAATTATCATACACCTAACATCAGTGACGTGATTCCAAATAACCCCAAATAAAAATCAACTGTTTCTGTTGGATTTTCTTGATATCTTCTAGGTGTCAACTGACTTACAAAGCATGTATGGGATTTCATTGTCAAACATTATCGATCAGGAGAGGAGTACAAAAGAAATTCCAAAAGACGTACAATGGAACCCAGTGAAGGCCAGGTTACTTTAAGTGGGTTTTTTTTTTCCCTAAAATATTTCTATTTGTTTTTCACTTGAATTTTGTTGGTTGCTCTTTCACATTAAAGGTCTTTAATTTTTAACATCACAAAAATATGAAATTTTAACAGGGGTGTGTAGTTTTATTTTTTATTTATTTTTTTATCCACTGTAGCTATGTTACAGTACCTCTAGTTAGACATTCCTTCAGTCCGGACCACCAGTGTGGTTTCCTTTTGAAATAGTGGCATTTTCCCATTTGCTACTCTAACTGTGGCCTCATGTAGGCATGCTCATCCTATTTTCCATTCCATTTTTTTTCTAATCATGTTATTGTTTAAATCTGCACCTTCTGAGAGAGTGCACTGAGGCACCCCATAGGTGACAGTATCTCTAATATTTGAATACGACCATGATTGACTGGCATGTAGCAATACGAGTGCTGTATATGCAGAGTATTTAAACATAAAATCCATAAAGTTATAGGCAAAGCAAACTGAAGATCAGTATGAAAAGCAGGAGTACAGCACAGCGTTGAATGCTGTGATGAGCTCTTATCTGCATTTAAGAGCACACTGAAGCACATGGAAAAAAAAGAGCAGGCATATTTGCTACAGTAACTGATGCAAAAACCCTAGACTTGAGATAAATGTCTCTGGTAGAGAGACCAATCTCCTTGATAGTAACACACACTGATGAAGCATTGCGTGTAAAGCCGTGATGCGTAGAGCCTCAATATAGAAGCTGAAGATATAATGCTGTTTTGCAAAGCATATTGTACACTGGCAAGTGTTAGTTGTATCACCAATACAGTGTCACATTAGCTACTGGCCCTGAAGGAAATAATACCTACAGCAAGAAATGCAATGGGAACCACGATCTTACAGACAGCAGTGCAAGCTGCATAAGTCAATTTGAACTTTAGACCAGTTCTACACTGGTAAAAACACATGGTGCCAGCTGCCACTGGTACCTGTACAGAGCTTTGGCACACAGGCCCTGGAAGCATTAAATGACTGTCTCTTCTGTTTGAGCTCAGAGTAAAAAAACTTTACACAATAGATTGCCCTTAGAAGTTCCAGTATTGACGCTCTGCAGCAGTATATTTCCATGGAGTCTTTGGTGCCACCAGCAACCCAGAATGCAAAGGGGGTTTTGTGCCAAAACAGGGTGTGATCAAGCCACTAAATCCTAATGTATCAAAACTAGCAGGGTGTAGCTGGAATTATGGGCCTGGCTCCTGGGCACAACTCCAGCATAGTGGCATGTGCACAAAAAGTCAGCCACTCTTGTGCAACATCTACACATTAATTGTATGCAGACAAATGGAAGGTTCTCACTATGTGTGAAGCACTGGACATAAAAACCATATCTTGCAAAGTGAACAATGTTTTGAGCTTCTGCAGATGTAGTAGTACTATCCCTTTAAGAGTAGTGTTTACGTAGCTGGGTGCGACAACAGGTCATGGGCACTTATAGGCACCTTATAGCCACAGCTGTACAGATTACTTGCATGCTGTTTGGCAGTGGTATGCAATGTGGTATGTGGTGTAGTTGGTAGGAGAAATTCAGCTCCATTTCAAAGATCCAATAATGGACTTCAAGGAAGTCTTTCAGAAGTTCCTCTATTGATCAAGCAGAAAGAGTCCTTAGGAATATATATGTTTCACAAATGAAAAAAAAAATCTATGGTTAAAAACTACGTTGGACTGTGCATTCTTAGGTGCAAATAATTACAGTTCAATTTGAGTCAGTATTAAAATTCACCACTCACTATCATTCACCACCACTATTATTCACCACTTTGTTCAGTTGCACAGTTTGCAGCCTGATCATTGCAGCCATCAAGGCTGATAACAGCTTGAGAAGTGTAAAACAGTTAAATCAGTCATTGCTGTTTTGTGTTATTTTATAATAAATACTGTATGTATGTCTTTGTTTAGAAGAATTATTTTTCTCACCCAGGCCTACACTGGCAAGTAGAAAACACAGACATGTACAACATGTACTGTAAAGCGTCATGACCAAAATATGACATCACTGTTTCAAACACTGACCCATTGAACAAGAGAAGAGAATCTCAACTGTAACTGAAAAATACACTCATTCAAACACTGACACGCTGAATGAGAGGAATGAATTTCAGTCATGACCAAAAGGTTTCACTGAGTTGGTGCGGATCAGGTTAGGCATACATGCAACTGCAAATATGACCTACACCATTCACAGATGTTTAAAAAAATACTAATAGATAACTATTTAAGGTAAGGCTTATGTAACATGCGGTGAAAAACAGGACACAAGTGTGACTGTGAGGAGGGAGGTGAAGCAACACCCTTAGCAGAGTACGGTGGCAGAGCAAAGTCCTCCATGAAGCCAAAGGGGGGAGTAAAGCTGTCTGCGAAGCCAGTGTGGGAGCAATGACCTCCACGAAGCAAGAGGGGTTCTGTAGCGTGCATTAAAAGGCAGGATGCAAGTACATAAAATCAGCATGCTGATGCTTAAGAGTTAGCCATAAATCATTGCCACAGTCCATAGCAGAGGTCAGATAACAGGCAGGCAAAAATGGGAGGTAAGTATAATCACTAAACCAGGGAACAAGGAAACACAGGCTTGGAAACGCACATTAACAATTACAAGACTTTGCACTGAAACAAAGACACAAGAGGTATAAATAGCTAAACTAATCAGGAACTGAACAAAATGATGAAGACAAAATGCATATGGCTATATAAACAAAACCTGTCAGGAGCTCAAAACAAACTAAGGTGAGAGCCATAACTTGCATGGAGAGCTGCAGTGCCTGCTGAAGGAAAATTTGTGACAGTTAAACTAAATCTCAAACAATCATGAAACTGATTATGGATATGCATGCAAATGTAGTGCTTTGTTTTGTGGCTACATTTTCAAAGTCCATCAGCAGCAACTAAATGAAAGGAATGAAAGTGCATCACAGTGACCAATACTGATTCGTTCACCTTCGTGACCATTCAAAAAGATAGAATCATTTGTTAAAAGAACATGTCTATACAAACATCCAGGTATTAGATAGCCAAAAACAAGAATAAAGTTCATATTTTGTGATTTGAGAAATAGCTGTGCACAATACTCACTATGGCAGACCCTTGATTAAGCTCAGTGTAAAGCCAAACATTTGTTAAATTTGGACGGAGATGAAGTTTCCCTCACAGTTTGGCTTTGAAACTCATCAGATCAATTCACATTGGGATAAAAAGGGATGGTGCTGAGGGACAATCTGTGACTCAGTCTTACATTTATATTCGTGATGAGTGTGTGGAGGATTCAGGGCATATAAACACAGAATGCACATTGTCAATGAGCCAGAGAGAGAGACAGAGTGAGACACAGAACAGGTGGCCTAGCTTTGGTTCAGGCTGTTCTTAGAGCTTCATTTGCTGTCAGAAGTAAAAACTATAATTCACTTTCAGATGCCTATACCTCCTCTCCCTGTTTCTCCTCTCTTATTTCTGTCACTCTCTCATATATAATCCATATCTAAATACTTTTTAGTAGGAGAGAAATCCTTCCACCTGTAATGATAAAGGTTCAAAGGAGTCACTAAATGATTATAATTTAAAAGCTGGTATACTCTGGACTTTTCTATTTCTGAACTTTTTTTTTTTTTTTACCATTTTATCATTTTTATTCCTCCAACTCACTGAGGTCATAATTAATTTTAACCATCTTTGGGTACATAAACTAATTGCTATATCCTTTTTTCAAAGTGCTATATCCTTTTTTTAGTGCTTTGATAATCTCTGTCACAAATTCTATCTCCTACATATCGCATAATGTACTGAAATAATAGATGTCCTAAAGTAATGGAGTCTTTTTTAGTGTCATATGCTGCTAGATGACTAGAAACAGACCTAAAAAAAAAAAAAAATCCATAAAAAGTGACTCAGTCAATCGTTTGAAAGACATTTTTCAAAGACGGAGTTGAAAAAATGTACAGTGACTCAAAGTATTTAGCTTTATGTCTTTAGCAATGACTTTGGAAGGAGTGACTGACTCACTTTATAAAGAGTTTCACTGAGGTTTGAAATCCTAAAACAACCTGGGAAGTTCAAGAGGGTTCACAATGTACTCATGAAACTCTTTGTGTATCTGTATTGATGTGATGGGTTATCAGGTACGATAGAACATTTTTTTGCTGTGGAAAATATTGGATTTTTCTACTAAATTTGTCTTTGGTGGTGGCATGGTAAATAATAATTTAAACCATGAGTTTCATTTTGCTGTAATTACTCTCACATCAAGGACAGTAATAAAACTAATTTGTTATGGTGTAAAGAAGCCTGTAAAAACTGAAGGAGTAAGTGAATATTTGGGAGTTTTTTATATTCTTCTTTTTTACATTCTTCTGACCTGTTAGTGCCATATATCTCTTGTGAAATCAAGTATTTGTGTGGAATTTCCATAGCTTTCATAAAAACATAGTGCATCATAATTTTGTATATAACGGCATTGGTGTAGTTGACAATTTATTTCACTCAGATACATATTGAATTGCTAAAATGTCTTTGAAAATACAACAGAAAAACAAATGAGTATACCACGTTAAAAATAAGGGGGTAGCAACAAAGCTAAAAAGAAAGTGAACTGAACAGTTTAACCCACGGCCACTGCCAGTGGGGAATACCATTGTCATGAAGGGGCGTTCTTGGTCTGCAACAATGTTTAGGTAGATGGTGCGTGTCAAACTAACATCCACATGAGTGCCAGGACCCAAGGCTTCCCAGCAGAACATTACCCAGAGCATCACACTCCCTCCTCCGGCTTGCCTTCTTCCCATAGTGAATCCTGGTGCCCTATCTTCCCCAGGTAATGATGATGTAAAAGAAAACATGATTCATCAGACCAGGCCACCTTCTTCCACTGCTCCATGGTCTAGTTCTGATGCTCACATGCCCATTGTAGGGGCTTTTGGCAGAGGACAGGAGTCAGCATGGGCACTCTGACTGGTCCGTGGCTATATGCATCCCCTTACGCAGCAAACTGTGATGCACTGTGTGTTCTTTCTATCATAGCCAGCATTAACTTTTTCAACATTTTGTGCTATATTAGCTCTACTGTGGGATCGGACAAGATGGGCTAGCCTTTGCTCCCCAAGTGCATCAGTGAGCCTTGGGTGCCCATGACCCTGTCACCGGTTCACCGTTTGACCTTCCTTGGACCACTTTTGGTAGGCACTAACCATAGCATACCAGGAACACCCCACAAGACTGTGGGAATTGGAGTTCAATTACTGGTACTTTTGTAAGCAGAGCAGCTGAAATTAGTTCACATATCATCATCATCATCATGATTATCAGACTGATGCTGCTAATTCTGGACTACTGCAAGAAAACAGACTGCAATCTCAGTAATGAAGTAAAACACAGTCATTTAATGAACTAACCTCATTATAATATAAAACTATCTTACCATGGAGATTGTGTGGAATTTACATATCATATTTGTCAGTGCATTTATAAATGTATGAGAATTTATCAATGTATGGGAATCCATGATGATTGATCATTGGGCTATAAGTTGGGCTCTGTTAAAGGATATGAGCTTCCATACTGCATAATCTCAGTTCCAGAGTCATTGGTCTCAGTGGAGCCATGTCTGCTGTGTTATGGTCAGGAGAACTGAAAGAATCCTGACTACAGCTTCAGCTAACTTAGTACTCATAGAGTGAAAGCTTGTGATATGGCAAGGGACAATGACTCAGGTATGCCAGCAGCACATGTTCCTAGGCCTGCTGGTCAGATTAGTGGCAAGGGATGTGAAAAGGATAGGGCGATAAGGCAAGGAGAATGAGAGGAGACAGACAACACAGAACAAGAAAATTAGAGATAGCTAATGATAACCAAAACTATCTTTATCGCAGCCTTTATTCGTATTCTACTGACTAATAATAATAATTATAATAATATTATAATATATTATATATGATTATATATATTATTATTATTATTATTATTTTCTCCAAAAAAGACAACTAACATTTATAGATTATTATAAATTGTTTTTTTTTACATTCTAATCTATTTTAAGAGTACTCAATAACTCTATTCATCTCCATAGAACCGCAGTTAATGATTTTAGTCTGATTTAATACTATCCTGGGCTGACAAGCTATAGCAAGCAAATTCCACACCTATGTACTGAACTGTACATTTGTCCAGCTATAAGTGCCAACATTACTGGCACTTCATTAAAGAAATACAAACGTAAGTCCACTCAACTTATCAATGCACACTTACATTTGTCCGGAGATAATCTCTGATTATTTTGGGAAGTTCAGTTGGTTAAATTTCTCATCTTTTCATTAGGTCATTCATAGCTTATACAAGTTTATCTGTTGCCATTAAGAGTGTATAAGCACTTTTGTCTGATGATGTGATAGTGCGTGCATCATGGACCGATTAACAGCTCTGTTTACGAATGGAGCTGATTAGGTATGTATGTGTCCATGTTTATGGCACGTAGCTATGCAACAACCAGTTCTGGCAAGTAGTTATAGCTACAAGTAGTGACACTACTAGATTAACAAAATTTTTAGTAGTATGGCAGTAACTGAGCTATTTTCAAAATAATGCAGCATTCCTGGTAACAAGTTACCTTCTCATCAAGTAGCCTGTAGCATTTTGTTACCCTACACTGCAACTTTTTTCCCTTTCCCTTTCACATATTATTTTCCATTTTATTTTTCCATCAAACAAATTGAATGTCAAAAATGTATCCATCATGAACAGAGTTCAATATAATTAGTGTTGAACATGCATTAGTGCACATGCCTCTTGCATGGAGCTCTCTGGGAATAACAGCACTGTGCTGTCACTACAGAAGATGGATTCTACTAGTGATTATTATTCCCAAACATAGCTATTTAATTCAGTTATATTTTATAATTTTGTTATATTTTGATTACTGTATGTCTGAATGCCTATTAACATTAACTAGCTAGATATTTCCAAAAACAAATTAAACTAACTAAAATCTATCTATCTATCTATCTATCTATCTATCTATTAATCTGTTTATTTATTTATTGATGATGATGATGATGATTGTTTTACACATAGTAATGAGAATAGTAATGTTAACTGATTCTTACTCAGAGCAGTTTACAGATAGAAAAGCAAAATCTCTGTTATGTCATACCCTATACAAAGCATACATTTTTACTTTGTGCAATACATAGCGGCACAAATGAAACATCACAAGCGTCCTCAGTTTGACACAGTAGATTTAGTTAAAGAAAAGAACTAATTAAAAAATAAAAAATCCCCACACTGCTAGCTTGATCAAAACATGACATTCACTGTCATGACTCTCACCACCCCAGACACAGTCTCTTCTCAGTGCTCCCATCAGGGAAGCGCTACCGGATCCTCAGGACCAACACAGAGAGACTCAGGAGGAGTTTCTACCCTCAGGCAATCCGGCTACTGAATGAGGACACTTGAGAAGTCTGCATACTACTGCCTCACACACAGACACACATACACAAACAGTTGCACTATGGACAAATAAAAACTCTTGCACTTTTTTGCACACTACACTCCTCTAAAAGCTGCTAAACATATTTTTACATATTTTTACATATAGCATCTATATTTTGTCTACTAGATTCTATTCTATTCTATTTTTCTATTTTATTCATTATTTTCCACTTTGATTATATTCGACTTTTATTATATTCTGTTTTATTATGTATCACTGTTGAACTGTGGGATGAGGCACTAAGGAAAAACATTTCACTACATTAATACATCACATGTATGTAATGTATGTGACAAATAAAGAACCTTGAACCTTGAACCTGTGTGAGGAAATCACACTTAGCTGGAAAACGAGCAAGGTTTTAAACATCTTCTTAATGCATTATTGTGTCTTAATGCATATGCGTTGTTGTTGTTGTGGTTTTGGTTGTTGTTTTTGCTGTCGTTAATTACATGAATAACTTAACTTATTACATGAAGTTCTGAAAATGACAGATTTTCCTG
Organism: Pangasianodon gigas; assembly: GCA_022758105.1. Classification (NCBI taxonomy): domain Eukaryota; kingdom Metazoa; phylum Chordata; class Actinopteri; order Siluriformes; family Pangasiidae; genus Pangasianodon; species Pangasianodon gigas. Next base: position 22,232,328 of record CM040459.1, on the reverse strand, counting down.
AGCAGATTTTTTTACACATATCTCAAAAGTTGGGAAGGTGAAAAGGTGAAAAGAAGATTTTTACTGCTGCATTTGTTAAACTGCCTCCTTACCTAATGTGATCTCTGCAGACAGCCAAGACATGTTAGAAAGTAAATAAATAATAATTTAAAAAAAAAAACATTTCATTGTGGTGAAATATTTGTTTTCTTAAATTAGAGGTGATAATATATTTTATAAGCAAAACAAAAAATAAAAAGAACAAGACCAGATTTTTTGACATGACCAGAATTCAGTCACGGCTACATTTAACAGCTTTTCCCAGACCGCCACACACATTGCAAATGATGTTGCAAGCCTATTCACTAGCATGCCCAATAACTCATTTAATTGTTCGCTCGTTCATTCCCTATCTCCCTCATTCAGCCTTCTAGTCAGTCAGTCACTCCTTCAATCTTTCACCTACTTCCTCTGCTACTCCTTAACTTAGTCTGTCTCTCAGTATTTCACTCACTCGAATGTTCACTTACTCCCTCACTCAACCACTTACCTGAACAGTCAATCACTTATTCCCTCACTACCTCCATCAGTCTCCCACTCACTCATTTACTTGCTCCCTTACTTGCTCATTTACTAACCACTGTCAGCTGCTTCTTAAATATAAATTAGCATTATTCATGTATTCATTTTGGGTAAATGTTCTGGTTAGGGTCTTAGTGGATCCATAAATTATGCAGATCTCTCTTGCTGTCTCTCGCTCTCTCTCTCTCTCTCTCTCTCTCACACACACACACACACACACACACATTTATGTCTAGGGCCAGTTAAGAGTAGTCAATTCATTTACCAGCATATTTTTGCAAGGTGGTAGGAAACCAGAGTACCTGAAGGAAATGAAAGAAGACACGAGGAGAACATACACAATTCCAAACAGATTCTAGCTAAGGATCAAACCCCAGACAGAGGAAATGTGAGACTGCAATGCTACCCTCTGTGTCACCCTAACACTCAACACTGAATTGACAGTTTATTAGGTAGCACTTTTAAACTAGCAAATCTATGTACTTAGAGATAATATATTTATAATAAGCAAAGAAAACCACTGATAGTGGAAATGGAAACATTACAACTTTGTTGACTAAGTCATGTCAGAGAAGAGAAGGACAAATGGATGAGGTAAAAAAAAAAACATCCTGAAAATAGCTAGTAATGAGTATGTCAAAATTTGGTAAAATATAAGAATATGACAGGAAGCTTTCTCCAAAACTATGGTTATTATGTTACTTTACCTTACGTATTAACTTGGAGACTTTCAAAAGAACAATTTTCTTCAAAAAACACAACATATAGCCTTTCATCATCTAAATACACCAGATAATATAGAGCTTTCAGTATGAATAACATACACAAACATCACAAAGATGTGCAGCAGGTCTCAGTGCTTATCTTATCTTTTTTTGAAAACTGTTCATGTGTAATAAGTAAATTCAATCATTCATATGGTATTTTACTCAGTTGACTGTTATTATTAGAACATTATACTATGAAAAATCTTGGGGGAAAGGTACAAATGAGCTCTAACTTGAATAATTATTCAGAAAGAAATTTAGACACATGAATCGTTATGAATTTGTAAAGATAAGGTCATGTTGTTTATTTCATATATTTTGAAAAACTTTACATTTGAAATAGAATGGAAATCTGAATTTAAAAAGTTGGGATGCCATATCCTTAGATCAATCAGTAACATGTGTACTCTTCTAACACAGTACTTAGTGATAATGTCTGTCATGAATACCCCCTCTCTGCACATGTGTTACTATGCCATGTTTTCCCATTTTCTTGTTTTCCTAGATTCCATGTTTTTTAGCTCTATGTACTTCCTAGTTTAGACCCTTGTTTGTATTTCCTGTTTCTTGATTATGGATTATCCCCAGTTACTGATATCGGCCTGTGTTTTTACCCCTGCCATTAACAACGCACTGATTTTGTGCACTTGCGCCCTGCTTGAACAACATACAAGGTTAAAGTATAATTACCTATGCTATGCAAATGCCTTGTTAACACTTGTGAGAATTCTGAAGTCAGGATTCATTTTTATTCACCCATTTATTTGGGTGGGTGCCATTTTTTAGTGTTGTCTGAATTCTTAGTGTCAAGATATATTCCCTGGCAAGTTCACTACATACCTATAGTGCTCTGTACATCCAGTGTACAACTGATGCACACTACTTCTGGACCACTGTGTACCACAATGCAAAGAACCACAATGCATAAAGATATCTTTTAGCTCTAAATTTACTTGTCATTATAGTATACAGTATGTTATATATAGGTGCCCAACCTCCAAAGTGCCCAACAGGTACTTGTTAGTGGTGTAATTTTGTTTTACAAAAAAATATTTTTAATACTTCTGTAATTTTGTTTCAGTTTGCTAGGTCATTTTTAACAAATTTATACGATGCTAAGTCACAGTGATGTGCTTCTAGTGCACCCTCAGGTAAGTTGTCTGGAATTCAATCCAGTGAATCCATCAGACCAATGCTACGGCACTGTATGTCAGATGTCCCTTGCAACATGTATTTTCACAACTCTATGCAATAAGTAAGTATTTGGCAGCACTGGCACTCACAAATGGAATGAATTACAATATGAAAAATACTTTTTACACATTTTAAACAAAACAACATGATGGTGTATAAAAATTATATAGTACATAGTTCATTTTGGTTACTGCAATTTCAAAACAAACGTTAAAGTCAGGAATGCTCATAAGCTATAAACTGTAAGCAAATTGTTCATTGCTAGTGTAAATGCAGGGTAACACCTGATATTGATTCAGTAACACAATCAGTATGCTTGCGTTCACTTGTCTAAAGGTACAAGGAAGATATGCATCAACAGCTAAGTCACTAGCTGTCTTTAAAAGAAGACTGAAGACCTACCTTTTCACCACTCACTTAAATGAATGCAAATTCATATAAATAAATAAATAAATCTCTGTACTTATGTGTTTTCTTGCTGGACTAATTCCTCTCTAACAAGGTTTTAGCTTGATGGAATTCTTAGCATGGTGATATATTGTTGATGGAGACTACAAAGCACTTTTGTAAGTTGCTCCCTATAAGGGTGTCTGCTTTATGGTGCAAATGTAAATGTTCATCCACAATTACTTCACCCACACTTCATTCCTTCACTCACAATCACTCATTCACTAGTTCACTAACTCTATTCACTTATTTTCTATATCACTCAGTCCTTCATTCAATTTCTAGCTCATTTCTTTACTAACTCGTTCACTGTCGTGCCCACTTACTCATTCATTTACTGCACTATATGGTCAAAAAGTTGTGCTTTTGAACATCTCATTGCAGAATTAGTCCCCCTTTGGTGTTATAATAATCTCCACTAATCTTTCTTGGAAGGTTCTCCACTAGATTTTGGAACGTGGTTGTGGGGTGTTACCTATTCTGCCACAAGAGCATTAATAAAATCAGGCACTGATGTCGGGCGAGGAGGCCTGGTGCACAATCTGTGTTTCACAATCCGATTCATCCCGAAGGTGTTCAGTAGGGTTGAGGTCAGGGCTCTGTGCAGGCCGCTCAAGTTCTTCCACACCATGTCTTCAAAGACCTTGCTTTGTGCACAGGGGCATTGTCATGCTGGAACAGGTTCGGGCCTGTTACAACTTTGAGGCCATACAGGGTGTCCCAAAAGTCTCCATGTATGCCAACACCACATAGGTTATGGCTTCATCAGTGGATGTTCATGGACTTCCACTTCTCGGTTGGTCTGCAACACTTCCAGTCTTTTTGAATTTTGTCAACAGAGTTGTGTGTGATGTGCTTGCTATGGTTCCTGTTAAAGTCCATCGCAACCTTGCGACAGCTTTCCAATCCAGCCATGAGAATGATACGTTCAATACATTCTTCTTTTGTCAAAGGCGTTCTTAAAGGCTATCTGAAATATATATATATATATATATATATATATATATATATAAAGTATGAAAAGTTTTGGAAGACATTTTCCTAAAAAGTGTTAATTTCCCTTATGTATGGGGACTTTTGGGACACCCTCTGGTTTGGGCAAGGTGCACATATGTTTTTGATTGTCAAGTGTCCACAAACATTTGGGCATATAGTGCATCTTAGTTATACACTCTATATCTTAATCAACCACATACTCACTCTTTCACTGATTCAATCACTCACACACATTCTTATACGGGAGTGTCAGGGATTGGAGTTGGAATATAAAACAAACACTAGATACATGAACAAGAACAACAAGAACTAGATAAACGCAGGAACACAAGAACATGGCATGAGCTTGACAACCATAAGAGTGCTTCCAGAGACAGAACTAAAATACCTGTGCTCATTAGATTTAAAAGTAACTCAGGTGCACATGGTCTCATGAAGTGCAGAGGCTGCTGGGTAATGTAGTCCTGACAGTGAAATTGAAGAAAGTGAAGAATAATGGAATCTTCTTAAGAATAAAAAAAAGAACAAACAAAGTTCTGTACTAGACTCAGACTTCTAGGCCTGACTTGATGTAGGAGCTCAGGCCTGAGTGCACTTTCAAGTTTTGTTGCTTCAAGATAAATGATAATTAGGCCACTGCTCCCTTGGTACTCGTGGCCTTTTTATTTTTCCCCTGCAGCCTAATAAAATGTTAAGCCTATTAATAATGACAGCATGGAGTTATGAAGCATTCATTATGGATGGTTCAGTTAATTTAACTTTTATGATGCCCATATACAAGACATCTACATTTGAGCATTGAATCCTATCAGGAATATTATTCATACTCTCTTTGTTCTGAAGTTTGCCACTGTGTTGCAATATGTTATGCTATAAAAGAGAGAGAGAGAGAGAGAGAGAGAGAGAGAAAGATAGAAACTATGATATCATAGTTTCCTGTTTTGTTCATTCTCTTTCTGGTGATTGGTTACCTCTGTTCCTTCTGTCCTTATTTAACCCATTTGTCTTTAATGCACTTTTCATGAATTCTTGTGTATTTTCATACCAATTCTTGTCTGTGAGACACATAACTTGTTCTCTGGTAATGTCAAATGCAAATGATGCATTTGCAGATTTGGAGCATGTTTGTGAGAAAGAAGGGCAATGCGAACACTTGGACTTAGAGTGATGGAGTAAGTGCAAGTGAGTGAGTAAATAGGATGCTCTGGTGGGTGCAAACATACAGAAGGGTGGCTCTGTGGGAGGGGTCTTGCTAGCATGGTTTGAGTCTGCTTGTCCACTTAAAGGAAAGAGTCTTCCAGCATGACTGGGTACCTCACTGAATAGTTTGATGAGTAGGGCAGTTGTAGCTCAGTGGTTAAGATGTTGGACTACTGATTGGAAGGTTATCAATTCAAATCCCAGCATCACCACTGCTGGGCCCTTGAGCAGGGCCCTTGAGCAAGGCCCTTAACCCTCAACTGCTCAGATGTATAAATGAGATAAATGTCGCTCTGGATAAGGACGTCTGCCAAATTGCGATGTATAGAAATGATGTCAGTCATATGCTATGCCCTTTGATGTGGTCTTCTGGCGTGGGAGAAGTGCTCTCCATCACCATCAATTAAATTAATATCTTTTGGAAGGATGGTGTTCATCCCTCCAGCACAGTTCCAAAGGCTTACTGAATCAATTTCAAGTTTTCTGGTTTGGTGGCTTGTGCCGGGCAACACCTGACTTAGACCTGACATTTTATTTTGTTTTTCCTTGAATTTGTCACCTGTCTGTACATTCAGCAGTTCCAACGGTTATAAGTTTCCTCCCTTTCGATGGTGATGTACACAAAAGCTACTCGAGAATCTCCAGCCTGCTGAACATGAGTGGTTGAGTTAAAAGACTAATATATATATATATATATATATATATATATATATATATATATATATATATATATATATATATATATATATATATATATATATATATATATAGGCACACACACGTATATATACTATATTGCCAAAAGTTTTGGGATGTCTGCCTTTACATGCACATGAACTTTAATGACATCCCATTCTTAATCCGTAGGGTTTAATATGGAGTTGGCCCACCCTTTGCAGCTATAACAGCTTCAACTCTTCTGGAAAGGCTTTCCACAAGGTTTAGGAGTGTGTTTATGGGAATTTTTGACCATTCTTCTAGAAGCGCATTTGTGAGGTCAGGCACTGATGTTGGACGAGAAGGCCTGGCTCTCAGTCTCCGCTCTAATTCATCCCAAAGGTGTTCTATCGGGTTCAGGTCAGGACTCTGTGCAGGCCAGTCAAGTTCCTCCACACCAAACTCGCTCATCCATGTCTTTATGGACCTTGCTTTGTGCACTGGTGCGCAGTCATGTTGGAACAGGAAGGGGCCATCCCCAAACTGTTCCCACAAAGTTGGGAGCATGAAATTG
>CM040459.1:22195031-22211775 GCA_022758105.1 Pangasianodon gigas | reverse complement strand
TTCAGGTAGTCATTGACTGCAAAGGATTTACCTCCAAGTAATAAAAATAATCCTAATATTTATGATTATATTAGTTTGTCCCATTACTTTTGAGCCTGTGAAAATGGAGGAACTCTGTAAAAAATGGCTGTAATTCCTAAACGGTTAATGCAATATTTTTGTTAAACCCCTTGAATTAAAGCTGAAAGTCTACGCTTCATTTCAAATCCACTGTGGTGGTGTACAGAGGCAAAATTACCAAAACTGTGTCACTGTCCCAATATTTATGGACCTGACTATATATATATATATATATGTGTGTGTGTGTGTGTGTGTGTGTGTTGGTTAAGGTAGTAGACTTTAGGAACAGAAAGCTAAAGTATTGTTTAAGATAGGGACAGATTAAGATGGTGTTTTAGGACTCAGAAACATGCTGACACAACATTTTCGACTGTAGGGACATGATAAGTCAGTGCTTTAGGATAAAGAACAAGGTCAAGCAGAGCTTTAAACTGCAACATGTTGTGGAGCGAGGGATCTAGTGCTGTAGTGTTGAAATAAAGCAGTGGTTAAAACTGCAGCACAAGTCAAGCAAGATTTTTAATTCTAACTTATGAGCAAGGAGGCTGGGCAGGCCATGCTGTAAAGAGGTGGTGTTATTGTGTGTATGAACCCATCTGCCTCCCACAGCTGGCAGCCTGACAGCTACAAATTGATTGTGTGGAGATTGATACTCGTGACGCAGAGTCAGCATCACACATGGGCCGGGAGGTGCATTAATCCAATTAACTTAGCCAGCAGTACAACCAGGAGGAAGATCTAAAAAAAAATACTTATACAAAAAGAAGGTATTAAATGTCAGCACATGTGCATCACAGTAAAGGTCGTAGGTAGACAACAGTCAGACGTATGTGATTAGAGAACATTTTATTAAAGTTTACTGCTGTGAACCACTTTCTTGTTAAAAGCATGTTGAATACTGAAGATGAATAAAAGAGAAAAAGGTAAATATTAGTATATTATTCTGTAAAGTTTATTATTTCTGACAACTGCTTACAGTTCAAAACTGCTAATCATAACCTGTCCAAAGCAAGGCTGGACATTTCAGCAGTGTTGGGGAGTGATGGATGATGCAACCAATTATCTGAAAGTGATTGTGTCTAGAATCTTCTCTGGCAAGTATATAGGCAATTGTCTAGCTCACAGCTGTCAAACTCAGCCTGCTGCCTTGTTTCATTGGTCCATCGGAATAAAATTCAAAAGGTCCACTGTAACAATTACTCAACATTTTCATGCTAGACCAGTGATATGTATAACTCATACCAGACCTGTAACACAGAGGCCGCCTGTGTTCAGTACATCACTGTACAGTGCTGTACTGCATGAGCAAAGCTGACTGATCTGATTAACTCCAAATCCTGAAATATATTACCCAGTGTGGAGATCTGCAAATATTGTGATGATGGAGTGTGAATACAAGTGATATGGGAGACTAAGTACATGTCTCACGTGTGTGTTCTCACAGTATGGTTAAATACTCAAATCTGATTTGTCAGAAGGTGTAAATTATTTTCGTATAACAGCATGGCTTGGCAAGCAGTTCCGGCTTCAGCATATACTATAGGGTAATATTAATGCACTCGTTCTAATTCATTATTTTTTCTATAGTAACAGCTCATACACAGGGACTTGTATGACTCTTCAGGACAGGGGATTTTACACCTTATAATTTCTCAGTAAAATGATTGGACAGAGAGAGAGAGAGAGAGAGAGAGAGAGATTTGATCAAGAGAGAGAAAAAGAGAGAAAAAGGTGTAGAGGAAATGGCTGTTTATCATGGCTATAACATATAACAAATGAGATTAGGAACCATCTTGTCTCTCGGACATTCCACAACATTAAATCTAAGTAAAATTAAAACGTTTCACAAAATATACCATTGTTATTATTATTGTACCATTATTTATTATTGTCCATTATGTTCATATAATAGCACGGTCTGTTATATTTTATTCCTTAATTAATATTATATATTTTGAAAATTTAGAAAATAGACATATATTAAAAAAAAACTGCAATCACTTTAATAAATGTTATCACCTAATAGTGCATACAGCTGAATGAATAGAAAATTACTAGAAAGCTTATTTGATATATTTGATTATATAGATACAAATTCTGACTGACTTACTTTGAGCACAATTCCAGAATCCTTCCTAAACTTCTTCTTTATAGCCATATACACATTTCTTCACAAATCATTATTAACCTTATCTTGTTATGCATAAAACACTGCCATTCAATTCACAACACTCCAGTCACCACAACGAAACTCAACATGGTAAGCACATGGTTTCAGAACATCAAAATTAATTGTTGTCACCTAGTTCTGTAGCATTGAACACACAGATAAAAAAGTAGTCAGACCAGCTCTTTGGTTCATTTAGTGAATTTTTTGGTGTATTTGGTGAAAAAAAATAAGCAAAAGGATCACAGGTAAAAGTAGAGGAAGAGAGAATGTGGTCAAACAAGAGGAGGAAGAAGTACAAGACTTAGTTTTCATTCGGGGCATGTCAGACAAAGGGCCCAGCCAAACCTGAGCCACTTCTAACTTGCTTCAGTAATCAAGACATGAAGAAGACTCTATTTCTGTGTTTTGTTTGCTCTTGTACATTTCAGTATGTTGTTGAATTGGTGCAGGTGGGAAGAGAAAATATTTGAATACTTTGTAAACATAGTCAAAGGCTGAATTCAAAGGCAGCTGGTTGATTATGTGACAGGCAGGCAGGCACAAATGCAAGTGCAGGTGTACAAGGCTTTATTAAACGTAGCAATCACAACAAAGACGTAATCCAGGAACAGAGTCAAGGTGCAGGCAATGTTCAGGCTATCAACAAACAACATAGACTAGGGCAGGCAAGAGCAAGTCGAGAAAACCAGAAACAAGATCAAGAACCAGAATAGCAATCAATAAAAGAATGCTTGGTAATGACTGGAAAAACACAGAAGTGTCTACTTCTCGAAGTGAAGGTGCAGTGAAAGTCCTTATATGCTGTGTTTGTGGTTGAGTCCAGGTGAGTGCATTCATTAGTCGGGTGAACGTGAGAGTGTCCATGATGGCTGTGAGTTGTAGTCCTTTGTGGCCATGTTTGCAGGAGTGGGATTCTTCCTAGACCTTCCACCACTCTCCCTTCCACCTGGACTTGGAACGTGGACTTGGGAAGTTGGAGTTGTGTGCATGGAATTCCTGACACAGTAGCGGGTCAAGCATGTCATGGGCTAGGACCCAACAAGTCTCCTCAGGTCCGTAGTATCGATGAGGAACTGCAGTTTACCTTCTCTGTGTCATGTGTCTAGTATCTCTTTGATGTATGTGGGTTCACCTTCAGTGTCCAGAGGTATTGGGGGGGTAGGAGGGGAAAGCTGTAGGTAGGCTGGGGAGAGGTACCAGGCAGAAGGATTTGGAAAACTGATCTATAACCACCATGATGACTGTATTGGACTGAGAAGGGGGAAGATCTGTTATGAAATCAATGGCAATATGTGACCATGGTCTTTGGGGCATGGGTAGTGGCAGAGGTTTGCAGAAGTTTGCCCACCGGCAGGGTGCAGGGTACCTTGGCCTGGGTGTATACTGAGCAGGATGACACAAACCTGTGGATGTCCTGTACCATGTTAAGCCACCAGTATTTGCCTTGTAGTAGCTGCTGTGTCTTGTGAGTGCCGGGGTGGCCTGTGGCAGGTGAGGTATGGGCCCACATGATAAATTTGTCTCAGAGGGCTGGGGCCACAAACTTTTTCCTTACTGGGCACTGTCTGGAGGTTCCCATCTATGGGGCATTGTCAATCTTTCTGTCTAGGTCCCAAGTCAAGGCCCCCACAAAGTGGGACTTGGGTAGGATACACTCCTCAGAGACTTCACAGGGGGGAGGTGGGTATACTCGGGACAGGGAATCAGCTGGGGTGTTAGGACAGGGTGAAATCAAAGTGCATGGAATATAGTGCCCAGCACGCTTGATGGGAGTTCAACCTCTTGGCAGTCTTGATGTATTTCAGGTTTTTATGATTTGTATAGATGGTGAATGGGTCTCAGTCCCCCTCCAACTAGTGTTGTCATTCGTCTAGGGCCAGCTTGACAGCAAGGAGCTCTCAGTTACCAATGTTCTAATTATGCTCGGCAGGGATCAGCTTCCTCGCAAAGAATGCCACCCGATGGAGCATGGGCTTATCTCCGAATCATTAGGAGAGCACAGCCCTGACACCCGTTGCCAAGGCATCTACCTCTACAGTGAAAGGCTTTGATGGATCAGGATGCTTAAGTATTGGAGCTGACATGAATGTTTCCTTAAGGTTGGTGGAGGCTTGTTCAGTGGCTGGAGTCCACTGCAATTGTTTTCTTCCTTTCTTCAGCAAGGCAGTTAACAGGGTGCTATGATTCTAAATCCTCTGATGAAGCATCGATAAAAATTGGCAAAGCCCAGAAAGTGTTGCAGATCCTTCACTGTGGTGGGGACTGGCCAGTGAGTGACTACCGAGACTTTGTCCTGGTCCATGAGCACCACCTCTGGCCTAAAGATGTAGCCCAGAAATGCCACTTTATGCACATGGAATTTGCACTTCTCACCCTTGACATAAAGATGGTGAGCAGCCAGGATAAAACCTTTCTGACATGTAGAATGTGTGCCACGTGGTCATGGGAGTATATAAGAATTTCGTCAATACATGCAATGACAAACTTTCCCAGCATGACGCCCAAGACATCATTAAAAAGGCATTGAAACCCCACTGGTGCTGAAGATAGGCCATATGGCATCATGCAATACTCGAAGTGGCCAGAGGTGGTGTTAAAGGCAGTTTTCCACTCATCTCCCTCCAGGATATGGACCAGGTTGTACGCGCTGCATAGTTTGAACTTTGTGAAAATTTTAGCTTCATGTAGCTGTTCAAGATCTGCTGGCAACAAAGGCAGAGGTACTTCACTGTGACTTGATTAAGACCACGGTAGTCGATGCACAGTCAGAGGCCGCCTCTTTTCTTTCATGAAGAAGAAGCCGGCGGAAACTGGAGATGTGGAAGGGTGTATGTACCCCTGTTTGAGGGGTTCCTCAGTGTATTCCTCCTTGGCCTGGGACTCTTTGGCTGAGAGAGGGTATACATAGTTGTGAGGGGGCATGGCTCCTGCCAGCAGCTCGAGGGCGCAGTCATATGCGTGATGTGGTGGGAAGTTCACTGAATTTCAATTTACTGAATACCTTGCTCGAATCATGGTACTCTGGAGGAATTTCCTCATGGACTTGAGAATCTGGGCTTTTTATGGTGGTTGAGGTGATGTTGAAGGTTGGGTCATGGAGACAATGGGCATGACAGTGAGTCTACCAGTGCACAATCTCTTGTTCCTTACAGGAAGCCCAGTACCACTGGAAACTTGGTGGTGATGGTAACAAGGAGGGAGATGCTCTCCTGGTGCATGCTGCTGACATGGAGGGTAATGGGCTCGGTGGAATGCATGACTGATCCCCCTCTGATGGGTCCTCCGTCCAGGACAAGGAGTTTTGCAGGGGTTGCAATGGCAGCTGTTTTTCGGCAAGGGTGTGGTCAATGAAATTTCCAGTGTCACCGGAGTCAATCAGCGCTGAAACCCATCGAGGGTGCTCACTCTGCGGTGGGCTGTGGGACTCTGAAGGAGGACTGTGATAGGCACTGTGCCACTTGGAACTAGCGCAGTAGAAACACAACCCCTCTCAACGTCACTTCTGTCTTTCCAACTTGTTTCTAATGTGTGGAAGCTCAGTGCAAATTCTGCTCTGCTTTGGGTCCCTTGCTTCAGAGCGAGTCTTTCTCTGATCTCCTTGCCCTTGGGAGAATGGTAAAACACTCTCTGAAAGAGTTGCAAGAAACTCTCAGGTGGTCATCTGCTCACACCCTTGGGACCAGACGGCCGTGGCCCAGGCCAATGCTTTGTCAGTGAGCAGCTCTCTTGGCTCACAAAGTAAAGTGAGCACTGCAACGTGAGTCCCTTGCACCCAGCCGGGTCATCAGCGTACTTCTCTGGCCATCTGATGAGCAATGAGACAGATTGGGAGTTTGCTGGTAGTGGAACCTGTGGAACTGTTGTGGTGGCTCGGAGCTGAGCCATCTGGGCGGTGAGTAGATCAATCTTCTGTTGTTGCTCTCTGATAATGCAGCCCTGTGCTGCTAACGCTTGGCGCCAGTCAAAATTGCCTGCTGCATCCACGACACGGCAAAGTATTTGGTCAGGCAGGCAGGTATGGCAGCAAGTGCAGATGTACAAGGCTTTATTAAATGTAGCAATCATAACAAAAATGTAATCCAGAAACAGAGTCAAGGTGCAAACAATGGTCAGGTGGTCAACAAACAACATAGACTAGGGCAAGCAAGAGCAAGAAAACCAGAAACAAGATAAAGAACCAGAACAGCAATCAATAAACAAAGGCTTGGTAACAATTGGAACAAAAGAACATAGACCATATACTTCACGAAGTGAGAGTGCTTATACTGTATACTGTGTATGTGATTGAGTCCAGGTGAGTGCAGTCAGTAGTCGGGCTAACATAAGAGTGTCTTTGATGGCCGTGAGTTATAGTCCTTGGTGGCCGTGTTTGTAGGCCACACTGTTTTCTGGGAGTTGGAGCTTGAAGCCGGTTCCGGCATTGACATAATGTTATGCCATAGACAGGTACATGTCCACTTTTATTTTGTCTAGTTTGTATTTGTTTCTATAATAAAATTTCTGTAGAACAAAATCTCATTTTTTCCTTTTAATGTTTTTTAAATTGATTTCACCTGCTCAGTTTATTGATTGATTAGCATATTTGATAAGTCTAGTTGATGCTTACTAGTGCATATTCATTTGATTTGTTTGTGTTTTGAAGATTTCAGTATGAACAAAGTTACAATGCTTTTGAGCCCATTCTTTGCTTTTGCTAGATAGAGGACAAGTTTGAGATTTGTGTTTAAATGGGATTTAATATCAAAAATTTGTTGTAAAGCAGTTGTAAACACATCTGTATTTGAATGCCCCTAAATCAAATATATATTAAACAGACTTGGAAATAGGAAGTAGCTAGAAAGCTAGACAATTAGCCAGTGTTAGCAGGCTTGTTACAGTTTAACTACCTTTAATTTGGCTTTGCTATAACTTCCTATAACTTATTTATTTGCTGGTAGAAAGCTATATAGAGATTTTGGTCATTTTGGTTGTTTTCATAGCTCAAATATTGGAGGCAATTGCAATATGCTGTACTCATAGAATTAAAACTCATTGAAGTTTTATGCCTGCAGCTGTTTTAATAAGCATTTATTTTAAAGTCAATGCATGGAAAGCAGTTTTGCTTAAGCTCTAAGCTTATTGTATTGAGCTAATAAACTGAATTGGACTTTATACAGTGGTAATGTATGGCCCAATACGGACAATGAAGCTCTACACTCCAGTGAATGAATGAATGACATCATAGCTAGTGAATTGAATGAATAAGTCATGGGCAGTGTGAACTGAAAAGCTTGAACTCCACAATATAGTCATGCTGTCTTGGGCTCCCAGCCAGATCTCTAGGATTTAAACTCGTGACCTCCTGAAATTAGCGTCAACCTTTATATAATTGTGTAACTCAGAAGCAACTTCTGGATATACTTAAAGAACCTAGAAATAAATCCTGAAAATATGCCCTTAGTCAAAATGTTATGAGACTTATTAGCCCTGTAACAGGCATGATTAGACATGCATTGCTGTATCACCCAATACACACAACCCAATTACTCAGCTCATCACACATGAATGCAGAACCCTGGAACACAAAAAAAGACAAAACCAGCAGACTAAATTAGAACACTCTCAAACCTAAACAGAGAAGATGGATTGGCAACGTGTCTTCTCACTGTCAGAGACAAAATCAGAGACAGATCCTGACCAAGTACAATCTCAGGATCCACAGTCTTGCCAAAAATGGGAAGGTATAGAGAGAGAGAGAGAGAGAGAGAGATAAGCTTGATGCAAAGACACACTTTCTCATTTACTTTGAAAATTTTACCCAGACAAGATGTTTTCACCTTTAAATTCTAAACATAATCCCAAGGCATAAAGTTTGGAGCGAGGTGTGAGAAACAGATTTTATGCATGAAAAGGGCAACGCTCAATATGTTAAAAAAAGAGGCAAAATGATTTATTACATTTTGATCTTATTCAAATAGCACAGTGGTAAAGGTTAGTTTGGTTGTGACAATTTGTCCTACCATCAAGAGGTAACACGAGCCATGACATGGTGTGAGGACAATGACCTCATTCTCAACACCTCAAAAAATCAAGGAACTGATCATAGATTTCCAGAAATCCCCAAATCTCAAAGATCCTGTTAGAATTGGCAATCAACCAATATTAATAACAGATTCATTTACATTCCTGGGCACACAAATCAGCAGCTATAAGATCATAGAGCTTATAAAGCAGCTGCTGATACAGTTCTATTCAGCAATTATTCAAAGTACAACTGACATCCTCCATTACTGTCTGGTACGGAAACACGGACTCACACACCATGAAGAAACTCAAAGGCATTGTGAGTAACGTCTCCAAAATATTTGGACATGACTTACCATCTCTGACCCCTTCCACCCAGCCCATGTCATATTTCAACCCCTCCCATCAGGCAAAAGAGATAGACTACTGATGTCAAATACATCAGTACCCACTTCAGAAAAATCTTCTTTCCCTCTGCCATCAGAAAATTTAACTCTTCTCTCCTCAGATGCTGCTGATATGTCCCTGCCTCTCTCAGTCTGTAGTGCCATAATGTTTTTTTTTTCCTCCCACAACATGTACTGTACTAGTATGTTATACATGCACTCATAGTGATTACTGCTACACTTCAACTCCCACCAATACTCCAGCTACTGGTTGCCATAAACACTACTGCAACTTTTTTGCACATCAATTTGTAGGCCAGTTTTTGCACTGAATAAACATTAATTGCACACCTCATTCATGCACATTTTTATTTTGTTGTCCTGTCTTGCACTTTGTTTAGTGTACTGTCTATTGTTTATTGTTTATGGATGATTACTGAGGTGTACCAAATCAAATTTCCATCAACACTGTTGTGTGGCAATACACTCAACATCAGCAGAACATCTCATACAGAGGATTTGAGTAAAAGATTACTATGTTGCTATACAACGTACGCTTGTGCCAGAACATTGATATTCACTGTATAAAAAGTGCTGCAAATAGGTTGCATGCAAACATTTTTTTTTTTTTAATGAGACTGGGTTGAGAATACACACTCCTATCCTTGCGTATCCCCTTTATTGTTGTTATTGTTGTTGTCATTTTTGATGGTGGTGGTGATGTTATTTTTATAAGTGTCATCTTAGTTATTTTGGTCAAGCTCTGGTGACATTGAGCTGCACATGTTCAACACCACAGACAATTTTCAAAGGACATAGAGATTGAGAGAGAGAGACAGAGACAGAGACAGTCAGACAGACAGAGTCTTGGCTTGGCCAGTGGAGCCTGTCGATGCTGAATCAGCTGTTCTTCACTAAACCATGGAGACAGAAAGTCTGACCAACATATACACACACACACACACACACACACACACAAGTCAGATACTTAATGCACTTAAACTTGTTCTTCTTCTAGATGACAGGAAAGCCATCAGCTGGGGATGGAGAAAGTGTTTGGAATAAATGATGACATAGCAAGTGTGTGTTCCAGTCTCTCCATAATGGTGTATGTTTTTCTGGTGCTCTGTTCATGATGACGTCTCTGATGAGGACAGCTTTTGGTTTAATCACTTTTTGAAAATGTATCATTTCTTACATTACTGCTCTATGTGGAGTGTGTGTGTGCGTGCACATGAGTGGGTGTGTGTGTGTGTGTGTGTGTGTGTGTGTGTGAGAGAGCACTCAACATGGCAGGAGTAAAGGTCAACAAAAGCAGGCATCTAAAATCTCTGCCTGTCATCTTCAAGAAGACAAAAAAAAAAAAAAACCACAATTGGAGATTTAAAAAAAAATAAAAATAAAATAAACCATCTTCTGGTCTTGACAGGAGCAGCCTGGTACTCACTCTTGTTCTCTCTCTCTCTCTCTCTCTCTCTCTCTCTATTTTTGTTAAATAAGTTTCAGTGTGTAACAAATACCCTAAGTACCCTAAAAATTCCTTAGATATTTCTTTCTAAGTATTTAAAAAGTACTTAGAATACTAAGAATGTATTGCTTTAAAGTATACTTTTTTAAATAGTTCACTTAAGCTGACATGACAATTCAATATTCCTTAGTTTAAATATGCTTCAGTATGTTAAGAAATGAATTTATTTAAGAGTACGTCTTTACAGCATACTGAAGTATAATTTAAAAGGTATAACTTTAAAAATACATTTGAAAAAATAAAGCAAAAATATATTTCCAGAAAGTACATGAAATTCAAAAGGAATTTTAATAGTCTTTACATACTTGAAGAAGACACACACACACACACACACACACACACACACACACACACACACACACTAATCAGATACTTAATGCGCTTAAACTTGTTCATCTTCTAGATGTCAGGAAAGCCATCAGCTGTGATTATGGTTTAGTGTGCAGGAGATGCACAGTGATGTGTCTGGGGATGGAGACAGTGTTTGGAATAAATGATGACATAGTAAGTGTGTGTTCCAGTCCCTCCATGACTGTGTATGTTTTCCTGGTACTCTGTTCAAGACCTTGTCTCTGATGAACTGCAGCTGTTGGTGTAATCACCTTTTAAAACATACCTATTCTTACATTATGAAAGGGAGAGAGAGAGAGAGAAAGAGAAAGAGAAAGAGCAAGAGCAAGAGCAAGAGAGAGGGTATGGGTGTAGGTGTGGGTGTGGATGTGGATATGTGTGTCAGCACTCACTATGGCAGGAGTAAAGGTCAAGAAAATTAGGCAGTCTCTGCCTGTTATCTTCAAGAAAAAAGCTTAATATATGATACTTAATTAGATACTTATAGCATACTGAATTGGAATTTAAAAGGTACTACTTTAAAATGTACGTGTAATATTCTTTACACATTTGAAGTGCACTGTTTATGCACTTAAGTATGCTTCATTTTCACAAGGGAGGATAAAAGTGTTTCTTAGAGGAAATATTACACATCTTGATAAATGATCAACAATCAGGGTTGTTTTGATGCAATAGGAAGTGGTGTAATGTGATTTAGCTTTGCTCAAGCAGGTTGGTTTCAATCAATAAAAATGTCTTCCACTGGGACTGACAGGAACAAAGGCCACATATCCTTCACCTTGACTGACAGGCACAGAGGTCCCACCTCCTTCACTGGGACTGACTGACACAGAGGCAACACTTCCTTCACTGAGACTGACACAGAATGATATAGTGGCCATATGATTTAGTATGACATTTATTAATACTGCATACAAAAAAGAGCAGAAAGATCATTTCCTTTACACACACACACACACACACACACACACACACAGAGCAATGCAACAAAATCATGCAGATATGGGCCAGCAATGTCGGGTAATGTTCACATCAACCATCAGAATGGGTAAATATGTGACCTCAGTGATTTTGACCGTGGCATGATTGTTGGTGCCAGACAGGCTTATTTGAGTATTTCTATATCTGCTGATCTCCTGGAATTTTCATGCATAACAGTATCTACTCAGAATGGTGCAATAAAGAAAAAACATGCAGTGAGCGGCAGTTCTGTGGATAGAAATGTGTTGATGAGAGAGGTCAACAGCTAGACTGGTTCGAGCTGACAGAAAGACTACAGTAACTCAGATAACCACTCTATATAATTGTGGTGAGCAGAAAAGCATCTCAGAATGCACAATACATTGTGAGCACTGTGAGGCGGATGGGCTACAACAGCAGAAGACCATGTCGGGTTCCACTTCTGTCAGCCAAGAACAGAAAGTTGAGGCTGCAGTGGGCACAGGCTCACCAAAACTGGACAGTTGAAGACTGGAACACAGATGGTAGGGTCAGACTTTGGCACCAGCACCATGAATCCTTGGATCCAACCTGCCTTGTGTCAACAGTCTAGGCTGGTGGAGGTGGTGTAATGGTGTGGGGAATGTTTTCTTGGCACACTTTGGGCTCGTTAATACCAATCAATCATCACTTGAATGCCACAGCCTATTTGAGTATTGTTGCTGACCATGTACATCCCTTCATGGCCACAATTTACCCATTTTCTAATGCCAACTTCCAGCATGATGTCACAAAACAAAAGTTGTTTCAAACTGGTTTCATGAATGTGACAATGTGTTCAATGTTCTTCAGTGGCCTTCCCAGTCACCGGATCTGAATCCAATAGAACACCTTTGGGATGTGTTAGAATGAAAGATTCATAGCATGAAAGTGAACCTGAAAAATCTACAGGGATTGTGTGATGCAATCATGTCAACATGGACCAGAATCCCAAAGGAACATCAAACAAACATTTTATGGAATCCAATGCCACGTCAAGCCGTCCATGCCATATTAAAAACATATCAAATTATGTGTATCTATTCTTCAACGTGCTATAAAATAGAATGCACATGAACTAAATTTGCAGTTAGGACTAGGGATAAGATGGTAGTCTATATTGACTGACTCAAGAGCTATAAGCTGGACCATCAAAAGAAAGGGAAAGAGAAAGCCTGAGGGACAATCTGAGTGTGTATAGAGTATCTACTAAACAGCAACAACCATAAACAGTCAACCTGTTTTTGTTTTTTTTAGAATTAGGTTCATTACAGTCACCTTACAGGTTGTTAACAGTCTATAGACAGTTCATTGTCTATTTATATCAGTGGGCTAACTGAATAAAGTGTTACCCAAAACTTTTTAGTTTCTTGTTTGCCTTTACCAACAGACATAAAGGGAAAATGTGGTGTGTATTTGTCTCTCCACTTTGCCCGAGTCTTCTGAACTTTCTCATTTAGGGAATCGATTGTGTGCTGTAGTCAGTGTGTAATGAATAGTCACTGCTTATTTCATTGTCTCCTGCTCTTTCACTTGCCACACACACACACACACACACACACACACACACACACCTCAGTGCCACAGATCATTAGATCCATTCAACATGTAAACACATCCATTTAGTGTCTATAGGTATGTTAACATTTTACAAATATTAAGTGGATTTTGAAAAGAATATGTAAATTGCTGTGAGTATCCATTAGCTACAAAAAGATGATGTCATCAAAATTTTTGCTTTTTTTTTTTTTTTTACACTGCTGCTTGATGCATATCCGGGGGGGAAAAATAATACACTGGCCAGCTTGATTCTATATTTATTATATACTGTATATAATCTTTATACTCTACCCGTCTGCTACTCCTTATGTTTACATTTACAGCAACTTACATTGTTACTCTTTTGCACTACTGTCATCTGATTCACTTTCTACTAGAACTGTGTACTAGTCAGCACTACACTGTAACTTATTGCGCCCATTGTCTTGTTTTTGGTAGTTTTGTGCTGTCTTGTGATGTCTGCACATGTTTGCATTGTGCACTTTATGTAAATATATGTAGTCTCCTGTAGTTATACTCTCCTGTATATGGTTGAACTGACAATAAAGCCACTTGACTTGACTTGACTTGCTATCATGTGATCATAATTTTCTTTTTTTCCCATTAATATTAAGTTCGCATTGCTATTTTGGCAGATAGGTTGATTGACTTGTTTAATATTTTCATGTCAGTAATAAAAGTGTAAAGGCCATTTTTTAAGCACTATATTGCTGCCCAGACCTAGAAATGTATAGCAATATGTCAGTTGACATATTGTAACAGTAACAGTAACAGTAAATGTCTTTAACTATCTTTTGCTAATGTAGTTACAATTGCAAAAAGTAAGCTTATATACTCAACAGGTTACTTATAAATTCAAACAATTCAGCAGATTATGGTCAAATATCTATTCAAACAAAACATTGTGTTTTCATTTCTGTCCTGACATACCGTAAGGTTTTTGTTGTAAAATTCAAGGTTTTTTTTCTCTGCCTATTAGGCTTTTCTTGTAAGCAAAATTGGCCCTTCTCTGTTATAGTTGGTATCAAAAGATGAGTGCTTATTTTCTGCATTTTGGTAATTATTATTAGGCTAGTAGTTAAGTTGGTATGTTTAGTTGTTTGAGTTTTACCATTTACTAAGCGCTAAGCGTAGGAGAAAAGCCCCAACTCCAGTTGGAAACAGCAGCAGGGCTCTTCGGAACAACACATGATTGGCATATGATGGTGGACCTGGGGAAGTAGCTCTGATTCCCAGGAAACATCACAGTGACCACACTGAGACCAGACATAGTGCTGGTTTCAGAAACATCTAAGCAAGTGGTCATGCTGGAGCTTACAGTGTCCTGGGAGGAGAGGACAGAGGAGGCCAAAGAAAGGAAGCAAGCCAAATATGCAAATTTGGTGGAAGAGTGCCACAGATGAGGGTGGTGAGCATGGTGCAAGCACATAGAGGTGGGCTGTAGAGGCTTTGCAGATAGGCGTGCACAAGAGGAAGGCCATCAGATCTACTACAGAGGCAGCAGAGAAGGCCTCCAGATGGCTGTGGATCAAAAGGAACAATAAGTTGCATGCTACTTAGATAGGAGTGAGATGTGTGCTGGTGTCATGCACTAATGCATGTATGTTTCTGGTTGTGTCAGGTAGACATAGTTTTGTGGCAAATCCATATTGAACCAGTGGCACTGAGCATGCATTAACAGTGCGAGTGGGGCTAGTCATGTGCTGTGAGGTGTTAGGCATGTTAGCAAGGCAAGGCTGAAGGATGAGCAGGGTAATCCATGGAAAATAAGCTACTTGGACAAAAGCCAGGTCTTGATCACCCCAGGCTGGGCCACCTGGGCGAGGGTGTCCGATATTTGAAAGGACCACTATCTGTTGTACAAAAGACCCACCCAGTGACCCCAGGAAACATCACTGATGATGTGGGCATCACAAGATGTATTTTAAAACCCAGAGCTCAGTTTGAACACATCATGGTCCAATTATTATAGGTTAATGATAAGCTGAAACTTTTAGCAGATAAGCTAGCTAGCTACATAGATAACGTATGTCATTCTGTCTACCTGTGATAAATGCAAGCTGATTGATATAGCCAGCTAGCTTTGTGCTAGCATAACCTTTCTTAGCATTTGACAGGAAAAAATTGCAATCTTTCCCCCTAATGCACATTTTCTATCTCCTGATTGTTTTTGCTCTTAAAGGCAAGTGCTTGTGTTTAAAGCTGGTAGTATTAAAAGAAAAAAAAAAATCTCTGACTTAAGCTTCCTCTTATGAGAAACCCAGCAAATTCAGAGGCACAAACTACTCACAAACAAGTTGCATAATCTGAATGGCACACAGAAATTGAGTTTATGCAGCTGCATAACCAGACTCTGAATATGAGTAACTTGTATATAAGTAACCTATGTAAATATTGATGTACTTTTTGGACTTAAGTCATATTTGCTTGCTGCTACCAGGATTAATATCTAACTAACAGGATAACATAAAATGTTTCATAATAAAACATTCATTCAGAAGGTGTAGTCAGCTATACACAACATAATTCCAGCAAATCAAATTAAGATCTTTAATAAAAACCTGTTAAAGTACTAAATGGTTTTGGTAGCTTTACATGGATTTTCACGTGGAATATGTATTATACCTTTTAAACTCATTGAAGGTACAATAAGAAACACTACATAGTATGAAGTATACTTGCATATAGCTTGAGGGAACAAAATGTATCTATGAAGTGCCTTTTTGACAGGTTAAATTTTTTAAATGTTAAATGATTTATTGCTTTTGTTTCTCTTGTTAAACCCATTATTATTTACTTCGTTGAAAAGGACATTGCAATGCTTAATAGTGGCTCAATCCTTCTCATCTCCAAGGGCTAATCCAACATGAGCTAATAAAGTATAAGATGGAATGTAACTGGAACGAAACTAAGGGGAAAATTATGAGAGGAAGTCAATAAGGTCAAAACAGGTAGAAATGTTGATGTGACAAGGTCACAAACTTTCAGAGACTGGAATATGCACTTTCTACATCCTCATTAATAAAGTCTGTTTCAATACAGCACATAGAAGAGTGGAGATATCTGTAATACATAGATGACAAAATGCATAAAAACTCTTTCCTTTTCGATCTTCTACTCACAATCACCATGACAGGAGAAGAGAATGAAGAGATGTTTGTTTTTGTACTCATGGGTAGTTTCCCTGGCAACACCCAGATTTTATTCTATCTCTCTCTCTCTTTCTCTCTCTCTCACTCTCTCTCTCTCTCTGACTTCAGAGACTGTCAGGTAAGAGATGCAAATTTCCTGACAGGCAGATGCAAGTGGAGGGAGTCGTAGGGGTGACAGATAGGAAATGGATTTGTTCAGAGGCTTTACACACAGCAGGCTGATTGATTTTTTTGACGAGATGACCAGGTCTCCTGCACTCGGGAACAAAATGCCCCCAATCCATTTCCAAGAAGACATCTGTCCCCTTCACAACTTGGATGAATTGAACATTAGGGCACTGCAATGAGAAGTCAGGCTTCAGAGTTTTGCTTACTTTCTTCTGATAAAATGTTTAAAAAGAAAGAAATAAAATAAAATAACCCTTAAAAGCACACGCGCACCCACGCGCACCCACACATATATACATATATATATATATATATATATATATATATATATATATATATATATATATATATATATATATATATATATATATATATATATATATATATA
>CM040459.1:22180113-22194931 GCA_022758105.1 Pangasianodon gigas | reverse complement strand
GGAACTCTGTAAAAAATGGCTGTAATTCCTAAACGGTTAATGCAATATTTTTGTTAAACCCCTTGAATTAAAGCTGAAAGTCTACGCTTCAGTCACATCTTGACTGCTTCATTTCAAATCCACTGTGGTGGTGTACAGAGGCAAAATTACCAAAACTGTGTCACTGTCCCAATATTTATGGACCTGACTGTATATAGGGTGTCCCAAAAGTCTCCATGCTTAGAGAAAATTAACAATTTTAGCAAAATGCCTACCAAAATTTTTCATACATAGTTTATATTATATATTTTTCCAGCTAATCTTTAAGAATGCCTTTAACAAAATCTCATAGCTGGACTGGGAAGCTGTCGCAAGGTTGCAATGGACTTTAACAAGAAACATGGCAAGCACATCACACACAACACTGTTGCCAAACTTATTAATAAATAAAAAAAAAAACTGGTGTTGCGGACCAACCGAGAAGTGGACGTCCATGAACATCCACTGACAAAGACACAACCGACAGTGTCCCCTATAGTTCCCTATATATGGAGACTTACATATATAATGTTCCAAAAGCAGCATGCCTCTTGGTCAGGATGAATTTCATTCTTTTTCATTCAGTGGCATAAAAAAGTTAAATTAGTCCAGACCCTAAAATTGCTAAATTTTCATAAAAGTGATTCAGGGGAATTGAATTATTATTTTTTTTTTTAATTGCAAATGTGAGACAATGTTGCTACAGGAATTCAGTTTTCTTGCAAAGCAGTCTAATTACAAGACACAGGAAGTGAACTTACTGTAGTTTTAGTGCAGGACATGTTCAATACACAATAACCAGAACTATAGGCCATATGCACAATTTCCAAACAGCCCTGCAGTCACATACCACTACTAAAGGTTGCTAAATAGTTTATTGAACATGGCTGTGTCTCAAATCTAGTCCCTGTGGAATTCCCTCTAATTCTGGCACATTGCAAAAGCCTTCAATCCACCTCCATCTCTTTTTTTCTTTCTCTCTGGGGCTCTAGGCGTCCCCACCCCCACACATATTCTCTGGAATCCCAGATCGCTAGAAATGCAAATGTGACCCAAATGAAACAACAAAGCAAGAAATGAATAAGTAAACACGCTAGTGACATTTTAATCATTCTAACTCTAAAATAAAAATTAAAAATGAGAATAGCCGACCAAGGTGGTTCACAAGAGATTATGCAGACTGATTCACTAGAGACGCTAAATAGTCTATAACTAAAAAGAGAGGGAGACATTACTCATGTACATCAGAGAAAACCAATGCAAAATCCAAAAAATAAATGAAGCAAATAAAAACTTTAATATTCAATATGGATGCAAAACACAGATAAGCTTGAACTGACCAACTTAAGTAGTCTAATTAGCTACTCGGTCATCTCAAAAAGCATGAATGTTCACTACAAGAACGTATGAGATTGCTTGTAAGCAGAAATATGAAGACATGAAGCAATCTGAATTTCTTTTTTTTTCTTTTTATATAATATGAAAAAGTAGTTTTAACATTTGTAGTTATTTGTATATGTGACACCAGTGTCCAAAATAAGAAATTAATGCACCTAAATGTGGTCTATTTTTAAAATGTGATAAACATCTATTTCTATTTGTTTAAAGGCAATATGTAATGTCATTACTATTTGTGTGTTTCATAGTACTCTATTTATAGCTCTATAGCACAATGGAGCCTACAAAAATTACACTACTGTAAGCAGATGCAAATAGGACTGTACAAAACAATCTCTGACCCAGGGCTTCTATGCTGTAAGCTAGAGTTGGAGCCAAAAGTTTACTGGCAAGAGCTTGTCACACATGGAGGTCTGGATATAAGTGAGTAGCCTTTATTAAGGCCAAAAATAATCTACAATCTACAATAAAGGTCAAAAATGGACAGTGAGTCAACAAACTGGTAATCGCACAGCTACAGAGAGTCAATGGCAAAATAAGTACACAAGAAAAGAGGACTCAACAAATTACAGCAATGTGAACAGGAATAAATCCTGATAATGCAATGGAATTAAATTTGGCAAGACCTTGCAAGAAAATAGCATACTGTGAATTACTGTCTTACACTTTACAGTATATATTTAAGTATGTAGTAACAGGGTGTTTGTGGAGAAATGACATCTCAAATCAAAGACCAGCACTCCATCCACAGGAATAACAACCAGATGGCTACCCTAAACCTACTGTACTTAACTGTTTTAATTTTATAGGTTTTGAAAAAAATAATATAGTGTCTCACATTCAAATGTAAAACATTTCATTCCCATTGAAAATAATAGGGATGATAACACATAAAGAAGTATATGAACTAAGCCAGTATGAGTGTTATTTGTTAAGAGAACAACCATTAGCACTTTGTTAGTAGCTACATGGGTTACAGCTTGAATAAAATATATAATGCCACTACAATGTAAATAAAGTAATAGGATAGATTTAAATTTTAGAGGAGCATTTCTCATACAACTAACAATGGGTTTGCCTAATTGTTAAATATATATATTTTTTTATATATATAAGGATCGACTGAGAACAAGGGTGTATTAATTTGCCATCGCTGCTGATCAAACAAAAATATACATTTTTAATAGGTTCTGGCTTACAAAATGTTTGCACATATGAAAACATGTGCACGCTTGATAAAATATGCAAGCTGATTTACTAACAGGGTCCATGGCAGAGTCCATGGCATGACCTTTGTCTTAAATAAATATAAATGCAATTTAGGATGTTGTACCTAAAGGTGCAAAACATAGAATGGTGTTGATGAAAATATAATAATTTAGCACCTTCAGCATGATTTACTAAGCTTAAAGGCCCTTCTGGAATGGTACTTAATATGACTGAAGGGCAGGTATTAAATTAGTCTGTTTCTGCCATTTAAAGACATTTGTCCCATCCAGTTAGGTAGGGAGGTAAGATTATACCTTAAAAAATATATATCCTAAGTCAATATCCTTAATATTACTCAATATATTATTTAATATTACTGTAGAAAAATTGGTTTTATATTAGAAAGTGGCTGTACATATGCAAGTGTGAAAATGGTTTAATTTACAAGAAAAAAAACACACAACAGACCATGCGGTTATAAAAAGTAACACACGCAGGCATGCACTATTTTCATATAACCACAGTCTAGAGTAAGACATTCCACTTATACCAGACAGACTTGTCAACAATTACAATGTTTAATTTGTTAATGAATAACATTTCACATATTTTAAGGGTCTATAGTTCTATTTAATGTTGTGAAATGTTTGAACTAGTTAGTCCCTGTTCACATTTAAGTTATAGAAAACGTTGCAAAGAACCATGACTGTTGCAAAGTGCTTACAACTGAGACTCCTTCCATAAATGTTAATGTCTCCTAAAAAAGACATCACACCAACAATTGTGTTCCTTTTTAAAAAACACAATCTTATGTGATGCATCTGCAGTACAAGTCCTTGTGTATAAGCTGTTATAGAACAGCACTATCATGTATTAGAATAAGCACATTAATAGTAATCTCTCGTTTTTACAGCCTGTGCTGTTACACAGAAATAATGCCTACCTTCCGACCAATCAGATTTGACAATTCAGCCGTGCTGCGGTATAAATGTCCTGCATATATCATGGTGGGAGGCCCACCCACCAGCGCAGCAGAAACAACCAGAGCCACGCCATCACAAATGGCGCTGTCCAGGGTGCTGGAACACTGTCTGCCATCCCGATTCAGCTACTGTTTTTCTCCTTTTTAAATTCAAGGAGGATTCCAGCTAGGGGGGATGCACCACTGGATCAACTAAAAGGATCCCTGCCATGGCCCAAAGAACCATCCAGAGCAAGCACACCCAGCTTTGATTCCTCTCTCTCTTTATATATATATATATATATATATATATATATATATATATATATATATATATATATATATTGCCTTCTTCCTCACTCTCCTTTTTCACTATTAATTTTGGACCTCTTATTTTGTTGTTGTTTCAATATATCTTATCAACAGAACATATAACCATTTTTATACACTTTTATTTTCCATTCCAATTGTATTTTAAACAGGTTTTGATCTATCTGGCCAGCTTTAATCGGCATTGCGTTCTTTGTAAATCACCCACAACACACCCACTAACTACACGCAGAATGTATATCTATTTGGGATCTTAGTAAATGAGAACCCCTAACTTTTGATCTTTTGTGATAAATTGACTCAGAGTTCAGTGAGTCATTGATCAATAGAGAAAACTCGAAGTGCTTACTGGAACTTACCAGCACTTTCAAAATTAAAGACGCAGTGCTATGTGGCATCCAGCACTCCAGATCTGGCACTTATGAAGCCGATGCTCCCAACAAAAGATTTCACTAGAGCAGAGCTTAATGCAGAGTGGCATTTAAATTGTAAAAAACTAAAATGAGTTTTAAACAGGTATTCTTATTAGTGACTGCAACAAAGTTTGATTTGTTTAGATAGCTGTAACATGCAACAAACAAACTATTTATGCATAAGTTTATAACAGTGTAAAGAACAGTGTAACTACAAGGTATCAAGTAAAATAAAGAGTATAAAGAGTAGTCACAACATATCTAATATGGAAATACATTGAACTGCATTCAGGTGCATGCAAGAAGTCCAAATTTTACAATATAATTACAGTACAAAATTTATATATATACACACATATATATATATATATATACACACATATATACACACACATATATATATATATATATATATATATATATATATATATATATATATATATATATATATATATATATATATATACACACACACACACATATATATATATATATATATATATATATATATATATATATATATATATATATATATATATATATATATATATATATATATATATATATATATATATATATATATATATATATATATATAAATTACATTCTCCTGGGACTGGGTAATATATCTGACATTTTCTATTGTAAGTCCTACTTTAACTTTTTTTTTTTAATCACTTATTTTACTTCCCTCACTACTTTTCACTTTTAACTAGTTTACATGCCACAAATGTCTTAGGCTGAACTGGAATTTTGAATCATCTGACTTTTAGTAACACCCACAACCAAGGAAAATGTGTCACACCAACCAACCAAAAATGATGGGCTGGGCTATCATTTGCCTTCATTTATATGTAATTGAATCAGATCACCCTCACTTCCTTGAATTTGTATGAATTTTTCATGAGATCAGGTATGGGTTCAGACATGTGGGTTTAAATTTTAACAATGGATCCCTTCAGTGTGTGACTAATGAAAAAATGTTTAATACCTCTGGGATTTTCAGTTCTGATGCCTCTGGTTCATAATTTAATATTAACATGACTCATGTTCAAAAACTAACATACTTCCCATAACAAGTCACATTCTTTAAACACATTGAATTATAGCTATTTATAATGGTACAATTTAACTAATCCATCCCCCTATTCCATAAAGTGCTGGTTGCATGTTAATTTCTCTTTAACTGGGTGATTTTTCCTAAAATCAAAGCACAAAAAAATAATACATAATATGGTTACTTAATTAATTAATAAATATAATTCTAATGTTACTTTTGCCAGGCTTAAGTACAGTAATTAATACTAAGGATCAATGGAACACCATAAGTTCTCTATCAAATTTTTGATTGAGATACCTCCTGTTTCACTTAGTAATAAGTCTAAATAAAACGAGGACCTTGAAATGTCTGTCTGTAAAGTCAGCAATTAGTACCTCAACAGATGTACATCATCTGTGCACCATCTGATGTCCCCTTTTCACAGTCACAGCAACATCATTAACTTATAATGAAATAGTTTAATTCAACCACAACTGCATGTCAAATAATCCTTAGATATTTTGCGATTACCATGTAGCCATAGTGATCTCATAAAGATCCATATTAATTAAAAAGTGCGGGTGACATATTTGGATTTCATACAATTTCATATGAGTGAGGGGTGAATGGGTGGTGAATGGGCAGTGAGGTCTGGGCCAGATGTCTCACTCACCTAGGAAAGGGATGCATCTCATATAGCCTCTCACTTTCCAGATATAATGATCACAGCAGAACCAGTACTGTCTGGTTTACCAGGTAGGAGGCCACTAGCATATTGCTTCTCCTACATTACTGTGCCCATAGCAACACCTTCCCATGATGCCTCTGTTTTCACAGAGTTTGCCTTCCATTGACTCCTGCAGCTGCACTGGTACCGAGTGTATTGGCTCTTCCTTTCCCTTGGATTCTACCAGCAAGGCCAATCTTGACATTTGGGCAGCCCAAGATCTCCATACTGCCCACCCAGGCATCTAGTACTCTGGAGAGGTCACCCCAGCAACACTGCACAACAACGGCACTGACTGAACAGGTTTTATCTCCACTGTCTCAGGATGAACCTCCAGATACCCTAGCAGTACAGAGTGACCAACCCAGAAGTCCTACAGCACGCAGGCATCCCCAGCATGTTTGGCATTCTCAGCTAGAAGCGGTTCAGGTGGCTAGGCCATGTCAGATGCATGGACCTCAGTCGGATCCCAAAAGCCTTGCTTTATGGTGAGCTTGCCAAGAGTGCAAGACCAGTAGGCTGACCACACATCCACTTCAAAGATGTCTGCAAGAAAGACATGAAGCTTTATGGGCTTTTTTTCCCAGACTCCTGGGAAAGTGTGGCTGACGACAGGCATGCCTGGAGGCTGGCCATACAGGAAGGGGCCCAGGCATCAGAGAACAACTAGAATGATAAGCTGGCTACCAAGAGGGCCATCCCAAGCACCCAAATGCTTTATTTCCAACAGCTGCAATAAAGACTGTCACTCTAAAGTGGGTCTCATCAGCCACTCTAAGAAGTGATCCAGTCTGCTACATCATCTTGTCTTGAGACCAATGGACACCTACTCTTATAAATGAAGTCATAAGACAAGGCACTAAAAGTGCCCCTAACCTTGGTCAAATTATCATGGATTTGCAACTGTGAGTCCATGTTGATGCAGTTCAAATGTTCAGCTACACTGTAGATGTAGACAGAGGTAGAGGTGTTCAGTGTTTCCACATTGTCTTCTATTCTGTTATGAGCATTGCACATGAGTTTATGAGTAGGAAATCTGATGCAATTATATAACTGTGTACTTACATATTAACTATACAGGGAACTATAATGTAACTACTGAAGATGTTACAGATTAATTACATTAGTACATTTTATATCAGTATACATGCCTTAATGCCTTTTTTTGTCATTTTCCTTTATCTTGACATTTTAAAGTCTAACTTATATTAGTATTTTACAACAAAACTATGGTACACTTTACACTTTTATTAATTAAAATTATAAAGTGTACCATAGTTTAGTTGTAAAATACTACACTGCAAAAACAGTTAGCAAGTGAAAATATCTTGAATATAGTCAAATTTATCTAGTAATTCCAATTATAAGATTGCCATAAACCAAATATAAGATTATTAAACCTATTTAAAACATTTTTACTAATTTCAGGTTTTAAATTTTCTTATTCTATTCGAAGATAATTGAGCTTCTTTTTAGAAATAAATGTTTTAAATTAGTAAAATAGAACAACTATTTCAAGCTTGAAATTATTAATAAATGTCTAGAAATATGTTTAATTATCTTATAGTTGGTTTATTATAACCTTATAATAGGAAATACTAGATAGATTAGACTATATTCAAGATATTTTTACTTTATAAGGTGTTATTTTTTGCAGTGCAACCCAACAGAACCAGACAGATTAAAATCAACCTGTAATTTGACAGTTCCTACATACTACACTGAAATTATTCACTTACTTTAAAGCTTAAATGTTTCTGTGTAGTTAATCTGTACACACAGTAACAATCAGAAAGAAAATCTTATTGGAAAATCAGCAGTTTATATAAATTTAGTTGCCCTCACCCTGTTACACCTGAAAGACAGGTATTAGAGACACTATATAAACTGGACCAGGGAATAATTTTTATATAGAAAATATAATTCGTCATTTCGGAAGGGGAAGAGAGTTGAAGCAACAGGGTCTTGAGAACATGTTTCCCCAACTGAATATCTGTAAGAATATTTAGAAGCTAGCTGGAATGTGAATAGTTAATGTTAATGTTAAGGGAAGGGTCAGTGCTCAGACCAATACAGCCCCATTTGATAATTTTTCCTTAAGTACTATGGGATGTAAATCCACTTAAGTTTTAAGCACTCATAATGAAGAGTTAAAACCGAAACTGCACACTTTAAGACATCAGCGGAATTGAGACATCCTGCATATATACATATGGCATTATTACTTAATTGTATGAATCATCCCCATAGAGGTCATGATTTCTTTTTGTTTTTTTAATTTGGTTGACACAGAGATTGGAAGGCAAGGTATCTTAATCATAGACAGCACTTATATTATATATATATATATATATATATATACACATACACACAGTATTAAATATATAAAGGTCCAAATTTTATATGGCATGTTGATTCTTACAATAACAGTTACAATAATACTTGAGCTGTAACCATAGCAAATGTCTGCTTCGTCAGCTTGTCCATTTTAGAGTGGATATGTAAATAAACCAAAACATAGGTACAATTCATTAACTCTCAAACTCAAAAAAAAATAAAAATAAAAAACCATAATGAAACATAAAAAAAGTACATCTTATGATTTCATGACCTCAGTTATGCATCTCATTGTCACTTCTCTCTGAAGAAAACGTTAATCCAATTTACTACATCAGCAAACAAAAATAATATTTATTTTCATGACTGGTTCAGTCACTTCGGAGTTTTCATTCCTGCCTACATATTTAAGCAGCTTTAATGAGTGTGGAAGCAAATATTTAACTACATCAGTAACTATTGTCCCCAAATTTAGGGCTCATATTCACCAGAAGGAAAGTCAGGCTACATCCGTCTCTTATTTGGACCTGTGTTGTGAGTGCATTTCACTCTTTCAGTGTAGGTTTAATTGGCTGCCATGCACATAAAATGCCATGTTGTAGAAGTTGAAAAACAAAAAATTGTGCAGTGAAGATCATAGTCATTTATTTTCCATTTCGACATCTTGCTCTCGATAAAGGCGTTCGGCATTATTCAGTCCCTGTTTATTTGCCGTGTCAATCAGTGTGTAATTATGCAGAAAGATCCTCTTGTCAAGCGTTCCAGCAGAGAGAAAGACAGCATAATTAACATCATTATCATGTAATGACAGATTTCATTCTTCTTCAAATATCATTCTTTTTTGTTCTTTCTCTCTCTTTCTCTCTCTGCATTATCTCTTTTACACATGTTCAATTTATACTTTAAAAAAATAACAGTACTGATACTAAAAATTATTGGTAATTAACTCTATTTAGTTATTTTATTTTCTTCATCTCTGTGCTTCATAGAAATATATACTTTTTATTTATAATCATTCACATTAATGAAATCTGCAGCAATTGTAGATGAATGTAATAAAATGACCATTGATCTTTGCAAATATCTAAAAAATTGTAAACTGTCAATCTCTCCAACAACAAATAGCTAAACAAATAAGTTTTATATTAAAAAATCTGTATTTAAAAATATGTATAGAGCAGACTGAATTATCAGAGGCTGTAGAATCAAACCTTAATCTGGAGCCCTGCAACACCTAATGTTTTCACTCTATACTTGCTGAAAATCAAAAATCAGCATATGCCTAATTTTACATTGTCATCAGCAACATAACTAAAATACATACTTGCAAAGTAGCAAACTAATAAACATCTTTTTTTAGGTGTGTTTTTTCAACCTTCTTAACCTTTTGTGTTTGAGAGCAGGATGACAAGCTGTTTATTCTGCTAGGCTCTGAGAGAGTTGGATGATGGCCATGATTTGACATGCTTTCCCCTTGGGCAACACTAAGAATAGCGTTACTTTCAGACATTGGTTAAGCGACAACATGGAGTTCATCGTCCACCAGTGTTATATTTTACAGATTGAATGTTGCTTTTTCACACCACATGTACTCTGTGGTCACTTAAAATATAGATAATTAGATAGACTCAGGGTGAATATTCATCAAAGTGATTTTTCCAGTCATCATCTGTAAATGGCCTTAGAAAATTATGACTCTTTTTGGTGATCTGGAGCAATGAGGCCCCAGGGTAATGTTAAAGCTCTGAACAATTGCTTATTCTGCTTATAACTGGGCCTTGTCCTGGGTTTATAGGTTGAAAAGGTTTTGCAGATTGATTATATAGTATACATACATGTAGGAAAGCTGAATGGATGAAAAGAGACATATAGAGACAGTAGGACCTATCCACCTTACTTTCAGAATTCCGATGGACTCGGTCTATTTGAATGTTTTTGTGTAAGACTTCTGGTTAGCCATTTCCAGTTATTTCAGCTGACTAGTTTGTATTCATATTTCTATTGACACTGCCATTTAAAATCTC
This sequence comes from Pangasianodon gigas, assembly GCA_022758105.1. Classification (NCBI taxonomy): domain Eukaryota; kingdom Metazoa; phylum Chordata; class Actinopteri; order Siluriformes; family Pangasiidae; genus Pangasianodon; species Pangasianodon gigas. The sequence continues at coordinate 22,184,475 of CM040459.1, read as the reverse complement.
ATAGATAATGTTAATAGTTATGGACTCATAGAAAACTGTTATTGTTTATGCAGTTAGGGGTTGCCTAAAGAACTGGCACAAACAAAAAGTTTTCTTAGAGCAGGGATGTTTTGACCATAAACCATGCACCAGAGTTGAATGTGGATGTGAGGCACCATAGGATCTCCACTTGCCTCCTAAAAATTAAGAAGCTCTTTGGAACCACTGAAGTGACTGTACGTTTACTCTTTTCATTTTGACCTACAGGGGAGCATACGTAACCAGTGTTTGGGCTCCAAGGCTGAGTGAAGACTGAGACGGCATCTTGTCAGGAGGATATCAACACAGAAATGTAAGTTAAACTGTGTTTGAAAGAAGTTTCTATGTAACTAAGATTAGCTTTTGGTTTAAAGCCCAATGTTGTCCAATGTCCCTAAACAGCAGCTAGTGCAGCATAATTTATTTCAGGAGTTGTTTGTTCTCTGACATAACCATGAGACTGGCTAGCTAGCAAGCTAACTAGCTATGGATATTCATAACAGTAGGTTGCAGAGTCAAATAGTTATACTCATAGTTCAGAATTAGCAGCCAATAAAATGCAAAAAAAAAAAATCTTTTATCTCAATAAAAGTAGAGGTTTTCTATTTATATTTCTACTTCATTAAAATACAAAAATACTTGGAAATGTACTTAGATATCAAAAAAATGAAAGTACTGTGAGTTATTGCAGTTAATGAACAATTTTATTAAGGAAACCTCAGTGACTTCCTCTACACAGGTCTCCTTAGCAGAAAATAAATAAATAAATAAATAAAAATAAAATAATGATAATAATAATGGTATCATCATAACAAATAACAGGTTTAAATGGAGGTCTCGTACAAAAAGAGGAAATATGCGCTATTACTTAGTTCTGCTTGGGAAAATAAGGCTGATAGACGCTGGTTGCAAATTAAAGGAAAAAAACAACATATTGTGTTAGTAAGTTGTTGGGCCATTACAAGCAGGCCATAGCATGTAATTTATATAACTGTTATATACCAGTCAAGTCATTCAGTGACCCCTCATGCTCTGTGGATGTAGGCATTGCCATCCTGGAAGAGACCACTTCCAACAAAGGTGATGAGTGATTAATTAATTTACAGTGACCCATCCCTCTAAGGGGACCCAGACTAGCCAGCAAAATGACCCGCCACAGTATAACAGAGCCTCCAAATCCCCTTATTGAACTGGGCAAGCCTTCAGGCCTGTACCATTTTTTCTTACATTTTTTACAGAACACTTTGTATTTATTATGTGTTTTTCATTCTTTTGTCTGTGGCTGTCCTCCCTCTCCCTAGGGGGAGCCATCTTAATGATGGACTATATGTGCTATGGGCGGGACACTTCCTGAAATTGGAGTATAAAAGAGAAGAGGAAAGGGCCATACCAGGCTACACATTTCCCCTGTGATGTTAAACATAAATCTAAACCTGTATAGTTGTTACATTGGGTGAATAGTGTGTTTGAGAGTCAAGAGAATGTTAGTTAATCTTGTTCATTTTTATCTATCGCCTGTACATTGATAATAGTAGCTTTGTTTAGGGATTTAGTGTTATTGTCTGATATATTTTTCAGAGCTGACAGTAAAATATTAACTTTTCTGAGATCTTTATGAAATCTAAAATCTAACTTGTTTAAATGGTCACCCTCCTATACAGTATATTACCCTAGCATGTAACAAACTTTATCTTGGTGTACACCACACATGCACTCAACCACTTTTCGAAAATATAGTAAAGCTTGATTTATCTGATCATATCAGGTTTTTCCATAGCTATGGAGACCACTACCTATGGCTTTTGCAACACTGAGCTCTCAAATAACTCGATCAAATTAATAGACCACTCCCATCAGGTTAATGATTTATTAAAGTATCTTTATTAATATTTGTGCATGCCTGATTGCACAGCTGTATTACCTTCTCTAACCCTTTGACAATGACATTGATATTGCTCTCACTTCACATGAAAGTATCAGGGACGGGTTGAAATCACACAGCCAGCAGGGTGGCAATAGAAATGTCAGTTAGATGATCAGCATTTGCTGTGATATGAGCAGACCAGAAAATTGGCACCATGCCATCTGATGGACATTGAGACAACACTTTCCTCCTCCTGTTTGTAGGATAATTGCACCTTTTGTTTGATGAAGGGAGGCAGGTGGCACAGCCATCTGGAGCCAGCAGGTACGAGAGGCTTTCTCAATCATAACGCCCCACTGAACAGCAGGAGAGAGGGAGTGGTGGAGTGAAAGGTGTGTATGTGAGTGGTGTAATGTGTTACACTTTACTAAGGTGAAGAGGGTTTTACTTTTCTGCAGTTAACTGTCTGAACACTCACTAAAACTACTCAAACAAAGCTGGAAATGCCCAATAAAAATGGATGTTTAGAAGATATGCCATGAGTCAATATGAGTCAAAAAAGGGTCTTAATTAAATCATTTAATTCCTTTTTTTTCAAGAATTTTTAAAAGTTTAAAAAAAAAAAATAGGATTAATATAAATTCTGCTCTGCCATGTTGGTCCTCCTTAAAAGCAGGTGGTATGTTGGTGATAGAACCTTTACTGCTCTTACTTTTTAATTGATGAAAACAAGTGGTTTTGTTAAATTACTTTTTCCTAATAATACAGGGACACTGTAAAAACACTGCTTACTGATTTTTACCAGATTTTCTCCCCAAATTGGTTATTGTCCAACCCACTAGCTAGTTCTCCCCTATCGCATGACAGGGGAGGGTGAGGACTAACACGTTTTGTTTGAGGCTGCCACTGCATCTTTTTGAGCAAACTTATAATAAATAGCTTACTGAGCTCACAGATGGCCACAATTGGCTAGTATTATTCTGATCAATAGGAGATCCTACCCGATCAGACAGCAGGGCCAACTAGGATCTCTTAGACTCCCAGCTATGCATATAAACTGGCTATCTTCCAACAAGGTAAAAACTTCTGTTGTACCACTCAGTAGCCCAAAAAACTTTGTTCTTATTGATAAGCCATAGGGACTGTAAGGGCTTGTTCGAGGAAAACACTGCACCTGAAGCACCAGTGCCATTGATCCCAATGACAGGCTTAACAGTTCCCCAAACAAAACAATATTATAGACCTGATTTTTAAATCTACTTCTTTGCTAATGAGTATCAGCTCCATAGCCTGAACGCATAATATTGGGATTATAACGCGTGATCCTATTAACGGAGTTAGGTGTTAATCATTAAGTAGTATTACAAGAGAGATGTCCCTGGGACTCTACCATAAAGGTGTACAAGCTCGTTCAGGATTCCAATCCCAATGCACAACTAAAGTCTATGACTTTCACATGAAGAGGCCATTTTACTGACAGTGCAAATGAGACAACACAGCCTGTCTTTTTTTTTTTTTTTTGCAATTATGAAAGTGGCATTACAACCAAAACATACTTGGAAACAGGTGGTTTAGTCTCACAAGCCAGACTTCTTGAACATGTTAAACCTAATACCCCATGAGCCTCACAAACATGACACTGGGATTTTTTTTTTCTCCACTTATCCTTTCCCCTTTATCTCATATCCTTTCCCCTGCCTTAGCGCCTCTCTCTGGGGACATAAGGAAGGGATACAAGGACAGAGGAATCAATGCCAAAGGATAGCCAGATAAGACTTCCTTGCTCAATCAAGTATCACTGTAAAGCAACATCCCATATTAATGACTCGTCATGTGGTCTAATAGACCTGTGAATAAAAAATAAAACACATATGATGTAATCACAAGCTGAAAAAACACAAATCAAAATATTACTGTATGTGTACTATTGTATGTAGTATATTACTATAGTATGTATCATATACTTGAATTGATGGTATTCTAGTCTATACAAAGCTTTCTTCTGATATACAAGCAAAAGGCAATTTTTGCATACATTAATCAACTTTGGATCTAGATGAACATTTGGATCAATTATGGGTTTTTTCAGTATATTATTACTTTTTTCTAATTGTTCTTATATCATCATTTCAAAAGTTAATAATGATGCAAAATGTATAATGCCGACTAACAATGCTCTCCAAAAAAACAAATAAATAAAACAAAGAATTTGGTGTTGAAGCACTCTGGAAGCCTCCTTGCTCATTGGCTCCTCTGAGGACATTTAAAGAATTGTTATGTCCTCAATTATTGAAGCTTCTGATCAATATCTGGGCAATGGGCTGAAGGATGTAGGATTGCGAAGGCATCAGTTAAGAGGCCGAGTATTTAGAAGTACTCTAAATCTGAGGTGATGACATTGTGATGCCGTGATGACATTGTGATGCTGCCCCCCCCCCCCCCCCCCCCCCCCCCCCCCCCCCCCCCCCCCCCCCCCCCCC
>CM040459.1:22165613-22180013 GCA_022758105.1 Pangasianodon gigas | reverse complement strand
CCACTGGCCAAAACCAAAGAATGGGACACGGCCAATCTTGTCTTGGTGCATGAATCGATCCCTAGCCAACTAATGATCCACTGGGGCACCAATTAATATTCCATTCTACTTTTTCCAAAATCTGAACTTTGGAATTCATTAGCTTTTCCAGGTGTTTCAGGAGAGTGGGAAACTTGCACTATGATTTCTCTCTTTTTTTTTTTTTTTCATCCAAAATGTCACTTTATGGCCAAGAGTGCAAAAAAACAATGTTATCAGGTTTCAGACCAGAGCTGGGGTGTTATTTGGCTTTTGCTTTGATATGATGAAATCAGTCTTTGCCTCCAGTCTCCCTATAATTTTAAAACTTATTTTAAAGGTAAAGCTACTGAAAAAAATGCTCCAAATGAATGAAATAAAAAATAAATAAAATACAGCCCACGTTAACGATTAAGTTACCTTGATTCTTGCTCACTGCTCAGCATCCACTTCACCTTACAAGGAAAGAAAGTTTGTAGAGATTTAATACAAGTTTGCTGATTTCATTAGCTAACTTAATAACCAATATCTTGCTAACTTCATGTCCGTGTATTAGCCTTAACTTAATCATGGATAAAGGTTACAGCTAGCCACTAGTTGATTCAGGTGCATGTAATAACACCACATTTACCAGATCAGGGCACTTAACATAAACAGCAACACACTTAGAAACAGTAGGACTGGCATTGACTGAAAAGAGTTACCAGCCAACGTTAACATTATTGCCCTGCTTTGACGGTAACATTACACTATCAGGCAATGATGCTAATGGCATTCAAAAATGTGCGCATAACACTGGGGAACTGCCACGATTTGCACTTTACCCTGAATGTAAAAACAGCGCAGCCTAACGATGAATCATTTTCTTCATAATGATATTGTTATAAGATTCAAAAAGCAAAAGAATTTTGACAAGTTTTTTGGTTTACTTACAAGTTGCTCCATGTGACTCCTGTCACTTGCAAGTGGCAGCCATATTGGATCAATTTTTCTGGTAAAGTCGGTCAGGGAAGAGCTGCAACGTCATGACGTAGATGATGTCTGTGTACGTCACTCAGTACACTTAAAAATAATCATTGAAGTAGCGGTGTTTATGGAGAAATGATGAGCCACACAAAATTCAAACTAAATTATTAGTTCAGAAAAACAAATAGTTTTAAGTTGGATCAACTATGAAACATTTTAATTGTAATGTTCTCAGACTTTATAAAATAGTAGTATTGTTTCAGTTTACAGTGTAAAAGTTTAAATTTTTCCCTTATTAGCAAGCCAGAGGCGATGGTGGCAAGAAAAAACTCCCTGAGATGACAAAAGGAAGAAACCTTGAGAGGACCCAGTCTCAAAAGGGAACCCATCCTCTTCTGGGTGACACTGGATAGGGCGATAAATTATTTCTCCTCTATAACTGTATACTATAGAGTCAAAAGTGCTAAGTGTTCATCTCCAGTAACCGCTTTATCCTAATAAGGTTCACAGTGCCAATAAATAAATTGTAAAACTCTGCAGAGAACATTCATTTAGACATTTAGCCAGTATGTGTTTCAATAAGATTTATTTCTCTGAATGTATTATTTAGGAAAATGTATTACTAAAATACAAGCTATTTTACTTTTTAAAATTTGAGGTTTTTCCCTTTCCTTTGTCCTATATCATTATATTTTCCATTGAAATTGTAAAAATTAAAAAAAAAAAAAAATGTAAATCATCTTATAATATTAACATATATCAGAACAAACATGTTTCTGTGCAGCCAAGTCTGCTAGCTGACCTTAACTGGAAAGTTCAGTTTATTAAGCACATTGAATGTAGCTAACGTCAGTCATGATTTAATGTTAAGGTTAGCCACAATATTAGCTTTCTGCTCCATTCAATATTTTTCAATGTGCCAGAAAGTATACATACTGTAAAACATCTACAGCTTAAATTTACTTTCATCTCAGCATGTTATACTGAGCCTTCGAGTCTGTTATTTTCTGTCAGCATGTAAATAGCATGTGGATGCTGATTGGTCAAGGCTGTCTTTGATGATTGGCTGACAGAACCTTTGGGAAAAAAATGTGGTTAACTCATTTTGAACCAAAATGGCAGATAAAACCTTATAACCCAATAATCGTAACCAAGGTCACAAATTGGGTGTGTATACACACCTACTATAAAACTTTCTTTTTCCCTGTCAATTATTGTTAATAATCCCCTCAATCTTAACCTCTTATAATGGATGGCATTATTTGAAGTCAATATGTTGCTCCATTTCAGAATATTCTGGACAGGAGTGGGGAAAAAAAAAAAAAAAAAAAAAAAAAAAAAAAAAAATCACACAAGAAATTTACACACACTATAGGACTGTTTGGATGGAAAAGCTTCAGAGAAACAAAGACAAACAGAGAGAGAGAGAGAGACTACAGTAGGAGGCGTATTGGTGTTATTGCATGTCAGAGTGTCTTACTGTGAGTGTCTCCTCTTTAATTTTGGGTTGAATGTCTACTTCTGCTTTTGGCTGCAGGGGGCTGCATGTTTGTGCATATGAGTGGGGGGGGCTGTGAAGCACAAAGCTTGGCTTTAGCTGCATCATATGGAGAGTGGAGTTAAAGGTTTTGTGCAGAGCTGAGAGTGTGTGTCAAGGATTGCATTAAGCTGGCACCACCTTCTGAGCAAGGTGAGGTGTGAGAGACCAGCTTCGTACTCCAGCTCTCACTACACACCCAGAGCTTGCCGAGAGCTCTTCCTGCTATCCCAGATGTCTTTGGTAGAACACATCTTCCCTAGTTGGCCTTTGCCATATGGGTCACTTCTATACAACTACTTACTGTAGGCCATCTTGCTAGTGACCTTGTCGATCATGTTCATTGTACTGTTGGACTACCACTCATGTTATTTGTTATTTTCAAAACAACAATGACACACAGACATTATAATTGTATGATAGCATGTGTTGTGCTAGTATGAATGTAGCAGGTCCAGCAGTGTTTAAATACTTCGGTGCCACTAGGGGGATAAGAAAACTGTTTATTAAGAGGAAAGGGTAACAATATCTAAGTGAGTAAATATCTAAACATATTTAAGGAGGATGCTTTATAATCTCCTGTCATGGTGGCTTGCAGAGCAAAAGGGCCCCATTTGGAATGATTATAAACAGACATCATTTCTGATTATCAGCTATACAAGTAAAGCTCCTTTTTACCCAGCAGCCTTTTTGTATCCAAACTTTACTGACATTTCTCTTAGATGTGTCGTGATGCCTTCCAGGTTTCTTCCATTCTAAAGATTTTCTCCACACCAGTACCACCTTGCATTAATCACTGAGGGTTAAGGCACTAATTTGTGTAAATAATTGTAAATGCATTATAAGAAGCACTATACAAAGTGTCCACTCATACTCTGAGTGGCCATTTATATGTAAATATTTGGAAAAAAATGGACAGCTAGCAAAGAGTTTCGGGGTAAATTGTAGATCGAACAATGCAATTGTGCATCCACAAATGGGTAACAATTGTGTAAAAGTTAATTGCTTAATGATGCAAAACAAATAAATGTATAGAACTCTAAAGCTTTCTAAATGAATCAAGTCAAGTCCATTTTCAATTGTCCCATCCATCTAATGTATTCAGCATGATGACATATCTTAAGATGCTAACTTTATAGTACAGGGCAAGGACACAAGTACACAGTTCCAAAACAATAATCACACAAGACAGTGTAACACACACAGTGCACAGTAAAAATACAGAATAATCATAATGTAATAAACACAGCATATTTTTATATATATAATTGCAGTATAATGCACAAATTAACCACACTTGACCGCATCCCTCACCCTAATCCAGCTGCTTAGCAAAGAACAGAAGAACCTTTAAAATAACAATCCACCCTGAAATGTATTAAATACACTATATGGTCAAAAGTTTGTGGATACCGGACCATCACACCCATATGTGGCCTTCTCCAAACTACTACCACAAAGATGGAACCATACAATTGTATAGGATGTCTTTGTATGGTTTAGTATTACAATTTCCCTTCACTGGAACTAAAGGGCCAAGTGGTTTGCCATTCTAATGTCACATAAGGGTTGAACTGGACAGACTAAAGGACTAAACAAGGGATTAAAGGATTAAACAAAGGATTGAAGCAAGGGCTGGCACCACTGTCAACAGGTAGTGTTGATGAAAGAAGTTTAAAACAAAAATGCTAACTCAGAAAATCTTTGTATAATGAATTGCATGTGTCAAGTAAATATCACATGTTAAATATAAATAATAGATTTATACAGGGTGGATTTTCCTTTAAGTGCGTTAGATTTTTTTGTTTTTTTAAATGCTTCTCATGTATGATAGAGTCCCTGTTTGTTTCAGGAATTCACTGCTAATTTAAATATGCAAATAAAAATTGTGACAGATATCCAAACCTTATACAAACAATGAACTTTAAAGCTAAAAATTCATTAACCCACAAAGATAAACATAGAAGAATCACAAACACACACCAAAAGACCAATAGTCTTTGTTTGTTTGCTCGAAAATGATTGTGGTTATTTTTTCTAGTCTAAGGTGCACATTAGACTTAAGATAAGACACCAAGAGTTTTATTTAAATTTTATTCCTTTGTTTTATTTAAAGTTTATATCAATTCCCTTTTCTTACCTTTTGTCTCAGTTCATGGCTGCAGCATGGTTCCAGGGGTGGGGTTTAAGAGGATGTGTGACCTTCCTGTTCCCCATTTTATGCTAACCTGAAGAATTATGGGTAGTGTAGGCCTAGTCTATAGAGCCTGTGTGAGCAGGAGGGGGAGGGGTCTTTTTTTTATTTTGTGTTTATTTTGAATATAGTTTATGAAGATGTATTGTTTTATTATTTCTGCTATTTGTTTTTGGTAATATTGATGTTAAAATTTATTTTGAATTTTAGTGTCAACTGTTAAGTTTATTTTTGTATTTATTTATGATTATATGATTTCCATTCCCCTATGTAGGTGAATTGGTTTGACCCCTGAGATAGAAAGGGTGCATTTTGTCTGTTTGAAGGATAGTTATGGAGAGACACCTCTGTGAGGAGGCTCAGAGCTGGTGTCCCTGTTTAATGTTTTTTTGTTTGTTTGTTTGTTTGTTTGTGGTTTTTTTTTTTTTTTTTTTTTTTTTTTTTTTTTTTTTTTTTTTTTTTTTTTTTTTTTTTGTCTTGTTTTGTTAATTTTTGTTTGTGAATGCAAGTTTTGGAGTCAAAAAATCTTTTATATTGATTGCAAGCAGTGTCTCCTGCCTTTTTCTCTCGTCATGTCTCCACATCCCATTTCCAAAACACACAATCCACAGTAACATGAAGCATATTTGTCCTTTTAAACTGTACAACCATCTACACTGGTCTGAAAAGGTGCCAGAAATCCTGAAATATTTTATAAATAGAGACATTATGAGCATATTTACAGCAAATGACCAAAAATTGATGTAGTTTAGAATCATGTTAAATTGGCTGTAAAATGGCATAATTAATATAGCCACTATATTACTACATTACTTCAACTAAAGTACAAGAGTGTCTTCTGTCTAAGATCAGTGTCAGGGGGAAAAATCAATCAAAATCAAAACAAGCAATGTCCCATTGAGCAATGAAATTCATAATGTTAAAGAGTAGCTTCCTTGCTGCTACGCATCATGCTAATTGATCAAATATAAGTGCAAATTGTCTAAAAAGAAAGAGAGAGGATAAAAGAGAAGCATGGCGAGAAAGAGGAAATATCAGCTCTGTTTATCCTGCCTCCTGTCTCTTTTTCGGACAGCAGTAATTTATCCAGCTTTGACAGTCCTCTCTGTGGACACAAAGAGAATAAACAATAAGATGCTGTTCAAAAACCAGATATATGACAGTGGGAGAGAAAGAGACCAAATAGATATAGCCTGCTGGGACGTGTCTAGTCCTTCAATTATTCCCTAATTTAAGTCCAAAACAGTGTATTCTTATTGACTGAAAGCAGCAGAGATGCATGCTGAGTCGATATCACACGTTAATTTTGAAGATTAACATATTTCAGTAGATTTCAATTTCATTAAAGGATTTGTGACACAGCTAATTAGCTTCTTCTGAGTAAAATTCTGTATTGATAACTGATAGAATAAAAAACAGTTGACTTAGGCTTTATTCAACCACACCGTACATATGGGAAGGAGTGTGGGAGATGCTGCTGTGATGTCTGGGTCTCTAAGCTGCCAAGTATTGCTTCCACATGTATTTTCATACTAAAATAAAGACAAATGAAAATACCATTTTTTTTTTTTTTTTTGCCACAAAAACTATATTCTCCAAGATTTGTAATCGATAAACTGTCTAAATAACTATCCATAGCTAAAACAAAGATAAATGAAAATTTATCTTCATTGGTATGAATATTTTTTTGGCACAGAATGAATAAATATTTTTGGCACAAAAGCAATATTCCAAAGATGTGTAACTAAAAACTGTCTGAATATTTATGTTTATCTCAACCTAAACAAAGATAAATGAAAATAATGGCAAATTGAATTATTTCACTGAATATTTCTTGGCACTAAAGAAGATTCTCTAAGATGTGTAACTGAAAGTGCAGGAATAATTATCTGTATATACTAGCATATCCTGAGATGCATCCATGCCTTCACGGAAATACTCTTTATCTGTTTGTAAACAGACTCTGGAGCGCACAAGTCATCTTAGTCACTGTCAGCAAATAAAAAAAAAAAAAAAAAAAAACTGTAAAAAACTTTTTTATCTCTGTCTGACACACACATAAAATCATTTTCTAATAAACACAAATCAGGAATCTTTTTTAATAATTATGAACCATGATCATGGCCACAACCCTGCAAAAATTATATGGTAGCAATTGGAAATATTTGGAATACTGGCAAATTGAACTAATATTCCTTATTATGAGATTATTACAAATCAAAGATAAGATTATTCAAGATTGGTTTTAGATGCTTTTACTAATTCCAAGTGTTAAAGGTTCTTATTCTAGTGCGTAAATGCACCCTGTCTATCTTTCAACTCTATGCGTACAACATGGTTATGCTTTCAATGGCATATTAATGGCAAAATTAGATAACTAGAACATATGGAGAACTGCATCTCAATACTAAACTTTAATGTTGCTATTTCACAGTTGAAAAAAAAACAGCATTAGCAGTTTACTGATTTACCATCCACTACTTTCCGTCATAGCACTCCTCTAGTGAAGCAAATGATGAAGAGAAAGTCCATTGTGACCACTACTTAAATATACATAATGCCACAAAACATACAGAACCCACTAACTTTACAAAACAAACACCTACTCTGTGGCAAATAGAGAGGCAATGTTTTAATATTTTAATACTTTTCTGTCTACTGGGTTGTAATTAGGCAAAAATTAAAAATATTTAAGATATTAAGTGATATTATTTTTATGCATACAGCAGTGGTGTCTATGGGAGTCCAAATAAAGTAAAAACAAGTAAAGACAATTTCAAAGAACCTGAGAATTAAATGAGTAAAGGCTTCTGCTGAATATTTATCAAGTAGGTTGGCACTCAGCCAGGCTCATAATTATAACCTCGACATTCTGTGATATTTCTAGTAACTTCTAGCACACTCTCTCAGCTGGATTGCGCAGCTCTGTAATTTCTCAGCCCTTTTGTCAGGTTGCCAATAAGTGCCATGTTCACACTGTTACCCTCGGTATGTTGTCACCTGTGTGAAGCTCAGACAGACAGGTTGGTGCTTTTGTTTTTCACTCGTCTGCTTGTTTTCATTTTATTTCATGCAGTAGTTTTCAAGGCATGAGGCACCTATTGTGTTTCATGTAGGTGTTCATTACTGTCTGTCTCTCTGAGATGCCATTTCACAATTTTCTTTAAACAATTAAAACTTTGTAACCAAACTCACAGCACGGCAAAACCACCTAATGGGTGCTAATGGGTATTTCTAATCCATGGTGTGCATATAATGGGATTGATTATTTATTCAACCAGATAAATACCATATTTTCAGGAATATGACACTCCTTCTAGCCATGCTGAAACATATAGGAAAGTGACATGTCAGCATCTTTGCATTAGCCTAATGTTTGAATTAATGAAAATCAAAACAATGGATTCATGAAATGAAATCTCAAGATTCTGTAATAATCATGATAATAAACAGAAACCACTAAACTGAAGCCAAACTAAAGCCTCCATTCGAGCACAGATGAAAGAAATGCAGCTATAATTTCTGCTAACTGATACACTAGAACTACAATGCTAACAGTGCTAACTAAACACATTTACAGGTATATCTGTTTTGTACTACTATTTTTAAATGCTGGATTTGAACCTTGTTTGATTTTTAGCTCACTGCCTCACTTGAACTGTGGTAATTAATGTGACATGTATAAAGAAGGAACACATTTTCCTAAGAAATGTGGTTAATGTGATCACTTCTTTGTAACATCATCATGAACTGACATGAAGTGGCTCTTGACCACAGATTTTGTGACTCAGCCTCACAGAAAAAATGGCTTTGCATGCAACTTATTTGCAGAATCTTCTATATGGTGAATAGCCACCTTCTTTCACGAGCATACATTGCATCGCATATCAAACATTGACTAGGCAAGGCAGCTTTAATTCAAGGGGATTGACAAAAATATTGCATTAACTGTTTAGAAATTGCAGCCATTTTTTACATTCCATTCTACAGTCCTTCCATTTTGACAGTCTCGAAAGTAACTGGACAAACTAACATAATCATAAATATTAGGATTGTTTGTAATACTTGGATGCAAATCCTTTGCAGTCAGTGACTGCTTGAAGTCTGGAACCCATGGACATCATCAAATGCTGAGGTCCCTCCCTTGAGATGCTTTGCCAGGCCTTTAAAGCAGCTTTCCTTCGGTTGCTGCTTGTTTGTGGATCTTTCTGCCTTCAGTTTTGTCTTCAATATGTGAAAAGTATGCTCAACTGGGTCGAGGTCATCGGACGTTTAAGAACATTTAATTTATTTGCCTTAAGAAGCTCTTGGGTTGTTTTTGCGGTACGTTTTGGGTCATTATCCATCTGTACTATGAAGCACTGCCCTATCAGTTCTGCAGCATTTGACTGAATCTGAGCAGAAAATATAGCTCTATACACTTCAGAATTCATCCTGCTTCTTATGTTAGCACTCACATCATCAATAAACACCAGTAACCCAGCTCCACTGGCAGCCATACATGCCCATGCCATAAAATGTCCTCCACAGATGACACATGATGTGGTGTGCTTTGGATCATGAGCCCCTCCTTTCCTTTTCCATACTCTTCTCTTCCTATCATTCTGGTACAGGTTAATCTTGCATCGGAAATGGTCAGGCTTTTTTTAGAGTTTTTTAGCAAAGTCTAATCTGGCCTTTCTGTTCTTGAGTGTTACCAGTGGTTTGCATCTCTAAGTAAGCCATCTGTATTTACATTCATGAAGGTTTTGACAATGATACACCTACCTCCTCCAGAGGATTCTTGACTTGGCTAGGTATTGTGAAGGGGTTTTTCTTTACCAAGGAAAGAATTCTGTGATCATCCACTTTAGTTTTGTGGTCTTTTTGGTATTGCTGAGCTCTCCAGTGCATTCCTTCTTTTTAGGAATATATGAAATTGTTGATTTGGCCACTCCTAAAGTTTCTGTTGTCTCTCTGATAGGACTGTTTTGTTTTTTCAGCCTACTGATGGCCATCTTCACTTGCATCAACACCTCTTTGGACCGCATATTGAGAGTTCCCATAAACGGCTATCAAATTCAATGCTAATTCAATGCTTGGAATCAACTAAACAGGCCACACCTGGCCATGAAACTGCTTATCAGTCAATTGTACAACTACTTTTGAGCCTGTGAAAATGGAAGGACTCTGTAAAAATGGCTGTAATTCTTGAAAGGGTAATGCGATATTTTTGTTAACTCCCTTGAATTAAAGCTGAAAGTCTACACTTCAATCACATCTTGATTGCTTGATTTCAAATCCATTGTGGTGGAGTACAGAGGCAAAATTGTGCCACTTGAAGAAGTGTTATAAGTTGTGGGAGCCGATTCCCCTTTTGATATTTTATTTACCCCAGTTTAGTAAAAAGATTCCTTTGTTTGAGGATGCAATTTTGGCATCTCCTTTGTTTGTTTTTTCTTGCTTATTTCCTGACTCCACCTTGTAGGTATGACTGCCCCATCTATAGTTAGTCTGCATAGTGGTGTGGTAGTAGCGTGCTTGTGTAGCCGGTTAGGAACAGAGAAATATATATTTTTTTATATATATGTGCGTGATGAACTTCCCAAAACTTCCCTTTTGGGCTAGGAACTATAAATTAAGGTGTTTTTCAAGTGGGACATTTATCTGTGTTGCGTGCTATACCTTCCAGGAGAGCGCGGGAGTTACGTCAGCCTCAGACCGCGATTAGACGCTGGCGAGGCAAGAACGCTCGAGTTCCTCTTCTCTTCTCCCAGTTCAAAATGGTATGCTCAAGAGTGTTAATTCGGTTAAAGTTAACGAAACATTAAACACAACATGTTCTGAGTCGATTATACAAATCTATTTACATGTATTGCGAGTTTTATGTGAGTTTTATGCGAGTGTTATGTGACGCACACGGAGCTAACTAATTAGCGGTTTGTGTACAGAGTGTGTGGGAGGAGGATAGCACGGTGATTGTTACTAACGAAGTGTCCCATGTGTTTCCAGATGCAATAAATAGAGGTGTTTAAGGCTGACCCGCTGTTTCCGGTGTGAGTTCTCTTATGTGCAGAATTGGATCTGCTACACTTGCCTCAAAGACCTGAGCTCCCTGGTTTGAGTCCTGCTTGGGGGCTGCTTTTTCAAAGTGTGCCAATCATGCCCAAATCCTTCCGTTAACCTTTATTTCACAAGTATATAAACCCTGCTTGCTCATTTACTTAAAAGCAAGCAGGGTTTTTAACTCCGAAATTGGGTCCACACTGAACTGTCCCGTAACAATGAGTTCTTCTTCTTCTTCTTCTTCTGCCCCTCTTCCTGACAGTTTGAGTGTTTAAGCAATTAGTAAATGGGACTGTATGCCTGGCTTGGCTGAGAGGGAGGGTGGAGGATTCTGGTAGCTCTCAAACTATACTTATTCATTTAATTATTAAACATCTCAAAACTAAAACAAATGCTGTCACCTATTCGTAACTGATAATTAAATGTTGGATTTGCCAAAAAAAAGATTAAAGACTCTTTCTCCTGGCAGTAGCTCAAAAGGAAATGCTGCTGAGACTGGTCTGGTATCACTGCAAAAAAAATTACATCTCAGCAAATGAAAACATCTTAAAGATAGTCAAATACAGTCAAATTATAAGATTACAATAAATAATATTTTTCATTTTCATAAACACCAAATTTCTTGTGAACGAACAATTTCGAATAAATTTGTTCATATCTACCTGGATAAATGAGGCCCAGTGTGTGGTCATTGTGTGGATTTTGCTGTTTTTATTGTTAAATTTACATAGGTTTCTACCTGATACACAGTATTGTAATTGGTTAATCAAAATCAGCAGTACAGCAGTAAATACAGGAAGAATGAAGTATTAATATAACATTGATCATTGGACTGACTGAATAAACTGTTTTAATCAATATCTGTCTTCATTAAACCCCTATAATACCACAAAACTCATTCAAGCCACCTAATTATGTTTCTACCCATGTACAATCTCCAATACATCTAATCATCCAACCATTCTCTAGCAGATATTTATTTTTAGATTTTAAACTGATCCATGACGGTTTAAGGTAGATGAGCCAGACAGCTTAGAAAAAGTCAATAGTCCCCCGTGCCACATATTGATGCTATTAAAATGAATGAAAAGGCACCTTAAGCTTGCTGGGCACAGACCTGGGATTATGCTTATTGATTTAAATTTCCAAAAGATCAGACTCAAAGGTGGTAATGCAATAAAACTGACTGCAATATGTCTTTTGCTGTTATATATTGCTGGAACAGTGTACTTATGGTATGAAGGCTATCCAAACATTCAGGGTGTTTTCTTTTCACACTATTTGCTTGTATTTTCAAACACCATATAATACTGCATCTTTGTGAGAATTGCTAGAATATTGTTTAAACTTTGCTGAACTTTGTTTAGACTTTGTCAGGAGAATTGGTCTTTGCGTTCAGTAGTTTACCAGAACAATGTAAAAAGATGAGCCACATACAGCCAGTGTCTGAATTTCTTGGAACATATGGAAGAGCACCAAATCAGACATCCACTGCACTTACTGTGTAGTGATACCCATATCAACCCAACATGCTAGGCTGACTCAGAGTCAAATCTGGCCCAAGCATTTCAGATTAAACAGCTTATTAGTTCCAAATACCCAGGTCTGGCAATGACTAATAAGTATAACAAGAAGCACAACAATCTGTGTTACTCTCTACGTCACAGTTTCCCAACAATGGTCCTATAGTACACACTGTCCTGCATATTGTATTGTTTTCTCTGGTCCCAACATACCTGATTCAACTAGTCAGCTAATCAACCGCCCTTCCTGAGTTGAAGTGGGTGTATTAGAGCAGGGAAAATGCTAAAATGTTCAAGACAGTGGTGGTAAACATCCTGTTTTATTTGGCACAAACATCAGGCCATTCTACCCAAAGCATCTCCTCCTCATTGGCCTTATTTAGTGGAACACCACTCTAGGAAGTTTGTTCCACTGCTACCTGAACTCCACCATACACTTTCTTCATATTTTACAAGGTTATTCTTGCTCCCTTCCAGTGGTCTGAGTGAGGTGAATGACCAATCCATAACAAAATCATATACTGTCCAGACTGGCCGTGATCATAAATCTATTTTCTTAAGAGAGATAATTAGGAAAAAAGAGTCTATGAGCAAAGAAAAGTTCCAGGGCATAGAAAATAGAAGTCCAAGCCGATAACAGGAGTCTCCTCTCGGAGATGACCCATCCTCATCAGGCACCTGTTAATTAGTGCAAATATGTAGCTTATTGTGTTAAACACTTAGTAATTGCATCTTCCACTCTACTAAATGAGGGAAGAGTGGAGGGAATAATTGGGGGCAATGAAGTCATACTTAAGTATGTGTTTATTATGCCATGCCTACATGATGTTGGCCTAGCCTATAAGTAACTCTTTAGATAACAATAAACCAGTGTATACCCACTAAGAAATCTTAGGTAAATTTGCACTTCCCGTGGTGTTTAGGATGAGTGAAATAGAGTGCTAGTTATGTATATAACTGTGGTTTCATGAATCATGATTAAATTTACTGTTCACTTTACTTTGGGCAAAAAACTCCAATTTCTGTTTACACCAATTAGTTTTGTTTAGGTTCAGGTCAAGCAGTGCCTGAAATGAAACATGGCCTTTCTGGAATCGATTCATCTTTTTCCTGATGTGATGTGGGACTTTCACTCACATCCCTGCACTTTTCATTAAGGACATACAAGATAATTTTAGGTCTCATAACAAAATGCCATTGTCATCAGGTCTGTCTCTTATTTGGGTCACTGCAGCTTTGCTAGCAAAGTCAAAGATAGGCGTTGTAGGCTGGAAGCTTCCATAATAAACTCTGGTAATGCATGGAAATCTGTTTAGTGATTTTCTCCTTGATTCCCTTTAGAGCAGAAGGACATTTAGGCTATAAGATGATATTTCTCTTCAAAAGAACAAAAATGATCTCTAAACCTGTGTCTGCCATTGACTTTTATGGAAAACAAGGTTTGCTCAGACTTAATTTTAATTGCTGCTTACAGTTCTTTGAATTGACTTTATACTAAGACTTACACTCTGTCCTTCATTCTGTCCTCCCCCTTCATCTCTTATCTTTTTGAGCTGAGTTCCCTGGTTGACTTTGTCCAAAGAAATCCCTATAGAGAGTTAATTATATGCTGCTGGTGGAGCACTATACTGTAATTATAGCTCACAACTGAGAATTCAGAAGGTTTATAAAAAAAAGACTGATGAAAAAATGAAATGAAATAAAAGGCTGAAATGGACATGATATGAATTGACTGAATTCTCTATTGCCTCTTCTACTCCATCCATTTCTAGCAGGTGTTTGTTTCAGTTAACAAACCAGACTAATGAAGTGACAGCTTATTTGTCTGTAAATTCAGAAAAGCACAGCCTGAAAACCTGTTTACATTTTATAGCTATACCACTGTAACATTTCTGTTAAAATCCTAAACCTTCATCTGATATATATATATACACTCCTGAACAAAATCTTAAGACCAGGGAAAATATTACAAGTATTCACACTTCGCACTGGTGGATCGTAACCAGGTTGTAAGTACTTCTTCAAAATGCCAAAAGAAGAAACAAGAGCAAGAGACAAAAAATAGAGAGTAGGCAATTTATTGAAAACTGCATTTAAACTCAAACAGGCTGGTCATC
>CM040459.1:22123357-22165513 GCA_022758105.1 Pangasianodon gigas | reverse complement strand
AGCATCTGCGAGAGAAGGGCTTAAAGAACAAAAAACGTCTTCGAAAGCCACGTCTCCTCCCACACCACAAACTTGCCCGTTTGGAATTTGCAAGGGAGCACCAAACATGGGACATTGAAAGATGGAGGAAAGTTTTATTCTCAGACGAGAAAAAATTTAACCTGGATGGTCCTGATGGCTTCCAACGATACTGGCATGACAAGGAGATCCCACTGGAGATGTTTTCTACGCGGCATAGTGGAGGAGGCTCCATCATGATCTGGGGTGCTTTTTCCTTCAATGGGAAAATGGAGCTTCAGGTTGTGCAGGGGCGTCAAATGGCGGCTGGCTATGTGGACATGTTGCAGCAGGCATCCCTCTTGACTGAGGGCCCTCGTCTGTGTGGTAATGACTGGGTCTTTCAACAGGACAACGCTGCAGTTCACAACGCCCGCCTGACGAAGGACTTCTTCCAGGACAATAACGTTGCACTTCTGGCCCATCCTGTGTGTTCCCCTGATCTATATCCCCTTGAGAATGTTTGGGGATGGATGGCAAGGGAAGTTTACAAAAACGGACGTCAATTCCAGACTGTGGATGCCCTTCGTGAAGCCATCTTCACCACATGGAGCAACGTTCCCACCAGCCTCCTGGAAACAGTTGCATCAAGCATGCCGAAACGAGTGTTTGAAGTTATCACCAAGAACGGTGGGGCTACTCACTACTGAGTCCTTTTTTGACACTTTTAGTTCTGTTGTGGGTATTTTTGGGCTATGGTCTTAAACTTTTGATCAGCAGATGAACAGCCTGTTTGAGTTTAAATGCAGTTTTCAATAAATTGCCAATCTCTGTTTTTTTGTCTCTTGCTCCTTTTTCTTCTTTTGACATTTTGAAGTAGTTCTTACAACCTGGTTATGATCCATCAGCGCAAAATGTGAATACTTGGAATGTTTCCCCCGGTCTTAAGATTTTGTTCAGGAGTCTGACACCTGCCTAATATTGTGTAGGTCCCCCTTGTGCTGCCAAAACACCTCTCAACCATTCCACAAGACCACTGAAGGTGTGCTGTGGTATCTGGCACCAAGACATTAGCAGCAGATCCTTTAATTCCTGTAAGTTGTGAGGTGGGGCCTCCATGGATCGGACTTGTTTGTCCAGCATATCCCATGGATGCACAATCAGATTGAGATCTGGGGGATGTGGAGGCTAAGTCAACACCTTGTACTCTTTGTCATGTTCCTCAAACCATTCCTGAACAATTTTTGCAATGTGGAGGGGCGCATTATCCTACTGAAAGAGGCCACTACCATTAAGGAATACCATTGCCATGAAGGGGTGTACTTGGTCTGCAACAATGTTTAGGTAAATGGTATGTGTCAAAGTAACATCCACATGAATGCCAGGATCCAAGGTTTCCCAGCAGAACATTGCCCAGAGCATCACAATGCCTCCAACGGCTTGCATTCTTCCCATAGTGTATCCTGGTGCCATCACTTCCCCAGGTAATCGACACACACGCACCCAGGCATCCACATGAGGTAAAAGAAAACGTGATTCATCAGACCAGGCCACATTCTTCCATTGTTCCATGGTCCAGTTAATGATGCTCACGTGCCCATTGTAGGTACTTTTGGTGGTGGACAGGGATCAGCATGGACACTCTGACCAGTCTGTGGCTACACAGCAAGCTGTGAGGCACTGTGTGTTGACACATTTCTATCATAGCCAGCATTAACTTTTTCAGCAAATTGTGTCACAGTAGCTCTTTTGTGGGATTGGACCAGAAGGGCTAGACTTCTTCACATGGGCATCAATGAGCCTTGAACCTGTCACAGGTTCACCACTTGTCCTTCCTTGGTCCAGTTTTGGAAGGTACTAACCACTGCATACCGGGAACACCCCATAAGACCTGCCATTTTGGAGATGTTATGACCCAGTTGTCTAGATATCACAATTTGGCCCTTGTCAAAGATGCTTAGATCCTTATGTTTGTCCATTTTTCCTGCTTCCAACACATCATCTTCTAGAGCTAATTTTTCAGTTGCTGCCGAACATATCCAACTCCTTGACACTTGCCATTGTAACAAGATAATCAATGTATTCACTTCACCTGTCAGTGGTTTCAATGTTATGGCTGATCGTGTATATATTTATATAAATACACCGTGTCTGTGTGTGTGTGTGTGTGTGTGTGTGTGTGTCCATAACTGGTTCTATGGTGGTCCCTTTCTGTTTGTTCATAGCAATGAGTTATAGTCAAAGTGCAACATAGGTGTACCCAATAAACTCCCAACTTGGTATACTTTCTTAAATGTGTTATTTAGAGAAACTGATGCAAAATGTTAAAGTCTAAAATAATTATGTATTGTCCCAAAATCACAATGCTTCATTTTTACTGAACAGTAAAGTGTAGTCACACAGGGGAAGAGTTCAGTCCCACTGAAGTCACATTGCCATATCTCTCATTTCCTCCTTAGTGCTTGGTCCTGGAGGAATAATTCCTGCAAGGAACCTAATAAAGAATAGATTAGGCTGCAGCTTTGAAAAGCTGATCTCAAATGCTGCAGTCTAAAGGTGATAGTGCTGCATATCAGCAGCCAAGATGGTAGAAGGAGAGAGACAGGAATATCTCATTCCAAGAAAGGGAAGGAGAAAAAGAGGGCCTGATTTGCAACTTACTAACCAGATTAGTAATAAAGAGTTGAAAGAATTTCTTAAAATCATTTATTGACTAAAACAATAAGTTGGAAATGTAATGGCAACCTTTCCTGAAGAACTCTGATGCAGGGGCCAGAAATCTACTTATATACATACAGGTCCATTAATATTTGAACACTGGCAAAGTTTTTTGCTATTTTAGCTGTCTAACACAGTAAATTGGAGTTGAAATAATAAATATGAGCTCAAAGTGCTCATATTTAGCCTTTCAGATTTCGCAGACTTTAATTTGTGGGTATTTACATCCATACACACACACTGTCCACTTTAATAAGAACATCTGTATAGGTCAAGAGCTTCAGTTAATGTTCACATCAAACATCAGCATCGGGAAAAAATGTGATCTCAGTGACTTTAACCATGGCATGGTTGTTGCTGCCAGATGGGCTAGTTTGAGTATTTCAGAAACAGCTTATGTCCTGGGATTTCCACACACAACAGTTTCTAGAGCTTACACAGAATGGTGCGAAAAACAAAAAGTGACAGTTTTGTGGGTGGAAACGCCTTGTTGATAAGAGAGGTCAGAGGAAAATGGCCAGATTGGCATTGGTTTGAGCTGCCAAGAAGGATACAGTAATTCAAATAATTACTCTTCACAACCATTGTGAGCAGAAAAGCATCTTAGCAAGCACAAAACATCAAACTTTGATGTGGATAGGCTATGACAGCAGAATTGAGTGTATGTGCCCTTCCACCCATCTCCCAAACCCCCACCCCCTGGCCTTTAATAGACTAAAAGTAATTGGACAATTGGCTGCTTAACTGTTCCATGGCCAGGTGTGTGTTATTCCTCCATTATTTCACTTAGAAATAAGCAGATAAAAGGTATAAAATTGATTTCAAGTAAGGACTTGCATTTGGAATCTGTGTTAACTCTCAATATGAAGTCCTAAGAGCTGTCACTGCCAATGATGAAAGGTATAATTAGGCAGAAAAATCCCATCAGAGATAGCAAAAACATTAGGTCTGTCCAACTATTTGGTATATTCTTAAAAGGAAAGAACATACCGGTGAGCTCAGAAACATCAAAAGGGTTGAAAGACCATGGAAAACAACTGTGGTGAATGACAGAAGAACACCCTCAGGAGGTAGAACTACCTCCAGGAGGTAGGGATATCTGTGTCATAATCAACAATCAAGAGAAGTCTTCACCAGAGTAAACACAGAGGGTTTAGGGTCAACTAAAAAGTGTGTACAGCTCCGGAACAACATCTTATGGACAGATGAGACGTATGGAAGAGTATGGAAGGAATTGCTCATGATCAGAAGCATACCACCTCATCTTATGGCATGGGCATATATGACTGCCATTGGAACTGGTTCATTTCTATTTATTGATGAGGTGACTGGTGACAAAAGTATCATGATGAATTTTGAAGTGTACAGGGCTATATCATTTGCTCAGATTCAGCCAAATGCTTCAAAAACCCATTGGACAGCACTTCACAGTGCAAATGGAAATAACTGAGGCATAACCTGAAAGCAACATAAGGATATTTTAAAGCAAACTAGTGAAATGTTCTGCAATGGCCAAGTCAATCACCAGACCTTTATACATTTGAGCATGCAATTCACTTGCTGAAGGCAAAACTGAAGGTAGAACGCCCCAAGATCTAGCAGGAACTTAAGGCAGCTGCATTAAAGGCCTAGCAGAGCATCATCAGAAACCTGGCATCTGGTGATATCTATGGCTATGGATGCAGACACAAGTACACAAAAGCTTTATTATGAAACTTTAGCCAAATTAAATACATTAAGCAAAAACAGGGTCAGAGAACAGGCTAATTTCAGGTGATGTATAATCAGTATTAACTGAGCTAGGCAAGAGCAAAAATGAGGAAACCAGAAACAAGTTCAAACCAGAAAGACTATGACAATATATAAGACTTGGTAATGATTGGTATGCAAACACACAGCATATACTTCACAATGAGTGCGTGGGATGAGAATCCTTAAATAACGGTGGCTGTGTGATTAGGTGTTTGTGATCAGTAATCAGGTGAGTTTGGGTGATGGGAGCTGTAGTCTATGGCAGCCGTGATTGTAGGCCACGTGGTGCTATGGGAGTTGTAGTTAGACGCAGATTCCAGCATTGACATGATAGCCACATATGAAAAGTGCTATAATTATTTCACATGCTGTATTTAGTTAACTGTTCAATACTTATCTATTTAATAGTTTAACTGAACAGAATGAATGAATTTTTTTTTTTCATAAAATAACATATTTTTAAATACAATTTTTATTCTATTAAAATTGAACAGTTGAACAGTACAGTGTTGACTCTAATTTGCAAAATGTTTGGTGACAAATTCATCAGTTTGGTGACAAATTCTCGAAGACTCCAGAAGCTTTTAATGTCTTATATGGCATTCCTTCAATGTTTGTGAAAAAGAAAAAAAATAGCTTCAAATGATTTACTAATTTACAGTGTTTAGTATCCTAATCTTAAAATTAAACAGTAAATTAACTAAACTGTAGTAATAAAAGAAAGCACAACAGGGCAAGCCCACAAAAGTTGATTGCTTTAGTGAAGTCTGAATTAATACTGACTTTACAATTGGATAAGGAGGCCTGGGGTTCAGTTGGCATTCCAGTTTATCCTAGTAGATCTTCAGTAGGGTTGAAATCAGGGCTTTGTGCAGGCCGCTCGAGTTCTTTCACTCCAACCTTGGCAAACCATGTACCTTGTTTTGTGCACAGAAGCATTGTCATGCTGGAAAATGTTTGATCTAGAAAAAATCTTTCCCCATATTGGTATTTTAAGATGTTCTTCACAGCTCAGATTGTGTCATACATTGTAGAACAGACAAATCTTTATTCAGTTCAGCAAAATGAATCCCCATTTTGTATGAAATAGGATGAAATAGAAGAGTTTCTGACGGTGCTTCTTTTCATGGGATTTTTTTCATTACTACTGGCACACTGACACACTTTACTGGCACACTTTACTGCTGTGGCTGACACAATGCCATTGAAGAGATTCAAGCTCATTTGAAGGTGGATCCATTTCAATGATAACTCCCACACAAACAGCAGCCCTGACCACTTCCACAAGGTCAGGCCACTCTTTGATATTTTCCACAAACGGTGTTTACATATTCCAGCCACAATGTAACAAAGTGTAGATGAGATTATGGTGTTATATAAAGGAACCCACGCTGGCAACCTGTATCAGTACATTGTGAACAAAACCAACAACTAGGGTTTTAAGTTGTTTTGCTGGGGTAGCTCATCAGGAATCATCCATGATTTCCTTCTCTATCTCTCTCCTTGATGAAAAGGTACTGAAAAAGAGCCCGCAACATTTGATCAAAGCAGACGTCAATAGAAAGTCATAATAGACCAAAAGTTCACTCAGGTACTGTGGGGTGAGACCAGTCAGTGCTTTATAGGCTTTTAATAGTATTTTATAATCACTATGAAATTTTACTGGGAGCCAATGTAGTGTGGATAAAATAGAGGTGATACATTCAAAGTTTTTGGTTCCAGTAAGGACTTGCACGGCTGTACATTGGACTAACTTGGGGCTTGTTTATGCACCTAATGGGATATCTAGGCAGCAAGATGTTACAATAGTCCAATATATACTGTAGGTAACAAAAGCATGAAGTAGTTTTTCTGCACCATGTAATGACATTATAGTTCTTGTGGACAAGGCTATCTTAGTAACATTATTTACAGTTCATGTTCAAATGAGAGACTAGAGTCAATAATCTCACCAATATATTTCACTGCTGCACATGATACATCTGAAAGGCCATGGCAGGCAGCTATTAAACCTATTAGAAGTGCTTCTGTCTTGTCAGAGTTTATTAGGAAGCTGTTACTCAGCATCCAGTGTCTAATGTTATTTACATATTCATCAGATTCACTAAGATGATGTTTTTCCTCTGGCTTTGCTAAAACAAATGGCTACATGTTATCAGCATAGCAGTGGAAGGTTTTAGCTTATGAACAATTGTACCCAGAGGTAGTATATTGGTGGCCTTTAAATATGGCCATGGTTGATGAGAGAGTTCAGTGGAGAATGGCCAGGCAGGTTCACAGAATTCAGACAATTGAAGATTGGAAAAATGTCACCTGGTCTTTTTCCAACCTTCGGCTCTCTAGTTTTGGTGTGTTTTGCCACTGTACCAGCAGATTCCTTTTATTGGCTGATGGGAGCAGACCCCAATGTCTTTGCTTGTTGTAGCTCATTCACCTCAAGGTTCAATGTGTTGTCCATTCTGAGATCCTGCTCAAAATGGTTGTAAAGACTGATTATTTAAGTTACTGTAATGTTCCTGTCAGCTTGAAACAGTCTGGCCATTTTCCTCTGACGTCTCTCATATGATGTGTTTTTCCTTATTGCACCATTCTGTGAAATACTCAATCCAGCTGGTCTGACCACCAGCAACCATGCCACGGTCAAAGTCACTGAGATCACATTTTTTTCCTCATTCTGATGTTTGATGTGAACATTAACTGAAGCTCTTGACCTGTATCTGCATGATTTTATGCATTGCATTGCTGCCACATGATTGATTGATTGGATAATTGTATGAATGTTCAGGGGTACAGGTGTTAATAATAAAGTGGATGGTGAGTGTATGTGTGTGTGTATGTGTGTGTGTGAGTAAGGGTCTGTGCCTGGGAGCAGGTTTATGCATTTTATAATCCTGTATGAATATTGACTCCAGACAGAAACCATTATGGCTGTCAAAGTAGGCCACTTGAAAGTATATTTGATATTAAGCTGTTAGTCTGCCTTTAATTGCATTCTTAGAGTCCTTTTTCTAAGCTTTTGTACCAACATAATTTACCCTTAATAGGATATTAGGACATCTTCATTTATTCAGTCCACAAAATGAAGATCTCCACAACATGCTCAAGATGCTGAATTAGAACATCTGGAAAATTAGCCACATCTGGCTTCAGCTCTGTTATGTAAACTAAATAATGAATGCAAATTATGTGAATAGATGTGGTTGAGAATGCACACACACCTATGCACACACACATACAAAGGTGTGAGAGACAGGCCTGGATGGAGGCCGAGAGAAGAACTCTTGAAGGTAAATGTCACGTCTGTCTATCAGGTCACTACCATTCTCAGTGACATGCTGGCTTGGCAGTGTGACATTTGCAAACACACAAACAAAGACTCACACATTCACTCAGCTGGCTCACACTTTCCATAAAAGAACAGCTAAAATTAAATGTACACCATTATGCAAAATGTAGTCGGCCAGCCAAAGGAAGATTTGGTATATGGGTGTGCACACACACATTCACACATTCATTCATACATAGGCGCAATTTAGAATGGCCAATCTGCCTATCTGCATGTTTTAGCACAGTGGGAGGAAACAGGAGAAACTGGAGGAAATCAACGTGAGCAGGGGGAGAACATGCCACCGTGTTGCCTGCATTATAACAAATAAATATAGAAATAAAATTGTAATACCACCAAAATCACTTCTAACATAGAGTTTTGCCTTCAAACTTTGGACCACACTTCCCACCTGAGTCTGTTCCTTTTGCAGAGTGTTAACAAATTATGTGCTAAGGAAAGATGTGGTCCATTTCCTATCTTGTTTCTATTCCTTTAATATCTCTGAATTATTCTAAATTCTAATTTGGAAACCCCGAGAGCTGAAACTATTTAAAGTGATGAATTCAGGCAAAATATTACTAGGAAAGACAGAATATTTGTTCTAATTCACCTCTCCTAACCGCCTGGGGCTGTGAAAATCACTTGGATGCCTTCCTATGTGTGTGCTCACACATGCCAAGACCTTCAACAAAGTCACAGTATTTTTCCCCATTTTTTTCATGAATTTGGTCATCTGCCAATTCCCATGCACCTCTCCCCTATCCTACAACAGCTACCAACAAGGTGAAGGCTTACACATGCTTCCTCTGAAACATGTGAAGCCATTCAATGCATATTTTTGAACTGCTGCTCATGCTGCTTCACAGGACAGCGTAACACACTCGGAGGAAAGCATTATTCTCTTTCACATGCATGACCTCAGAGAGGCCCACAATTGGTTAACAGGTTACAGACAGTATTCCATCATGCCCACCTAGACAGCATGACCAATTTTCCTGGTATTCAAACTTGTGGCCACCGAATGATAGGCTGAAACTTTTCTGACTCCCTGCTTGACAATGTCTTATATTGTCTCAGTAACTCATGAGCATCTACTAGAAAAATGTAGTTACAACACCATGCTACATTTACAGTACAGTATGAGCTAACTGTTTTTTTTTTTTTTTTGTATTTTAACATTTTGTTCAAAATGTTTTTTAATCTTTCTGTCTCTCTATATTTGGCAGACTTCTTAGTTGATAGATTGAGTCATTGAGAGACTGGAACAAATTTATTATAAACATTTTTTTTCCATTTATCCTTTAGCACATCTTCACTTTATCCATAAGATAGCTCACCAACTTTAAAGAAATCTGGATGTAGATTTAGATGACTAAATATGAACAGATTTGACAATGGCAAGGAAAACCTCCCTGATTCGATGCAAGGAAGAAACCTCTTCTT
The DNA here is from genome assembly GCA_022758105.1 of Pangasianodon gigas. Taxonomy (NCBI): domain Eukaryota; kingdom Metazoa; phylum Chordata; class Actinopteri; order Siluriformes; family Pangasiidae; genus Pangasianodon; species Pangasianodon gigas. The sequence goes on along the minus strand of CM040459.1, from coordinate 22,156,275 downwards.
GTGGGTGAAAGCAGATAGTGGGATTATAAAAATCCTTACTCTTCCATAATTGTATACTATAAAGTCAAACAGTAGTGTGTGTGTTAGAAGTTTGTAAGCTCAAATCTCCACTATCCAAGTGAAGTTATCCACTCAGATGTGGGCATAAACTTTAATAATCTTCACGGTATCCAAGTAGGACCATCCTCAGCAGCAGTAAAATACTCCAAGAGTATTCCAAAGTGAAGTAAGCTCCAAGCAGAAGTAGGGCATTAGGATGGGCCAGGCAGGTCTGGAAAGCAGAAGGAGTCAGAATCAGCAGGAGTAACATGTATAGCTCAAGAGAGAGATAGATAGATAGATAGAGAGAGAGAGAGAGAGAGAGAGAGAGAGAGAGAGAGAGAGAAAAAACAGATTATAACATAGGCTCTTGTCCTATGGTGCTATAAAGGATGACATTGTCCTATAAATGGATGGCATTGTGCTCAGAGTGCAAGCAGAAACTCTGGCAGGTCTATATATGACAGCATAATTAAAAGGAGAGCCAGAAGGTAACACAGGCATTGTGGGAAAAATATCTACTCATGCTGTAGTTTAAATTATTCTAGGTACTAATAAAGAGCCTGCACCTTTTTTGTCAAAGCAGGCATTGTGTATCATAACAAACCAAAAGTTCACTCAGTTACTGTGGAGTGATTATAAAATATCAATGGACATTTTTACTCGGAACGAGTACAGTGTGGATTAAAAATGGGTGATATGAAGGCTGCTGCATTCTGGAGTAACTGGCCATGCCCATGAGAGAAGCAGATTATTTTAATACAAGTTTGATTGCTTCTGGTAGTATTTGTGTAAGTTTGTGTACGGAAGTGTGTAAGTAAGGGATCTAGTACACAAGGTGATGATTTTGAAGAAAAACTCAGTGACATTAGTTCAGTCTATTCGATTGGAGTAAAAAATTCAAATTGCTTTACTGATGTGGTTATATTCTCGATGTTCTCAATTCTCAATGATTATATTCTCAATGTAGTTAAATTGTCAAATTGTCTGACTTTAAGATGATAAAAGTTTAAGATGAATTTTTCTGTCTAATGTTTTCAATTTTGTTCTCATAGTTACTAGATACCTTTGATATTTGTGCTTCAGGGGTGGCCTTAACTAAGTGGTCCTAATTAACTTCACTACTGTATTTAATAAGACTCTACGATTTTTGTTGTTGTCTTCTATCAACTTGGAGAGATAAGCTGATCTAGCAACAATAAGAGTCTTTCTATAGTTAAGACTATAGTCATAGTCCTTCCATCTAATTTGTAATACTACGAATCCTACACACTTTGAAGGGTCTGTTTTAAGATGTGAGTGTGATCGTTATACAAGGCTGCTAGTTTTTTCTCCCTAATCATTTTTCTTTTAACTGGCGCTACATTGTCTAGAGTGTAGCAAAAGTCTAAACATTCAGTCACTCAGTCACGTTCTGTGGAGTTAGTGGAATCAAATTAATTAATACTGGGTACAGTAGGTGACATGATTTTACACTTGATGCAATAGCATGGCAAAGTGCATTTACTGTGAATAAGACACATTTTAAATGAAATGAGATCGTAAATAACTATGATTCAGACTGGAGTGTTGTGACTATGTTTTCTATATTTAATCCAAATCTCAGTATTAATTCAAGTGTGTATCCACCGTAATGAATGGGTGCTGTTATAGACTGCTTGACCCCTACTGAGTCTAAAATAGACACAAATGCTGCTCTCAGAAGGTCTTGTAGATTATGAAAATGAATATTTAAGTCTCCAACAATTACTGCTTTCAAGGTTCAAGAGAAAGTCTGCAAATTGCTGCAGAAATTCAAAATACGGCCCTGGTGGCCTGTAAATACTAATTAGCGGAAAAGACTGAGCAGACTTATTTTTGTGACTACATTCTTTATGTTAGTAAAAAGTATTTCAGATGAATTAAATTCATATCCAGATTTCTGATTAATGCCAAGGTCCTGCATTGTCATTGCAAGGCCTGCAAGCCACAAAAAAGTGCCTTAGTTAGTGGCTCATGATGGGCTGCCCACTACACTCTAATGACAAGAGGGCAGAATAGTATTTTGTGTTGTGTGTAGCTAAGTCACAGTCAAGGTGACAGGAAGTCAGCTCAGGTCAGCACCATTTTTGCCTAAAAGGTCAGACTTGCCCTTAAAAGTACTCCAATTATATATAAAGCCCACATTGTTTTTGGAGCACCACCCAGTCACAGCAGTTCAGCAACCATAGCCTGCTGTAAGCTACATCACCAAATCACATTGGGATGGGGCCAAAGCATACTACGGCATACTTGACAATTTGTGTGATTCATAAATAATTTAGTATGTCACAGCTGACTTTTAAACACTCAAATTCAATTCAGTGTGCATATTAAATCATGAATTTAAGGCTAAGTGAGGGCAGACTGAGCCACTAAAAGTCTTTAATAGAAGTTTTAGCTGATTGGACAAAACAGAGGGATGATGTCGAAGTGCAGAGAGAAAGACTAGATCTTTTATTTTGAGTAGTGAAAGGCTGCTAATGGCTTTGGTGATTTAGAGCCACTCTTTCAGGATGCCTGTCTCGCAGTGCTCTCTCTCTCTCTCTCTCTCTCTCTACCCCAAGAACATTGCGGAACAAAGGGACTGTGCACCTCTGTCTATGTCTATGTAGAAGAAGAATAGTGCAAATATCAGCAGCATGTGTGTACTAGTTTTTAGCTACAAAAACATCTAAGGCAACATAATTCTCAACCTAATTTGGCCAGTGACCCAACAACACATTGAGTATACACACTTGTGTCCTGCCTCTTAACACACATCACTCAACACCCACAATTGTACAGGATGTCTTTGTGTGCTGTAGCATTATAATTTCCCTTCACTAGAACTAAGGGTCCACTGGATTGGACTGATCCATCTTTTTTCCTTAATTCTGCTCTGATTCTCATTCTTCTTCATCTAGAGCCTTCTGCACTTGTGGCTCACGTCCTGTAGTTGAGGGTAATCTTAATACTTAAATTTTTCAAGTAAGTAGTAGTAAGTTTAAACCAACAACACTAAAATTCGACACCACACAAAAGCTGATTCAAATGGACTTGTGAACTGGTTTGACTAATAAAAAAATAATTGGTTCAAAGAATAATTTGTTCATGTCTCAGACATCAATACCAGTTTTGCTCTCTTGGACTTGAAGTTCGGGACACAGGCTGGAAGTCTCCCAACAATGAGGCAAAACCTCAGCCAGCTGTGCCAATTGGGAGGTCCTATTAGTTTTTTGACACATACAGTATATGCAATATGCCAAAAGGAGATTTTTTTTATGTTACACAGAGAACCTACATTTGTAACCAAATATTTCTTCATGCTCTAAGACAAAAGAAAAGAAATTGTGAAGGAATCTGTAATTCCATCAACTATGGTCATCAACTACAGTCACCTCTGTTTTTTGCTTGTTTACCAAAAGAAAAGAGCACAAAAACAGCAGCATAATGGATAGATCTGCATTTGTATATCCATTTGTTTCAGTAACATCTATATCATGGTGAGTGCCACATTGATGTTTGTTGTTGCTAGTTTTGATTAATTTAAGAAAAAGTGCTGAATGCTAAGAAACTCTAGAACAACTTGTTGGGAAAGACATGAAAAAATGCACATGATGACTATTTCAGTTATTTTTATATTATTTCAATATTATTATTTATTTTATATTAATTTTGGGGGACTGTTTTAACAGGTAATTACGCTTTGCTTTATATACTTTGGTGTTAGGAACAGGAGTGTAAAATAATTGAGCAATTGTACTTTGTTACTGTACTTTCTGTACTTTTTACTGCATTAAAAAAATAAAAAGTCTTAAATAAAATAAATAATATATATATATATATATATATATATATATATATATATATATATATATATGTATCTAACACCTAGGTTGCATTATATGCACGTGGCAATAATTTAATTAATTAATTTATTTTTTTTATTTTTTTGGAGTTCACATCTGCGGCCCTCTATCATAGCTAAAACAAGAACAAGAACATAAGTTGTTAACAACAGTGAATAGCATGGCTAGTTTATAAACTGGATGGCTAGGCTTGCTTTTGGAAAACTAGCTCTTAAATAAGCATCTCCCCTAGGTAGACTTGCTTTATTGCATTTGTATTGCATGTAAACACAAAAAAGTACTCCGGACCATAACAGTTTTAAAAATGGGTTTTCTCAGACACATAATTTTCTTGTGCTGAGGCCATGGCTTAAACTATTATTATTATTATTATTATTATTATTATTATTATTATTATTATTATTATTGTCAATTAATTAATTTCTGACAATATGTTCCAGGTTATTTGTACTAGTAGAAATACAGTCAGGACAAATAAATATCAGCCGATTTTGTTTTTGTTACTTAATATACATCCAGTGCATATCAACTTGCAATTTACATACATAATGTCTTTTGACTTACGATCAAAAATGTATGTATTATTAAGCATAAAAATATATTTAAACATGAAACTGATATGGAAAAATTATTCAGACATTGCAACTTACAAACATTAGTATTTTGTTGCAAAGCGGGTTTTGGCAATTACTGCTTCAGGACATTGGCTTCTTGAGTTATTTCGGCTGTATGTTTGGGGATGTTGTCTAGTTGAAATGTCCATCTTCCTCCAGATTAATTTTCTTGGCTGATGAGATTATATTAAAGATAAAGATTTAAGCTTCATTCATGTTTCCTTCAATGGTGTGTAATGCCCCAGTACTGTTTGCAGAGAAGCAGCCCCATGGGAGCATAATGATATGGGGCTACTTCTCTGCAAACGGCGCTGGGGCATTACACACCATTGAAGGAAACCATTCTTGGGATCATGCACACAAGCCTTCTTTTTTTCCAAACATGAACAGCTGAAGTATTGCCTATACCAAGTTTAATTATTGATTATAATGAGCTCTATTTTTTATTTCATCTGACCAGAATATATTGTTCCAAAAGAGTTCTGATTTGTCTGATTTCAGATGTGAATCATTGTGTTTCTTTTTTTAATAGAGGAGTTTTGCATGGGGTGTAGGAATGGACATGATTATGGTGCAGTTCCTTTCTTATTGTTATCTGTGTAACTGTGTTGTTCATGCTACTTTCAATTCATCCTGCAACTCTTTTTGAGTGATTGCTGGCTTCTCTCTTACCTCTCCTATTGCTATTCTGAGAGCGAATTGGAAATCTTGAATTGTGCACCTGTCTGTAAACGATAAGTTATGGTTCCATGAACTTTCCCCCTGCATACAGGATTATTGAACCAATTGTACTGACAGGGATGTTAAGGTCTATGCTATGGCTCTGTAGCTTTTTCCATTCATGTGTAGTTTAAAAAAATTGTGTCTGAGAACTTTAGGAAGCTCCTTTACTTTCACCACTATTGCTACTTGTTGTGTGAAATCTTTTTTTGTTTAAATTTATAAGTACTGTAAGACCAGACACTCTTATAATAAAAATAATTGACTATTGTACCTTTAGGTTATAATTATTTTGATGATTTATACTTTACTTGAATGTTATTGAAATTGAAAACTTGTACTCACTTAATTACATTACTTATGAACTTCTTGTTTAGAAGAACTTCTAACTTCTTGTTACAAAGCTCAAAGGTCTCTTCTTCTGTATGCGTCTCCTTTGCTCGGCATAGTGGACATGACCAGGGTCAAAGGTCTCTTATGCTCTTTTAATCCACTATTGGAAATGGATTCATGAAAATTTAATTTAATTTAATTTCCCTCTTGGCCTAGTAGAGCATCCTTTGGTACCAACAGAAATAATCAGTAACACAAAATTTCATTTTTAGATATTTTCTTTACATCTGCCTACAAAAGTTAAGGGGTTTTTCACTTCATGGAAAAGAAATATAACACATGTATCATATGAGAAGGCTGATGCAATTTTAAAGGTATATTGCTTTTCTTAAAGAATTCCAGGCTATAACAACTAGCTCAGAAAATTGTAGTAAAATTAGGGAATATTCTCAAAAGAGCTGTGAACTTAGGAAAATAACAGTGACTCCAATCAGTTGGCAACATCAGATTTAAAAAAAAAAACTGAAATTTTAACACATCTTCAGTGAGTAGTGAAGTGACATGTTCAGTATTTTCATCAGCAAGAAAATCAAACTCCAATTCCCAGGGGCATCACTGAATGGGGAAGAGTGGAACTAACTATCTAGGGACCCTAAGTGAAGGGCCCTTAAGGATTCAGGACTAAAAGTGTTGAATTTTCAAGAGATGGGAAATTGAGGTTTTTACCTTATGCTATGTGAGTATATACATGGAGATTACTGGTAATTTAACATGGAGTATGTACAGAATATACAGACAGTTACTGGTCATTTAACATGGAATATGTACAGAATATACAGACAGGTGACAAATCAAAGTAAAAATCAAGTGTCTTAGTAAGGTGATGGGCCACCACAAGCCATCAGAAGAGCTTCAATGTGCCACTCATCCATATTACCTCAGCTGGTGGTGGAAAGTGCTGTCTAATGTTTTGTTCCCATAAGTGTTCCATAACGGTTGAGAAATGGTGATTGTGGAGACCATATCTTATAATGTACATAATTTTCATCCTCATCAATCCATTCAGTGGATTGATGAGTATGCATTTTCATCCTGGAAGAGACCACTCCCAACAGGCTAGAAATGTTTTATCACTGAATAAAGAATTAAGGTGACTTTATGTTAATTTGTGGGGACCCTTCGCTCAAACGAGACGAGTAGACCCAAACCTTCCCAGTGAAATGCCCTCTAAAACATAACTGGACATAACTGTTTTTTCCTTCAATTTGTTTCTTGTCTTTATATACAAATACCATGTAAAATCAAATACTTAGTATATATATAATAGCTTGTGACAGAAACATATCCAAACAGTATTAAATAATATCATTTAAGCCCTATAGATGGTTTACATTTCTCATGGTGGCATCTGTAATACATTTCCTATATGTTTAAGCTCTCATCTCTGGACATTAAACACTAACATGCCCTGAGCACCAGTTTCTAGCAGTTTTTTTTTTTTCCTGAGAACCTGTGTGCATAATTACCCTTGAATTGATTTGCATGATATGGCAGCATGGTGGCGCAGTGGGTAGCATTGCTGCCTGACAGACCAGGGCCCCTGGTTCGATCCTAAGGTTCAGGTTACTGTCTGTGTTGCATTTCGCATTGAGCCTTCCCATAGAAGGATTGGTTTCCTCCAGGTTCTAAGGTATCCTCCCAGTGTCCAAAAAATATGCAGATAGGTGGATTGGCTACAATAAATTGCCCCTAAGTATGAATGTGTGTGTGCATGGTGTCCCATCTGAGTTGAATTCTCCTGCTTTGCACCCAGGATTGCTGAGATAGGCTTCAGATTCACAGTGAACCTGACCAGGATAAAGCAGTTACTAAAAGTCAGAGATATTGTAGCATATAGAAATATAAAATGAGACTTCAGCTATAGCTGTCATTATAATAGACAACAAAAAAGAAACAAAAAAAAAGAAAAGTGCAGCTTTTGTTGTATTCTGTATTTGTATCCATTTAGAACATATTGTTTGTTCAATCAGAATAATATATTATATTCATTTACATCCCTAATCTAAATTCTGGTTAAAATGGAAGTGTATTTCTCAAAATTTTGGTCTTGAGTTGCAAAGGATTCTTAGAAATCAGGAAAATTACATCTATACTTAAGCCTAGGAATAAGACCAATGTCCAAAAATTCTTTAGCTTTCAGTACTAAGGTACTAAGCATTGCATACCGGGAACACCCCACAAGACCATTTTTGGAGATGCTCTGACCCAGTTGTCTAGCCATCACAATTTGGCCCTTGTCAAAGTCACTCAGATCCTTATGCTTGCCCATTTTTCCTGCTTCCAACACATCAACTTTGAGAACTGACTGTTCACTTGCTGCTGAATAAATCCCCCCTTGACAGGTGCCATTATAATGAGATAATCAATGTTATTCACTTCACCTCTCAGTGGTGAAGTGTATAAATGGCACTGATAGCTATATTAATGTAGACTGGAGGAAAACTAGTAGTGTTATTTTGGTGAAAATTAACAATAGCAAATTCTGTACAATATCCAAAATTTGTTGAACATATTCACCAACATGATTTTTTTCCAAAGAAAATATAAAAAGAACAGTATTCCTTCACCATAATTCCTGTCTGCCTTTAAAAGAAAATTTTATGGAATGTGTATTTCAGAGGATAGCATTTATGTTAAATCTTTTTTAAGAGTGGAAGAGCTTATCTTCCATGAACACATGTTAGCAATTTTCTGGTCGATCTATAGATGTTTTACTAGTGAAACGCTCCATTTTTCAGCATGAGTGAACTATATTTTTGGCAGAGAACATCACAAGGACAACTTAACCTGGATGGAAGTTACTGAATAATATGCTCCAAGATGAATACCTGAATAAAAAATCTGAACCCCAGTAGGTTAAATATGTGTAAGTACAGCATAGAGTTACCTAAAGAACTGGCAATTTTGTGTTATTTTTTGCTTGTGTTTGTGTATGTGTATCTCAGAGTGTGTGAGTTGTCGCTAGCATTTATGTTATCTCAGTGGACAAAAGCCCATCTCTGTTTTTAATATGGTGATGTGTGCTCATGGGTTATGACACCAGTTCTAGCTTGCTCAGTATATACCCCCGTTCTCTCCCATAAATCTTCAGACACACTTGCACAGCAACATAGAAATCAATGCAGGGATCCCACCAGTTCTGGACACATACCCCGTGAGAGATAGCACAGGCACAGACTAAAGATCAAACAAGAGCACAACACTTTGTGCGTCACACCACTGAGGGCTCACCGAGGCTTCAGTTTGGCCTTTGTACAAAGACGTACAGAGAGATCCCTGATAAACACATAGAAATAGCCCATAAATCCATACTTGCCACATACACATGCAGACTCACACTGTCACTAACATAAAGGAAAAGAGGAAGAAGAGCAAATAGACAGGCTTACAAACACCAATAATACACAGTGACCCTGTTTAAAATTATTAGAATTTTTATTGCCATATTAATCAGACACTTTTTTTATTTGATATAATGCCAGTAACAAGGGTCTGAGTATTTAGCTGATACAGACCTGATAATGGCATCTTCAATACAGTAGTGGGCCTCATGAGCAACAATAACAATTCAGCATACATGGAGGAGGTGGAGGAGTTTGCAGACTGGTGCACAGACAATATATCTCTCAATGTCAATAAAACAAAAGAGATCCCGGGGAGAACCCCACTATCCACTGCACATTAATGGCACAGATGTGGAGAAAGTCAAAAGCTCCAAATTCCTTGGTGTGTACATCACAGATGATCTCACTTGGATTCTCAACAGCACTTGCCTTCCCAAGAAAGCCCAGCATCTTGTCTACCTGTGAAGGTTAAGGAGAGCAAACTTCCCCACTTCCATCCTCACCACCTTCCACCGGGGGACAATAGAGAGTGTCCTGACCAGCTGTCTCACTGTTTGGTATCAGGGAACTGTACCGTCACAGACTGCAAGACCCAACAACAGATTGGCATAACAGCTGAGAAGATCATTGGGATCTCTTTACCCACAACTGACACCACAAGCACTGCATTTGCAAGGCCATCAGCACTGTGGATGACACCTCCCACCCCTCTCATGGACTCTTTACCTTCCTGCCATCTGGCAGAAGGAACCAGAACATCTGTCCTTCCACCACTACAACTTCTTTCCTAAGCCAGTCAGACTACACATTGCTGCCTCCCAACACTCACCTGAACTAATCAATCCCTTCCCAGCGGGGTGCAACCCTCACTGCATACCCACACTATATAATGCTGTTATGAGACACTTTTTTTCACTCGCAGCTACTTTTTGCTTGATCCCGATAATACACTTCTCTTCCCAGTCAACAGTTTGCAGACAATTGTTTGCCTGCTTTATTATTATGTGTTGCACTATTCTCCTGAATGAAATTACATTTCGTTCAAATGTATGCAAGTTATACAGAGGAATGACAGTTGAAACCCACTTGACATGACTTCACTGTAACTGAGCTGACTTTCTCTATATGCCTGTCATTATGTTATGTAAAACATCAGAGCATGATGCTGGCTTTAGCACAATACAGGTCATATGCTCACAGACAAGATCTGTACTGCATCAGTTAACATTACACACCTTCATAGCATGTATAAAAGCTATGTCCACAAAACACATCTGTAAAGAACCAGTCTTGACCAGGGATAAACACTAAAGCAGACAGTTTTAATGGACATAGGGATGATACTAAATATACGTAAATTTCCAAATAACAGAAATATAAACACAAACTGGCAGAAGAGGCCTAAACTAACATAGGTAATGTAGCTGGTGTAGACTTTCTTAATTATACTTCTGTTAGTGAAAATGCTGATCTGGAGATAGTTTAAGTTCACTAATAAGCACTGCAAACATGAAAATCATGCCAGTCTCTTGATCTCGACACTCGGCCAAGCAAAGCTAATAACAAAACAAAAGATATCACAAGATAGAGCAACACAGGAAATAAGCTAAAGCTAAGCTAACAGCTAAGATATTTGCAAAGTTAATGGCTAATGGCAAGACAGATAACACAACTACAGGTAAGGCTGCACAACAGACTAAAGGTTAGGTAAGATAATATTCTAATGAATAACCAAAAGGCTACAAACTATAAACAATATTGAACACACTATACAATGCAATACAATAACGAGGCAACTTGTTGAGAGATGGGTGAATCTACAGTCCTGAAAATGAGTCATGAAACAAGCCACAGGTATTTGTAATCAGAGGAGGTGGAGCATTGTGGTTCTTCACTGCCAGACAAAGAGCCAAGCCAACACTGGAAAATGTCAGCACAAACAGAAATACAGTAATGTGCAGTACGGTGGTAAGGACAATATTTAAGGGATGTAATTTGATTTACCACTTCATACAACTTTGGGTCTTATAACGTACATTTAAATTACTAGAGTCTAGCAGCTTATATCTTGCTTTTGAAGAGTGCGTGATATGTCATCAATCTGACATGATCCAATAGCAGCCCAATGTCACAATTTAAAGTTATTTCAATATGATATGGTGTGATACAAATTACAACAATATACAAGGTGCTGCAATATATGACTGAGTATCGTTAATATTTTTAAAAAAAAAATGTTTGAAGAATCTGAGGCCATGTCTACCTGGAACTGACTGGCACAGATTCATGATTCCTTTACTGGGACTGACAGGCACAGAGGCCACGCTTTTCTCTCTGGGACTGGCAGGCATAGAATTTACATTTGCAGTTTCATTTATCTCATTTGGCTGATGCTATTATCCAAAGTGACATACAGTTGAGACAGGACACAACTTAGAATGTTCTGATGAGTAGCCCAGTAGCCCAGTGCCCAGAATGAGAGAGAAACACACCAAAAGCAAAATTAATATCAAAGCAAATTAATTTGGGGGAAAAAGCTGCATGTGGGGCTCAATACCATTGACCTCACTTTGCTCTATACATGATGTTCTGAATGGGTGCATCTCTATTATAAATATAAAGACCTTTGCCCCAATATTGCATGTATTGTATATTATATATATGGCAAAATACCATAGAAGTTAATAAGGCTTGAAGTCTTTGTTTTGTTTTAAAGACAACCAGAAATCAAATCTGTCCAGAACTGACCTGAATTTTATTTACCTATATCACATACTGTCTATCATATCAGCATAATTGAGAGAGTAATTACTGATTTTGGTGCTCACAAGATGCAGACATATGATACAGACCGAATGTAAAGTAAAATCATATAAAAGGGACGTAATAAAGATTGATTAGGATTATGCATTGTTTGAATATTTGGCTCATTCTGGCTTTGTGGAGAGAACATGTTTTAGCACCACTGGAAACTGAGAGTGAGGAGTGGATCATCAGATGATTTTGTTTGCCAGTGCAATTTTAGGTGATCTCTATTCTAGGGCTTTTAGCTACAGATATTAGACAAACTACTCATAAAAGTGTGAGGTAAACCATTTTTGTTTTCCTCTTGCAACAGTATCTTTACTTCATTCAGTATCATTTTGGCATGTTCCCCTGTCCACAGAAACAACCACGAGCAGGCTACTATGCTTTTTAAAGGGAAGTTGTTTACCATATATGGAGATTTGAGGGTGTTTCTTTATGCAAATGAGTGTGGCCATGCATGAGCAAATCAATTTAGAATGTTTGGGACTTATCAACAGCCATTGCACAGCCAATGTGTGCATGCATGAGTGATAAATACCAATTTTCTTCTGCATAAATGTGGCTCCTACGCACAAATTTAGTACTTGTTTTATGCACACTTTGATAAATGAGACCTCTGAACAAAATTTTTTAACCTGTTAAAAATAATAATGAAAACAAACATACATAATACGCCTATTGTTGGGTAAATTGCTTGTAGTAACATAATATGCAAAAGCCTGTATTTATAGCTCAAAAATGTCTGTATTTTCTGAATTTTTATCCATTTACACACAAAACTGTCATGTTTTGTCATTCTATTTCTGAAATTATAAACATGTCCAGCCAGCCCAGAATAACTCAGTGCAGTCAACATCTGCAATGCTGATTTGATTAGAGCACCATATGGAACTGGCGCTGCTTTGGTGAGAGCGTACATTACACACATGCCTGTTCTTAAAGATAAATATGCATCAACCAAAGCAGAAATCCAGTGGGAGTGAAATAACAAATGAAGTGTGGCAAGCATGTGTTAGATGGGGCAAGACCAAGTATTGGATTCGATTAAAAAATTGTCTGGTTTAAATTTTTTAAATGATTCAGTTTCTAACTTCAGCTTCAATGCTGCTCTAATGAGCCACTACTATTTATGCATAATTCTTGAATCTGCTGAAAGAAAACTATTAATGGCATGATGCTCCTATTCACACACTTAAGATGATTGTTTAATCCATTTTGGAGTGTTATGAGAGTAGGAAAGTGAGAAAGGGCTTCATTTTCTTTTTTCTTTGGAGCAGAATGATGTTTGTGATGCCCCCTTCTATCCAAGAGTAGACAGGACATGTGGAGTGATCAGCCAAAAAAAAAAAAAAAAAATCTTCTGTCTACTCATACCATCCCTCCTTCTTTAGCCTATTGCTAAGTTACAGCAAGTTAAAACAAAGATATGGTGATTGGTTGATGGAGAGTTTTTCCAGTAGAGGAGAAGCACAAGCTGAAAATAGAAACCCTTATTGAAAGATTCTGTCACCCACGACTGAGCCTTTTTTGCTATGTTAGGATCATTTTAGTGCTGCATCAGAACCAGAGACATTTAGTAATATGCTATCGCATGAAATGGCATAGAAATCCCATAAATAGAAGCGCAAGGTTACAATGAGTTTCCTAGTGTTACTTAAGCGTGTGTTCTGACTAATGATGTCTATAGTATATAGGCTCATAAGCCATTTAGATTGTTCGGTGCTGGCCGTCCTTGCTTTCTTTGCTTCATAATTAGCGCTCTGGCTCTTCCTCTCTGCTACATTAGCGATGTTCTCTGGAGCACTGCTAGTCCTTGTCACTCTCTAAGGGTGCAGGGATGATAATTATCACTTGTCTCAGCCAAGGCAGCTCTTGTTAATGGAGTGGAGGTCTGCACTGGTGCAGTATTAACCAGGCCCTGGTCTGCTCAGCCACCCTGTAAAATATAATTAGGCCAGGTTTTCCTTCCTCTCAAAGTCATCTTAAACTGGATAGCTCATTTTCTCCTTCTTTACGCCCTCTCTATCTTTCTCTCTTCCTGTATCTTTCTCGGTGAGTAGGGAAAAAATTCTGAGGTAATTAAATCTTCTTTCAGCTGGGCACCAGCTCATCATCTCCTCCAACCTGCAGGCACCTTCTCCTTATGTTGGGGATTTTGTCAAGGAAGCCAACCATGGATATGCACTGAAAGAAATTGGTGCTTCAGTAGTATAGAATGCAAAAGAACCTATGTACTTGCAAAGGTGGACATTCTGATTGGCTGATGTTCTGGATCATTAACAAGCTGACCATTTGATACTGAGAATAATGGTTTTCACTGTCAGGAATTTCATCTTTCCTAGTCTGGGCAGTGGGAAAGCCCAATTTAGTTAACAAGAAGATGAGAACTGTAAAGCAAAGTCAATCACTTCAGGCTATTTTTGCTCTGGCTAATGAAGGACCGAAGTGTGAACGCAGAATGCATAGTCAGTTGAACACTGATGCCAAAATGTGAGGAGGAAAGCACTGTAAGCTGCTGTCTGCTCAGCTTTGTTTGTACTGCCTGTCGTACCCCTGCCGAGAAACCCTGCCGTTCTTGTCTCACCTTCCACTGCATAGCCTCCTGAATCAGGCTGAACATGTGGAGCAGGTAAATAAGCAGTGTGATTGAGTCAGTGTTGTTGAGATTAGTGAGGGGAATGCAGACATGCTGTCAGCCATACAGTGATTTAGTGCCACGGGTATGTGCATGTTGAAGATGGTGTCCATTTATTCTAGTATAAGAAGTAATAAATCTTAACACTCCTCTGGGCACTCACAGCCTCCTGCTGTGGTCATACTTCTGGCTGTGCATCAGTAACTGAGTGTGCATGTGGGCTGGAAACACATGTATGACTGTGTCCACTCCCTACAGACATCATTTATATCTTTTATCAGTTATATCTTCAGAAAAGCAGAGCGTCGTACAACGCAGTATGTTTGTCTGAAGCCAGGGTTGTCTCAGGTCCCACTGTGGACCTCTAGGCCATTATTATCCAGATATCCAATTGACATTGCAAACACACTCCAGCTCTGCAAGATGCACAGATCATACCAAAAAGGCTCAGATTCCCCATGAATGAGTGAAAAGTGAATACAAGCAACAACTGAGCAAAAGAACAATGAAGAAAGGCACTTTTATACTGGCCAGACATATAAGTAAAACGTAAATCCAAAGTAAGTGCAGAAAAAGTAAAATGTGGTCCTAGATACTGTCTGAAAAGGGAGTTGTGGTGAGTATGGTGCTGTTTTAGTCCTAATTCTGACTACTCCTGAAGAAATTCTGCCCAATCCCTTCCGGATCTTCATTGGATAGCCTAAAGACTGCAATTGTTAAGAACAGTTTACACTCAAGTCTCCAACATTGAACAGTTGATAGACTTAAAGTTAAAGCTTTAATGATGAAGTTCCTGTTTTAAAAAATAAGCACTATTTGACTCTATAATATACAGTTATAGAAGAGAAATTATTTATAATCACACTATCCAGTGTCACCCAGAAGAGGATAAAAGAGTGATGGAAACAGGACTAAGTCAATGGATGTGACACATAGCTGGCCTAATGGGACAAAATTAAAAAACAATAATATGAGGCTCTAAAGTGCCATTTTGAAGACAGTAAATCCATTATGCAAAATTAAATGACCTGACATAGATATCAGGTAAATTGATGCAAAGAGTTCTCTTCCAGCTGCCACACCTCCACCAAGTCATCAAGAACACTGAAAATGTGGATATTCCTCATTCTTTCTTTTATCCTCTTACGAGATGAGTCAGTGAATAAAATAGTTCATTTAGAGTTTGTTGTTCCCTGATCAATGAAGGAAGCATTGGTAAAGATCAAGCATTTTGGGAGACAGCCAGCTATGTCAATCAGCACTATTTCTAAAATAAATTATTTAGTCCACCAATGTGCCAAAACAAGTTTTTATTTTGTTTTATTTTCCCAAATCACCCAAATTTTAATGGCCCTTCTGAAAGGGAACACAAATATGACAGAAATACTTTGACAGTAAAATTATGCAATTTTTAGCTGCTGTGCTTGCTCAGTCTGCCGTGGACATCTTGACTTTTCATAAATATTACACACTGCCAATTTACAAATTGATTCTGATAGACTGTCAAACCCACCATTACCTGTACTGTATAAATATCACTCATCCAAGCAGTTGTGATGAGGCATAATGGATGGACTATATAATTGGGTTTGACTGTTTTTTTCCCCTTTAAATTGTGATGTATGAATTACATTTAAACATACCATCATGGACAAGAGAAGAGCTATCCCATGGATTAACACGTCCTTTCAACATTTTCCAGCAAATAACATCTTTATCCATCACAAACATTTAGCAATAATTATTAGAATGTTACAATGGCACAAACATTCTACACCAAACAAACACCAACACTCCATCAAACACCAATATTTTCTTAAAGTACTCTCTAACAAAATATATATATACTGACATCGTATGACTTTCTACACAAACATCATCAAACCAACATCAACATGAGTTAAATACTGCAAAATTATACAGCATATATTAATAATTTCCAAAAAAACATTAACAGTCACCAATGCCAGCAAGTATAAACATATCCACCAAACCCCAACTCCACCGTGTCTATCTGAAATTGTGTCTTCTTTGAGGGATTTGATTTTTTATAGACTTGTTTAAAGCATGCTGTCGTATAAAAATCCTGATGAGCCATCATCTCCCTTGAGTATCCCTGTATGATTTGCCATCTCTCAGCCCAAGAAATGAGACCGTTTACATGAGACACATCATATCTATCATGATCTACCAGATGCACCTTTCCAGAAATCGTTATCAGGAACCCAATTTTTGAAATAATTATCTTTAAAACCATCTTGTGATCTCTGGCCACACATTTCTTAGAACATCTTGACCCACACCTCGTAGAATGCGAGGATGTGATTACACCTTAATGGATCAATTTTCCCTTTTTTCTCACCACTCGCTCCTCAGATAAAATGACCCAAACATATCCTCAGATTCCACTGATTTCTGTGCCACTCTTGACTAGATTTTCTAATGGTAAATACAGCAAGGCTAACCCAGACAGGTTGCATGATATTTTCCACAAAACCTAACTGAGGATGCAGAACCAGGAACCAGAGGCCTTTCAGCCTATATCTCTTTTTTACAGCTTGATTTACATACACTGCCAGTAAAATGCTTTTAAAGTCTTTGTAGAATTAAGGACTTACTTGTTGTCCACTAAAGGAACTCTAAATAAGTGCTTTATTAAAGGCAAGTACACTTGCTTGGTGAAGCAGTTACTGTAAAACTATAAGCTTCTGTAAGCCTTTATATGTCTTACAGTTGTGAGTAAGCAGCTTTAGTATCGACTGTAAATATATATATATATATATATATATATATATATATATATATATATATATATATATATATATATATATATATATATATATATATATATATATATATATATATATATATATATATATATATATGTGTATATATATATATATATATATATATACACACACACACACACACACGGTATATATATATATATATATATATAGGTTTTCCAGGTCTGGATAAGAGAATCTGATCATTAAATTTGATTAAATGATTAATTAAATGAAACTGATTAATCTTAAATACAAAAATAAAGATTTTTACTCCTATACGAAATTTTACTTAGTCCCAGAGTGTGTGCTACTACAATAGATCTACAAGCTGGAATATTACCTAATTGCTGCACTGTTAAAAAAAAAAAATGTCTTCTCAGTTAGAAAAACATAAGTATCTGATTACAATAGCACTTCTTTAGTTTACTCAACTTTTTACTGATGCATTCTGCTAGTGATAAACTCTTAATTTGCTGTTTGTTGTTTTGACTAATAAAGTAAAATTGGCCCAACTAATAACAACTTTTCAGCCAAAACTACCTCAGAATCCTAGTGGCATAGATAAGAAACATATGTTGGACAGATATCTAAAATTGAGCCAACTTTAAACTGCCTGATCAGTTGATGAATATAATTATATTGTGCAAAGTCAAAAGATTCTGAACAAAAAGGCAGTGGTTTTAGCCGAGGTGTTTTTATTTCTTTATTTTAAACTTAGTAAACTTAGCAAAATAACAATTTCTTTACCCAACAATTGGGTAAAGAGTTTCCAGAAGCAAGAGAAATACATTTCTGAGAAACAAGACCAGTATAATTCTACAAGAATTTGTTAAAAAGGTAGCAATTATTTTTTTCTGTAAAGGTTAATAAAAATATCAATGTGTAAATACCATATATTTTAATAAACCCACAACACAATTAAACTGTTAAATAAGAAAAATATATTAATTTATGCCATTAGGCCTACTTGCTTGTAAATTGGACCAAACTCATTCCATAGGCATGTCTATTGACTGGATCAAGCTAGCTAGTTAACGCATATTTTACATGTGACTTCACAGTATCTCAGTTGCCAACGTAATGCTTCAATCCAACACTTCAATGTACACTGCATATAAGCAATGCTACAAAGCATTGTAAAGCCAGAAACATACTTTAATGTAGAAAATGCCAACTTGCAACATAGCACAGAGGGTAATGTGATAAGGCAGCTAACACAGAGCATACTGCTAGCATTATATACATCATGCTTCGCATGTTAATGTGAGGGGTGAGAGGGGCACTCCATTACAGCCAGGTACGGTGGCTGTCTGGTACATAGGCAGCGGGTAAGCCTTGCTGGTTACATTTGCACAGCCCTATTCAATTTATATCACAGATTTTCGATAGGATTTAGATCTGGGCTGTGACTGGGCCATTCCAAAACATAGAGCTTCTTCTTCTGAAGCCATTCCTTTGTTGACTTAGATTTGGGCTTTGGGTTATTATCATGCTAGAAGGTAATTTTTTTTATCTTCAGTTGTCTAACAGGGGTCTGCAGATTTTGTGCCAAAATAGATTAGTATTTGGAGCTATCCATGACTCACTCTATTTTGGCTAGATCCCCAGTCTCAGCTGAAGAGAAGCAGCCCCATAGCGTGATGCTGCCACCACCATGCTTCACTGTGGGTATTGCGTTCTTTGTGGGATAAGCTGTCTAACCAAACATATCTTTTAAACTTATGCTTAAAAAGTTCTACCTTGGTTTCATCAGACCATAACATATTTTGCCACCTGGTTTTAGCAAGATTTAGACGGGCTTGGATTTATTTTTTTTTTTTGAAAAAAGGTTTGTCTAGCCACCCTATCCCATAGCCCAGACATGTGAAGAACATGAGAGATTGTTGTCACATGCAGGAAGTGACCAGTATTTGCCAAATATTTCTATAGCTCCTTTAATGTTTAGTGCCTCCCTGTTTTCATCTTGTCCTTTCATCAATTTTGGAGGGACATTTATTTGGTCACTGTGATGCCTCATTTTCTTCACTTGATGATGATGGCCTTCACTGTGTTCAATGGTGCATCTAATGTTTTGTAAATTCTTTTGTACCCCTCTCCTGATTGATACCACATGACAGTGACATCCTGTACATGCTTTGTAAGCTTTTTGCAGACCATGGTTTCAGCAGCTGGATGAAACCGAGAAGATGTCAAGACAATCCTACAGAGACAGCTGATCTTTATTTAGGGTTAATCAGAATCACTTCATTATTGGCAGGTGTACTTTACATTTGAACATGAGTTTGAAGGTGATTGGTTAATTCTGAACAAGGTCACATGCCCCATTATAAAAAGGGCATGCACACTTATGCAACCAGTTTATTTATTTTTCTTTTTTCTCCCCTCAAAACATTTCTATTTGTTTATTAACTTGAATTTTGTTGGCTATTATATCATATTAAAGGTAGAAAAATATCTAACATAATGTATCTTGGTTGATGTATCAAAAACCTGCAATTTTAACAGGGTGTGTAGACTTTTGATATCAAATGTATCTTGGTTCATGAACAGATGTATATGCATTTCCAAATACAGGATGCTACCTTTTAATATACACTCACCATCTACTTTATTAAGAACACCTGTACATCTGCACATTCATGCAGTTATCAAATCAGCCAATCATGTGGCAACAGCACAATGCAAAAAATCATGCAGATACAGGTGAAGAGCTTTAGGTAATGTTCACATCAAACATCAGAATGAAAGTTGTAAATGAAAGTGAAAGTGAGATCTCTGTGACTTGGATCATGGCATGGATATTGGTACCAGATGGGCTGGTTTGAGTATTTCAGAAACTGCTGATATCCTGGGATTTTCACACACAACATTCTGTAGAGTTTACACAGACTGTTGCAAAAAACAAAAAAAACCTTGAGCGAACAACAGTTCTGTGGGTGGAAATGCCTTGTTGATAAAAGAGGTCAGAGTAAAATGGCCAGATTGGTTTGAGGAGCCAGGAAAGATATAGTAACTCAAATAATCACTCTTTACAACTGTGGTGATCAGAAAAGCAACTCAGCATGCACAAAACATCGAACCTTGAGGTAGATGGGCTACAACAGCAGAAGACCACATTGGGTTCCTTTCCTGTCAGCCAAGAACAGGAATCTGAGGCTATCATGGGCACAAGCTCATGGAAACTGCACAGTTGAAGATTAGAAAAAAAATTCTAACAATTTTGCAACATTTTTCAATTGTCCAGTTCAGGTGAGCCTGTGCCCACTGTAGCCTAAGATTTCTGAGAAAAGCCCAGGTGATCAGCACTATCTAAAATAATCAAACCAGCCCATCTGGCACCAATAACCATGCCACAGTTAACGTCACAGAGATCACAGGGTTTTTTCCTCATTCTGATGTTTTATGTGAGCATTAACTGAAGCTCTTGACCTGTATCTGCATGATTTTATGGGTTGTGTTATTGCCACATGATTGGCTCATTGGATAACTGCATAAATGAGCAGGTGTACAGGTGTTCCTGTTAAAGTGACCATGAGTGTATTATAATACTTGAATACTTTATTGTACTTTAATACTTTCATGTTTTTTTTGTTTGTTTGGTTTGTCGTTTTGTTTTTAACCAGGTTTTTCTTCATGAGGACCAGCCAAATATCTAGGTCAAAACTATCAGATATTCCTGTCCTTGTGGGAACATTTGGTTATATACATGGGTATCTATCCTTGGGGACAACATAGTGACACACACACACACACACACACACACACACACACACACACACACCACACACACACAGAATAATTGAACATACTACCACACTAGTGAATATTCCAACATGCTATAGATATACAAAGATTTTTAGAACTCAAGTGTGTTTTTTTTTGCCTCAGGCCATCAAGAATTAAACCAGCTGAGTTCACTAAGTTAGGGCCTTAATTTTTTATTAGCTTAGCATGCCAAGCACACAAACACACTTTCTTTTGTTTATTGTTTTTGTGACCTGCGGCCATTTTTGAAGTTCTTCCTGCCATATAAATGTGGTAGGAAACAAGATGTCAGTAATTCTACTCTCTGAAATATCAGGGTTGAGCATAATACAACAGCAATGGCAACAAAATATGATAAGGTAATTGGGAATAATTATATCTTCATTGTTATGCTATAAAAGAAATGTTACTTCTCAGTGCAGTATGCATCCTAATATATGCTGTGAATTTTAATCGTTTTTTCTTTCAAAAGAGGCAAAATCAGAATTTCTATTTTCTTCCATATAAAATGAAGCCTCAGAGCAATCCTCTTACCAAATGTTTAAACAATATTCTAGCAGCCCCCCAAGCAAATAATCAACATCTCACTCTGCTGCTGCAGTGTTATATTGCTTTTAACATCAGTCGGAAATTATACTGTCATATACTGAAAACAGACATATTGAGTTGGACTTTTGTCATCCTATAATTTGTCATACTTATACAACCCTAATGCAAACTACTGTACTATGCTGAGAATAGTCTGTCTAATTGTTAATGATCTGAAGGGTCAGAGTTATATTTTCAGACACGAAATACATTTGTTAGCAGTGATAGCTTAACAGTTTAGGAAACAAAATCATACCTTTTAAAAATGTTTCCAAAATGATAGAAAAACCCTGTGTTTTATATGTTCCTCTTTCACTGTTGACTATTCATTCCACTGTGTGCTCATGTACCTCAATGTATTACATATTGAGGTCTGTGTGATTGACAGCAAATGCAACCAACAGTTAAATTAACATTTTATTTTATAATGTTATATATTTTGTAATAAATATACGTAATAAATGTGTAATAAATATATGTATATGTAATAATACATATATTATTACGTTTATATGTAATAAATATTTTATAATATCATATTATTTTGTAATAAAACAGACCTTTGTTTCTGTATCTCCAAAGAAAGTAGTAGTAGTAGTAGTAACATAAGTAGTTATTTTGCATGGAGTCATAACAGGTACACTGTTATTAAACATTATTTTGTTAACTTTATGATTCCAAAGTAGATTAGGAAAGACATAATTATGCTATATGAACAATAACAAAATCAAATTAGTAATAAGTAATAATGCCTTTACTGAAATCTAAATGAGAAGCACATCCACAGAGTCAGAAACATTCTAGACATTCTGGAATGGATTAGAGCACACTCCAGTTTTGTGCCTGTGTGCCTCAATCCTTATTTGTTTCAAAACACAAACAATATTTACCAGGCAGATTATGGGCTATTGCCAGAGAAAGAAGAGGCTTCATGAGGAAATGCCATCCTGAAACAATTAAAATTCACACAAAATTGCAAAGTAGATTTTTAGCAAGTGATGATGGTAATCATGCATGGTTGTGAAAGAGGAAATGCAGTAGGACATGCTGCAAAAGAAGATGAAGATGCAAGAATAGTTCATATATCACATATGAGAACTCTGTGTAACACATGAACTGATCAGATAGTTCACAAAACATACAATGACAAAAAACATTCAAAGAATCATCATGCAAAAGCTCTGTCAATACCCTGGCTTTTGGCAAGGGAATTGGTACAACATCAATATTTCTTGGGCAGTAACAATAGCAGTAAATACGTTTGTGATCTCCAGAAGAAAAAAACTTTATTTAGCCCTCCATTAAAATGTACTGTTAGCATTTGGCTACACTAGCTAACCATAACAAATATAGATACAAAAATACAAAACAAAAATAGGTGGTGTTTCTCAAAGTTACTTTCTGTTCTAAAGATATGTTACATGATTAATTATATTATATACTTTGAAACATATTTTTAGAACAGAAAGTAACCTTGAGAAACACCATCTATTTTTGCCTATTTTGCTAGCAACAAACTAATATATAACTATTTTACCTGCTAAGACCCATTTTGTAAAAGGATTTGACAAGACCAGATGTACTTAAATAAAGAGGCACAGTGTTTAATATGGCCACACAATGCACTTGGGACTAAAAAAGGGACTAAAAAAGGAAATCTAAATATGATAAAGATAATGTAAATATTAAATAAAGATTAAAAGATAAAATATTAAATAAAGATTCTCATGTTAGATTCTCATGCCATTTGGTTACTATTTGGTATTAATAAAAGCACAATGTATTTTTACAATTAAGGTTTATTCCATTTTCCTTATTGTTATATATATATATATATATATATATATATATATATATATATATATATATATATATATATATATACACACCTATCCCAGGGAACTCAGGGCCCAAGTCAGGGAACACCCTGAACAGGGTGCCAATCTATCACAGGGAACAATCACACACATTCACACACTATGGACAATTTGGAAACACCAGTCACTGGCCCCTATATGTATAACACAGGATTAGAGGGGGTCAGCTGTGTAAGCAGAGTTATTCTGAGACTCATAAGAAATGTTCTGTTTCACCTGGAACTTTGTGTACTATGCTGAAGTTTTATTATCACGGTCATATATACGGTAGAGGTATTGACATCCAAATTGGTGTATGGTGGAGAAATTACAGCACTTACAGCACCTTTCCCCCTGTAAAAGGAACAAAAGAAATGGGGCATATGGCTGCTCAGCTGTTCCATGGCTGTTCCATTCCAAGGTGTGTTATCCCCTCATTATTTCATTTACAAGACAACATATAAAAGGTGTAGAGTTAATTTCAAGTGTGGCATTTGCATTTGGAATCTGTTGCTGATAACTTCACTGCCAGTGAAGCAAGCCATCATTAGGCTCAAAAATCAAAACAAACCCATTAAAGTGCAAAAGCAAAAACATTAGGTGTGGCCAAATCAACTATTTAGAAAAGACCTGGAAGACCATGGAAAACAAATGTGATGAATGACAGAAGAATTCTTTCCCTGGTGAAGAAAAACCCCTTCACAACAGTTGCCCAGACCATGAACAGCCTCCAGGAAGTAGGGTAACTGTGTCAACGTTAACAATCAAGAGAAGCCTTCAACAGAGTAAATACAGAGGGTTACAAGATGTAAACTATTGTTGTTAAGCCTCAAAAACAGATTAGAGTTTGTCAAAAACATCTAAAAAAATCCCCACAGCCACATTCCAACATCTAGTGGACAGGCTTCCCAGAATAGTATACATATATATATATATATATATATATATATATATATATATATATATATATATATATATATATATATATATATACACACACACACACACACACACACACACCGATCAGCCATAACATTAAACATTAAAATCACCTACCTCATATTGTGTAGCTCCCTCTTATGCCGCCAAAACAGCTTTGAGCTAGAGGCATGGACTCCACAAGACCTCTGAAGGTGTGCTGTGTATCTGGCACAGGTGTGCCTGGACTGCAACAATGTTTAGGTAGGTGGTACGTATCATACTAACATACACATGAATGCCAGGACTCAAGTTTTTCATAGGTACTAGCCACTGCATTCCGGGAACACCCCAGAAAACCTGCCATTTTGGAGATGCTCTGACCCAGTCATCTAGCCATCACAATTTGGCCCTTGTCAAAGTCACTCAGATCCTTATGCTTGTCCATTTTTCCTGCTTCTATCACATCAACTTAGAGAACTGACTGTTCACTTGCTGCCTAATATGTCCCACCCCTTGACAGATGCCATTGTAATGAGATAATCAATGTTCACTTCAACTGTCAGTGGTTTTAATGTTTAAACTGACTGCCGCTAATTTCCCAAAGTTTGGTACATCTAATGTACCAAAACATTTAATGTTTAAACTGACTGCCGCTAATTTCCCAAAGTTTGGTACATTAAATGTAATGTGTAATCAGCCACACTTCCCATTACTCCACTGCACTGACTTACTGATTTGCGAGATCCTCTCTCAAACTGTCACCCATTCCCCCCTTTGCATCACAGTTCCCATGGCGACAAGCTCCCTGTGCTCAAGTTTATTTTGGTTCTGTTTTGGTCCTCTATGCTTTCCCCGTTTTATCATTTGCTCATTTCCGGATTATGCGCACCTCTTTTGTATTAGTTCTTGATTAATTTGTCTGTTTAAACCCTGATGTTTCAATGTTTCTTTACAAAGTCTTATTGTTCTTTATACTGTTAAGTTCTGAGCTGAGTTTCTTTATTCCAGTGTTTGTGTTTTTACATTTTTTCAGTTCTACTTCCTGGTATAGACCGTTGCCTGTTGTCTCAGTCATGATTATGGATTCTCCTTGTTTGATGCTGTCTGCCTGTTATTTGACCCCTGCTATGGACTATGATGATGATTGTTGGTTTGCCCTAAATTAGCACCATGCGGAGTTTATGCCTCTAACTGCACATTACACAAATGTATACTGTATGTATGAGGGAAACATGTGTTTGCCCACATGCACAGTGCTGAAATTGCACAATTAGGCTCATACATCAGTTTTGTAAACAAGTTTTTTTTTTCCTCTTTCTCTCTCTCTCTCTCTCTCTCTCTCTCTCTCTCTCTAGAATGCAGCCTAATTAAACAGCTTAGAACTTCTTTAGCTTAGAACTAGGCCCACATCCTGGCTCCTGTAACTGGTCAGGTGTTTTGACTGAGTTATGACCCTGAACATTCTAGGCTCTGTTTGGCAAACAAATATCATACTGGCACAGCATATACTGTTCCTGTTCTAAAGGGAACACAGAAAAAGAAATGCTGCTAGTTAGCTATACTTGGCTGACTGGTTATCTAGCAAGCAGATATAAGGTGATTAGTTTATTTCAGTTTATCATATAATGTTGCAAAAACAGACTTAAAGCTAACATTGTTCTTAAATGCAAAGTGCTTATGAAAGGAAGCTACCTAACTAGTTAGTTAGCCTGCTTATATACAGTATATAGCTAATCTCATATAGAATATTGAATTATGTTATCAATATATTAAAGTTGGAGAGAGTTGGGAGAGAATTGCACTGTTCTGAGCCAATTTTTCTGAAGTGGTCTCTTGAAGTGAATGCTATTTCTACCCCAAAATAAGGAACACTCCATGGTCTATGTGCAAGAGAAGTAAACACCCCCAAGGCAGAAGCAACTTGTCAAACTAGAGAAAAACCCTTAAAGGGTAAATCCCTGGACACTGGTTGCAAAGCCAAAGAGACATTGTAAAGCACAGAGACCAAACCTAATGCCTGGTGCTTATCTGATGCTAATATACATTTACCAATTAGTGCATAACTTTGAGTTTTTTTTTAATCTTAAGGCTTTTCTTAATTACTTAGATACTAGGTCTCAAAACTGTAAATACTGCATTTTCCAAAATAGTAAAAGCATCTATCATAATACTATATACTATACTATATGTATATAAAGTCAATTACTAGATTACTCTCACCAAATGGAGAGTAGGCTACTCTTTGATCATTGCTTAAACACTGATTCAATAAATGCTAGACAGACATGTAGTATACAGTATAGTGCTGCTGGCAATAAAAAGACAAATGTCCCACACAAAATAGAGAAAACAAAGCAAAAGCATGTTTCAAAATTAATGTTTAAAAAACAAATTAAATTAAATTAAATTAAATTAAATGTAAATTTCCACAGGTGCTGCAATAAATATGCTTTATTTTCTGTTATTTTGCAGGAAGTAAATCCAAAATATATAAATAGGTACCAAATAGGTACCAAATAATATAACAAATAATTTGTATATCCTCTATAAATACATAGACTTAACAAGCACATACATCTACCAAGCACTAAAGATATACACATGTGAATGTGATATACTGAATTTACAGTACTTGATTCAAATGAGTTCATTATTACCTCATAAACAAAATATTTTACACCCCAATTTTCTGTCCTTCAGATTACTTACTTTTGCAAATAATTATTGATGTGATATTTTATTCATGTGGAAATGATATTCTCATTTGAATGAGGTAAATTCAGTGTAACTGTTCTCTGTTGCAGATTAGCTGCATGTTCATTCATTCATTTATCTTCAATTAGTGCTTTATCCTGGTAAAGTACACAGTTGATCCCAGTTGAGTCTATCCCAGAAACACTGGGCGTGAGGTGGGATGACAACCCAGATGGGATCCATCACAGGGCACCACACACACATTTACACACTGACTCACTCACATGTAGGGACAATTTTGAATCACAAATCTACCTAGTGGCATGTTTTTGGGAGGAAACCAGAGAACTGTGAGGAAACCTACATGGCAGTAACCCAAACTCAGGGTAGAACTGGGGACCCTAGAGCTAGATACCTGCTGTATCACCATGCTGCTACTGTAATAATACAGCTCCAAATATATCACCTTTTGTATACTCTGATTTTTGCTGTTAATAAAGTGAGGAAACAAAACACCTGGGTCAGGCTCCAGCTAAATTGGGAGATAGCTGTGCTTTTCCTTTTCTTTCTTTCTTTCTTTCTTTAAATTTTATTCTGAATACATTTTTAAAAAATAGTTTGTTTGGCCTTAACCTATATTGAATAGTTTTGAAAACATGTGCTGTAGATTTTCAGAGTTTTGCTGGAGGTTAAGTTTGAGTGAGAAAAAAAAATCATGAATTTTGAAAGATGAGGTTATTCAACGCCTCATGTGTCAAAGCAATGAAAACTGATCCAAAGTTCAGTCCATAGACTGCTGCTGCGCTGTGTGAAGAGTTTTGAA
This sequence comes from Pangasianodon gigas, assembly GCA_022758105.1. Classification (NCBI taxonomy): domain Eukaryota; kingdom Metazoa; phylum Chordata; class Actinopteri; order Siluriformes; family Pangasiidae; genus Pangasianodon; species Pangasianodon gigas. The sequence goes on along the minus strand of CM040459.1, from coordinate 22,128,417 downwards.
AAAGTGAACTCAGTATTGATACATTCATGTAACTATTTGTGGAAAAAAAAAGGAGTGATGCTGTGTGCCTCCCTAGACCCTGCATATAGCAGAAAGACTCACAGAGAAGATATTCCGAATGAAACAGCACCCTCAGAATCTTAAATAAAAAAAAAAAGAAGGATAAATATCACTATTTTAACTATTGCTTCATCCTGTTCTGGTGTGAATACAATGCTTAGTCTACGGTTGATTACAGTGTATATTGTACAGCAGTCATGCAGATCTCAGGGAAATATTCAGATGCCTTCTGCTTAGCTTCCCATTTACCTGTCCTCTGTGCACTCCTCTCCCACTAGCTTCTTTCCATTGATGGACACAGTAGAGAGCAGCTGAAAATTTTTTAGCAGAAGCCTGCTGCACTTCCTCCGTGAAAAGGATAATTCCTAGACTGCATCAAATATGAGCTGGGAAAAAGCAAATTTTAACACTTCTATTCAAAGATAGCCGTTTCTCTGCAACATGTCCCATTAACTTGGATCCAGATGCGATTTCAGTATATTCAGTGCATGGAGTGCGATTTGTGATTGTTCACATTTCAACTGCACCTGGAATGACTACTCACACACAGAGAGAAAGTATTGATTTTTATAATTTTACAACAATAAAGAGACACAGTATAGTCCAGATTATAGTGCTTCTTTTGTCCTCTCTGGCTTAACACTACTAGCAAAACTGTCTCGTCTCTGAAATTTATGGCAGAGAGGCTTGACATTTAGAAGTGCCGTTGGACAATCCTTGTCAACGGGGAGAGAAATATATCAGCTGTGGAGTGTGACGGAAAAACGGTTTCAAGCTGATAATGTAATGTCACCACACATGTGGGGTTTCCATCCACCCATTTTCTTTTTTTTTGTGTATGGGAACACTGAATTTGTGCATGAGGAAACCTGAATGGAAACACCCAATGATTCAAAATGACCCACTTGGCTGAAGTGTAAAAATAGGTGTGGGGATAAAGAGAAGGTACAATAAAAGCTGATAGAAATAATGTAAAATATATGATGGCTTATATTATTGATTATCCTACCTTGTTTCTTGTACTTACATCTCTTCACAACTTAGCTCAACCCTCTGACAACCTAAGTAAGGCATGTATTCTTTGTTCTTATTGGGATTTGTCAATCAATTTTGAATGGAAAGCACTTGAAAGTGAGTTTATTGTGGACAGAGCCAGTGGATGGCATTCATCTGTTCTTAGTAAAATACAAATGTGCCATCCCTTCCAAATTTGCAACAGCCAATAGGCAATAGCACACAAAAGCCAACGTACCACTGAGATGTCAGTGCAGATTCCTCACATGCCACCTCCAAGTTTCCCCCTTGTTTGCAGACAGAGATAATAGGTTTGTGGATTTGGTTCTGGACTGCATCCTGCAGTATGTGGACAGTCCTCACACCTATGCCTCTATTCTCTTTTTGGACTTGCTCTGCTTTCAACCTTATCATCCCTGACCTACTGTTGAATACACTTGAGGCAGATAAGTGTATCTCAATCTGTTTACCAGTCACAGGCGATTGCTTTAAGACTACACGGGAAGCCTGGTTTCCCATAAAATTTTATTAAAATGAGGTACTGAAATGTCTATATAATTCATTAATCTTGGAGGAATTGAAAATCTCCTTTGAAGCCCCCAACACAGCACTAATACACAGCTATTGAAGCCTGTGCATCAATTATTAGGTGTTCAGGTACTTACTGTTTTAATGGCATGAAAGATTAACGTTCAGTGGACAACAGGGTTTTACTGAGAGTGAATGGAGTGTGGGCGGGTGTGTTTTGCACAGAAAAAATAACATCTTGACATTTATTGGACAGTTGGGCTCCTCATTTGTCCCGCCTGGATGCACAGCTTCTCCCTATGATGATCGGTAGACCTCTCAAAGGGCCAGAACTCCGTAACGACCTGCAAATCAGTAAATTGTGAATGAACATGAATGACATCTCAAACTTAAACATATTGGCACCATTTGGAATAGCTTGGAGCATGCTGTAGTGGTGTAATTTGTAAATACTCTAAATAAAGTGTAAGTATAAAGTTCTGTTTGATTATTTGCATTTGCATTTCTGAAATTTGTTGTTTATAGGTTTAGACAGCTAACTGTCACTTCCTTCTTCAGCTAGCAGCTTCGCTGCTTTTTGGCATAGAATGACAGACACTGTTAATGTTGACCTGATTTTAGAAAACACTTTTGATGCTCATACTTGTGAGGAGAGACTGAAAATTAAACAAGAGTCGAATAGATCAATGCCCAAGATTTTAATTTAAAAGTCAGAGAGCAAAATAGGTCCTTTTAGCTGTCTTGGTACAGTAAAATCGGTTGGCTGTGTTTATTATTAGTCTTAGATTCCAAATCCCTCTGAATGAGTGATAGTGTGTTAGAACAAGCACATTAACATGAACCTATCATTCATGTTGCATATGTACTCACAATGCACCAATGACTGTACTGCTAAAATGTCACTGTGTCAAATTTATATGGATTTCAGATGACACCAGCCTGGTGTGTTCATTTAAAATAATTATGAGTCCACATATCGGAAATAAGCTTCCGGTATCATGGTGTAAGGTTAACAACATGGAGATGAACACTCAGAAGATTGTGGAAATGATCACTGATTTCAGAAGGAAATGCTCACCACCTATTCAACTGGAAAACATGGTTAGTGGTCTGCAGAGCAGAAACACAGACCGCTGGGTACCATCATTCAGCAAGATCTCAAATGAAACAGAAACATTTATGCAATCACCAAGAAGCCCCCGTAGCATTTCACCTCACTATGACAGCTAAAGAAATTTAAGCTGCCACGGCAACTGCTGTTCTTATTCTATATAGCCACCACTGAATCAGTTGAATAACATCTCCCATCTCCACCTGGTTCAACTCTGCAACTTCACACCCCAAGCATAAGCTACAGAGAAAATCATTGGCTGCCAGCTCTCCACATTCACAGACCTTTATTAATAAGGGTGAGTAAAAGGACAGGGAAAATCATGGCCAATCCCTCTCCAGCCACTCTCATTTTCCAGCATTTATCTTTAGAGTGGAAATCAAGAATAACAGCCTTAAAGCCCTGCATCAACAAACATGTAACAGATGACACAAGAACAGATATTTAAATAATTGTGCTTTTTCTTCCATTATAAGACCTTTAAGCCTTATAATTTTATTTAAAAAAAAAACAGTGACATATGCATGAAAATGGAGTAAATATATTTGCAAGACACATGACATTGTGACTACATTGTGACTACACACTGCCATACATGTGCTTAAATACAAATATGTACACAAATGGTACTAGGTGGACTAGGTTTGGAAATGAAATGTTGCTTTCATTTATTTATTTATTTATTTATTTAACTCTGTGGCACTGTCCATATTGCCTCATTGCCCAGTGTGATTGAATCTGTGCAGTTTGTTAAGCAAGTAAAGATTTGTTATGTCAGTCAGCGTTTGGCACTTTTTATTTTACCTTTTAACCTCATTAAAATTGTAATGCATAAAAGCTAAGTATCTTGATTAAACTTTGATATAGCAGTCCAGCATACCAGTCACTGATAATCACTCGACAAGGTTTTCTCCGGTGTCTGGTCTATAGTGCCCTAAATAAAATATAATTTCTTCTTATTTTACTTAAAAATGAGTCATATAATTTCATGTAAACGGTTTATTGACCATAAATTCCAAAAGGGAATTGTACCTCTTTATTAAACATACTGAGCCTAGCCCACTTATGCTAAAGTTTGTATTTTTTTTCATGACATGATTAGACTGGGTTCATAAAACTTCACGTCTTTTCTGTAAACATTATCAGGCTTGCACATGGTAACTTTGTACAGTAACACAGATATTTTCAAAACTTGGAAAGTCTGTATTCTCAACAGCCTAAAAAATTTACAGCCTAAAAAAAAAACCTATATTTTCAAAATACTCCCATTACCGTATAGAAGGTGCTGTAGACAAGTTGCACGCAAACATTTTTTTTTTTTCTGTGAGACTGGGTTGGTATCTTCGTTCTTCGAGTCTCATCTTTCCTCTCCCATTGATTCCTCTGGGTGCAATCATACATCCTTTATAGATACCCTAAAGATTGCTGTGGATGTTCCCACATGGATACCCTAAAGATTTTATCCAAAAATTATGCCCAAGTCTCACCTTTCCTTCAGTAAATAATCTCACCTGGATACTGTAGACTTGTGCCTAAAAACTAAGACTGTGACGCTCATACTGAAAATCCTTTCAACACACTGAGTACAATTTGATTTTATAGTATACAACTGTGAGGGAGTTCAGGGAGTTTATCCTTGCCACTATCTAAATATAAATCTACATCCGGAATGCTGTAAACTGCTTTGTGAAAAAATAGCTATTGTTAAAAGAGCTGTACAAATAAAATTTAATTAATAATGGTGAAGGTTAAATGACATAGGATTAGAAGTAGAGGACAAGTTAAAGTATAAAGAAGAATCCAGTGAGAGTGACTGTTGATAATGTTACCTCCACAAAATACACAAAAGAAGAGTAGCTAGACCATTTAGCCTTCATATTTTCTTTTTAATATGTGAAACTAATTTTAGTCTACAAGATCAGAAAAAAATAGAATGTAATATGTACTGATGCACATACCAAACGATGTCTCATATGCACTGTCTTGAAAAACATGTTTTTATTGTTTATCATCCCTTGACTCATAATGACTCCCAGACCTATGTCTGTTTGCTGTACGGATGTGATAAAAGCAGACATCCGCCTTCAGAGGTCTGTACCACTATAGGCTGTAATTCTGGACCTTTTCATCACCACAACACACACTTCCACTTCTGTTTATCATTAACCTGAGGCCTTCTTTTGTTGATTTCTATTTCAGCCTTAATGGTCAATAAAATACTTCTTGTCACTCATATGCACTGCATAAATAAGCATAGTGCCAAGCTGTTTATCAGTAGCAATCACAGTAGCAGCTATATATACAGTATATATATATATATATATATATATATATATATATATATATA